>CM017562.1:61469509-62167009 GCA_007844125.1 Sinonovacula constricta | reverse complement strand
GGGCTTGCCATTTTATAAAGACCAAGATCCAAATGAGGGAGTGCTCATTTCCCTTCAAAGAATAAAATTTAATTTTATGCCGATTTTGCAACTACGAAATATGAAAAAAACCCATTGAAGATCAAGTCTGTTTGATGTGTACCGCCTCTTATATGATGCAATGCTAGTTGCATTTATTAAGTCTTAGACGCAGATGAATGTTAAGTCGGTCTTTAATTGCCATCTAAGTAAACGATCATACAGACAAGTGCTTGTTACGTTTGAACATTGGAAATAAATTATGACAGTGTTCCATCCAGTAGTAATATATCTACGATTAGCCAATTGTCTGGAAATTCGTTTGCAATGAAGTATAAAACAATTCAATGTAAAATACACCTAGACGAGACATTACACAAGAATAGAGAAACCCAAACAGCACTGATACCTTATAAGAGATATCGGACGTAAATTGGGCATAAGCACTTAATTTCCATTAAACTACGAACAGGTTACTACAACTCTTGTTGTATTTTATCCCTAATTCAATCAAATTATTTCTTTCACAAACTATTTTTTGCGTAAGTTTTTCTAACTTGTAAATAACAATAAAACTTCTCTTTACCACGTTTATGACTCCACTTATTTTTATTCATATGCCGTCAAGGCTTATATATATGTACGTCATCGCTTGGGTTGTTTAGTCTTAATTTTCTATGTTTTCTTTCATTTGTTTTTCAAATAAACCAATGAAGTGCGAGTTGACACTGGTTTAGACACGCCAGTCGGATCTTTTGAAGACTGGCCATTCCAAGTCGGTAATTGTTGACGGTAATTTTCTGTTTTTGTAATAAACTTATTGTTTTGTCACTTTTGCATTTTACTGGCATGTGGATACCGGTGTCTAGTGCTTTGTCAGATTCTAATTTATAATGCAATACTTTAAGGACGTTGTCATATATTTTTTATACATATTAATTGTTATTATTTAAAAAGCGTAATGATTGACATAGTGGAACGTGACCTATGTACTACAATAATGGACCCTCTTTGAAAGTAGGAGTCGTATATTTTCTAAACGAATGGAAGACAGCAAAGTCCAATATTGACAACAAGAAAATGAATTAACATAACAGGAAACATTATTTAACCATATCCACGTGTAGGTAAAGTCGCTGATTTGTAACTTCATAGCCTCTAACCTTGTGGGTTCAAGTCCCGTGTAGCGTCATCTTCCAGTTGACCTGCGGTGGGCCGACATAATACCAAGACATAAGTCTGGGGTCTTCTTTCTTCAATAATTAGCTGGACGTCACCAATATGATCATTCTTGTATCGGTGCGGTGTAACAAAAACGCCAAAGACAATAACAAATAAATCTTATCTTGAAACAAGTGGATGTTCCTTCCTAACGATATTTGTCCTCATAAGCTATAGCAAACGTTTGACGTTGCATTTGACTAAATGCAATCCTTAATGGATGGTTTCTCACATAGACTGTTTTGTCGTATTCCGTATTGTTATACTAAGGTTACGGAGACGACAAATGAATAAATTATATTAACCTCATCTTTCAGACTGATTGTTGAGAAATATCTACAGATTTTTAAAGATTGTATTTTGTCCTTTTGCCATATCTAACCTGACAAACACCCGACAGGTGTGCGTTTCAAGAGAATGGCTAGTTGAAATCGATATGTTAAAAATTATTAATCTATGTTGCACACGTCTTGTAACTATTTTTTTCCTCAGGAAAATCGAGCCTTTAAAATAAATCGAATCGTTAAGTTGAAAATATAAAGCAATATAAACTAATGTTTAAGAATGATTAACAGTGCTTAATTTTAAGATAACTGATTTAACATTTGAAAATCACAATAACCATTCGAGCCATATCCTCACTTCATTTTATGTACAGGAAAAAACTAGCAATATGGAAAACAACATTATAAGTAAGGCAAATTTCTATTTGGAAACTTTCGATAATGTTACAATAAAATATTGTAAGAGATAGGTCATGGACATGAATGTATATCTCGATTGTATTTAGTTGTCTTCTACGTACGTGTTTGAAATTCGAAGTAAGATGTGTAGTAAAAAATATTATATTTAATACTTCATTGCAGGGTAAGAGTTAGGAAGAATAAAAAGTATGACAGTATAATATTGCCTCAAAGTATATACTGGGTCAAAGAAGAGACATTAAAATGTAAATCTTAATCTTGAATATGAAAAATATAAATACTTTACTTTTTATCTTGATTCTAATTATACTCAATCACTATGCAAAGTGGCCATTATTATGTAGCCTTCGGCAAGTCAGAACTTTTCATTTTTTTTTTTCAAATTTGCATTTGGAGTTTTGTTAACTAAGTTAGTAAAACTAATTTAAACATTTTAATTACGCTGAAAAATATTGTGCATTTAAAACATATTGCATACATTTTCAAAATTGTGGCAATACTCTAATATTTATCTTCTTAGTAGGGTTGTATGAGAAACGGTCCTTATCCAATCTAATCTACTCTATATGTCACTGCGAATATTATTCAATGGGCCTGTCTCTACTCTATGTGTCACTGCGAATATTATTCAATGGGCCTGTCTCTACTCTATGAGTCACTGCGAATATTATTCAATGGGCCTGTCTCTACTCTATGTGTCACTGCGAATATTATTCATTGGGCCTGTCTCTACTCTATGTGTCACTGCGAATATTATTCAATGGGCCTGTCTCTACTCTATGTGTCACTGCGAATATCATTCAATGGGCCTGTCTCTACTCTATGTGTCACTGCGAATATCATTCAATGGGCCTGTCTCTACTCTATGTGTCACTGCGAATATCATTCAATGGGCCTGTCTCTACTCTATGTGTCACTGCGAATATCATTCAATGGGCCTGTCTCTACTCTATGTGTCACTGCGAATATCATTCAATGGGCCTGTCTCTACTCTATGTGTCACTGCGAATATTATTCAATGGGCCTGTCTCTACTCTATGTGTCACTGCGAATATCATTCAATGGGCCTGTCTCTACTCTATGTGTCACTGCGAATATCATTCAATGGGCCTGTCTCTACTCTATGTGTCACTGCGAATATTATTCAATGGGCCTGTCTCTACTCTATGTGTCACTGCGAATATCATTCAATGGGCCTGTCTCTACTCTATGTGTCACTGCGAATATTATTCAATGGGCCTGTCTCTACTCTATGTGTCACTGCGAATATTATTCAATGGGCCTGTCTCTACTCTATGTGTCACTGCGAATATTATTCAATGGGCCTGTCTCTACTCTATGTGTCACTGCGAATATCATTCAATGGGCCTGTCTCTACTCTATGTGTCACTGCGAATATCATTCAATGGGCCTGTCTCTACTCTATGTGTCACTGCAAATATCATTCAATGGGCCTGTCTCTACTGTATGTGTCACTGCGAATATCATTCAATGGGCCTGTCACTACTCTATGTGTCACTGCGAATATCATTCAATGGGCCTGTCTCTACTCTATGTGTCACTGCGAATATTATTCAATGGGCCTGTCTCTACTCTATGTGTCACTGCGAATATCATTCAATGGGCCTGCCTCAAACCCTATGACTTTTACCATATGAAACACTTATGTCAAAAAAGCAAATATCGGTGATAAATTTCCCATTAAAAGACAGAGAAAATATGCCAATCAAAAAGGCAATCAAAATTGATAATAAGGTTATTGTTTCTTAAATGGTATATATGGCATAGCACGTTTAATTATCTAATTGCATCTAAACGAAGAATGGAGATGCAGCTTGTCTTGTTTAAATACTAGAAAATAGAAATAACTAAAGTCTCATTGAACGTAGACAGCAGTCACATGTGTACAGAATATAAAGTAAACAAAAGTCAATTCCATTCCAGAGTATGACCAATGGTGCAAGATTGACTCAGATTTCATGAAGGCATTAGTGTTTTACAGTATATCAACATCTTAGAAATAACACAATTGTATTTAATTGTACGACCAGAAAACACACAAATACTTACTTGGCATTAACAGACAATCCAACATATTACTTCATATATTTCCAACTTTGAATCATATTAAAAAAACCCATAGTGAATGACTTTGGCGGTCGCTATCACTTTTAACGCATTCTATATTCAAATCAGCGCTTGCTCCAAGTGACACTTTCTTACCATAACTTTGTTGTGTGAGACAGCTTCACATCTACATTATCGATGAACTAAACAGGAAAAAACATCCACACGAAATGCCCTGTCATCGCTGTGCGCCCTCTCTCTCTCTTTCACTGCTCTTATGCATTTATGTAAATTGAATCCGGTTGTCTAATTGTTGTTTAAATTTGATAGAAAACTGATTTATTTCTCCAGGCTCTATATTAGGAGACACAGCGGCAGGTTCAAATGGACTTACTAACGGAACAAACCAGCCAGTCTAAGGTTTCTGATCGGTACTTGTGTAGTTGTTTTCTTGCCGACTGACTGGTCCAAGGCGATAACTGTCGGGTTTGCTTTTTTTATTAAATTTATCATCATTTGTTCTTACTTTTACATTTTGGCAAACATGTGATTTTTGTATATGTTGCAATGCTTATAGGACTTTGACATATTACCCTTAGGTAAGAATAGTAAAAATATAAAAGATATAAATATGAAACGATTTGATTCTGTTGTGTTCCAATTTTACTTACAAAATTCTGATAACAAACGAAATTTATGTATATCTTTTCGTCTTATTCTTTTTCAAACAGTATGTTTTGTTTAATTGAACACAGATTTTGATACCCATTTTATTTCCGGAAAAATATTTAAACTAGAAATTAGAAAAAAATGTGATATTTCATATAAATAACTTTGGTTTGTAAATGATTATATTCATGAAACAAATTTTTCACAAATGTTTTCCTAATTTAGCCAAGGTATTTAAATATGATTTCCATTTTTTAATTTGTGATAAAATCTTATTACTTTTAAAAAACTCTATTAAAATTTAATTAGCACAATACTAGTTTATTGTAATTTGTCGTTCAACACAATAAAACCGTTCTGAGATATTCGCTCACATCAACAATGAGAACCGTCCACAGGCTAATAGACTGAGTAGGCGTGTAATCTTGTAAATGAATTCTGTAGCGTTGACTAGTCTGAACACCACGACACTGGTTACCGTGTACGGAAACCTCGGAACGACAATGGTTCACACAATGGTTAACCTAATACATGTCCAGTTATGGTGAAACCATCAGTTCTGAATGAATTCTGACATGCCAGAGGTGACGATCACCGGTGTAAGAGAGACAAACACGGATACAATAGCACTCAATATTTGGAAGAAAGCCACTTTAAAGATAATAAAAATTCGCGTTAAATTCTACCGCTCCCATCCTTCTAGTAAACCTAAACCTTTTTATCACTTAAAACACCTAAAAAAGTCCTTTCAGAATATTTAAGATAAATTTGTAATTGTACCTGCAGACAAAGCTTCAAATAACATAATAATGTCTGACTCCCATATGACAAACATGTACTGAGTGCTGAGTTATTCACCCCCAGTTCTTACACAAGCACCTACCGTGACTTTCAGGCAGTCATTGACAAACATAAACAGATATTGCAGAATTTCAATTTCAAGATAGTATCAAAGCAAGAAAAACTGCCTTCACTGTACTGGATTCCTATGCTTCACAAAAACACCATACAAGTCACGATTCATAGCTAATGCCAGCTCTAGCACCACCACTAACATATCTTAATTACTTATGTCTTGCCTAAAAGCCATTCGTAATCACGTTGTTAAATATTGTGAAAAAGTGTATGAAAAATCAGGAATTAACAGTTTTGGTCTTTTAAAAATTCTTCAGAAATCTTAGACAAGTTTCGTATTTTCAACTTTCATTGCTCTGCAGTTAATACTTACGATTTTTCTACACTATACACTTCTTTACTACATGATTTAATTAAGACCAAATTGATTGCACTTATTAAGAAAACATTTGCTCGGTAGCAACCTCTATACATTGCATGCCATGAAAGTAATGCATTTTTACCAACACTTTCTTAGAAAAGTTTACTATGTTGACTTGCACTAATGTTTGTGAAGCTCTATGTTTCCTATTCGACAATTTTAACATAAAATGCGGCGACACTTTACTTAGACAAGTAATTGGTATTCCTATCGGAACAACCTGTGCACCATTAATTGCAGATTTGTTTTTATACTGCTTTGAACGTGATTTTATGTTAACTTTATCCCCTTCTAACCAAAGCCACATTATAGAGACTTTCAATATAACATCTTGACTATTCTAACTATAGATAATCCTTTCTTTTCTCAAATGATTCATCTGTTTTACCCTCCTTATTTTACCCTTAATAAATCAGATAACTGACAATTAAATGCAGTATTTCTAGACATTGAGATCGCTTTTTCCAATGACAACGTCTTTACTAAAATCTACAAGAAAGATGACTTCATCTTCAGTATTGTGAATTATCCATACCTTGACGGTAATTCACCTCGTGTTACCTCCTATGGTATTTACATATCACAACTTATAAGGTTTGCACGAGTTTGTACTTAAGTAGAAGATTTTAATGCAAGAAAATGGTTTATTTCTTCTAAACTATTACAGCAAGGCTTCCGTTTCAACAAATGAAGAAAGGAATTTTCAATTTCTTTCACCGCAATGATTTTTTGCTTCTAAGTATAATAGCAGTATGAAAACACTTATGCAGAAAAGCATAAACCCTCCTGCATTTTATGGAAATGTTTTTATAGAAGTTAAAGAAAATCAAGTCTCAACCCAAGTCTTAACTTTTCTGACCACTTTACAGAAAATGTATTGATAACGTTTACAACCCGGAAATCCTTCCTTTGTACTGCATTGCTTGCAATCGACCCTTTTACAGTCAAGAACTTGCATTGTTTTAAAATTACACGATGACCGGACAAGTCGTTGAGACTATATGAAAACAGTGACTTAAAGCCATAGTTGGAAGTCACTGATGGATTTCTTGTCTCTTCATCTCTCCAGTCGTGCCCTATATAGGTGAGACTACTTAAGCAGCCCAACTACTGTCTTGTAGGATTTTGATTGTGATTCAGACCATCAGTCAACTGACAACGTGGCACATAATGATGAAACATTTGACATCTTGTAAGGATTGGAAAGATTCTGCCCTGATAAAAGGTACCGACGATTAATGGTCTGTAAACAAAAATGTTTTTCATAGAGCTGACCATATGCTTAGATCTTCAATGAAAGCAAGATATGATCTTTTTTTCATGTGTGAATATCTGTTGGTTGATTGTTTCTAGCGTCTACATTGCAAATGTTATTACATTAATGACAAAGTAATTTAACAACTTGATACAATATCTCCTCACTGTTAAATACAATTACTTATCCTGCCAGCCATCATGGGATTATGCGCTTGTATGTTATTTCTTTAACTAGTCCATTTTAGCGGTATGTGCAGATAGTTTAGTTGTGTTTGTTTCGCTTCGATTGTAGGCTTACGATAATAACAACATGAGCTCAAGCGTTCAGTCTCTCCCCCTTTCTCCCGAAACAAGATTATTGGGTTCTAAATGGGCAGATGGATTACCTATTCAATGTCAATATCTCTGTAAAGAAATGTTTGTTCCAAAAGCAGGTCCCTTGTGCGTGTTTTGTTTGCTGATACCAACTTAAACAAACAAAATGTTTTTAAGATATGTAGCTTATATTCGGTAGGTAGTTTTAACTTCAATAGCTACAATAAAGATGAGAAAAACTAACTTTTACGATTTTGTTCATAATAATGCTACAGACCTTTATATTTTCCTAAAATAATGACATTCCATTTTATCAGGAATTCAGTGTACACACTGCATTTCGAGTTTGTAGGTAGAAGCATAGAAAGAGGACATGCAAAGTTTTATAAGATAGAGTCTCCCATGTGACACATAGCAAGGGCTGTGAATTTCCCAGTTCATGATGTCCATTAAGTTATTGCGTAATTTAAATGTAAATGGTACATGACTGTGGAGTCATGTTAAAGAATACCACCTTCTTTTATTGTTAAATATAGTATTTTGTATACTAATGGAAAAAGAAAAGTACATTTTTAGATCAAGTCAGTGTCTGAAATTGAGATGATTCAGTCTGCCGTCCTGTCAGCCATAACACAAGTTGGTTTGACGGGAGAAGTCACATTACCCAGTGTACAGACTGCGGTCCTGTCAGCTATAATACATGTTGGTGTGACTGGAAAAGTCACATTTCCCAGGGTAAGTCTGCCTTCCTGTCAGCCATAACACATGTTGGTGTGACTGAAGAAGTCACAAAACCCGGGATATAGTCTGTTATCCTTCAGCCATAACACATGTTGTGTGACTGGAGAAGTCACAAAACCCGGTGTACCGCCTGTCGTCCTGTCAGCCATAACACCTGTTGGTGTGACTGGAGAAGTCATATAACCCGGTGTGCAGCACGCCGTCCTGTCAGCCATAACACCTGTTGGTGTGACTGGAGAAGTCATATAACCCGGTGTGCAGCACGCCGTCCTGTCAGCCATAACACCTGTTGGTGTGACTGGAGAAGTCATATAACCCGGTGTGCAGCACGCCGTCCTGTCAGCCATAACACCTGTTGGTGTGACTGGAGAAGTCATATAACCCGGTGTGCAGCACGCCGTCCTGTCAGCCATAACACACGTGGTATGACTGGAGAAGTCATATAACCCGGTGTGCAGCACGCCGTCCTGTCAGCCATAACACACGTGGTGTGACTGGAGAAGTTATATAACCCTGGGTACATGTACGTAGAAACGAGTCCATGTTTATATTTTTAATGATACAATAGACTCGCCTCGGTCAATAACGATTTTTTGGTCAATATCACAGCATATTTTCCAGCTAATAAGTAAATAATTGTATAATATTCGCTAACAATATAACTGTAAATTTTGTGTACTATTTTCAGGAGATGAATCCCTCTGCAACAACTGCAGATATGCAGCGCAAGAGAGGAAGTTCATATGCAATATCTAAAATATAAAAAACAACAACATTTAATTGCTCATCTTGGAAAAAACAATTCAGTGTAATCATATCCACTTCCAGCCGTGCATGATGTTGAAAGTAACATCACAAAGAATTATTACACGCCTATTTCCTAAGAAAACATCACTGTAACTCTGACATTTTAATAGAAAAGGAAGATTATGCTGCTCGATGGTTTTGTTTCGTTTCTAAGTAAACTATTTTATCTGCACATTTCAAAAGGAAAGTGGTAGTTAGACTTTCCCGGTAGGAGATGCTTTTACATTGATACATAACGGTAGCATGTGGCTTAACCTCCTAAAGAATTGTATCAGGAAACATTTTGCATTATATTTAGATGTCGTTTGTTAGGATCTGGTCTCAGACTAAATTGTGCTGCAATGTATTATACAATGTTGAGCCACTGGCTGGAATTGTGACACTTCATGATTTTTAAATGACTGTAGATAAAAAGGGCAGAAAATAAACATTTAAACATGTCGGAAAATACGATCATAATATGTGTTGTATTCATTTATTCCAGTTTACAGATTCTATCTATGAACTTCGACAAGTCAGGTCAGGTTTGCTGCATTATTAACATTTGCCTCATTACTTTGAATCATTTACATACTTCGTTCAAAATGTAATCTTTTAATTTAAGCTAAATGTCGTGCTGCGTCATACGTGTCGTATTGCGTAGGTGTTTTAATTACCTTAAGAATGAATAAATGAATAAAAAAAAAAAATAAATGAAATAATAAAAAAAAATAAACAAATGAATAAATAAATAAAATCAATAAAAAACAATAAAATAAATGAAAACATAATAATAATAATAATAATAATAATAATAATAATAATAATAATAATAAATATAATAATAATAATAATAATAATAATAATAATAATAATAATAATAATAATAATAATAATAATAATAATAAATAAATAAATAAAAAAACAAATATCTACATCATATTCTAAATGTTTTTTAAATTTTAAGACCCCCGCTAACTGATAGTGAAACGCTGAAAGAAGCCGTGGTCGTAACTCATTTCAAGCTAGTTTTAAACTTGGCACACGAACAGCAAGGCGACGTGCAAACATGCAGCAATTTCAATGTAGACCAAGGATATTGAAATCACGTTTTTCATTTAATCATTCCTGCAATGAAACACAACTGTACTGATTTGATTTTAATTACCTTCAGCACAGGTGTTTTGTTTGTGTTTGTTTTCTTTATGGATTAAAAAGCAAACTTTTGTTAAATAACATTGAGGTACTTCTAATATCTAGACAGTCAGAAATTTAATTGTAATTTTGTTGTGTAATATAATTATTGTAATTCCATTCATTTTTACAAAAAATCAGCTTCATTTTATTATAAATTATTAAGACTACTAGAATGTCATTTTGTCACTATCAATGAATCTTTTCTGTTGTAACACAACTGATGTAAATACACGCATCTACCGTCTATAAAGTATTGCGAAATTAAGGTATGTTTAAGCTATTTTCTTGATAAAAATTTCTAGGCCATTTCTTATATATTGACCATACATTTACAATCAGCCACCTGTGGTGAAAAGGGTTTATTGATTATGGGGAATGTGCTACGTTAGACGAGACCTTGATCTTAAATACTTAATACAAGTTGACAACGCTCGTATATTTTGTAACTTCCCATCTACACCACGGGCAAAAAAATATCGTTATGCTAAATTTATGTCGCAGATTACCGTACATAAGGATTAGTCCAAATCATTGATACATAAATGCTTGTATTAAAGTAGAAAGCAGTTTAGGCCTATAAAAATATTGATCAAGGAAAGATTTTCAAAAGACTTGCCATCTACATTTAACATTAAGATTTAATGTAACGATTAGGTCGATAAGAAATACATGGTAGAGTAAATTTGTGTATAAGACTTGTATATGTTTTTCTTGTTGCCTGCCATTGAAACAACATTTAAGTTATAAAATTATCAAAGACAATTGATCATACATGTAAAACTTGCATTAAAATAAAATACTTTTTCCTTAAGTTACCCTTAAGGAAGAGCGAGATAAGAGCTCTGTAAAACCGCCCACCCTCGACCTTTATGCCGACTGACCGTACTAAGGCGGTAACTGTTTGGTTTGCTCTATTTGATGACTCGTCACAGCACTGTTCTTATTTTTAGCCTTTGGCTTGGAGGTAAATACCCCTGGTCAATAAGTCAATGATTTTGATTTTTGACAAATTTACTAAGCACAATGGAAGAATTGTCAATATATAACAAAAATAATAATACTTAAGATTCCTACAAAAGTCATAAAGTATGCAATGATGTGTTTCATTCTTGCTGTCCGTGTAACTTGTCTTCTTAAATAGAGAATATACTGGTTTGATTGACAAACAATTACCTCTGTCCGAACGCGCTCTCAAGTCAGGTAGAACAATTGATTGTTATGAACAGCAAGTGCGGCGAACACGTATAACATTCCGGTAATAGTTGTTTGCCTGCTGATTATGATGCACGTAGTAGCTGATAATCACGTTCCTGGAAATGCAGCTTTATCGGCTGTTTTGTCCATAATTTCGCTGACAATAAAACAGTCTTTTGGAAGAGTAATGATCTGTTCAAGATACTAAAATATTTGCGGCCTGTCAATGAAATCGCGCAGGTCGTTATAGTGTCTGAAAGATTACTCTTCTTCAAACTTACGTTACCAGGGTGGGTACATTTTGCCTTTCCTCTGTCATGACATTAGTTAATTATAAAGAATACCTACATTTCACCAAAAGTATGCGGTTATCTGGGATAATGCAATGGTTCAGTAATAAAATAGTATTTAAATAGAGAACAAGATTAATAAGAGTAAATTGGCACTGTAAGAGCCTTGGAAAAGTAATTTTAAAATAGCAAACGATTGTAGACCCCTACAAAAAGTTATTTCCACTCGATCGTCACAAGTAGAGGTTGCGGTAAACAAGATGTGTCCGTTCACAAACACTGAAGACTTTATATCCAACTGGTACATCCTATAACATCATATAACACAATTTAAGCAACGAATTCCGTAAATTTACAGTAAATGGCACTGATAGTAAATGTAGACACTTAACATACCTCCAGAACACAATGTATTTTATCACAGATTCCAGGTGATGTTATTGCAGACAGAACACAAGTGTTTGTTAAAACAGTCCAACTACGATACCTTACGACATAGTTTAAATAGAATTGAAATAACGTAGCGGGTAGATAAGGGCGAACTAGATAAGATACCGAAGTTTGTCAGAACAATCAGTGCTTTTGACTTTGACCTGAAAGGTTTGTCTAGTTTTAAATAGTGTTTAAAATAGTGACATGTCTTTGTTAAAACTGATGTTAAAGGTGCAGATGTTGGCCGGACTATTGAAAAAGTCAGCTATACTGAGTAATATGTTGTTTGAGTATTAGGCCTTTTTGTACATAATATTATGTATATAACACTTAATAGCGTATATCGATACCTTGTATATAATAAAACCACTGTCAAAACATTTCTATATTATGTATTTAATGTCTCAATGTAAATGCACGTCTTCTTCATTAGGTGACAGTGTTGTCAGCGATGTTGCAATGCAACAGATTTCCGATTGCTGCTTTTACGCTCATTCATAAACATGTTTTCATAGTAAAGTTAACTTCGCCTACTAAGAATAGACGGTAGTGTGGTGTTGGTGGATTTTGACTGCTTTTGTTTCTTAATAGGTTGTTGAAGCAATTAGCAACTTGAAGGTAAACAGTATACTTTATTTCGAGTAAAACAACGGTATAAAGAAACAATCATTAATTTAAATAATCTGACACCGGGTCAAACAGGTTTGATACAAACCGTATTATCTAGCATATGGCCTCGTTCTTAACTTTATAAAGCGGAAATTCAGCCCGCTTTTACACGTTAAGCTAATTAAAATAGTACCCCGACTGTCTGACTAGATTGATTATAGCGTCGTCCGTCGTGTATTTGATTGTACTGTCATGCTAGCTGTACATGTAACTGTATCACTGCAAAATCTTTGAAAATATAATTTAAAATAAGCTTGTTTGCATATTTAACTTCTTTTAAATGGCTTCCTGACATCCCAGATAACGCGAGGATTTTAACTATCGGATAAAAAACAATAACACCGATCTAATAACGCATGTACTTAGTACCAACAATAAAGTCATATAAATTTCCTCGAAACAATGTAATAGGTACAATTAAAACCTATAAGTATGTTGCACAGAAGACAAGCCGAATACTTAGCGCTTGACTTCACCTCTGGTTGAACTTTAAAAAAAAACTGACCCAGCAAAACCAGGCTGACAATCTGTAAGGAACTATTGAGATATAAAACATGAGGGAACATCAGTGGACTTTAATTCACGAAGTTTATGTTTGAACCATACATAACCAAGAGTTCTTTTATTTTTGCATCTATAAATGTTTTGCTTTTATTTTCCTCTCTAAATATAATGCATATTCAAATGTTCTACTTTTAATGGCAAATTTTTTTAATGTTTTCTGTAAAGATTGTGTGTGATATATTTTCTACACACAACACCCCCTTTGAATTTTATTGTTTAAATATATATAGGTTTTAGTACAATGATGCAATTTGTTGTTTTTATAACTGGGACTTTTTCCTGTTTTAACTTCAAATGCAAAGCACAGCGGTTCAGTAAAGTGAACATCGAAATAGGTCGAAATAAATATGATAAAACAAACTTTTGTTACAATTTAGATTATATCTACTCATTATTCAGAAAAGGTTTTAGAACAATATGTTCAAAAAGGAAATTTCGTTTATGATGAAATTATTGAATGCAAAGAACAATCAAATAGACGGAATAAATCTCTGCGCTCAAAAGAGATACATATATCAAAGAATATTATACATAATGCCAGCAATTGACGTAGACTCTCCGTCTTTTACTTAAAGAAGACAGTTTGTATACGACACTAAAACCATCCCACCTTTTCTAGGCAATGACAATGAAGAAAGGAAGCTTTAAACAATCCAATCATGCAGGTAAATATATGTAAGATTCCAAGATATAACATGTAGAGTGGTTGTGGAAAACGGTAGATATCATATTGGATGAAATGAGGCACAAGTGTGAACAAGTTGAACATATAGTAAAATTTGCGATGTTCCGATAAATATTCTTTACATTAAATTAGCAAAATATGGTGTGCGATTTATCTTAAAACAAAAACTAATAAGAAAATATTTCTTGTTATTAATTTGCTTTGATTTCTGTTGAGTATAAACCAGCATGATGCAAAGAAATGTATTGACAGTATAGTGTTGCAATTATCACTCAGTTACTTATAAAATAGAAATGCCATACCTTATTAGTCATCCGAGAAATTAATAATTGCGTAATAACAACATATCGGCCTTGAAGTAAATGTACGATTTTCCGTGTTGTTTGTAAGCTTTTAACAATATATGCAAATTAAACTAAAGCTTTATTGACAATAAATTATATGGAATTATTACAAAGTCCTATGAGCATTGCAACATATAATTTGAAAAGGCCCCGGAAAAAGATATTTAAATGCAAAAAAAAATGTAAGATTTAGAAAATAAAATGTGATTAGTCATTACACAAAAGAGAAAAACCAACAGGCTTTGGAACGATCAGACGGCGAAAGGGACCGACTGGGTGTTTAAAACAAACTGGTTTTACAGAGTTGTAATCTCGGACTTCCTGAGGGGTTTCTCAAATGCAAACAATTTTAGCGATGACAAGAAAACAGAGTTATTTGAATAAAATGTCTAAGTGCTGACGTATTCTTAAATAAGTTATGACGCAAATAAAAAGAAGTGACGCAAATAAAATATCCGAATGGTATTAGGAAAAAGGAGAAGTAATGTATCTATCAACCTCATACATACAATCAGAGGGTTCGCAACACGAAGTAACCCGAGATGTTACTACTAGGGCAATACTATCCCTAGCTATGGCTATTTCCTGACTCTGGTTCTGCACAGGAAGCCGACATTAAATACACTCTCCTTCATACAATGGACTTTCATATTATCTTGCTTTAATGGAGAAGGGTAAACATTACTTGTTTAAATAACTGGTGACTGGTTCGGAATTCACAACTTGTTCAGATTTACTAAATGCGTAACCAAAATATACAGATGATAATCATTTTAGATGAATGAAGAATGATGGCATACAACATATGTAATATTATAAATGTATTTAAACATTCTAACCCTCTCAAGACCGTTTTGTGTGTACTCTACCCACAACGAATGAAAGGCACGCTCGTGACACACTTCGATAAAATACAGGTCTGTATGCTACGGGTCGGAGCAATCATCACATTCCAACAGATTATATTTTAAAAGTAAAAGTAACTTAAAGTCCATAAGCTGTGCTGTTCAGTGTATACCACTGATAAAAAAGTTGACTAGGTACAAAAATGATAAGGTAACAACAAGGATAAGTGTGCAATAAAACAGCAGTGCATTGCTTAGTAATAAGATTTTTGACAGATGAATATTTTTCCAGCCTCTTGCCAGAAATGAAAGAAACATGAACTTACTTGGCATGGAAATACAATCCAATACAATAACATATACATCCGCTGTGAATGATATTTAAAATAAAATAGCACAGTAAATAAATATCGTTTATCTATGTCACTATTTTTACATTCACTGATATCAGGCAGAATCAACACTAACGTTAAACTCCAAAACACATTTTAAACGATTGTATTCAAGCTAAACATCAAAGCGTGGAACAGTTAGAACGTGAACCGTATACAACACAATTCACCACAAACACAGCTGCTATTAACTAACAAAAATCCACTGAAAATCTTTGCTGCGAAATGTTCTGTTCTCGCTGTCCCTTTCTCTCTATTACTCTAGTTCTATGGTCCTTGTCTTCAATAATAGAGAACTGATTGGTTCTTCCATGCACTACATTAAGGGACACAGCGGTGGATAGGACTGACTTACCCATGAACAATCAACCAGCTTATGCTCTCTTATCGATGCTTGGCAAGACTTTCGCTTTTCGACCAACGTACATGCGAGTCAGCGAGAGAAATTGATTGTTGTTAATTACGAGCACAGCAAACGGCCCAGCAAGCGATGTTTGCCTGTTGAAAGCTGCAATGCTAAATTTCCTTTTAAAACAATTTTACTAGAACGGTGGCAATTTAATGATACAAATTATTTATACTGCTGATGCTTCTGCCGTTGATATTACCTCTGATAAAGATAACCGATTCTGTTGCGTCGAAATTACATCATTTGAATTTTAACACAACTAATGTGTGTGCCAGACAGGGGCTCGCTTATTCTAGAAATGTTTTAGAAAGCCATCAAAGAAGTCTAGTGATAGAATACCTTAACTTGTGATCATTTATACCATAATATATAATGCATATGGGATAATGTGACTCAATGTCTCTAAATATTACACTTACGTTACAACACACAATATCAATGTATCGGAAGGTAACAGTTCATGATCATTTCTTTATATGAATTTAAGTAAGTGCACTGTCCGACTTGTTGTAAAGTAACTTGATTGAATGGGCATATTTGTTGAAATCCTTAAAACAAAACAAAACAAAAACACGCATTTTTACACACGTGGTAATAATTAAACTAATATATCAAAGTTTCATGTGGCCTAAGCAATTGATTTTTTTTTAAAAGAATAAAATCTACCTGCGATCATTTAAATACTATTGTTACCCAGCCTTATATCTAAGCAAAACGCTTTGGAAGTTACCAAAATTTAACTTTATTATAAATCTTGTTTTGAATTTAAAACACCTTGTTGTATCCATTTATAAGATAAACGTTAAAATCCTCAGTTTTCATTCCATAACACAACATCACATTTGTATTCAGGTCTTACGATAAAGCATTATCTCTACTCTTTTTGTAACATTTACAATTACCACTATGCCATCTTTCTCGTTGGTATATTGTACTCCTTTATATTACGGTATGTTGAGCTGAGCTTACTGATGATCTATTGGCCAAGCCTGGGTAACATGAACACGAGTTTAATGTAAGTTCTGCAACGTTCTTAGATATGGATACCGAGTCATAGTTAAAGTCTCGTTTAACAAGTATCATTGATAAATATATTAATACATCGATTTAATTCTTACTCATGGCATTAGTAATTTATAGTGGAATATGAATATATAAAGCTTTAAGATAGTAAACAATGCACCAGATATACGATAAAAGTTAACTTGATATGAAACAACAGGAAAAAAACAACAACTGAATTTCTTGACTATTCTTACATATCTATTTCAACATCCTCTAATAAATCCGTACAATTAAAACATCAGTTTTTGCCGCTGGTATGGCTTAAGACATAGGCGAATATTTAATCTATCATTATGTGATTTACAATGCAATTATAATTTTGCACAAATGATTACTATGATCGTGTAATAAATCGGGAGAACAAACATGGCTTATAGCAGGTCTAGTGTCTTAATTTATTAGATTATGTAGCGTTCCTAGTTTTATCCTAGCAACACATCATTGTAACACGAGTCTTCTTTCTTGTTTAAAATAATAGCTATCTGTGGATCTGTAGAGACATGATCGAATTTAGATAACGGGGAAATTGGGGGTAGTGCTCGACTGATTAGGGATGAGAAAAATACAATTGTTTTTTTCGTCTTATCTACATCAGTCTAAAAATTAAACCACTTGTTTATCCATATGACCGAATAAATGAAACTTGCAATTTGCCGTGTTGTACAATTGTAAAAGCAACACTAAACGACTGTTCTTAAGGTATTGCTAAAATAAATTCGTCATTGACATAAATAAATATATTATTTCATACAAATTTATTATTTCATTTATATAAAAAATGAATAAACACCTTGCACGTATGATTTATTGTTTACACCACCACCTTTGGAAGCGTCAAAGAGACAATGCGACCCCATGTAATTGACGTTTCTACATTAATTTTATTCTCTTTTATAACTTTATCATAGTTTAATCTTTCAAACATAACAAAAAGAAAATGTTATTAAATAAATTTCAGAAAAAAAAACACACAACAACCTCACAGTTTTCGAATGACATAGTTGTCAATTCGAAAAAGAAAATCCGTAGAAAAGTACCTTATCGATGGATGCAAAGGTGGTTGCAAATCTGCTGACTTCTGGCCAAACATTAAACCTGATTTGACCAATAAGGGACATAGATTACAGAACAACACTGTTTTATATGAAAATGACAAATTTGTAAATACTCAGGATGGTATATGCCATATACGCAATGATTTCTTTGTAAATATTACTAAAGATATCTGTAAAAACCATATCCCAGTAAACAAGAATTACCCAAGCATTACTAAAATCGAGTTACTCAGAAAAAGTGAATTAAAGATAAAAGAAACATGCCACACACATCCTTCCCTGTAACTGTGTTTAACTGTTCAAAAAGGTGTACTGCATGAGACATTAAATCAAATCCTGTTTTATAATAATATTACCTCGATACGTAAGTCTTACAAAATTTCATAACGAAATAAACGACAGTTTGTTAATGCATCTATTACTAAAAGTTTTAATTCAGATGTTGTCATTAACGATTATTAGTACGTAGTCCAGCACGTTATAGTTTTATTTTCTGCTAAAGACAATATAAACAGACATTCGGGCAATTACACCGTTATATTGTCTCTGCACTGTTTATAAGAAGAAACGATACTGATTGCTAGAATTGCATTGTAATACTCTCTTGCTTGCTTACACTTTTTTTGCAAAAAATCAAGATAAAGCAACATACATGTACCATACGAGTCAATGTAAAACTGACCAAAAGGCTGAGACTAGACCTACATACACCGCCTTGGAATGGTCAGTCGGCACAAAAAGCAAGTGAGGTGCCTAAACATGGTTTTCAACAAATTGAAACCACATTGTCATTATCCTGTCAATGCTTTAAGGAAAACAACAACATAAATATGCAATAATAAACAGTATGTGGAGGGAACCAGAATGAGCGACATATTCTTATGAATACGCGTTACATTCAAAGTCATAAAGGAACGGAAAGGTTGTGGTTGTAAATCGCTGTCGACGTCACTGGTTGTTATATTTGTAGTGTGATATCAGTTAAAATAACAAATAATATTGTGCATACTAAAATAGACAGCAGAGCATCCATATATATCTTACATTATGCTATAACTTATATATTTCGAAGTGACTCCACTATACTTTCTCAATATCTGTATCCATCATTGAAACTTTGAACATCTCTCGCCTTAAGATGGCAGTATTGTTATTAAATTATAGAAAAAAATGCTTTTGTGTAATATAAATACGCTCCGATGTTATAACTAATGCCAATGCAATCTACTGTGCTAAATGTGGCGCGTGTTGACATGATGCATGGAATCACACGACAGTTTAGACTACCGTCTGCACATAAAGTAGGATCCCGTATGCATTGTTCGGACATAATAAGCTAAATAGATGAGCTTCAATTTGAAAAAAAGGAAAACAATTGCAACAATTTTGATATTCGCAGCTTGGCGACAACATATTTAGAAGAAAAACATACGATCGTCATTATAATTTAGCGTCCATGCGTACTATGCTTATCATTATAATATAGCGACCATGCGTACTATGTTTATCATTATAATCTAGCGACCATGCGTACTATGTTCATCATTATAATCTTGCGACCATGCGTACTATGTTTATCATTATAATCTAGCCACCATGCGTACTATGTTTATCAGTGTAATCTAGCGACCATGCATACTATGTTTATCATTATAATCTAGCGACCATGCGTACTATGTTTATCATTAGAATCTAGTGACCATGCATACTATGTTTATCATTATAATCTAGCGACCATGCGTACTATGTTTATCATTATAATCTAGCGACCATGCGCACTATGTTTATCATTATAATCTAGCTACCATGCGTACTATGTTTATCATTATAATCTAGCGACCATGCGTACTATGTTTATCATTACAACCTAGCGACCATGCGTACTATGTTTATCATTATAATCTAGCGACCATGCATACTATGTTTATCATTATAATCTAGTGACCATGCATACTATGTTTATCATTATAATCTAGCGACCATGCGTACTATGTTTATCATTATAATCTAGCGTCCATGCGTACTATGTTTATCATTATAATCTAGCGACCATGCGCACTATGTTTATCATTATAATCTAGCGACCATGCGTACTATGTTTATCAATATAATCTAGCGACCATGCGTACTATGTTTATCATTATAATCTAGCGACCATGCGTACAATGTTTATCATTATAATCTAGCGATCATGCGTACAATGTTTATCATTATAATCTAGCGACCATGCGTACTATGTTTATCAATTACTTACTGCTGTTGAACTTTATCAGAAATAACGTTAAATCCAAACTCGATCAATTGTTACCAAAGAGAAGGATCCTATCAGCCACAAGTTAATTAATAAACGTAAATTTACGTGTTTCATTGCTGCACTTAAGTATTGAGTATTGAGTATGCAATGTAAAATAAAATTCCGACTTTGGCTTATATCAGCCTATCTCAAATATCAATGATCGGAGCCATAAAATCTGAATTGCAAATGCATCAAATTAAATCTCATGTTATTTAGTTGAACCCATTAACGTACTGAGTCTGTCTTACTGAGTTAAATTAAACGGAAACTATTCATTCATGTTCGAGAAACAAGCTGCATAATGTCATATATCTCAAAAGTCAGGTATTTATCTGAATTTGTACTTACATAATTTCAATTGGGAGATTGTAGACTTTTCCGTACTTAACTCTTAAAACCACAAGCACCGATTTTCTGTATTCATTGTTTGAATGTTTGATGTTTGTACTGAACGTGCTCAGAAAAAAATATCAGAAAAAAATTCTCTCATAACATAATTATGCCAGAACATACCAAGAAAATGAACCAGTAGTTATAATAAATGTTATCATTCATCTTTATTACTGTCTCACAATATATCTTCCGTCGTGGAAGTATAAAGTAAGAACAAAACAACAAGGGATGATCTTTTACGTGTTGATATCTAAGTGTGTCTACTTGAATCTGTGCAGTAATCAGACTGTTTCAAACGAATCTGTGAACTAAAAAGGAAAGAGTAATCAGATAGTACTCCTAAATATATATGATGCTGAATCGACCTGTCATCGTTTTTCCTTAATGAATTTTACATTTGTATAACATGTTTCTTAATAACATAGCATATATCTGTATTTATTTATACTTGTGCATTTGGATTACAAGTGAAACAGTTAAAAACAAACTAATAACGCTTACCCTAAAATCTTCGACAAATTAGTGAAAAGCTTTAGATAGATTAATAAAAAGCAGTGTACAAATTATCATCCAACGACTTTTCCAATCTACGACAAGTTTCATTAGTGTTATCTGACAATTACATGCAGAACTAACGCAGGGAGGTCACATTAAAACGATTATTAAAGAAATACATAAACTGTTTCATGTTATTTACAAACTGTTAGGAGGATTAATATTTATATGATTATTAATGGTTTATCCATTCGAGCTATACCCTTTTAAATCGGAATTAGCTTGCGGCGAATCTGGTAAGTGAATATATAAATCTCAAAATATAATTTATTTTAAGGAAAATGTTGTGCTTGCTATTGCCCGCACTGTGTAGGTGTCAGAATTATCTTAAGAACAAAATAACCGACATCAAAAATTTGTTTATAATTTTTATGATGTACTTTCTTTTTTTACTGATCGCCGTCTCGTAATCATGTGATTTAAGTATACATCTAGTAAGTCAGAACAAACGTTAATCGAGATCATATAATATACAGTGATTATCGAACCTGTAGCAAGTCTAGTTATTTCTGAGCGGATTGATTTTGTATTTTTCTTTCCAGCGAAACATCATTAGAAAACAAGTCGTGTTTCTTGTTTGCATTAATTGAATTCTGTGAAAACTTCGTCGTGATTACAACCATGCTACATTAAACGGGATTTGTATTTCCTTGAATTTTACATTTACAGGAATATGTTATAATGCCGATGGTTTCAATAACAAAAATAAGTTAATTACTATTTCAGTAATACATCAAGACTTCCCTTTTAATAAATAAGGAATTCATCAAAATTCCTTCACTATTATGTCTCAGGCCATATGCTATACTGCATTTTTATGAAATAAACTACTTATGTAAACTTGTATGACCTCTGAGTAAAACATAACACCATATTTATTAATCATTGCTACACGAGAAGTGTTCGGTTTACTCAATTGTAAGTACAACCTACCATTTATAACTGGACAGACCGTTGAGTATGAAAACGGTTACTTAAAGGCAAAGATTTGGAAGGCAGTATTTAGAAATGTGTCTCCACTAAACAGGCGAGAATATGTAGGAGGTCTCAATGCCATCTGATGACTGTATTCAATTATTATATATATTGTAATCATCTTTTTGGTTCTCAGCCTTTTAGAATTCAATTTTTTCTTACATGAACAAAATATGATAAATAATATTAAAAATGCAAATATAAGTTGTTTTATGCTCAGAGATCACCTAGTTGACCATTATTATAGATGGTTAAAAGTACCAAATATAAAGGATTTAAGGGAAATGAATATAAGCTTATTTTTCTAACAGACCAAATGATAAACATTGCTATACATCATTTAAAGTATGTTATATGTTAATGTTTAATTTATAAGAATAACAATGGCAACATAAATCGATGAGAGATAACAGTATGCCATAGACACAGATGCCATCACTGTCAATAAATATAATAGTTTACCTTTGTTAGTCTTTTGTCAATGAAACCAATAACTTTGATCTGTAACGATTCTTTCTTTACAAAGTGAAAAGGTTGGCACATATATAACAACCTAGCGAACACGTTGTTTCCTTATGGAACCTTCAGCTCTAGTCCTTGTATTCTATAATTATCTCTAGCCGAACATGCTAACATGTCAGGTAGAGAAATTGATTGTTGTAAATTGCATGCACATGTGAACACTTATAGCATTTCGGCGAGCTTTATTTGTTGTTTCTGATGCGGTCAGTAGAGAGCAATATCCTGGAAATATCCTGGAAATTTAGTTTGGTAATCTGGTAATAAAGTTAATAAAATACACCCGCTTAAAAGACTCTGAAGCTTCTGTTTGTTTCTAATGGTGATTACAATGTGGTTGCTAAATGCTGCTCTTTAAAAAGCCTCTTTTGCATCATATCAGGAATTCTTTAAAATAACACATAAGAGGAGGACATCTTAGCCAATTATTAATCGCAAAAACATTTGCTTAAGAGATACTTAAAAGCGAGGCGACGCCTAATCCATCGCTCTTTACGCTATAAACACTTATATAGATTTACCTATGGAAACAGGGTTTCCATTCTATAAATACAGGTTCGCCCTATATTTTCCGTAAATCACTCTGACAATAAAAGAATCTTGGGGCGAGTAATGAACTAGTCAAGATACAAACCTCTTTCTGCCTTGTCAATGAAATGGCGCAAGTCATTGTAGCGTTTGAAAGTTAGCACTACTATCTGATATTGTTAATCCGGTTGGTAAATTTTGCATTTTTTTCTCAAATATAATGAAATTTTATTATAGAGTAAAGCTCTGTCCTCTAAGGACAGACGCACGTGCACGGTTACTGAATGTTTTACTGCCTAAGTCTATAAATAGGTTATTGTATTTGCTGCTGGAATATAAAAAGGTTCGTTCTTTCTGAATAAAAACAGCGCTATAATGGAACAAACATTTATTTATTAATCGGACAATGGGACACAGAGGTTTGATGCAAACCGTATTATTTAGCATAGCCTCGTAATAACCATATTTATAATGCAGACGAATATTCCACTTGTAACGCGTTAAGCTATTTAAAATAGTACCCCGACTTTCTGACTAGATTAGTAGTCCCAACATCAGCACTGTATTTAGTTGTGCTTTCGTGCTAGATGTACATGATACTGTATGACTGCACAATTCCTTCAAAATCAAATTCATAATTTAAAATCAGTTGGTTTACAGACTAATTTCTGGTTCGTATTTTCGCTCTAAGCTTCTTAAAAATAAGTTCATCACAATAACACTAACACCAATATAAATACACATGTACATAGTAAAAAAAGTCATTTAATTCCCTCAAAATAATGTTATCGGTGAAAACAATTAAAACCCATTAGTATGTTGCACAGAAGACAGGCTAAATCACTCGGACTTGACCACTCCTCTGCTCCAACGCAAACTGATTGTTTTTCTTATTGTGTGTTATGTCTCATCTCTGCGTTTTTGTCACATTTACATTTTCCCTGTTTGCCTTTGTCTAGATTTAGTTGAGTTTTAAATATCTGTGGTAATTTTATAGGACCTTTTTGTTTTCCTATAAAATAAACACAATTCTTTGCGCCCAAAAGACACACATCATTGAAAGAATATAACAGATAATAATAAAAGCAATATAAGTGAACCTACTCCATCATTCACTTAAAGAAGACAATCTATATACATAAAAATCCCACTAAGTGCTTTCTAGGAAATCGCAATGAATGAAAGAAGCCTTAAACAATCCAATCTATGCGTGCGAATATTAATCCGATTCCAGGATATAACATGTAAGGTGGTTCATAGAAATTATAAATATTAAATGGGATGTAATGTGATACCAAATACAATGGGAACATGTCGAACTATAATATGTTCCGTTAATTAATCTGTAAAAAGAACTATGCGAAATACGATTTGAAATTCGTTTTAATATATTTTCGATTAGGTAAATATTTATTGTTATTTTAAAATTTTGGCTTTGATTTCTGATGATTATAGAAAGATGCAAAGCATTATTCCTTTAATTCAAATGTCATACCGTATGTTATCATTCGAGAAATATATAATTGTACGATAACAAAATATCTAGCCTTGCAGTTGATGTGTTAATTTGCTTTGTTATCTGTTTTGAAGTGTTTTTTTAAATAATACTTTCAACTTGAAGTAAAGTATGACTGTCAATTAGAAACGCCATTGTCATTTTATTATGGAGAAATGCAATTTTTAGCCAAAGTCAAATTAAAGCAGTCAATAACTTTTAAGCCGAATAAAAACGATAACCTGCAAAGTTTCAAATAGGTATAACAAGCGCACAAACAATACGGCAGTGCAATGTCACTCTATATATAACTTTAATGCATTTACATTTACCTTTGCACATGTCATGTCTAGAAAATTTCTTTGCTTTGTTTCCATTAAGCAGCGTTCCTGATCTGGTTTTTAAGGGCAATGGACCAGGGACCAGAGGGTGCCTAACGCGAAACCCGAAGTGCCCTGAGATGTTTGTGCATAGCCAAGACCATTCACTACCTATTGCTACAGGTTATTATTACTGACTTCTGGTTCTTCAAGGGAGGCCAACATTGAGGACAATTGTAGAACAAAGGTACATGTGCTTCATACTGTGTTACTCTAAAAAGTTTAACAACCGTATTTTTTATCTTACTCAAATGGTAAAGATTCTGATAAACATTTTAGCATAACTAAGGTCGGGGGAATAAAGGTGTGGCTGAATATATCAATTTTGCAACAACATTCGATCAAATAAAAAAAACGCAACCGTGTGCTTAAGGACAAAATGTGTTATATCATTTTTAGGAATGATGGCATTCAAAAAAGATTAGATTATAAAGAATAATATATTTTACCACTTCTCTCATGACTATTTTTTGTAAGTAATAGAGAGGTATCTCTTGACGCATTCCAATAAAATACAGATATTATGCAATTGGCTCTAGCAAACGCTTCTTTTCGATTACCGATTATGATTTAAAAGTAAAATAAACTGTAGTCAATTTACTGTGCAGTTCATTAAAACAGTTATACTTTTAATAAATAAACTTAACGAGGCAAAAAAGTAAACAAATAATGATGCTTGTGTACAATAAAACAACAATTCATTTCTCAAGTAATAACATTTCTGTCAGATGAATATTTTTCCAGCCTAATGTCAGAAATGAAAGAAATACGAACTTACTTGTCATGGAAATACAATCCAATCACATATACATCCACTGTAAATAAGGATTGAAATTAAATGGTACAGTAAATAAATATATCGTAAGATAAAAGTCACTTTTTTACATTTCACAGTAATAAACAGAATCAGCCGTCCTCAAGCTAAATTTCGAACAGGAAACAGTTTGATTGTGAACATATAACGCATTGCAATATAAACACAGCTGCTATTTGCAAAAATCCACTGAAAATATTTTATACTTAATGCTGTCCCTTTCTCTCTATTTCTCTAGTTTTAAATTGAATCAAGCTCTCAGGTCCTTGTCTTCAATAATAGAGAACTGATTGGTTCTTCCATGCACTACATTAAGGGACACAGCGGTGGACAGGACTGACTTACCCATGAACAATCAACCAGCTTATGCTCTCTTATCGATGCTTGGCAAGTTTTCGCTATTGGACCATCGTGCCTGGTAGATACCGAGAGAAATTGATTGCTGTTAATTACTAGCGCAGCTAACAACCCAGCAAGCGATGTGTGCCTGTTGAAAGCTGTACTGTTACATGTTCTTCTGAAATAAGTTCACAAGAACTGTAGTAATTCAATGATACAAGTTATTTAAAATTCTGCTGAAGCTGCTTCTTGAAGTTTTACTGCTATTGATATTGATGGTTCTACAGAGCGCAGATTCCACTGCATTTTCCTCGGATTAATAACATCATATGTATTTTAACACAACTAATATGTAGGTGAGACAAGCAAGATAGTGGTTCGCTTGTTCTTGTTTTCAGCAAGACATCCAAGAAGCCCAGGGAATGCGTATCTTTACATGTGCAAGATTCTCTTACCAAAATAAACAAAGCTTATTCGGTATCATGTATCAATCTTTCTAAATATTACACTTACGTTACATTACAACACACACAATATCAATTATTCGGAATGTGACAATTTGTTAATCTTTTATCTGACCTCGAGTGAGCGCATTTTCCAACTTTGAGAGCTGTGTACCAACAAGCTTAATAATCAGATATCTTAAAGTATATTTAGCAAAATCTTTTTTTTATTATTATTTTTTTATGCAATGTACTTTCATCAAATCTGAATTATGCACTCTATTTATCCTTTATTTTCAATGTAAAAAAAATAAAGCGCTCTCCAGTAGCAAGCAAAGTAACATTACACGGATTCTGATTTACATCATTGAAGTAAGTTGTTCTTGTTACCCATTTCTTTTTGTTGAGTTGAGCTGAATGATGATCTACCGACACTGGATTACATGTTAAGACGATTTTCTGGTTACCGAAATATGTTTGTAGGGTCGCTTTACAAATATCCTTTAAATATAACATGTGGGTTTTATTCTTAATCAAGGCAATAACGATACAATGATGAACATTTATATATAAAGCTTTAACAATAATAAAGCAACAAACAAGTTGAATAGTAACAAGTCTTGTTACTATTGAGCGTCCTACTCTATTAGATTATGTAGCGTTCTTAGTTTTATTCCAGCAACACTTGGTGTTACATGAGTCCCATTCCTTCTTTAAATTAATTAAATTCTGTAGACATGTGGAGCTTTGATCGAATTTAGATGTCGTTTAATTTACATGTCGTTGAAATCAGAAGTAGTGTTCGAGTGATTAGGGATTAGAAAAACACTGTTGTTTTATATTACCTCCTTCGGTCTAAAATCTAAATTATACATGATAGAATTAGAATGTGTTCGTCAACTTAACCGAATAAATAAAATTACCAATTTACGAATTTGAAAATTTGAATACATTGTTGGTTCTACTGAGACATTTGTCTGGGGTATTCCTTCACCAAAAGCTGGAAGTTGCTATAATGATCACAACTGGTCGATGCAATGTACTTAGAAAACATATAAAAACAATAGCTTTATTTATATAAAATGAGCAAACACCTTGCATTCCTAATGCATAATTTACATCTCGCTGTCATTTCTTGTTTTGTCATTGGCATTAAATGAATCTGAAAATCATATTGAATAGGCCAATAAACCTTTTGACTTTTATGATGAGTTGCTTCTCTTCCTATTAAACTAACTGAAGAATTAAAATTATTGTATTTATAATAAATTTAATCAAACTTTATTATAATACCAGCTTACATATAAAATATAATAGATAGTCGTTTATAGACTAGAAGAATAACTTGATTAATATTGAACCACATTTTATGTTCACGTACTCGGAAAAAGAGTTTAGCACTACTCTCGTGACATTTTTCGGCTACGAACAAGGAAAACATCTCCTTCACGGAAATAAGTAAAGAAAAAAAATCATTAATGAAAAAAAAAATGTTGATTGAAAATGGCAGGTTTAGGTCATCCATAAGTTCTTATATTTGATGCATTTTGTAATTCATATTTAATGCCTCGACTCACTCATATTTGGTATTATGTTGATACTAGCTGCTCAGAATTTTATTATGTCGTGCTTGTTTAATACTTGGCAAATACACAGCTAGAAAACTGCTTAACCAGCAGTAATTGGGATGTAAAACAGAGATATGAAAAGGACGTTAATTTTTCAGATTTTGAACTTTTATTGACAGTTGGTCGGGTCTGGATGTATTTTTTGCATCATAAAACCGCCATAAAACGATAGAAATAGTACATATGGTCACACTATTATAAAAAAAAATATATACATACCTGTTTTTGTTTCAAAATATCGTGTTGTCTTCAGGTTGGGAGATGCAAACGCGTTGCAATGTTTTTGTTTTCTTTTTTAAATTGAGGCTCGGCAATCTCTTTAAGCTCCGAGCGACGCATACTGGATGCTTCTTTATGTGTAAACGGCAGCCAAATGTTCTCATTTTAGAGACAAATGCTATATTAAATAAGTTCGAAGAGTTGATGATGGGATTCCGCCATGTAAACACGCTTATCTGTGATCATGCCACATATATTGCAAAATAGTATATTGAGGTTCAATTCTTTTATAAATATTTCGACTACAGAAAAAAACTATGTTCCTCCAATCATAACATTACCTAGATCGTTCAAGACCTAAAATAGAAAGGCTGACAAAATATGATACTGAACAACGCATACTGGAACCACTTTGATAGATGAAGTATATTTTGAAGGAAAAGATATATTGATGTTCTGCAATCAATTAATTTTACTAGGTACAATTATAATTGGGCAATTATCGAATGGAAAAAAACACAACATATAGCAATAAAATTGATGACTTTTCGGGAAGCTTTGACTATAATGGCCGCCGTGGTAGAAGAATAGATGGGCTGATTTGCAACTTCTCTGACAGCTCGGCCTCTGATCGCATGGGTTCAAGTTCGAGTTGAAGGACTTAATGTAAGACGGTCTTCCGGACGACCTGCGTTGTGGGTTATACCCCGGCGTCTTGGACAGTAATGGACATTAATGGACATTGAGTACATAATTTCCGACAATGCCTTGAATTATATTTAAGTTCTTATATCAGTTATAGATTTGAGCTATTCTAACTCTCATTATGCTTGCTTTCCAAGGTGACTAGCTGCGACGCAAAACTGGATACTGGTTACCGACTGTGTTAACCACAGAACCACAGAACAAAGATGTAACACATGTTACGGTTTTGTGAGTGCTAGACTATTGTGTAGTGTAGTCGAACTAGCAGAGTATTGAATATAGCCATGTCTAAACAGGTCTTAGGAGAGTCTTTGATATAGAATCTAAACGTCCAATATCCTTTTAAGGAGTAAATGAGTATAATATTAAATAAACATGAACAGTGCAAATACAGATTGAAATGTATGCACTCCGTCATCAATTTTACACTCTACATTGTAACATAGCAATATAAACTTGTATAGCACAAAGAGGTCTTAACATATTTCACTTTGCAAACTGTTTTCCATGTTATTTCGTAGATGTATTTTAAATCTATAATTATCGCATAAAACGTTCGTGATACGAATATAATCAAACTGCCAAGCATCATAAATTCATTCGTGAATGACATCAATAAATCTTAACTAAGACTGGCGGAGCTGCAGATAAATGATTTTGCTTTGCTTTGTTTGAAAGATGTTGTGAGGAGTAGATCGGCAAATTGAACTGTAGCTTCGTGTTTTCATTTAATTCATCCTTGCAAGATTGTTTCGTGTGTTTTCCTTTGACATACATTGCAGCTTTTTTTGGTATTTCAAGTCCATCTTCGGATAAATTTTTTGCTACAAACATTTACATTTTTTTCAGGTTATTTCAGCATTGGTCTAAATATTTAATTGCTATTGCACTCAAAGTTTCGTGTGGCTGTTCATATAGAAACAAAACTTATCCCTCATCTTAATACAATGTGGACATTATTTCTAATACGTCACAACTTGCTTTGTAATGATGCCATTAATTAACTCTAAAACTACTTAATCAATAGGACAGCTATGTTTAAAATAGATTCGTTTTTCGTTAGCAGTTTTTGGTGCACAAAAAATCTTCAGAATTTTGTATTTGAGATGTGCAAGGTTAAGCCTCTGAACACTAAAATAAATTAAGAAATGTATCATGCATAAAATTTAATAAACCAGATAATGCACTCACGTGACAATAAAAGTGACAAAACTCCGAAAGGACAGTGTACACAAACAAGAGAAAACCTAACAGTTACCGCCTTAGAACGGTCAGTAGTCAAAACGATCGACTATGACTTACCTGAATAAATTATAAAATACTAGAGAAGGCGTGTAAAGGATTGTAATAGCCTGTTTATATTTAGATGTAATTAAAGTACCAATTTCCAATGCAAGTCGAAGGAAAATTAACATAACAACCCTGATATCCACTAAATAACAAACAGGATTTCCCACCGGCATTTGTTTATGACCGCTACAAAGCTCATTGATACCAGTCTCTTCTATTATTACTCTTCCTGAGTTCATACTTTGTATTAAGGATCTTATTGGTAGCAGCGTACAACAAAACTGTGCATATTATGTTTTAATTGTTACTTATGGAGTCAACACGTTTAATAAAGAATACTCCGTGATAAAATTTGTATTTCTTTTTGAAGTAAGGTTAGAGATCTGTAACACCGGTTTAAGCACCCCAGTCGGTCCATATTGCCGACTGACCGTTCCAAGGCGGTAACTGTCGGGTTTGCTCTTTTCGTTAAATGACTCATCACAAATTTGTTCTTACTTTTCGCTTGGCTTGCATGTGAAAAACCTTTGTTCTGTGCCTTTTCAGAGTTTGGTATATGTTGCAATGCTAATAGGACTTTGTCATATATTCTTATTTATATATAGATAACACATTTTAAGAAACTGCACGCAGAAAACAAACTAAATGGACAGGATATATTCTGCCATATATTTTACGTGTACGATTACATGCAAAGTAACCAGTAAAGTCGTTTATAGACAAAAGTGGGTCATCCTAGATAGAACGATCTTATAACTTAATGTTTTGGACGAGCATTATAGGCACATCGCCAACAGGCTGTGTATTAAATTGAATTCGTTTTATTATGCTAGATATCTGGTTAAATTTCTACAACAGAAAAATCGACAAAAGTGGTTTTGATTGTTATTTTCAAACAACGCACAACCTTTAAAACCGATGAATGGTTTGAGACAGATATACTTTGCTTGTATTCCAAAGATTTATAATACCCTAAAGCCACTGTTGTATACCTTTATTGATATTGTAATTTGATTCACACAAAACTATTCTGCGAATCACGTTAATAAAACACCACACATAGTCTCGCCTTGTCTAGCCTAAAATCGTTTGGTTTTGATATGAGAGAGAGACGGAGACGTGTCAGCGAATCGCTATTTTAAGATTATCATTAAACAGCAGCATATTTCAATTGTCCGTGTGGCTTGTTTTCTTTGCTCACTTTCATTCGACAATGACATCTTACAGCAGAGAAATGTCAGCAAAGAAAGAAAAAAACATATTAAATGGAAATTTTCTAGCTATGAAAACCTTTCAAATATTGTTTTAAACATAAGAAGCTTTTTGTAAAGCTGTTTATATCCTGTCCCTATAGCAATTGCGTTTTGTTTGTGATTTCCTGAACACAATTCTAATTTTAATAGCAGTCTACGTACAAATAAATAAAATAGTTTTTTTTCTTGTTTAAAAAAAATCATTTACAAGTAACAATTTTGTGCAGTTCTTCTATTTTACAATGGCGTCACAAATTTCCTCATAACTTTAAAAAAAAACACAACGTGAACGAACTCTTTAAAAATTCTTTATTCAAATTGATCGGTTTTCTTTACATCTTGCATTTTAGACACACCACCCCACCCAGGAAGTGCGAGGCTAGAGCTCAGTAAAATCGGTTTTAGCACCCCAGTCGGTCCTTTTTGCCGACAGTCCGTTCCAAGGCGGCAATTGTTGGGTTTGCTCGTTTTGTTAAATAACTCATCACATATTCGTTATTACTTTTACATTTGGCTTTAATGTGAATAACTGTGCCAATTAAAATGTTAGTATATGTTGCAATGCCTATAGGACTTTGTCATATATTCTTAAACAGAATTACAAGAATACATGTTAAAGGACATGCCATTTTAAAATAGAAATCTTTTAAAGTTTTGCGTAAGAAATTGGCCTAACCGTGTTTATTTTAAGAATTGCCTTTTGTGACACATTAAGTTACATGATCATTATAGCAATGTCGTCCCAGCCGATTCTGGTTCTATTTGGACTTTATGCCACCATTTGTTTTTAAAAAATCATCATTTATAGTACAGAGTACTTTACTTTCGTGAAATATAATCATTTTTTCTTAAATCTGCAAAACGACTCAAATTCTGTATATACTCGTTATACACTCTGACCAAATCTTCACAGGAAAATCAGTAAACAAACAGTAAGCTAATAAATTGTTATTCATAGCCAAGAAAAATATCTGCAAGTAAGCCTGAGCCTAGAATTATTGAAGATTGCAAACATTGTAAGCACAAGGCGTTAGCATGTGTAAACTGCATACATAAAATATAAGTAAATATTGACGACCTTTGTCTTGTCAAATTGTAATTAAATTCAATACTGTGCTTCTTGACTTGCATGCTAAAACGTATTTATATACTAGTAAGTACAATTGGCTCGCGTTAAACAATATTAATAACTCTCTATGTAAAGGCTTTTTGCGAAGTTTTCATTATGTCTTCCATCCGGTGGTGGAATTGCTATTTACAATGAAATGCAATATTCCATGGCCAAAATTAACCCAACTGTGAACAATTAAAGGTTTTTATCAAAGTTTCAAGTGCAATAATTTTATTATGGTTTCTTTAGAATTGACCACGAATATGTGAACATAAGTGCAACAAATGTTCATGGATCTACAAGGTACTAGGTACTTGTAGTCAAGCGATATGTAATTATATGTATATGTTTATTTCGTTATGAAATCATCGAAGTGGGAGAAAACATGAAATTAGTATTATTAATATCAGCACCTGTATTTATTCCAAACAGATGGTTAAATGTTGTTTAACATATATGTGTTTCCAAAGCTCTTTTTCCAGTGCTTCTGACATCTCAGAAATAGGATATGACCTGGTAAACAAAAATCATCAAAATCAACAAGTACGGTAAAATTCTTCTAAATCAGACGTGATATGTTTATCAATTCATTTTAATCTGTTTTACATCATACATCCTTTGTCGTATATATTGTTGCAATTGATACGCTAAAAATAGTAAATAAATTAGAATTAGGTCAAAATTCATAAACTCTACAAGTGTGAACCTGTATTGTTGCCAACGACAAATTTAGAACAGAACAATAAGGGATTATTTTCTATCCTGTATGAGCATTTGCTTATTGAAAACAAGTTCAAACTTCTAGTTATGTGTAATTTTAAAGACTTCTTCAAACGAAGGTAACCTGTTCGACTGACTAGATTTCTAAGAAATAAAATGTCGGTATGAACATGTCTTATGCGATCTACTACATGTGCTAAAGTTAAATCTACTTGCCACTATACTTGACTTAATATTTCATATTTAATAGTCAAGTGCTTTATTTGTGTTTACATTTTCTGGAATTTCAACACAACTTTATAAAAATATATAAATGTCATTTGTCGCGTCATATTTTTTCCCTTTGTACCCTCCAATGAACATGTAATATGATATTTTATTAACAATATTGCCCCAGATGGGATAAAAATTTACCTCATTATAAACATATAAGGGTTAAATGTTGCATTTTTAGCTTCTACATGCAGACCTTGTTGGTAAGATAAGTATTATAATTTTATATATAAGCAGGATTAGAATGGCAAAATGCTCGTTTCCTTCTGGTCGGTTGTGGGATGAAAGATGTTTAGCTTATGACAGCAGTTAGCATAAGCGATGATGGAGCATAAATATATTTTTAGAATGGTTCTTGCAGTACAATGATTAAATATTGTATGGCTGCTTTAAGGATTCATTTAGCTTTTAAAGTGGTGTTCTGTTGGTTTTTATCATTTTGAATCAAATTAAAAAGGAACATAACACTATATATCGTGGAAATAAAATCAATGTAATCACGTATTCCTTTATAGATAATGATGTTTGAAATAAAAACACGCAAACATACAGTTTTAATCATGATCACTCTGTTATATATTCCCATTCAATATCACAAATGACATAGTGGTAATTTATTTTAGCTCTCATGCCATTTTTTCAATAATAAAGACCTGATAAGTTCATGAAGGGACACAGTAACTGGATTAGATTAACTCATAGAACAACCAGCAACCAGCAAGCGTCCGTATTTAATCGGTACTTTACATACTTTTTTATCTTCAGGCCAAAATACCGGTGAGTTAGCGAACAATATTGTTGTTAAGGACAAGGGTGTGTTGAAGTGAAATATGGTATTTTAAAAATTCCATTTATTTCCACTGGGACGAAAGCTTCTAATGACATTACTCTTATTATTATTAAAGCCGATGGCATGTTATATTACCTTTACCTTTTAAACTCTTTAATATAATTGCCAGTATTTTAGAACAACATATGTGTATGCGAGGCTTGCTGGAAATCGGCACATCTCTGAAGCATTCTGAAAAATAATCGTGTTGTGACTCTCTATGTACAACGATGTGACAATTATTTCAGCAGAATGAGTGGCAACTTTTCGTAATTATAGATTGGTGTAAGAGGATTAAACACAAATACAACTTATATGTACCTTTTTACATTCATATTTAGTTAACACATTTTATGGAAGCTTATATTGAAATCTTAAAATGTTATGTGTTTTTTTTTCATTTATTAAATATAAGTAATTAAAGAGACATCTAGCTATTTTGGTGGAAGAAGACCACATACAAAAATGTTAGATTTGCCGGAAACTGTATCTCAACTTCAATACATCCCTACATTAAGTTAATCGCCCTGCACCGTATTCCAACCCTGGCAGTCAGAGGAGTTACAAGACGGTAAGTATACCATTCCGTCACGGGCGCCGCTGTTTATTGTGACTTTATAGTCAATGCATTTTCCAACTGGACGAAATTTAAAATTAATATTAATTTAAAAGTATCATGTAGATTTTCTTATGTGGAAAGGTTTCAGTAGTAGTAAAGGCCTGAGTGAGAAAAACATCTATTCAATGTATTCAACAACAACATACAATATCTTGTGCATCAAGTCAGTTGTGTAAGTGGCAACATTTTTGCAAGGCAAGGACGATGTAGCAAATATGTATACTATTACTTTGTCCAGATTCATATACATATATAATATGCATTAACCAAACAATAACATCATACCAGTATAATCCACAGTGCTGACGGGTCTTGTAAGGAGAGAATAACCTGCTTCATGCTTAGTTTTGTATTGCACTATCATGGATGTAGAGATGTCAACTATTTTGACACAATTATTATTTATTATTATTTGAGGCTTTCTATTCGAAAAAAGAACAACAGTACCAAACATTGTTCTGATAAATAATGAAGGTATTTTAAATTCTGCATTTGGTTTTAAATTTCCATAACGATATACCATTTTAATACTGACTGCATAAAAGACGAAAACCCCTTAATGTTTTTACATGACCATGCTATTAAAGAAAACAATACTTTCCTTCAACTTGGTGAATTATGTTCCTTTAGTTTATGATTTAACTAGAAAACAGTACCAAATTTTTACGACTTGTTGGTGCACTTTAAACTTCTTACACTTGACGAAGTCTTTTTATTCTTTCGTTCAGAGTCGTCACGACAGAGTTTTGAGTAATCTATTACAATTTGTGAGTCTTAATGAACACCTGATAACTACTGAACATCTGCTCACAATACAAAACAATTAAACGAGCAGGTGTGCAAATACTGATGGCTATAAATACGGCTATTCTAATGATTCGTGTAACGCATATGGGGAAGTGTTCCAAAAATAGCACATAGTTTTGTTTCAATGAGGAAGCACTGAACAAACTGGAATTCGTCTCGCGTTAAACGGCAACAAAAAATAGTTCGTGTACTTTCTAAACCATATCTGTTATAACTACAATTATAAAATGTAGGTCAGTCGAATGATTCCGTAAAACAAACAAGTTTGCTATTTAATATTAAACTTAAAAAAAACAACAATGAATGAACAAATACTTGCATACATCGCTTTATAACACATTTGATAATATGCATCATATAAAACGTAAATTATATGTAGTATAAATGGACATCTTTTAGAAAAAGATAATAAATGGTCTACCTACCGACCAACGGGCAGACTGACCAACCGACCGATATCTGCATAGCAATATGCCCTCTCTTCTCCGAAGGGGAACATAATATAAACAAACGTGCGTGATATAAAATTATCAGATATCGGGCTACAATACATTGTATCAATATATAAAAAGTGTTTTTTTACAGATTTCCTCTATCAAATACATAAAACAATAACCTACCACGTTTTCAGGGAAGTTTGGCATAGTTTTTAAAATCAAAACAAAAAACAATAATACTAAAGTGGTATTAACACTAATTTCAACACTGTATCGTTTGTTAGACAGTACAGATTGTGAAAATTCGCTTTAAATGTTCATTTAATGTATATTCTTTTCAAATCTTTAACGTACGCACGATTTGAATTAAAATATATATTGCCGCCAGAGTTAATTACCCAGATTATAATATAAACGTGATCTCAAAAGTAAGTGGGGACGTTGTTTGCCTTGTTTAAAATAACATACTGTGCAGCGTGGCTCAGACAGGAAATACCAATTTGTAATAAGGAGTGGGGTGTTATGTTATACATTTCACATAGATGCCGGGCCTCTATAAACAGAACTTGGGATCTTTTCGGGTAACAATAATTTCTTTAAATAACAAACTGTCGAAAACCAAAATTTAAGCTGTTGTTTTCATGAGTTGTGTTTGTGATACGTGGAAAGTATGAAGGTAAAACTATGTCTGTGAACTTGAAAAGAGAAAGTATAAGAGGAATAAGAACAAAAATATAATTGTTTATAAATTTTTAAATGTTAGAATGTCTTGGCTATATACAGATTCCTCCGCAAGAACAGTTGTTAAATGACAGTAACGAACATTGTTTGAATATTTGTTTTAAAGTTGTTTAGTGGGGTTCTGGTACACTGATACTCTGGTTAAATACTTGGGTACACTGATACTCTGGTTAGATATATAATACGCATGTATCGTCATCTTTGTAATATTCGCATTTTGAATATCTGGGAGTAAATCAGCATTATTGTTTAAAACACATACAACAGTTGGACTAGCCGTGATAAACTTGAATTTAAACAACAGAAAAAGCCTTTAACGATACTATTTAAGTTTGACTATGTTTTAGTTTGATTAAAATACAATACTGAACACAGTCATGAGCTATCTACCGACAGTTCAAGCATTAGCATCAACACCGACATACAGTCGTTGACAAACATAAACATATGTTGAAAACATTCTCTAGACTACAGTCCTCTGATGATTTCTGTCATTATTTCAAATATTCAATTTCTTTGTTAAACCAGAATTTTCTGTAGAATTTAAAAATAATTCTCCCCTCACGCAAATGCATTGTGAATATTATTTCTAAATACATATATCACTACCTTTTCAGGCGCTTTTGCCGACTGACCCTTCCAATGAAGTAGCCGATGTTGATGTATGAAGTTAAGTACCCAGCCAAACAAGGTACAACTATATGTTCAATGGGGGAACCAATACTGTAATAGTATACACGTTTGCGATGTGTGCTTCATGTACTAACTTATAATTGAATAACAGGGTCGAATTAGCGTGTAGCGTGGGTTATTATCAAAATGTTTATCAGTACAACAATGAATAAATAATGGACAAGAAAAGCTTAAAATGAGAGTCATGATGACCCTTTATTGCTCACATGAGTGTCGTAGAAATGAAGAAATAGCAAGAAATATCAACAAAGTTTAAATGGACCAGAATAAGTGTAATACATGTACATAGCAACATTTGTACTAGAATTTTCATTATTTCATCTACCTGACCATTCGATCATCGGCTATTTTTCTGATCTTTGAACAATCTTGATACAGGATCTGTCAAGGAACATGCTCACAATACATCAATCTTCTGTTCAAGCCCTTGTAGTTTATAAAAAGTTTTAACGGTTTCCTATATAACCACATATGGAAAATATGCCACCAATTTACTTGTGTGAAATTAAAGAATCAACCCAGTTTTCTTTGATTTAAAGAAAATTTTCATTCGTTGATTTTGGTATTCGCATCCTCAAAACGTTTAGCCCGTTTGAACTTAAACCATAACCTTATAACATCAAGTTGCAGAAATGGAGCTTTACGGCATTTTTTAACTTTTGTTTTAAAAATCGATTTGCTGGTACCCAGTAAAACGACCTACAACTTAGCGGTATGCTCGTTACGCGTCCTAATTTGTCCAGTCTTCGCGCACGTTGCGTGCCTTTCAAAACTTCTCCTATAAAAACTTAACGGAAATTTTCTGAGACTTATCCTTCCTTGTACTGCATTGCTTGTAATTAATCCTTTTACAGTCACGAACTAGAGATAATATGCCATTAAATTTTTCTTATTATTCGTCATCGCTTGGGCTGTTTTATTTTAAATAACTTTCTCATTTGGAACTTTTAGATTGCCGAGGCTTTTATCTACTGTACAATTTGTGATTACACTTGTACATGTGTTGATTATATCACTAGATATTTGTCTGTATATAAGTTACTCCAGTTTTAACTCCAGATAAAGGTGCTCAATATTAGTTAGTCTCACTTCAATATAATATTTAATTTTAAACTGTTTGTTTAATAGAAAACCCTTCAGGAATTGCGAGGTTGGAGCGCTCCACAAACGAGGTTTAAGCACACCAAAAAAAGCCTTTTGCCACCTGACCGTTCCAAGGCGGTAATTGCTGACTTTTCTTCTTGTGTGTTATGCCTTGTGTTTGTGTTGTTTTCATTTTCATTTTTACATTTATCCTGTTCGCCATTGTCTAGAGGTAGTTTAAATTTAAATATCTGTGATAATTCTTTTAGGACCTTTTCTAATGTACCTATAATAAACTGATGCTCAGCTACTGTTTTCAGTTTCAAACAAAAATTGTGTAATCTTAGTTTAGAACAACTTTAGAAACTTAGCAATAATTGCAGGTTCAAAACAATATCAATAACATATGGCATCTACTTACTGATTTTAAAAAACTGAACATGATTTCTACTTGTTCCTGTAAATGCGGGAAGGACTTATGTAATTTACTTGCACATTTATTGCAGAAGAATATCCAAGTAATTTCATTATTGTTTCAATGCATATAAATGAAATCGTTGGGAAAAATGATTTAATTAAGATTTCTGGGAAATTTGGGTTATTTATCAAATTTAATGTCCGTGAAACTGGACAGGTTTCCTTGTTGCAATTTTCTGGTTTCATCATATTTATTAATTATCTAAGACAGAAATAAAAAAAATTGCTTGAGGAATGTGTATAAGATAACAGTTCTTTAAAAAAAGATACAAATATACCAATGAGGCTTTTATGTATTTGGTGAAGGTCTGATACATTTTCTGAATTTTAAAGCATATCAGTTATCAGCTAATGTCGGTTACATGCTTTTTATGAATAAATTGTAATGACATTTAGACATAAGTAGGTAGTGTGGCAGTGGGTCTTTGCAAAAGATTTGCGAGACTGTTGCATGACTGCAAATTAACTTAGGTGTGAGTTAATGGTATATCTAAAATATTCCTTTCATTATAAAAATGTCATTATCAGGACACGTGTTATTTTAGTTTGACAGTTGTCTTCAATGAAAAATAAGATAACGTTCCCATCCGAGACAACCTGCCAGAACCATTGCCGGGTTCTTTTCTTCTGAAGGATAAATGATAATCATATTCCGATATTTCTCAGTATCGTGTTTCTGACCGCACTACTTACACTCACTTAACAGAATTCCTTAAGAATCACTTGCCTAGATTATGTGATTCATAAATATATCAATTTTCAGTTAACGAGGTTTATGATTGTACCAGGCTTATGTAGATCTTAGGCAAGCCATATGAAATCAACATATAATCTGACCTTATTAATAACCTTAAAGGTATCATCGAATGTTCATTCGATGCACACAATAAACATTCACGATACAAATCTGTATGATTCTATGATATTCTGATTTTAGAAGAAAAGACATATTTCAGACATGCTGACAACGTATACATATTTGTTAAGCAGTCAACTACAAAAACCAAAAAAGTAAATAAGGTAAATGTTTGTTGCATTTCAACCATAAACTATGGTCCAAACGAACTCCGCACATTAATGCATGCAGTATATGTAAGCCCCCGCAACACAATAAAGCCGTCAGGCAATATCAACAAAACGGTTTGTACAACAAATTATTTCTCTCTTTGGTAAGCAATCTATTGCTTAGCAACAAAGTTTATTATATCAATGGAATTCAAGACATAGGCTGGTACTACACACTAAGTCTATCCGGGATTAGTACTTCCTCTTTAAATTAAAATGATTGAACAACAAGAACTTAATGAAAACATTTTATGTGTGGTAACTAATAAGAATAAAATAATTACTCACTTGGTATGGGTATCCATCACACAACAACTGATTTATCTCCCATTAAGGTTTTTAATTACAATACCAAATAGTGCATGTACTGTTTAGTTATGAGGATTATCTTAGAATCGTTTTTGTCGCTAAGATTAATAGCAGTGTATGTACACCAAACCTCAATTTACACTGGATGAACTAACTCCACAATACACATGTACTTCACTTTTTAACATAGGACAGTTGGCATGTTTATAAGCTGTTATAAGCTGTTAAACCAGAAGACTAAAATGTGACGTTGAACTCTCCATGAAATGGTCTCTTATCCCTCTCTCTCTCTCTCTTTCTTGGTGGCTTCAAATGATTGTTGAATTCAGCTTTTCTTTTTGTCCCTGTCGTCAATATTTTAGAACTGATGGTTTCTCCCAGGTTTCTCCCAGCAACTACACAGTGGGGCAACGTGGTTAGATCCAAACTAACTCCTAGAACAAACAGCCAGCCTAGGGTCTCTTATCGCGGCTTGGCTAGTTTTGTACCTTCGGGCCAGCGTGCGTTAGAGATGGTGAGAAAAATTGATTGTACGTAATTACAAGCACATTTGTAACATCACAGTGAGCGTTATTTGCCTGCTGATATTGTGGCTGATAGCTGTTTTGCTGAAATGGTGCTAGTTATGCGGCTGCTTAATCTACTGCGTTTTCTAGTTGTTGTGATGAGATTGCAGGAAAAGTAATTATTAAAAATTAAATTGAACCAAACATTGAAATACTCTTTGAAAATCTTAATACTGTGCACTACAGAGCAGTGCTCCTCAGTTTTATTGTTTGCTTTGAAGGTAATGCTATCCAGTTCTTTTTGTTTGCATTGTGATTTTTCAGAAATCTTCTTTTATTAGTTAATATGTATATGTGTAAAATTAGTTATTATTTTTTTGTTGTTGTTTACTTAACTTACTTTAACATTGCAGAGAAACAAGTAACGCCTTGCAAGAAGTGTTTCAATTTTGCTTTTAACTTGTGGGCCATTATAGACAATTCAAATCACTCAAATGTATCATTGTTAACGGGTATGAAGGATACAATTACACAGATAGATATACTCTCTTACACTGACGGTTCAGTACATTTACATGTATCACAAGCTCAGAGTATTTTAGGCCACATGACTCTGCATAACGGCAGGTAAGGCGTCGGTAAGAAATTTGAAAATCGGCTACACACACTTCGCTTGTGAAAAAATGGAAAATAAATAGAAAGTATTTGACTATTGTTAAATTAAATGATGTCAGCAGGCAGCTAAATTAGTTGCTGTACCTACATGTATATTACAGACACTGTAGTGTACATTCGCGTAGTTATCTGCCTTGAGTAAAAAGTACAGAAATAGTTCCATAGTTATTGATAAATTAAGTTTCCATACCAAGACAAAATAGTTTTATTTTAAATATTTAGTGTATAATATACACGTATCTCCAAAACAAGGTAAACATTTGAGTCAAGAATCTTGATACTTATTGCAGTAAGCCTGTTGCAAGGTGTATGTGAGAGAATGTGATTAATATTGTAATAATGAGAATTAGTGGTGGGTGACCTAGGAAGTGCCTAAATGTAAATATATCGGGCATTTCAACAATTGTTGTAGTTTCATCAGATTAGACCCAGTTCAACTTCCATCCTAGAGAAAATATTTTGAATAGTTTATTGCTGCCTTTACCTTGGATTTTACTGCTGTGCTTGATATGCAATCTTGACGAATGTAAACTGAACATTCATCCCAACAATTTACAATTCGGAAAAACAGTTCAGTCAGTAAGATAAAATGTTACCTATTTGACATAATTTATGGAGAACTATCCACCTGGATCATAAATTGTGTATTGCTTTGTCGGGACATTTATCTATGTTCATAACCAGTAAATCACAACAACGTAAACAACAAGGGTCTTCATTTCATCCAAAGGCAAAATAAGACGAAATTTGTCTAATTGCTAGAAACACCAATGTAACATTCATTCTCCAGACAGAAACATTTCTCGACAACACAATATTTGATTATGAAGCCTCCATTCCTGGTTATGTCACGCAAAGCAAGATCGTAATCGTCAAGGGGGCGGGGACTGCATCTACCTTGGGAGTGACATAGCTTTTAATTCTAGGACTGACATTAACCACGATGGCCTGGAAGGAGGAAGTTTTAGAATCTTTATTATTGTCTTTGGGGACTTCAATACAAATATGTTTTCTAAGTTTGGTGTTCTCTCGTTAGTAAGTTAACATCAGTTCAGTTTTGAGCATCTAGTTAGTGACTTTATTAGTGACTCCTTTAAAAACTTTAATAATTTTAAGTCATTATGAAACCAGTCAAACTGTTTTTTTTTAAAAAATACAAACAATACATGTTTAAATCTTATCTTGAAAACAATTTAAATGACTCCAAATCTTTGAGCAAAACCTTGAAATGTCTATGCCTCCATTAGTTGACCATGCTTAGTCAAAACAAGGCAACAGGTCGTTACGGCATACCCTCTAGTTTTGTGAAAGACTCAACCTCTATTATTGCTTGTCCCGATTTTACCAATGATAGAAGTCTTTGACAAAACGAGAGGGTATGCCGTCCTGGTAAATTTATAATAGAGAAATTATATTGTTTCTCTGATAGTAGAAAAGGGAAAATACCCTTTTCTACAATCTTAGAAATAATATTTAAACTGAAACCAGTCGGTAATTACCGACATTCTTTTTATCAATCGTTTTGTACAAAGGGACTGCACGCGCAGCCTTAAGGCCATCAGGTTCAATACCCTTTATAATCAATACATTTATTTGTTTTTTAATGAAAATAAAATTGTTTAAAGGGACAACTTAACAATAATCGTAACTATCCTGGCAAATTAGTTAAAGTTTTGATATTATACAAAGTATATACAAGAAACAAAATGTATCCTCGTTGTTTGCCCTAAAAACTACAATGAACATGATAAGAACAGCAGTGGGCGGCATAGAATAATAATGAAATAATGTGATAGATATAATTAAAACTACTTATCAATGGCGTCAACTGAATCTGATTAAACAATTACGGCCAAAAGCTTGAATTAAAAACACAAACAATAATCATTAAACGTCAATACAACGCAATCCTGGTAAATTGTATAAAAGTGAAATTATATCAATTCAGCAGTAAAAAAAAAACTGAGAACGGATACTAATGTGCATGATATAGCAACAAGCCATTCGATATTGAAAAGACGGGCAATAATGTGAACTGAAGAAAATTTATTACGCAAGAGGTAATTAAAAAAGCCATGTATACATAATAAAATAAATAAAATGTGATAGAGTCCCTGAGCATTTCTGTAAAAGTTATAAAAACGAGTTGTGTGATACACCCGGATTGACATCCTTGAAGGACAAAACAAAACAACGGTAAATTCAGTCAACAACGATAGCAATAACGATTTTGCAGATAATAATATTGATAATGACAGTGCTGTTACTGCTGTTTCTTGTAAAGGTGTATGTGAGATAGAAGGGTTCTTGCTGTTGTTTTTGGTAATTGTTGATTTGAGATGTTTATGTTGTTGTACTGTGTCTGGTTGTGATCTGTGTAAGATGGAAGTGTTGTTGCAACTGTTTGGTATTTGTTTATATGGGATTGTAGTGTTGGTGCTACGGTTGTGTTTCTTGCAGTAGTCTATATGGCAGGGTAGTGTTGTTGGTCTATGTAAAATGTGAAATGCTAATGTTGTTGCTACTGTTTCTGGTAATGGTGTATGTGAGAATGTAGTGTTTGAGTTACTCTAATTATAGATTTATTTGTTATTTCCAAATAAAAATAATGGCGAAAACAGATGTTTGCATTGTAGCTCAGATGAATGCACTAAATGGATGATTTAAATTAAATTGAGTCTAAATCAATGCAACTTACAATTCTAAGTAATAATCGTCCAAATTGCTACCGATTTGCAAGTTTTGCACGTGCATGTAAATATATACTAATGGTGGTTATTCAAATAAAGTTTATATTACCGTGCGACCGTATACAGCATTCTAACAGTCTTCATTGTTATCGACAATAAGTGAACTAATGTGATAGTTTTGTTGACTAATGCAAAATTTCCATGGTCTTTGAATGCTCTTACAACAATCGGTGTAATAAAACTGCCGTGTGAATATATTATTTTTTTTATTATGTGTCTGTAATGCATGGACATTATGCTAAAAGTGGCTGGGATGGAAATCGGATAGTGTAAAAGGCATGTGACATGTTTGTTGTTAACGCTGCTTTTATTTTTTTTTGCAATTCTCATGGGACTGTGTCATATATATTCTTATTCATGATTTTGTTCATGTTACTTGTGCATCGAGGCGGTCGCAAAAAGTCTCCCCGTACGTGTAATCTACGTTGTCATTAAATTCATCCTATAAGGATTGTTACGTGTTTTTCCTTTGATGTACATTTTGATTTTTACACTTTGGCTCCTAAATTCCATCATCACATAAACAGGATGCCACAACCATTTACTCTTCTCTTGTCATTTTCTTTCTTGATTCATAAAGTTAGTTTCATTTAATATCTTCAGTTTTTGTAGGTTTTTTAATCGAAAAAATACCCATCAATCTTCTAACCACTATGTGGACATTTTCTTTTCATTGACTGTCAAACAAAACGTCAGAGCTTGTACATTTATTCAAATGGGTCGGTTTTCTTTTTCATTTCTTGCATTTGAGAAACCCATCAGGAAGAGCGAGGTTAGAGCTCTGTAAAACCGGTTTAAGCACCCAAGTCGGCCCATATTGCCGACTGACCGTTCAAAGGCGGTAACTGTCGGGTTTGCTCTTTTTGTTATATGACTCATCACAGATTTGTTCTCAATTTTACATTTGGCTTGCATGTGAATACCTTGGCCCTGTGCCTTTTCATTTTTATATGTTGCAATACTCATATATATTCTTATTGATCATAAGAGTGATTGTGTTTGCTATGGTGTTAAATGCAAGTGACATGTTTGATGTTTACGCTAAAAATCATAAGAATGATTGAGTTTGCTATGGTGTTAAATGCATGTGACATGTTTGATGTTTACGCCGCTGATCATAAGAATGATTGTGTTTGCTATGGTGTTAAATGCAAGTGACATGTTTGATGTTTACGCTGCTGATCATAAGAATGATCATAAGAATGATTTTGTTTTCTATGCTTTTTAATAGTCGTTACCTCCCTTTGTTGACGAGAAGCCAGAATAAAGAAAAGATTATGGCTAATGTGATCATACCAAATACACTGATCTAAGAGAGTTCATTAACTTTGTGATGTTGAGTCATAATTAATTGCAACAGTACAAGGTTAGAAAACCCTTTCCTCTTTATTTAATGTTGTTTAGGATTTAATTGATAAATAAGTACATCATTACGTCCAAAAATAACCTGACCAGATGCGCGCGAATCTGTTTATAACGCAATGCATTATGCAGGCATGAACATGAGCGCATCTGCTGTTAAAAAGAAAACGGTCTCTGTGGTAGTATTATGCGTAATGTTATACATGTTGGATCCTTGTCCTGGAGTATTACTGGACAATAATTGTTTGCTAATTTGTAAGCAGTCTTTCAACTGGCAATTCATTTTTGTTGCTGTTGATTGTGCAAGGAATTGAAATAAAAAGTTGAGGCAAGTCTAAAGGGAGTAATTTACTTTCGCGATACATAATTATTTATCCACGAGCGGGATAAACTATGACCATCTCTGCTACTTAACATGTTGGCCCATTTATCATGTACATGGACTTGAAAAAAAGTTTTTTAGTCTTGCATAAATTTTAGATAAAACAGAGAAATATGTTTGAACAATGGTCGCTCTTAAAACGAGCCCTATTACAAGTTATACGTATTAAACACCTTCTTTGAAATTAGTCCCATGGCTCAGACAGACGAATATGGTGTTGTACTTAGGTGCTCTTAGACGTAAAATGTTGCCATGCGAGTTCCAATGGCCGAGAATGCTGGCATTACAAATCCAATTGTACATATTTGATTAGCAATTATATTGCTTAAAGATAGGGTCTGAAGTGTTACGTCAATGTTAAGTATTTTTTTACAAATATTTTCAAGTATGTTTGTTAAGTTGTTATTTTAGTTTTTCGTAAAAAGAAATCTGTGTCTTGTTCGACTTACCTCCCCTATATATGTAAGGAGGCATAGTTGCATGATATAAATTCATGCTCAGTAAAGAGAATTGATGATGGAGAGTGTGTCTTAAACACAAATAATCAATATATTAGGAACATCCTGCACAGTTAATGTTATCGTTTGTTAAGTGAAAATGTATCAAATGTATTGAATTTATGCACGTTCACTTTGACAATTCTTTCTATAACTCATTCTAGAATTCATTTACTATAAATTGTCATTGAGATATGATTAAATTCTAACCACCGTAAATGAATATTTTGTGGGGTACGGTCCGACTGACCGTTCCAAGGCGGTAACTGTCGGGTTTTCTCTTATTTTCAAATGACTCATCACAGATTTGTTCTCACTTTTACATTTGGCGTGCTTGTTAATACTTTGGTCCTGTGTCTGTTCAATTTTCGTATATGTTGCAATGCTCATAGAACTTTGTCTTATATTTTCTTATTTATCATTGCAATGCAAAAATAGAATTGATGGAAATAATGCAAGCCTGGGTTCATCTCAACTTTAAAAAATACAGTTGACGACACTTTCGAGTCAAACTTTCATGCGGGTAAAATCGGTTCATTTGTGGTAATGTGAATAATTTCACGTTCCCTACAAAAAGTAAATGTAAATAGGGCATCGTTTTTATTACACAACTGATGTTATTTTATACACAAGTTCAAATTAGGTATATACATTGTAACATGTCATGCATTGCTTTGAAAGAGCAAATGCATTATATCGGCAATGAAAACAAAGTATTTATGAATAAAATAACATCTAAAAACTCTATTTACGTAAATTAAATGCATTAAAAATGTTGTTTTCTTTTATCCGCGTTTCTTTATATTTTGCGACTAGTGCTAATAATTGAATTATAATTATAACTAGAATTGTTTTCTCAAGCCCGAAGAGCTGGCAATCCATTTATGATTAGGAAAAAGAGTCGACGAGAGTTAATTATCCATGCAAGTTTGCGTTTATTTTGGGATTATGTTATGTTTCGTATTTTTCCATGTTCTGTTTTGAATTGCAATCTAATTAATCAGCATACAAAAGATAGCACATTTACTGGCATTGATAGAAAGGTTTCGATGATACTGTTATTAAAATTAATATCAGTATAATGAGTTTGTTCATTACGCACATTCATGAGAGTGCGGTGGTTCAGTGAAGTCTGAGAAATGGCATTACTTTTTGTTTTGTTACACGCTAACAAACTCGTGCTATAATGAGCACCTTAACATCCAATATTAAAACTTGGCTTCATTGTTTAAAAAAATATAAAAGCATAAACAAATCTCAATCGTACTCTGATAACATGTATTTGTTGTATTTTGTCCCCAGTTTGGAACATAAGAAAATATGTTTCTTTCATTAAGCCCTCAGCCTAGTCAAAACCGATGGCTAATGGATCATCAGGAATGTCCTTAAATATATACACTACATATATAAACATATAAATTTAACATTTTGCTAAATGATTCTATCGACAAAATGCCCAATCGCAGTACAAGGGATTGGCAAAGGATGTATCTTTAAACTGAAGGATAAATTCAATGTTTTAACAAGGTTCAACATTTATATTAATGACTCTTTCGGTATATTAACAATATTCCATAATATTTACAATTTATCAATAATCGTATGCATATTCAATTTTAAGCAACACAATAAATATAATGTTCGATTAAAAAGGGTGTATGATAAGAACGTACGAACGACAGCATGAGGCAAAGAAACACTACGAAAGCTTGTAAAAACTATTTTATCAAAATTAATGTTTTATCTAGAAGATAACTAAATGTGATAAAACAATTATAACCGACCAAGAGCTGTTTAGTTTAAATTGTTAACGAAATATTAAATTGATAAAAAATTCAAAGCTGGAAAAGTTATAAAAACTGTAATTTTCCTTTCGTTGAAGTCAATTATACATCAGATATGCTTAAGGGCCTAAACATGCAAAATCGAGATGAAAAAAAAAACTTGCAATGTAATCATATATTGAACAAAAAATTCTGAAGTTAAGATGAAAGCAATGTAATGAAAATGATAAATTGTGTTAGACAATCACCCAGAGCATGTTCTCAAAGGTCTTATTTCCCGGAATTAGCAAAAGTAGCACATTGTACGCACATATGCTTAATTGAAGGACACGGGGATATGCTGCTTAATTTGCATAACATTGTCAACACAAATTGTTCCAATGATTTTTTTCTGATGATGATAGAGTTGTGTGTGTGTGTGTGTGTGTGTGTGTGTGTGTGTGTGTGTGTGTGTGTGTGTGTGTGTGTGTGAAGAGATTAAAAATAAACCGCAGGAATTTCGCACGACGATAGAAGATATTTCTTCACTTTTTAGTGCAATCACACTTAATATAAGCGGTTATACGACACAAAGAACGGGAAAGTACTCTTTCAGTCTCGTATACCTCAGTTAAGTTCCTACATCTTAATATTCGGAGCTTGCAAAACCAATATAATCTTAAGCGACTTGGTCACAGAGGGCCAGATAGCATTGTCAAAGAAAAACTTTGTAGAACCATAATGCTTAATAAAAATATTAATGCCTTTGAATATAATTGTCTTCATAAAGGTGCATACAAGAAAAGTCGTACATATTCTACTGCGCTGTCTGCGTGGATCAATGTTAAGCGAAAGCTAGACAGTCTAACCTTTGATGAATATGTAATATTTCTCTATCATAAAAATATTAAACCGATTTTTTTCTGGGTTGGTTACATTAATTAAAGAACAATTTAGCGACCTTTATAAAAACTATAAAAATGAAATTTTCTATCTAAAAATGTATATATAACACATTTGTAGTCAGTCAGCTAGTTGATTTAAAAAAGACAAATGATTTCTTTGTACATGTATGTTTTCAAAGTTAACATTTGTGAAACTGGAAAATCTGGACAAATTTCCTTTTATCCCACACAACCGTGTATGCATTTAGCAAGACATATATACATATGTGTGACGCAATCTGTGATTTTGGGTCCAAATGAGGTACCTGGGCGAAATTGAGTTTTATATATTTTCTAAAACTATAATTATTCCTGATTCCAAAACTGGTTATATTTTCAACATATTCAAATAAGATGCCATAGTTACACCAATTGTCATGAGGGCAGTATTGACCCCTTGTAGGTTAAAAAGGCACAAACTAAGGCAATTTGAACGGTGCAATTGTATATTTATTAAGAAGTATATCATTGCATGAAATACAAAATATAACATGTTCTTTAACAATGACAAGTATATAACCATAACAAAATTGTGATTTAGTATACATTCTTAAATCAAAAATGGTTACCATGGCCACCAAGAAAATGAGTATTTTATAAGCACAAAGATGTCTTTTGTCGTGTAACTAATGATAACTAATTAACTTTGTAGATTTTGATGTACTGTAGCAAAAAAATAGCAAATTTAACTGTCACAGAAAAAATAGGAATCACTAATCAGTTTAATAGTAAATACAGAATGCTGTTGACTCCATAATTATCACGTCTTGTTCTGAACAAAATACACCATGATAAATATACAGAGATAAAGGCTACTTTAAACTTAATACTAGCGCAATTTATTCACCTAAAGTATTTTGAAAAAAAAAGTGACCCCTAACTATTATTTAAATAGTAAGTCAAAACTAGATTTCATTGTTAAATGTATCTGATAAACACTAAGGTTGTACTGAGATATATTAAAGCAAGGCAATTCATATCATTAAAGTCTCTGTGCTCAAGCAGTCAAAGAAGATTAAACACGCTTACTATATATGTGGTCCTCTGTGATATTACTCATTAGAGTTGAAAACTTGGTTTAAATAGTAAACTTTTCTTGTTTTGTAGAGCTTTCACTGACGCATTTCAAAATAAGGTCACGTAAACACACAGAAAGTTGTGACGTTTACAGCAGTAATCAAGGGTAAATAATGAGTACTTAAAATGTTACGTTAAAAAATGTCCATCCTGTAAATGTCGTATTTTTACACTTGCGAAACAAGGTAATCCCAATCAGCGTACGCGCACATGTGGTTTTTCAAGTAAAAGAAGTTGTATCAAGTTTAACCGCGTTTTAGCGTAATGTCATTACAGCATTTGGACCCAAAATAACAAATCGCGTCACATATATAAAACTTACATATGTATCTATGTCATCGTAATAGTAAATCAAATATGTGTTTTGTATATAACAGTTAGTTTACGGGTATTCTGAAGTGGGTGTGTAATACGTGGCCGATCTTTTTCGACTTTACGCCTTTTATAAATTCACTACACTTTAATAGGAGATAATATATATACAAATGGTGCGCTATTTATGAAACATGTTTGTTTTAATGTAAACATAGCAGTTCTTTTAAAAAAATGTCATAAACTTTAATACTTACTGGTCACACAGTTGGCACTCCAGGGCTGAACAGAAATTATGTTCCGTGAATCCGTTGGCGGTACATTTTTGCGATATACAAGTACCCTGAAAACTTACCAGTCCTTCAGGCTTTTAAAATGGAACACATTATTTCTAACATAGGTCTACACCAAAATAAATGTACATTGAAGGACTGGTGAAAAGTTCATCTAATTGGTCCATCGGACCACTTACATAATTTTCTTATTTTTAATCTCTGTCATTCCATAAATGGTACTTAAAATTAAACTCGGTTGAGTTAACTACGAAAGACAACGTTCAAACATCTTCGCGGATATCGGTCGCAATTGTTATGACCGTGTTGGCGTACTGGTTCATTGCAAACCAAACAATACTGTTAATAATAGACCTATCAAAGCAGTTTGTTATGCATAGTTTTAGAACATCTTTACAACTTTACAAACTAAACAACAGTCGTAAGTTCGTGACAGTATTTGTATTGTAAATACTGATTGGATTGAATTATTATCCTCATTGTTAAATATTTGCAATGTTGAAATGAACATTACTCGAACATATCGAAAATGACAATGCCGTCTTTTACCATTCAAATCAGACTAACAAAATGTCGGTCAAATCTGAACACTCCTTCAAATCATTTTTATATGTATTTGTTGTAGTTCTGACAGACTGTGTGACAGACTTCAGCATTGTATTTAGATACAAGAGCATAACTGTGGCAGCAAACGTCTTGTTCATTATGAAAGAATTGCAACAGTCGTGCACTTTCTTATTGACACTAAAACTTGTTCTTTTAAGAACAACAACAACAAAAAACACACAAAAAACCCCACAAAATGATGATTTTTATTAGAAACAAAAATCGACAGAAAGTAATGTTCACCAACGGGTTTCGTGATAAACTATGTTTGCTTTAGTCAGTTTTCAAAAAGCATATAGATTAATACGCGAAAAACTAAACGAGCTCGTTTAATATGATTGCTTAGAAGAATGCGTCGATAAAATAGAGTATTTGAAATATAAACACTATGAATTAACTGATTATGCACATTAATTTGATATATAGTGTTCCCTTTAGTCTTGAGATAATGATAAGTGGAATGGTTTTGTCTTACTTTTATTTGTCTGTCACACAAACAATTAACTGGTAATGGTATGATAAATTAAGCATATGCACAAAGAATTCAAAGTAAATTATCCACAATACAATAATGTAATGTGGGATATTTTTAAATAAATACATTCATTCGTATTTAAGCATTGAAAAACGTAACCGTAAATTTAATTCTAAGATTTGTGCTTAAAACATGTAAGGAGGTAAAGATCCGCTTTTACTTAAATTGTTCAATAAATCAAGATAATTCATGTTTTGCCTACTAACCGTTCCAAGGCGGTAACTGTTGGGTTTTCTCTATTTTTAAAATATCTCACAACAGTTTGTTGTAGCTTCTTATGTGTAAATATTTTTATAAATTAAGGACATTTGACTTACGTAATGAGGTGTGCCGCCCCTAAGTGAAAAGATCAATAACACGTTGTTTAAATATTTGGAAAATTGCTTTGCATTTTCATTATCTTGATAGAGAAAGACGTGAGAAAAGCCATATTTGTCTGACAAGGTTTTCACATTCTAAATCCAATTTTTACCATCATTAAACATTGTTTTTATACACAAACTGTAATGCGGTTTTCAGAGAAAAAATCTTACAAAACGTGAAATATACAAGAGAGATTGTCCAAGTTCTCCATAAATACCAATATTACTTGTTGACATTCTAACTTTCAGAATACGCTCACAAAATTTTAAGTGAATGCGTTCTCGCTCCTGGTACGCGGAAACTCCACAGTTCTCAAGTGTAACTTAATGTTGAGCCATCAAACTAGTAAAAAAGTGGACACACTGTTGTCGATTTTAGAAATATTTTCTACAATTAAACGTAAATACTGCCAGTGCTTTAACACCTTTACCTGATAAGTGATTTACATTACCCCAGATGAGACAGTATAGTTAACGATGGTGCCAAGCTAATTCAAAGAATCCACAACCTCTATATCACTCCCATTATATGCAAAATTTTGTTGATTTGAACGTTCTCCCTAAAAAAACAATAATCTTTGGTTTGAAAATATTGACATCTAAACTCCAAATTTAGCAGTTCATGTAATCGTAAAGTAAATTTTGTTTGGCATGTAAGTCACTAGAGGACTCCCTCTACAATAACCATATTATCCCCCAAAAAGTGTCACAAAAAGTATCACAGCAAGAACAACGTCTCTAATAATAATATAAGCGGTTAGATTATTTCTTAACAGTCCCCAAGGTAATTCTAAGAACAATGACACTAAAATTGGTAAGACTCCCTAACCTTTTCGAAGCCCAACTGTACTTAAGAAAAAGTAAAAAAGAATATTTCACGTCTTTACACAAAATTTAACTTGCTGATACAAATTTTAAGCATCCTTAACATCTTTCCTAAAAATTGCTTTTCTATGTTGCTTTAGCCAGAGTGCTTTTCTGATGGCTTTAGATGCTTTATTGCAGAAATCACTTCATCGACAGTTATTCTTCTGTTAAAAATAAAATCGTCAGTGCATTGTTAAAATCATACTCACTACAAAAGAATTTGGCCTCGACATAACTACTTTTAAATATATCCTTATGTAGATTAGAACAATAGGTATAAAACTGGTCAAGTGATACTCCACAATCATTACCTCTCTTCGAGCTGTTAAAGTACTTTCAAAATTCCCTAGGTTTGCACAAACATTTTCAATTTCCTCAACTTTTCGTTGAGAAAAAGATTGTTCCTTTCTTCTTAAAAGGGCCTTAAAATAATTTGAAAAAGTGATCTTATTGATGTACGATTGGTCATGATAGAATTTATCACGTGCACCAAAAATAATGTTTCTTCAGTCTATGTTAGCATATTAGGAACAGAGATAAAGTAAATAATATTAAAGTATTCGGATTTGATGTAAATGATTACATTTGACCGCCCGACAGCCTGAGCATGGTCTTATTTGGCCAATTTGTATAACTGTTAAAGGTATTTTCAACAGGACTTCTAGACACCGCACCACTCCGATAACAACATGCCGGGGTATAACATTTGGCAACAGTCGTAAACCAGTCGGTATGTTTACTAATCAGTCAGTGTGTTTATTGTATACATGGCTTCCACAGTGGAAAAAGTAAACAACTAGCCATTATTATGATAAGAATCTTGAAGAATATATTGACAATTGTGAATTATTAAAACGGAATGTTATGATTTTATGAAGATCAAGGTCTTATTGGAGTGATCATGGCTAGTCCATAAGGAATATTTTCGGAACAAGTTGGCATTCTCAGTGCACGATCATTTTGAAATAAAAGGATTTTTTCGATTGGCCATTGCAAAAAAAAGGTAATGAGCTCTTAATTTTGTATTTGTCATTATTTTATCGTCGATTCAGATAGAGCTTGATATATTGACTCATCAGTTTCTGAGCGTGTTTTTTTGTAGTTTGGTTAAACAATTACGGGTATGTTAACGACAAAATAAGTATTAGAGGAGCTTACAATCCTTTTCTAAGAGACATTTGACGTGGACATTATACAGGCTATCTAAACATTGAAAGAACTATCCTTAATCTAAAAAGTATACAGCCTTTTTCTTCCATTCTATGCAAGGATTTGCTAAATTGTTCAGTTTTTTAAGACAGCATGACTTTGTTTAAGTTTTTAATTTGGCTGCATTCAACATGCCCCAATTCTGTTGTTTTTTTAAGAAATTGCGGAACTTCTGCTTACCTTTTTCAAGTGCAGCTTTGGTGAAGGTATAAAGTCTGTATAGGATTGAATGTTAACAAAGTCTCAATGAGTAGGAAAGCGGTTACTTCACAGTTTCAACACCACTTCACCGATTCGACACGACCGCCTTCACCATTTTGCTTAAGTTCATTTTAATTTGGTATCGTTACACAAACACATTGGCTTCATCAAAACAATTGGTCATTTACGCATTCTTAAGGGTTATTAAGTAACCTGTTGAACTACAAATTGCATCGCTTAGAAAAAAATGACATCATATTATTTATTATGCTCCCTTCTCTGATCTGTATTTGGGTGGGTTCTTACGTCAAGAAAAATGAGAGAAATAGCCGAGCGCTTGACGGAATTTGCCGAGCGTAAATACGTAATATATAACAAGAATTTGTTTTGTTTAAAGTCTGGTGGAAATATCAGAAGGATCGTTAAGAGAAAAATGCATTATGGATAGTTAGAAAACGTCTGAATAGCGTAAAGTTTAATTAAATGCATATATGATATTACCTAAAGGGTAAAAATGATAGTGTTACCAGTAAGTCATTTAAAGCAGCAATAAAATATCTCCAATTTGGTGCAAAGATGGTTCCAATGGAAATACCAATCACCTGTCTTATATTAAGATTAGGTATCACCACAGCTTAAATGGACTTGGACGATCTTTGACAAATTTGTTTTCAAACTTGGGATTTTTTATGTGGATTACATAATTCAAAGCGGTAGGCCAAAATGGCAAGACACGTGTCTGGTTCAAAATCAGCCCTCAAATTTAAACATAAAACAGAGTTACAGCCTTATATCAACTACGCGCTTCATTTTGATGAAATACGATCAATGTGGCAACACATTTTATCGACAACCCTTTAGAGGTACAGCTGTAAGGAACATTGTAATTGGCTGTTGGCTGTTGCTAGTAAAACTTTACAAACTAACAACTTATAAAATTTAGAGAACTATACATCCCGGGCCATCCTGCTCTGCTAACATATTTGTTATTACATGCATTACTGTTCCGGCGTTCTCTTTGGAAGCTGCAAAATAATTTCTTTCAGAAAACGTATTTTTATTCAGCGGTGGAACTTAAAGTCAATGATATCTTCGTTAAAACTAACAAAGAAACGACAAATTCTCTGGCGGATTTTTGAAACACGCAAGCTACATGAAAAGGTGTGCTATGTTATCACATTCTAAAAGTGGGTTATAGAAAATCGATGGGACGAGTTGTTTTATTTGATTGAATAATAAAAACAACATTTCACTAAATATTGTTGATTACTCTGATAATGATGATCAAAATTTATTTAGTCTTCTTTTTACTGATGATAATAAGCAACATTGTGCTTAACCATGTTAAATGAAAGAAAATATTAACATTTATCACAAATCTATTTGAGCGTGTTACCCTACAAATAACCGTGTTGTCTGTTTCTGTAGATTGGTAAATTCAAAAGCGACGCTTGCCATTTAGTATTCAGGAGTTTGGAGCAATGTGGCGATATACAATAATCTGTCTATGGTATCTAAAAAAATTACAACAGTACGAAATGCAAATCAAATAACAAGTATTTGCTTAAACTAGCTGATGACCTTCGCATGGGGTCGCTTGCAGAATTAATCTATCAATATTCGTCCCATATGTGGCCTGACTTATTTATGCACCATCATATTCTTGTTTACGTATTATAAATTATGAGGTGAGATTGTGAGGTACAAACCCTGGATATTCACATGCACCTCGTGATGCACAATCATGATTAGCTTAAAATATGTCGTTAATAGCTCTTTGTAAGTAGAACGTGACCCTGCTGTAATCACACATGTAATCCCACTTGGCCTTTTGAAAACTTTTCTCCGTAGTTTTTTTTAATATATATTCGATATTAGGATGCAGAGGCAGTATAATAATAAAGCTAATTAATCAAATTACAAAACTCATTAACAACTGTATACTGCTGTGATATATAGGTTATGATGTTTAAACACCAACTATGTTTACCAGAGACAAGTACAATGATCTTTAAATTACATTAAATAAAATAATGGCATATCGAGGTGTTACATAACACAACATGCGGAACATAAACAAAAGCATTAAAAATACGGAAACAAAGTGTGAAATAGGAAATACAGCTAAAAATATTAATAGCACACAAATGACCCCCCCCACACACACACACACACACACTCCGGCTAGGTAACGTCAGCTCAAAAGTTACATGCACAGCTCTATCAGCCACATGATTTTAAGAGGTTTTCAAACTGGTTAAAATAACATCTGACTTAAAGTGTTGTGGTAGTAATCCCATTTTTGAGAACCTAACCGGAAAAAACTCATAACTGGATATTCTTTTTCGTCGTGTTTTTGTAGTGTTTGTATTTCTGAAAATCTCAGACGCCTTCGTGATAATGATTTGAGTTTGGATTTTAAGACGCCAGACAAGGGGACAATAGTTGGAATTTGAGATTGTAAATGAATAATAAATAGTCAGCTTTCTAATTTTGCAAAGAAAGTGGCCAAAGGCGTCTTAGAACATTTAACTGTCTGGATGCTTTTTACATGTTTTGATATGTGAGTTTTAAAATATAACTTGAAGTCTATAATAACTAGAACAATAGGACAACACCCCCTCACACATAAGAACTGTACCGTGTATATGAAATGATAAATTTGAGTTATCTGTTTACTTCCTTTCTGGAATTGTTCTCGGTTGGCTTTCACTTTGTTCGTGCGTTACATTTCTGCTGTCATTCCCAAAGTTCTGTTTAACCGTATTAATATCTGTACCTGTCCGAAATATCAAATATACAAAAAATGTAAAAAAGAACTCGACTAAGAATATAGTCTTTTTGGACACCTTTGATTATCTTTTTAAAATCGATTCTATAAGGGGAAAGTTTATTACTTTCCAATGTAATAGTTATCCAAAATGCCAGATGCTTTCTAGTTTATTTTATGGAGTTTTGAATAGTTTTAAAATTAAACTTCAGTTTTGCGTATTTAAAGCTTTTTATAGTACATGTGGGAGCAGACGGCCCTTCAGGGGATCGTGAACCCGTTGTTTTATCAGTCTCAAAGCTTCGTAGACTGTTCGTGTAACGTCTTTATGGTTTATAGCATTCAAATGAAACTTAAGATAAAAACTGACCAACATTTTCTTACCAAACTGAATATAAAGTTCATGCGGATATTACACTTTTCGATTAAGTATCAGTCTCCATAGCAATGCAAATATGGTGAAGGTCATAATGTATACATTTTTTGCGGCAATTTTTACGTTGATTGCTGCGAGGCTGGAGCGCTCCACAAACCAGGTTTTTGCACCCCAATCAGTCTTTTTGCCGACTGACCGTTCCAAGGCAGTCATTGCTGGTTTTTCTTTTTGTGTTATGTATCGTCACTGTGTTTTGTCACATTCACATTCAACTTGTTTGCCTTTGTCTAGAGGTAGTTTAGATTTCATTATCTGTAGAATTTGTGATAGGTCCTTTTCTTTTTTCCCTATTTCACATCTGATTGCGTTATCAGTGAACTACTCTGAGAAGTCGCCTGCTATTTGACGTCGTGTAACATAATTTTCTGAAAAGTTGATGCTAGTCGGTATTTCCTGTTGAAAGATATGAGCATTTTAAACGGTGTTGTCACAATATGGTGTTAACGAGCGACTCCTCGGCTTTTATGATGTGTTTTTTAAACGTATTAACTCTAAACAATACTACGTTTTATTTTGTTGATTTGGGTTGTTTTCTAAAATTTTATGATTTCTTTCGTATTTTTTACATTTCACTTTTGACACTTTTGGCATATGACGTCATGGCATTGTATGACGTCATTATATTGTTCTTATAATATATCAGCGCTTGTACTGCTTTATTTTTTTGCAACTACTTTCTCATTTAGAATTTTTGGTTGCCGAGGCTTTTTCTATTGTACATACTGTACATATGTTATTTAATTTTAATACTAGTTATTATGTATGTACATACGTTCATTATATCTGTTTTAACTCTCGATGCAGGTGCTTACTGTTAGTTGTTTCACTTTGACGGGATGTTGTTATTTACACTGTTTGTTTGCTAGAAAACCCTTCTGGAAGTGCGAGGTTGGAGCGCTCCACAAACCAGGTTTAAGGACCCCAGTTGGCCCTTTTGCCGACTGACCGTTCCAAGGCGGTAACTGATGGTTTTTCTTTATGTGTGTTATGTCTCGTCTCTGTGTTTTTTCACATTTGCATTTAACTTGTTTGCCTTTGTCTACTGGTTGATAAAATTCAAATATCTGTTAGAGTTTTGATAGGACCTTTTCTTATTTACCTATTATGTCTCGTCTCTGTGTTTTTGTCACATTTACATTTACCTTGTTTGCCTTTGTCTACAGGTAGATACAATTTAAATATCTGTGGAAATTTTGATAGGACCTTTTCTTATTTACCTATCCTAGTTTCGGACAGTCAATAAATGCTGCGAGATGTTAAACAAACCACCCAGTATAACGTTATAAATTGAGTAAATATATGGTCAATAACAAAGGTCATGTACTTGTATGGCAAAAATTAGTAGGATATCCTTTTCTTAAAGTAGCAACAACGTTTCAGTGAGGCAGATGCTCCATAGTAGGCGATCAATGATGTGGCGGCATTCTTTCGTGCTCTTTTGTTCATAGAAATTCAAATATCTGCTGTGAATGACAGCAGGCTAGACACTTTGACAAGTTCGGTTTAAATGACCTTTTAAAAAAACTTATTTAGAATCACGAAAGTTAACAGGGTTTGATTTTTTGGAAGATTGCACTACAACATGTGTATGTCCATTTTCTAGGTACTAGGACTACAGTTTAGATGTCTATTCATTGGTCTTTACAGGTATGGACTTTGACCAAATAGTCCGAACGGAGCATGCACCCTTCCAACCGTAATATCAGAAAGTAGACTCCTTTTAGTAAGAAATGATCGGTCACTGTTGCTTTGTCAGAGATGAAATATGAATGAACTGTTTAGCTTGATAGTTCGCTTACTAGCTGTTCATAATAGGATAAGAACCACACCAACTCATTCATATATTTTACAAAGACAAGGTCAACCTGAATGTGTTCTTTGCAAGGAACCAGTAATAGTTAATCATATTTTATTACATTGCATTGACAGAAACAATATAAGGCTAAAGTAGTTTACTGTTGAGGACTGTGTCCTATTATTAACTTATTCGCTTCCTTAACGAAATTGATATTTCGGAGTTTGGTATATGTTGCAATGCTCATAGGACTTTGTCATATATTTTTATTGAGTTATATGATTCAACTGGTTATTATCCTTCTAGTTTATCATTTAATTCATCGATTAAGTATTGCTACAGAATGTAGTGTATTTCTTTTGATGGACATTGGACTTTTGTTCCTCAATTCCACCTTCACATGAACAGGATGCTACGACCATTTAGTCTTCTCTGGTGAGTTTTTTCTTGATTCAACAAGTTTTTTTCATTGATAATCAACAATCTTTGTGTAATTCTTCTAATCAAAATAATACCTCTCTCTCTCTCTCTCTCTCTCTCTCTCTCTCTCTCTCTCTCTCTCTCTCTCTCTCTCTCTCTCTCTCTCTCTCTCTCTCTCTCTCTCTCTGTATAACACTATGTGGGCATTAATTTAATGAAGTCTCTTATTTCGTCATAACAGATCAAAGCAAACGTAAGCGCTAGGACATTTTTGTATTTAAATAGATAGATTTTCTTCATTAAATGCATTTGAAAAACCCATCAGGAAGAGCGAGGTTATAGCTCTGTAAAATCGAATTAAGCACCCCAGTCGATCCTTATTGCCAAATGACCGTTCCAAGGCGGTAACAATCGGGTTGGCTCTTTTTGTTAAAAGACTCATCACAGGTTTGTTCTTACCTTTACGTTTGGCTTGCATGTGAAAACCTCTGTCCTGTGCCTTTTCAAATGTTGCTCAATGTTGCAATGCTCATAGGACTTTGTCATATTTTCTTATTCAATTACCCCTCGTATTATTTAACCTTTTAACTGTTATATTTCTATTCAAGTATTTAAATTTTAACTATAATTTATAAACGTTTAATCGTACACAGCGCTGTATGACCTATCAAGTGTCGGTGTGCGGTAACAACAAAATATCAATAACTAGCGTCATCTGCTTGTTGTTCTGCAGCGTATTTATAATTGAAAATTGTCGCTACTGTTGTTTTATTTGGTGCCATTGTTTTATTATATCCTGACTAAATGTCGCTGCTTTAAAACAGACAATAATTGTATATACATGTATTTTTTTTTAATTTTGAAGTTCATATAATCAAGAATGTAGATAGTATTGTGTTAAGTCTTAGATTTTTGTTACCTACCCTACTACTGCTAGACAAAACTTGGAATAGTAAAGCAGCTACGCCATTAATGTTAGAACCTAGCAAGTTAGCGAATTATTGAAAGGTTAAAATAATATAACAAATTTATATATAAATAAGGCTTTAAGATATAGTAGATAAATTAGGATTTGTGAAAGTATTGATATCAAGTCACTCAACTGATAACTAACATCCGGCTTTAGGAATTTGTACAAGACGGCGTAAACTAGCACAGAATATTACCCTCAGCATAACACTCTGTGACACAGGTCTTACCTGACCCTTTTTGAAATCAACTTGCTCGGTTTGGACATTTTTCATCCAGCTTACACTCAACATCTTGTCCCTGCGATTCTTAAAATTTACAGTCGTACAAATTGAGCTTCATATACGCAGAATGTTTCTTTTTCGTCATACGACAGCGACTGGTTACGGGATATTTTCTCAAAATGGTTACATAGTCATACAAAATATATTGAAATCTCTGGCAAAAAACATTACAGCGTGTACATGAATCTACAACGCTAACATGACGTGATTTGATGTACGTTAGCATGGTCAGGTTATAGATTAGTGTGAAATTACTGTGACCCTGAGCATAGCGATCATGTCTCATCTGTTGAGCTGCACCTTTGCATATCACCAATATTATTAACATATACATATATACTTTTTTATGAAATAGTCTTATATATTTTTTACTGAACGGACACATCCTTTTCAAATTAGAAAAAAAACAAACGAGATAAAACAAAAGTATAACAATGAAATCTTTAAAGATAAGATTCGATTGTATTTAAAAGTAAAGTAAAGATAGAGTTTAACACAAGCTTTTGTTAAAAAGTAACTCGTAAAATAGGGAATCTTTTCACGATTTGTACTTTCTGTTAATTGCGGTAATGTTCATAACCGTCTTTTCTTCGACTAAAGAATGAGTAAAAGCAAAAAATCCAAAAGATCCCAAAATGTTGGTTGGAGCGGTAGGTGTATGAATCAAGATCCATTCAACTTTATCGCAGTAAAGCTAGATATCTATACACAGTAGGGGACCCTAACTTCGACCTAAGCAGTCAACAGACACAATTTACTTTCAAAACTTAATATTTTTAAGCTTACATGTATGTGCTATCAAATCTACTCTTTTAGCTGGTTGGTGGGGGATGTTTCCCCACCCCACCCTCTGGATCCATCCCTGCTCAGATTCTCAAAAATATTTTGGCCTGTAACTGTCTGATAGCACTTTTTTTAACAAACTGCAATGCAATGAGTTATCGGTGTCAATGTAGAAAAGTTTTATTGTAATGTAATAAAATCAAAACAAAATATATTTTTTTTAAATTTAATCATTCTTTCTTTAGACTTAAGACTTTTTTTAGAATAAAACTTCAATGATACGTTTAGTGATGTTTTTAATAATATTAGAATAGCATAACGTTGGCTAAATCTCGGTCGTCAAACCCTTTGCCCCTTTTATTCCTTTCTTTTGGTGGCAGAGGTTACTGTGATGTACAACACACAAATCTCTGGATTGGAGATTGCATCACTTGTATCATCTGTCATTTATGTCTTATGATATCGAACCCATTGCACTCTTTTTATATATAAGGTTGATAATGCGGGCAAAAAGAAAAACACCCTTCTAATCAATTGTTTGTTTTCGTTATTACCCTTGAATTAGAAGTTTTATAGTTGATTATGGCATCTGATTCTTGTCGACACCGATCTTAGAAGTGACGTCATACATTCGGTACGAAAAGGCCCACGACTACTATATCGGTCCACGACCCACCTTAGATTTAAGTTTTACGTATTTATCTGATTATCCATAAAATCCAAATGTGTATTTTGGCTCGTCGATGTTAACGTTTACCAAAACTTTATGATACTCAGCTGAAGACAAGACAGGTTCCGAGAAGATCCAGTTGGAGAGGCAAGTGAAGACATAACATAAGTATGACAACAGAAAGGTTTAAGCACTCCAGTCGGTCAATATTGCCGACTGAACGTTCCAAGGCGGTAACGGTCGGGTTCGCTCTTTTCGTTAAATGACTCATCACAAACTTGTTCTTACTTTTCGCTTGGCTTGCATGGGAAATACCTTTGTTCTGGGCCTTTTCGGAGTTTGGTATATGTTGCAATGCTCATAGGACTTTGTCATATATTCTAATTCATGATCACAACAATGTTACTTGTGCAGTGTGGCGGTCGTAAAAAATCCCCCGTGCATGTAAGCTATGTTGTCATTTAATTCATCCTATAAGAATTTTAACGTGTACTTCCTTTGATGGACATTGAACTTTGGTTCTTCAATCACATCTTCACATGAACAGGATGCTACAACCATTTATGCGTCTCTGGTCATGTTTGTTCATGATTCAGAAAGTAAATTTTATTTATAGTCAAACATTATGTGGACATTATTGTTCAATGACGTCACTACTTTCGTCATAACGTATAGAAAATATCAGCATATGGACATTTTGTTTTCAAATAGATCGTTTTTCTTTTCATTGCTTGCATTTGAGAAACTCGTCAGGAAGTGCGAGGTTAGAGCTCTGTAAAACCGGTTTAAGCACTCCAGTCGGTCCATATTGCCGACTGACCGTTCCAAGGCGGTAACTGTCGGGTTCGCTCTTTTCGTTAAATGACTCATCACAAATTTGTTCTTACTTTTCGCTTGGCTTGCATGAGAAATACCTTTGTTCTGTGCCTTTTCGGAGTTTGGTATATGTTGCAATGCTCATAGGACTTTGTCATTTATTCTTATTATTGAGCAATCCGTTATCGCCGCTGTCACTGGCCACAGTGGGTCTGAAGGGCAATCAGTACCGAGAAATGTAAAGGATTTACATTGTAAACAAGACTATAAGAAGTGTCAAAATAAACCATAGTTTAAGTAAATGGTCGGAGATTGAATGCTCTGTTTGACCCTACACTGATTCTACGGGTATCACAATTGTGTTACTGAGTTTGCATATCATAATCTATGTGATAGCCAGAATTACAATTATTAAATTCACTTGGTTCAAAATTCTCAAGGGCAGATTGTTCTAAGTGAAGTTATAAAGGGACATAGAGGCTTCGATTTCATTTTCAGCTTAAAGCGCTACATTTAATGTGCATGTATTTCTTAATTATTACAACCCGTTGTGTTTTCGTCGAATCAGACTGGTTCATCCCGATCGCGTGATTAGTTTTAGTTTCTAGATGAAATTTTGTTAGTTGTTTGCTTACTAAAATTTATTACTTAGATAACCGCTGGTAGACAACAAACAAGCAATTACGTTTTCACACAATTACTTATTGGTTCTCGCGCAACAATGGGATTGCCAACGTTAGTTAAAAATAATATAATTGTTTTACATAAACAATTACATATTTAATCCAGTTGCCACCTTATACATCCGGTGTTAACTTCAAAGGTTGGAAACCGCTCTTCTCACGCATTTGCAGTTTGCTTAGTTAAGGTGCCTTTTAATAGTACCACACACAAACATAATAGTGAAGTGATGGAGTAGCATGAAAACATATAATTGTATATATATATATATATCTTTTGACGGATTTAATATATACAATGTATATGTTTTCATATACAACAGATATTAAATCCGTAAAAATACCCATCTGTTCAGTTCTTTAAAACTATTGAAACATTAAAAAGAAAGCTATTTTACCAGACAGGAATAAGATTTTATCAATCCCAAATTGTCTCAAGCATTAAGCGTATATTTGCGTTTTCAAGCCTATTACTACCATTTAAACAAAAATGCCCCGTGCGAGTTCCAGAGTTATGAGAAAGTTTCGGAAGCACGAAGGATTGACTCTGCATGCCCTTGACTACTTGGTGTCAGTCTGCATGCCTTGGAAGAAAAAGTACGTGTACAGAAACCTTGTATGTAATTAAGGCGTCAGTTGTGCCCAAGCATGCTTCAAATGTTAACATTAATAATTTAATTTGTTTAAACTCAAAGTTCAAGTGAATATGTGTAATACAGATATACATGAAATGCAGAAGTTTGAATGAACAATTCCACGCAGAAAAATTTCAGTCAATGACCTAGCGCTCCACTGACTGTGTTTTATATTTTAGATCGATATACTTGCCGTGTTCCGCGTAGGATCTCACTGCCTTCTCTGGCTCTATACTAGGTTATGACAGATATTATTTGTGTCATCTATGGTCCGTCTATGATAGTTCAGATTTCGTTAAGTCACAGCATCTCAGTCTAAAGATAATGCATACGTTCGGAAAAGAAAGGTATAGTCGGAATTTTGATTGGAACACACGGGTGAAGTGTTGATGAAAAAATAACTTAGAGTTAATTTTGCACTAAGTCTATTTTAGTCGACGGCAGAACCTATTTGCGTTTATTTATGACATTTTTAAGTAAAAATGCGATCATATAGAAAGTAGTGTGTGTTTAATGGAATAGTTTTACTAAAAGAATGCTAGTGACTGTGTAACTTTTCAACAATCTATAGTTTTAGGAGATGTGTCTGTTGCAGCTAAATATAACTTTCCATACCTATAATCGACTACAGGGTTAAACTTACACCGCTCTTCAGCGCTTTGATTAAGGCTAGTATTAAAATAGTTTGCTTGTACGCAAGTTTAAATCTTTTGCAGTGGCCAGTGTATTTCGATCGCTTATGACACCTTGATTTAAATCCAAACTAACAAACATCATGCTGAGAACTGTATTTAAACAAACGTGCGTCATGCATGCTTGCTGAACGTGTGTGCACTTACTGCCTGCCAGCACAGGTATGCTGAATGAGGTGTTTAAATATACCACCGGCTCAAATATATATGTTAAATATCTGCCCTGTAAACGCTATTAAAATAAGCCGTAAACTGATCGCTACTTAATCTACCTGGACAACCATATGTGAAGAAATTGTATGTGTTTTGTATTTCTTTATGCAATGAGTAAACGTGATTTTGTTTAATTACGTTATATAGAGCACATAATATGTATTGCTTTCTAACCTAACTTATTCAAGCAATTAACTTCATTAAAAATAATTTCATTTAAATAGAGAATGCATCCATGGATAATCACTCTGCATTAAAAATAATTTCATTTAAATAGAGAATGCATCCATGGATAATCACTCTGGGTATTTAGATAAGGTACCATGTAAGTACTGGTAGATTGTGCATGCATGATTTATAAAACGCAAAACACAGATCTTCACAATAGATGAGTATGTCTTTAGTTTAAACAATCATTGACTTCAAATTCAAAACTCCCATGGTTATTTCTAAAGTTATTAGTTCTTTAATGACATAAACAATAAATAACTATGGATCAGGCTTTTAATATTTGGTGAAATGATAATTAAATGTTTGTATTTAGCGATACGTTTCTGTAAGCATTTAAACTATCTTTAAAGATCACGAAAGGGTCAACTAAAATGAAACGAAATAAAAGCATCGAAAAGCTTTGTAGGAAGTGTTTTATCTGATTATATAAGGTTGTCTGTAAATCAGGATCGTCAATGTTCGGATGTTCAAAGCTCAAACTAAAGTGTTACAGGGGTCAAGATAACGTTCGGATGTATGTGCTGATCCTTAAAAATCTAGCTGAATAAAAGTAGTAGACAAGTGTTACAATGCATTCGGGAATTTCAGCACTTTAAAATATTTCATCTAACACTATACAAAGGTTTACATATGCAAGTAAGATGTACACGTAAGAATGAAACATTGAAACGATACAACACAAGCAGTAATCAGTTTCCCCATTAGAACATAGAAGACAGCTTGAAATATGCTAATGCTGATAACACACAACATTTATATCATACTATATTAACGAAACAGAATAATTTATGGCACGTAGACCGCAACCCCCCCCCCCCCTCTCTCTCTCTCTCTCTCTCTCTCTCTCTCTCTCTCTCTCTCTCTCTCTCTGAGTGTGAAAACAGAGAATCAACTCTCTCTCTCTCTCTCTCTCTCTCTCTCTCTCTCTCTCTCTCTCTCTCTCTCTCTCTCTCTCTCTCTCTGTCTTGGTCTTAGGTGCAAACAATATTTAACATCGACAAAGCAAGTATATTAATAACTCGTTGTTACTAATGTTCACTTGAAGCTGATATTGTGCTGCCTTCGCTGTATATAGCATGCCGTAAACACCTAGCATGATACCACACCCAGTCACATTATCCTGACACCGGGCCAGCCAGTCGTGGAACTACCCTTATATTTGCTTGAGCGTTAGCAAGGGAGCTATACCACTACCGTTATTTACGACTTTGGTATGTCGCGGTCCGGGCTCGAACCCTCGACCTCCATAAGAGTTGCTTATGGCTGCTATGTAAAGGAAAGTTCAAGTGTTTACACAATTAATAGATAAAATAACGCTGAAGTATAGGTAAGAATTTCAAATGTAATCAAGTTTACGGTGTATATAATTATCTCACTAGATTTTGCTTACCAGATAAGGAGCAATACATATCAGAGTGTGAGGAAAAAGAAATGATGGCCCTGTTGCACTTGCAAGTTTGTGACCTCCACTCGTGTTTATTTAATCAAGGTATTTAAGGTATGAATATGATTGTAAAAATATTGCTCAAAATAAAATACAATAGTGTGGCATTGAAAAAATGTAGGAAATACAAAGATATTTTACGGAAATTAAATTTATATAGTTTACATTTATGAAGGTTTATTGCCAACAATAGGTTTAACTTGGGAGCTAAGAACTATAAGTTTAAGTGGACAGCAGAGTTTTTGTGTGTTATGTCTCGTCTCTGTGTTTTTGTCACTTTTCAGATACCTTACCTGCCTTTTTCAAGAGGTAGTTCAGATTTAAACATCTTTGGTAATTCTTACAAGACCTTTGTTATTTTTCTTATCTTTCTCTTTAAGTTTAACTAGACAACAATGTCAACTAAGATTATGAATGATCAACAATGTTGACTATAAGTTTAACTTGACAGCAATGTCAACTTTAAGTTGAACTTGACAGCAATGTAAACTATAGGTTTAACTGGTCAGCAATGCCAGTTATAAGTTTAACTGGTCAGCAATGTCAGCTATAAGTTTAACTAGTCAACAATGCCAATTATAAGTTTAACTGGTCAGCAATGTCAGCTATAAGTTTAACTAGTCAACAATGCCAATTATAAGTTTAACTGGTCAGCAATGTCAGCTATAAGTTTAACTAGTCAACAATGCCAATTATAAGTTTAACTGGTCAGCAATGTCAGCTATAAGTTTAACTAGTCAACAATGCCAATTATAAGTTTAACTGGTCAGCAATGCCAATTATAGGTTTAACTAGTCAACAATGCCAATTATAAGTTTAACTGGTCAGCAATGTCAACTATAAGTTTAACTAGTCAACAATGTCAACTATACGTTTAACTGGTCACCAATGTCAACTATAAGTTTAACTGGTCAGCAATGCCAGTTATAAGTTTAACTGGTCAGCAATGTCAGCTATAAGTTTAACTGGTCAGCAATGTCAGCTATAAGTTTAACTGGTCAGCAATGTCAGCTATAAGTTTAACTAGTCACCAATGTAAACTAAACGTTTAACTGGTCAACATTTCCTACGTTAAGAATGACTTGATTTAATTGTTCATAAAAATCTCACAGCCATCCGTTTCAATTATAAGTTTGTCAGGTTTTCAGTTTTAAGTTAAACTCTTCAGTAAATTCTTACATTCAGAATTTTCATCTGAAGTTAAACTGATATATTTAGTTTCTAGTCAAAGATTTAATAGTCAGCAATGCCTACTATCAGTTACTTTGACTGTTGGTTTAACTGGTCAGTGATTTCTAATTTAAGGTTAACTGGTTCATCACATTTTTGTCTAAGCTTTATAGTTCATCATTTTCTACTGATATTTTTACATGTTTGCAATAGTTTCAGCTTTGTTATGCCGGTGTCAAAGTGCCAGTCTCAGAGTGCCAGCTTCAAAGAACCAGCATCAGAATGCCTCCTTTAAATTGCTAACCTCAAAGTGCCTGCGCAAATAGTGCCAGTGTCACACTGCCTATTTTAAAATGACAGACTCAGAATGTATGCTTCAAATTGCCAGGCTCTGAAAACCTTCTTCAAAGTGCCAGTCTCAGAATGCATGTTTCATAGTGTCAGCCTATAATATCGGCTTCAAAATGCCTGCTGCAGAATGTCTGCCTCGTACTGTCAGCTTCAGAGTGCACGAGTTCATTGTGCCACCCTCAGAGTGCCTTCGTTAAAGTACCAGTCGCATAATCCTTTCTTCATAGTGCCAGCTTTAGAGTGCAATAGTCCATAGTTCGAGCATTAGAAAATCTGTTTCAAAGTACCATCTACAGAATTCCTTCTTGAAAGTGCCAGCTTCAGAGTGCCTGCTTCAAGGTGCCAGCCTCAGAGTGCCTGCTTCAAGATGCCAGCCTCAGAGTGCCTGCTTCAAGGTGCCAGCCTCAGAGTGCCTGCTTCAATGTGCCAGCCTCAGAGTGCCTGCTTCAAGGTGCCAGCCTTAGAGTGCCTGCTTTAAGGTGCCAGCCTCAGAGTGCCTGCTTCAAGGTGCCAGCCTCAGAGTGACTGCTTCAAGGTGCCAGCCTAAGAGTGCCTGCTTCAAGGGGCCAGCCTCAGAGTGCTTGCTTCAAGGTGCCAGCCTTAGAGTGCTTGCTTCAAGGTGCCAGCCTCAGAGTGCTTGCTTCAATGATCCAGGCTCAGAGTGCTTGCTTCAAGTTGCCAGCCTTAGAGTGCCTGCTTCAAGTTGCCAGCCTCAGAGTGCCTGCTTCAAGGTGCAAACCTGAAAGCGCCTGCTTCAAGGTGCCAACCTCAGAGTGCCAGCTTCAATGTGCCAGGCTCAGAGCGCTTGCTTCAATGTGCCAGCCTCAGAGGACTTGCTTCAATGTGCCAGCCTCAGTGGGCTTGCTTCAATGTGCCAGCTTCAAAGTGCCTGATTCAAGATGCCAGCCTCAAAGTGCCTGCTTCAAGGTGCCAACCTCAGAGTGCCAGCTTCAAGGTGCCAGGCTAAGAGCGCTTACTGCAAGGTGCCAGCCTCAGAGGGCTTTCTTTATTTTGCCAGCCTCAGCGGGCTTGCGTCATATTGCCAGCATCGGAGTGCCTGCTTCGAGGTGCCAGCACTCAAGTGCCTGCTTCGAGGTGCCAGCACTCAAGTGCCTGCTTTAAGGCGCCAGCCTTAGCGTGCCTGCTTCAAGGTGCCAGCCTTAGAGGGCTTGCTTCATATTTCTTGCCTCAGAGTGCCGGCAGAGTGTCGACAACAAGGCCTATTATTTTTTTTCCCACGCCCATTTTTTTTTGCATTTTAAGATAGGTGTTGGAAAATAGTAAGCAATGTCTCTAGGTTGTTTAGAAATGTAGAAATGTAATGGGTTATAGGTGTCTTTTTCAGATTTGCATACACGCACTCAGCATCGTACTGTGCAGCAAAACAAAGGAGCAGTTGTTGCTCATCAAAATGGACTGAGCTACTGTGAGACAAGTTCCTTAAAGACTGTCTGGGCTGAAAGTCTGCTTTGCTGAAGCTGTGATACTTTGATTACTATTATTTATTATTGGTGGAGGAAGACCATAAATATATGCATGATGCTAGATGAAGATGTGGTTATAATTGCATAAGTTTCATAAGGCTATCAAAATATTTTAACAGCTATATATATTTTAGCATTTGTTTGTACTGTTTGTACTGTAAACCACTTAATATCAAGCTTCAGTTATGTAATTAATTTACTTAATTACAAGTAATAAACAAAGTATGAAAAAATCAATTCTGTGTTTCTACTTCCTCATAAGAGATAGGTTGTTGTTATAAGGAGCACTTGATCTTTTACCTTGCACCAGGTGATTAACAGGAAAACAAGAAAAGGTACTATGAGAACTATTACAGATATTAAAATAAGGCTTTCCAATGGTGTAGATTGTCACACCAGGATCGCACTGTTCGCTACAGAACTAGTGTCTAGTGTTCGTACTTTTTCCTGAAGGATTTTGTACTCAGACAATGAATTACATTTTCTTGGTAATAAAAGTAGCTTGATACAGGTAAACTTATAATGATAGATGTCACATGATAGATGTCACATGATAGATGTCACATGTTCTGTCTGGCTCCAGGTCAGATACACCCAGCAAGAACATATATAATGATAGATGTCACATGTTCTGTCTGGCTCCAGGTCAGATACACCCAGCGAGAACATATATAATGATAGATGTCACATGTTCTGTCTGGCTCCAGGTCAGATACACCCAGCAAGAACATATATAATGATAGATGTCACATGTTCTGTCTGGCTCCAGGTCAGATACACCCAGCAAGAACATATATAATGATAGATGTCACATGATAGATGTCACATGTTAGATGTCACATGTTCTGTCTGGCTCCAGGTCAGATACACCCAGCAAGAACATATATAATGATAGATGACACATGTTCTGTCTGGCTCCAGGTCAGATACACCCAGCAAGAACATATATAATGATAGATGTCACATGTTCTGTCTGGCTCCAGGTCAGATACACCCAGCAAGAACATATATAATGATAGATGTCACATGATAGATGTCACATGATAGATGTCACATGTTCTGTTTGGCTCCAGGTCAGATACACCCAGCAAGAACATATATAATGATAAATGTCACATGTTCTGTCTGGCTCCAGGTCAGATACACCCAGCAAGAACATATATAATGATAGATGTCACATGTTCTGTCTGGCTCCAGGTCAGATACACCCAGCAAGAACATATATAATGATAGATGTCACATGTTCTGTCTGGCTCCAGGTCAGATACACCCAGCAAGAACATATATAATGATAGATGTCACATGTTCTGTCTGGCTCCAGGTCAGATACACCCAGCAAGAACATATATAATGATAGATGTCACATGATAGATGTCACATGATAGATGTCACATGTTCTGTCTGGCTCCAGGTCAGATACACCCAGCAAGAACATATATAATGATAGATGTCACATGTTCTGTCTGGCTCCAGGTCAGATACACCCAGCAAGAACATATACAATGCAACAAAATCAAACTTTTATTCCAACTCCAAAAGGTGTGAAAAAGGTGTGTTACCTTTATGTCCATTTATGTGCTTTTTTCCAAGGTATCAATAAATAAATCTAATGTTATTGCTAGCTAGCTAGGTTGTGAATGATAATATCTGAGAAGCCATAATAAGTATTTTTCATTTAACAATGTACTTAAATAAGGTGTCCATTTGAGCCATATTTGATGAAAATTCTACAAAGAATTATCATTAATGCATACTATTGTGAACTTCCACTTATTCTTACTATATATATATATATATATATAATAACGTATGCATTGGTTCTTTCTCATCATTTTCTTCATGTTTTTTTATTTAATCACAATTATGGAAACACTTACTATGTGAACAGAATTAGACAGCATATGCAGTACCTTATTTAAATAATGACATAAGTTGTCATTGGTAGAAAGAAAGTAGTGAGGGGATATAACTGCAGCTCAGTTTGTAGAACAAACATCAACTTATTTTTCCCCTTGTTCTGTAGGCAATGCCCCTTGGATTGAGATCCAAATGTCCATATTTTCTGACCAGTGGTATAAGGCACTGCGAGATGCCAAGTATACAAACTTTTTGCTTTACAACCATTCGTTATCGCGTTGTTAAATATTGTGAAAACGTGTATGAAAATTCAGGAATTAACATTTTTGGTCTAATAAAAATTCTTCAGAAGTCTTAGACCAAATTCGTACTTTAAACTTTCATTGCTCTGCAGTTAATACTTACGATTTCTCTACGCTGTACACTTCTTTACCTCGTGATTTAATTAAGGCCAAATTGATTGCTCTTATTGGGAAAACATTTGCTCGAGAGCAACGTTTATACATTGCATGTCATGAAAGTATTGCATTTTTACCAACCTTTCTTAGAAAAGTTTACTTTGTGAACTTGAACATGTGTTTGTGAATTTCTATGTTTCCTATTAGACAATATTTACATAAAATGCGGTGACACTTTATTTAGACAAGTAATGTATCACCCTGTATTCCTATGGGAACCAACTGTGCACCATTAATTGCAAATTCCCTTTTATACTGCTTTTAACGTGATTTCATGTTAACTTTATCCATCGTATAAACAATAAGAATATATGACAAAATATTATGAGCAGTGCAATATAAACCAGACCCTGAAAAGGCACAGGACAAAGGTATTTACATGCAAGCCAATTGTAAAGGTAAAAACAAATCTGTGATGAATAATTTCACAAAAAGAGCAAACCCGACAGATTCCGCCTTGTAACGGTCAGTCGGCTAAAAAGACCAACTGGGGTGCTTAAATCGGTTTTACAAAGATCTAACCTCGCACTTCCTGATGGGTTTCTCAAATGCACGCAATAAAAAGGAGACCGATCTAGTTTAATAAAAAATGTCCAAGCGATGACGTTTTCTCGATATGTTATGACGAAAGTAGTGACGTCATTTTAAAAATGTCCACATGGAATTTAGAAGAGAAAAAAAGTATTATTTCTGTTAGAAGATCTACACCACATCTACAATTGGTGATTTTAAGTGAAATTAATTTCTTGACTCAAGAAAAAAAGATAACCAGAAAAGTGTAAATGGTTGTAGCATCATGTTCATGTGAAGGTGGAATTGAAGAACCGAAGTCTATTGTCCACTATCGCTGGCCGCGATTCCTGAGGGGTTTCTTAAAATGCAAGCAATGAAAATAAAGCAATTCTATTTGAATAAAAATGTCAAAGCGCTGGCGTTTTGTGGATATTTGTTATCAGACAAAATGCTGGCAAAAAAAAAAACTTCATATATGTAGAATTAGCTCATATTTTGTTGCCATTGCACTCTTAAATTTATTAAATTTTAACCCTTGAATAAAAACCAAGTAAAGTACACATGTATTGGCAGATCTAATTGTAGGGTACAAATAAACTGACATCTTTTCATCTTATGAACTTCAATCTTTAAACAGTGCCAATTACAATACCTTAAAATAAACGTACTTTAACAATGGCAGTATAGAATGTATTTTTATGTAACGAGAATGCCTGACTGTCTGTGTCCGTATGAAGATATTATGAATCTAAAAATGTAGAATTAAAACGAATGGACATTTTTGTAAAGGTATATACTGCATAAGTGAACAGATAATGAAATAAGCTGAGGGTGTATCGTATCCTATTTTTGTCAATCACTTTAACAAATGGTTATATATAATTTCCACTAGTGGTAGACAATACTGCATAGACCACATTTGTTACAATCATGAATGTTATTAAACAACAGTTATTCGAACACTAAATAGCTGCCCTTACTACTCTTATCCGAAAATATTTCCAAAAAGAGCTCTTTACATTCAGCAGCCTTGAAGATCCGTCATAGTTGAGAAAAGTGCAATGAGTTTCAATGCCAAATAACATAAATTACATGTGGGCATCTATATTTTCTTTTTGTAAAGCATTAAACACCCGATGGGTTCAAGTAAGATAATTGCTTAATATGTTGCTGTTAGTAAGAAACAATATTAAACATTTTTTTTTAATTAAAGGGCCCAATGTTTATGTTCAGTTCTACTGGAGGCAAACACAGAACTGGTCCAAATATTGTTTGTTCTTAAGCGTGTCAGAGATGTGAACGTCCGGTGACCAGCGTCTTTATGCTGATTTAGATTTCAAGATAAATATAGAACAACATGTCACTTTCGTATGGGGATCTTCTTACTAGCAGCTGATGAAATGATGCATGCCACCATGTGGCAATTGATTGATTAATTAACATCTAGACTGGACAACCTTAATTTACTGCTGTCTGATACACCAAAATCAATTATCATCAAGTTGCAATTTATAAAATGCATCCCGCATAATAGCCAGTACAGCCCCTAATAGTCACGTATTATCCTTGCTGAGGGAACTGAATGAATACATGTACACAAAAAGGATAGGATACAAAATACTTATACTAACCTTCAAATCATATTGTGTCGCAAGTGTTCATTCCACGCATAAAATTTACGTTACAAAAAAAAAAACTCATCATTAGTCGTACCAAAAAAGCCGCATAGTAACATATGGTGACCGCTGTTTTGTAACCATCACCACAAAGATGTGGAATGCACTCCCATCATAAATCACAGATTGCAGCATCCTTTTAGATTTTAAAAGTTAAAATCTAACAACAATTTTTAAAACAAATATATGACAAATAAATTGCACGCAATCTATGTTAAGTCTCTTCCTTTTAAGAAAACATTCGTGTCGTACTGTAACCAACATTTATTTTATTGAAGCTTTTTATTACCATTTTATTAATTTAATATCTTAGAGAAGAATACGAGTGTATTTTGTGTATTTTACCTTTCAGTCGCATATCAGTTTTAAATTGTTATGCATTTTTCCATTTCTTTGGTAAGTTTACGATTATGTTTATATAATATATTATTTGTAAAGCACTTTAATGCGTATTTATAAGAATTATATTTTTTATTGCAAAAATCATCAGGTTTCTAAGATGTAGATATACATTATAAGAGTCAATGAAAGATTGTTATGCCCTCGGAGGTATTATGGGAGTAGTACGATATCTGTGTTATCTGGAGTTTCTACAAATGCGACTTGCTCATACGTTCATTCGGGCTGACCTTGCGTTGAAGTATGATAACAGAGAGGTTAGATAACTACCATGGACAAGGTCTGGCTGTACTGCAAAGAAGACAACACGAAAAGTCGTTGGTGCGAAACATCAAAATGACGCAATAACTGGAACAGGTAAACAGGTTAAAGCAATATGAGAGCAATTAACAAAGAAATATTTGAAAAGTTTATAGATCTATTTGAAGGTTTTGAATTTCAGTGAATTTCAGTATAGGAAAAGTATGTATAACGTCTAGGCCTGAGACCATATAATAGTTTAAAACAAAATAAAAGCGAAACCATTTTCTAGGTTGTTCAAGAGGTTACATATGTAGAAAAAAGTTGCAAAAAATTATTACAATTAACAATGAAACTAAAGTGTATAAGCAGAAACTGCACATGTGCAGGAGCCTCACATTACACAAATAATTATTGTTCAGATAGTATTTTTCTGAAACATAGTATTATGTATACCTAAGAACGATCTAGTATGTCGTTAATCGCAATGGAACTAATTCTGTAACAAAGCAATTTCATTACATAAGTATGCGCTACTGTTGTTTATAATTGCACACTGAGCTGACATTAAGAATTTAACTTAACAAAAGATGCTGTCAAGTGAAAGGTAGTTTGTCATTCAATATAGGATTGAAATACTGCAAAAATATTTAATCTTATTATCTAAGATGGTCATTACTTTCTAATAAATCTGGCTGTAAAGACGTAATACTTAGTCCGAACATATTATGTTTTTGGCAAAATGTTCGCCTTATAAAAGTCTTGACAAGGAACAAATCTCATGTCAGATCTAGGGCTTGAATCCAGAACCCTCCGATCCCAAGTTCATAAACTTAACCTCTTGACCAAAAACACTTCATCGATGTTATAAATGCTTTCTTGGTATGTTTCTTTAATGATCATCCAAATCGTTAATAAGATCTTTTTTAAACATGTCATAACGGGTCTAAGTTTTGAATTCGGAACCATCTGATTCCGAGTCTATGACTGTAGCCACTTGACCAAGAACACTTCAAGCATATTGTAAATTTCTTGATCACAAACACTTTAGAGATGCTATAAATGCATTCTTGCACTGGAGAGGCTATATTAGATTTGCGGAGACCTTGCAGAAATCGTTAACATATCTTAAATAGTTGCATAAACATTGCATCTAAAGTCGGATTTTACCTTGCAAACTCAATAGACCGTTCAAAACAAAGTTTTTTATGGCTATGGACTGTTGCTTTGCTAATAAGTAATCTTAATTTGTTAACATGCAGTCCGAACATCGAAGGACGTATCGATGAGCATTCCCATCTACTTTCGTAATTAAGGGCGTAGACAGTCTTGCTGTACATTTACGTTAAAGGTTTAGAATGTTTAATATAAAAAAGAAATAAACTAAAATTTTTGTTTTTATCATGTTTTCATAAAAGTTGCACACAAAAAAAAAATAAAAAAAAATAATAAAAATAAAAATAAATAACTAATAGAACGCCGTTTACTGGATAAAGAAGGTAGATTATTTTGTTTTGTGACTGTATTTGTTATTATTAAGATAATCTAGTGTAATTTAGAGGTCCTGTTATTAGAAAATTGGTCTTGATCACAATATATAGTTTGGGAGTTCCGATAAAAACGGTTGGCTGTTAAGTTGCATACAAAGTTGTGACATTTACTGTAGAGTAAAAAAATAATTTAATGAAGTGTAACCTAGGAAGTCCGCAAAATAAATTTTCCCACGTGCAAATACAATGAGCATTCCATATAAAGGCGTCGCGCTCTAGCGCCTCACAAATAACAAACTAAGCAAGAAAGATGGCGGAAGGCGCCGCAGACTTCGTGCGCTTTAAACAAGAAAATGGATATCCTTTGAACTAAATACTTTCTAATACTTTCGGTTTATACATTCATATGAAACAATTACGAGCCGTAACCCTTTCTCTCCCTCTTTCTCTCTCTCTCTCTCTCTCTTTCTCTTTCTCCCTATCTCTCTGTCCCCGTGACTTCTCTGTCTCGAGCCGTAACACTGTCTTTCTTTCTCTTCCCCTCTCTCTCTCTCTCTCTCTCTCTCTCTCTCTCTCTCTCTCTCTCTCTCTGACTTCTGACTCTGAATTAACTATAAATTGAACAGGTCAGTAATGTCAGCTATAAGTTTTACTGGTCAGTAATGTCAGCTATAAGTTTTACTGGTCAGTAATGTCAGCTATAAGTTTTACTGGTCAGTAATGTCAGCTATAAGTTTTACTGGTCAGTAATGTCAGCTATAAGTTTTACTGGTCAGTGATGTCAGCTATAAGTTTTACTGGTCAGTAATGTCAGCTATAAGTTTTACTGGTCAGTAATGTCAACTATAAGTTGAACTAGTCAGTATTGTCAACTATAACTTGAACTAGTCGGTAATGTCAACTTTAAGTTGATCTGGTCAGTAATGTCAACTATAAGTTTTACTAGTGAGCAATGTATAAATTTAACTATTTAGCAATGTCAACTATAAGTTTAACTGGTCAGCAATGTCAATTTTAAGTTAAACTGGACAGCAATGTCAACTATAAATTTAATTGGTCAGCAATGTCGCATTTCATTTTCGTCGTGGTGCTCTTCTCTGATATCGATATTTACTTTTACTATAAGCCCATCGTATTTATTTATAGATTTGAAACTGATTAACATTTAAATCGATGTATTACATTTTTGTAAGTGTCTAAGAAACGAGGTCATGTTCTAAAAGGGGCTTTACTTAAGCTAAAGCCTACATTTGATGCACCAGTCATTGACAAATCTAGTTTTTACTGTAAAGACTAATAAAAGATGAAAGTCCTGTACATGGACAATAAATAGTGTGTACGAGTATATGCTAGATATCTGAGTGTAGACATCGCATGTCTATTTATATTTGTTATTAAGTTTCTATTGGAGGTTATTTAAAGAAGACTGTACTTGGTGTTTACACAGATTATATAAGAGGTGTTACTCAATTCCTTCACTTTAATAAGACCTGTAATAAACAGAGAGTGTGTGGAGGAAATAATGAAGGAAGTGTTGTGGAAACATAAGCAAGGGTTTTATTTTAAATTGTAGGCATTTATGTTTGGTATAATTTAAGGATCAGTATAATCCAAACTGTTGGTGAAGTTAAGTGAAATTTAACCAGATTGCATTTGCTCGATTTTGTCTTCTGTTAAGAACATATTTTCTCTAGTGGTGTCTGTCTTTAAATCAAGGTAAATCAAGTTTTTATATTTGTTTATGTTATTGTATTGTTTGTGAATATTAACCCCGAACTGATGAATACATTACACGGTAGTTGCTGGTTCAATTTCCCGCGCTAACCATTTTAACAGCACGAAAATCGCGTGAATAACGAAAAAATCATTTATCACGGCGAAATATTTTCGGCAAGCACATGTTCTTAATTTATTTTACAACTGATATTGGAGCGTGTGCAACTACCGTGTAATGTATTCATCAGTTCGGGGTTAATATTCACAAACAATATATGTGTTACATCTCAATAAATAAATAAAAGAAAAAAAGAAGAAGAAAAGTACAATATTGTCATCCACATGGGCCAGTTTGGCGAAATTTTAAACACGCTCTGTGTTATCTTTTTGCAAGTGTAGCTGTGTCATGAATATATCAAAATTATAAAATAAAAGCGTACGTAGACATCTAATAGAAATAAATTTTCTTAAGTCTACATTTTTCATGTTTAATTGCAAATTACATTTATAAGGCAATATGACAAGTCCTATCAGCATTGCAACATATACCAACATTTTAAAAGACACAGGACAAAGGTATTCACATGCAAGCCAAAGTGTAAAAGTTAGAACAAATATGTGATGATACTTTTAACAGAAAGACCAAACCCAACAGTTACCGCCTTGAAACGATCAATCGGCAATATGGACCGACTTCGATGCTTAACCTCGCACTTCCTAAGGGGTTTCTTAAATACAAGCAATAAAAGGAAAATTAACGTCACAATCCTTATAGGATGCCTAAAATAAAAGAATAGATTGCATGCACGAGGTTGGGGTTTGTGTCTGTCTTCCTGATTTTCTGTCTGTCTGTCTGTCTGTCTATTTATCTGTCTGAGTCTCTCTCTGTCTCTGTCTGTCCGTCATTATGTTTACCTGTCTGTCTGTCTGTTGTGTCAACTGTGTGCATATTAAGGTAAATAGGTTTGGTTCCGATCATGCCGAATATGCTTTTTTCTTATTCTTACCTTTGAGGTCTGGTTCTGAAAGTTCTAATAGCCGAAGTGTTCTTCCAATACAACAGATTTAGGTCGAAGTAATTGCTAATCCGTTTCAGTAGTTCATTTGTAAGTCATGAAACTTGGCTGCTGGTAAAGTAGGCGGCATTTTTTAACCAGCCTTGGTTTAAAATTCCAATTTCAGAAAACTCCACAGGAAACATGCATACTTGTGTAGTTTCCGTATCACAACGTTTAAAAAACACATCATAACCATACAGCAAATAGAGTATTGGGATTATGTAAAATATCTTTTAACCCCATGCACCAATTATAAATGAATAATTGATAGAACATAAATAAACGGAACAGCATAAACAAAACAATAGCATTTTAATTATAAAAACACACAATTTAAATAAAAAAACATTTGTACTGTGACACCAGTCATCTGACCAGCAAAAATTTACTATGAATTCCTGAACAGTTAAACTTACAGGTGACGTTTCTGGCCAGTTCAACTTATACATGACATTAGTGTCCAATTAAAATGATAGTTGGCATTGCTGACTGATTGAACTTATTGATGACATTGCTGAACAGTTCAACTTGCCGGTGACATTGCTGACCAGTTAAACTTTCAGGTGACATTGCTGGCGAGTTAGTTTTACTGGTGATATTGCTGACCACTAAAACTTACAGATGACATCGCTGACCACTAAAACTTACAGGTGACATCGCTGACGAGTTAATTTTACTGGTTATATTGCTGACCACTAAAACTTACAGATGACATCGCTGACCACTAAAACTTACAGGTGACATCGCTGACGAGTTAATTTTACTGGTGATATTGCTGACCACTAAAACGTACAGGTGACATCGCTGACCACTAAACCTTACAGGTGACATTGATGACGAGTTAATTTTACTGTTGATATTGCTGACCACTAAAACTTACAGATGACATCGCTGACCACTAAAACTTACAGGTGACATCGCTGACGAGTTAATTTTACTGGTGATATTGCTGACCACTAAAACTTACAGATGACATCGCTGACCACTAAAACTTACAGGTGACATCGCTGGCGAGTTAGTTTTACTGGTGATATTGCTGACCACTAAAACTTACAGATGACATCGCTGACCACTAAAACTTACAGGTGACATCGCTGACGAGTTAATTTTACTGGTGATATTGCTGACCACTAAAACGTACAGGTGACATCGCTGACCACTAAACCTTACAGGTGACATTGATGACGAGTTAATTTTACTGTTGATATTGCTGACCACTAAAACTTACAGATGACATCGCTGACCACTAAAACTTACAGGTGACATCGCTGACGAGTTAATTTTACTGGTGATATTGCTGACCACTAAAACTTACAGATGACATCGCTAACCACTTAAACTTACAGGTGACATCGCTGACGAGTTAATTTTACTGGTGATATTGCTGACCACTAAAACTTTCAGGTGACATTGCTGACCAGTTAAACTTTCAGGTGACATTGCTGACCAGTTAAACTTACAGGTGACATTGCTGACCAGTTAAACTTACAGTTGACATTGCTGAACAGTTAAACTTTCAGGTGACATCGCTGAACAGTTAATTTTACTGGTGATATTGCTGACCACTGAAACTTACAGGTGGCATTGCTGACCAGTTAAACTTACAGGTGACATTGCTGACCAGTTAAACTTACAGGTGACATTGCTGAACAGTTAAACCCACAGGTGACATTGCTGAACAGTTAAACTTACAGGTGACATTGCTGAACAGTTAAACCCACAGGTGACATTGCTGAACAGTTAAACTTACAGGTGCCATTGCTGACCAGTTAAATTTATAGATGACATAACTGACCAGTTAAAACTTCAAGTGATATTGTTGACCAGTTAAACTTACAGGTGACATTGCTGAACAGTTAAACCCACAGGTGACATTGCTGAACAGTTAAACTTACAGGTGCCATTGCTGACCAGTTAAATTTATAGATGACATAACTGACCAGTTAAAACTTCAAGTGATATTGTTGACCAGTTAAACTTACAGGTGACATTGCTGAACAGTTAAACCCACAGGTGACATTGCTGAACAGTTAAACTTACAGGTGCCATTGCTGACCAGTTAAATTTATAGATGACATAACTGACCAGTTAAAACTTCAAGTGATATTGTTGACCAGTCAAACTTACAGGTGACATTGGTGACCAGTTAAACCTACAGGTGACATTACTGACCAGTTAACCCTATAGGTGACATTGCTGAACAGTTAAACCCACAGGTGACATTGCTGACCAGTTAAACTTACAGGTGACATTACTGACCAGTTAAACTTACAGGTGACATTACTGACCAGTTAACCCTATAGGTGACATTGCTGAACAGTTAAACCCACAGGTGACATTGCTGACCAATTTAACTTACAGGTGACATTGCTGACCAGTTAAACTTACAGGCGATATTGCTGTCTAATAAACTTATTGGTGACATTGGTGTGAGTTAAAGTTACAGGTGACATTGCTGACCAGTTAAACTTACAGGTGACATTGCTGACCATTTCAGCTTATAGATGACATTGCTGACCAGTTAAACGTACAGGCGATATTGCTGTCTAATAAACTTATTGGTGACATTGGTGTGAGTTAAAGTTACAGGTGACATTACTGACCAGTTAAACTTATAGATGACATTGCTGACCTGTTAAACTCACAAGTGACATTGCTGAGCAGTTAAACTTATAGCTGACATTACTGACCAGTTAAAGTTATAGATTACATTGTTGACCTGTTAAACTTACAGCTGACATTGCTGACGAGTTAAACTTTCAGGTGACATTGCTGGCGAGTTAATTTTACTGGTTATATTGCTGACCACTAAAACTTACAGATGACATCGCTGACCACTAAAACTTACAGGTGACATCGCTGACGAGTTAATTTTACTGGTGATATTGCTGACCACTAAAACGTACAGGTGACATCGCTGACCACTAAACCTTACAGGTGACATTGATGACGAGTTAATTTTACTGTTGATATTGCTGACCACTAAAACTTACAGATGACATCGCTGACCACTAAAACTTACAGGTGACATCGCTGACGAGTTAATTTTACTGGTGATATTGCTGACCACTAAAACTTACAGATGACATCGCTAACCACTTAAACTTACAGGTGACATCGCTGACGAGTTAATTTTACTGTTGATATTGCTGACCACTAAAACTTACAGGTGACATTGCTGACCAGTTAAACTTTCAGGTGACATTGCTGACCAGTCAAACTTACAGGTGACATTGCTGAACAGTTAAACTTACAGGTGACATTGCTGAACAGTTAAACTTACAGGTGACATTGCTGAACAGTTAAACTTACAGGTGACATTGCTGAACAGTTAAACTTTCAGGTGACATCGCTGACGAGTTAATTTTACTGGTGATATTGCTGACCACTGAAACTTACAGGTGGCATTGTTGACCAGTTAAACTTACAGGTAATGTTGCTGACAAGTAAAACGTCAAACTTACAGGTGACATTTGTGACCAGTTAATCATATAGCTGACTTTGCTGACCCGTCAAACTTATAGCTGACCCGTCAAACTTATAGCTGACATTGCTGACCCGTCAACCTTATAGCTGACATTGTTGACTAGTTAAACTTATAGCTGACATTGCTGACCCGTCAAACGTATAGCTGACATTGCTGACCCGTCAAACTTATAGCTGACATTGCTGACCAGTTAAACATATAGTCAACATTGTTGATCATTCATAATCTTAGTTGACATTGCTGACCAGTTAAACTTACTGGTGACATTGCTGACCAGTTAAACTTACAGGTGACATTGCTGACCAGTTAAACCTACAGGTGACATTGCTGACCAGTTAAACATATAGTCAACATTGTTGATCATTCATAATCTTAGTTGACATTGCTGACCAGTTAAACTTACTGGTGACATTGCTGACCAGTTAAACTTACAGGTGACATTGCTGACCAGTTAAACTTACAGTGGACATTACTGACCAGTTAAACCTACTGGTGACATTGCTGAACAGTTAAACTTACAGGTGACATTGCTGAACAGTTAAACTTTCAGGTGACATTGCTGACCATTTCAGCTTATAGATGACATTGCTGACCAGTTAAACTTACAGTGGACATTACTGACCAGTTAAACCTACTGGTGACATTGCTGAACAGTTAAACTTACAGGTGACATTGCTGAACAGTTAAACTTACAGGTGACATTGCTGAACAGTTAAACCCACAGGTGACATTGCTGAACAGTTAAACTTACAGGTGCCATTGCTGACCAGTTAAATTTATAGATGACATAACTGACCAGTTAAAACTTCAAGTGATTTTGTTGACCAGTTAAACTTACAGGTGACATTGCTGAACAGTTAAACCCACAGGTGACATTGCTGAACAGTTAAACTTACAGGTGCCATTGCTGACCAGTTAAATTTATAGATGACATAACTGACCAGTTAAAACTTCAAGTGATATTGTTGACCAGTCAAACTTACAGGTGACATTGCTGACCAGTTAAACCTACAGGTGACATTACTGACCAGTTAACCCTATAGGTGACATTGCTGAACAGTTAAACCCACAGGTGACATTGCTGAACAGTTAAACTTACAGGTGCCATTGCTGACCAGTTAAATTTATAGATGACATAACTGACCAGTTAAAACTTCAAGTGATATTGGTGACCAGTTAAACTTACAGGTGACATTACTGACCAGTTAAACCTACAGGTGACATTACTGACCAGTTAACCCTATAGGTGACATTGCTGAACAGTTAAACCCACAGGTGACATTGCTGACCAGTTAAACTTACAGGTGACATTACTGACCAGTTAACCCTATAGGTGACATTGCTGAACAGTTAAACCCACAGGTGACATTGCTGACCAGTTAAACTTACAGGTGACATTGCTGACCATTTCAGCTTATAGATGACATTGCTGACCAGTTAAACGTACAGGCGATATTGCTGTCTAATAAACTTATTGGTGACATTGGTGTGAGTTAAAGTTACAGGTGACATTACTGACCAGTTAAACTTATAGATGACATTGCTGACCTGTTAAACTCACAAGTGACATTGCTGAGCAGTTAAACTTATAGCTGACATTACTGACCAGTTAAAGTTATAGATTACATTGTTGACCTGTTAAACTTACAGCTGACATTGCTGACGAGTTAAACTTTCAGGTGACATTGCTGACCAGTTAAACGTATAGCTGGTATTGCTGACCAATTAAACTTATAGCTGACATTGCTGACCAGTTAAACTTACAGGTGATATTGCTGACCAGTTAAACTTACAGGTGACATTGCTGACCAGTTAAACTTACAGGTGACATTGCTGACCAGTTAAACCCACAGGTGACATGTTACGTACATGTGACATTGCTGACCAGGTAAACATATTGGTCACATTGCTAACCAGCGAAACCTACAGTTGACCAGTTAAACTGATAGCTGACATTTCTGACCAGTTAAACTTATAGCTGACATTGCTGACAAATTAAATTTACAGCTGGATTTGCTGTCCAGTGAAACTAATTTGTGACATTGCTGGCCAGTTAAATTTACAGTTGGTATTGCTTTCCAGATAAGCTTGTCGGTGACATTGCTGACCAGTTAGACTTATAGCTGACATTGCTGGCCAGTTAAACTTACAGCTGATATTGCTGACCAGTTAAACTTATAGCTGACATTGCTAACCAGTTAAACTTACAGGTGACATTGCTGACCAGTTAAACTTACAGGTGACATTGCTGACCAGTTAAACCTACAGTTGACATTGCTGACCAGTTAAACTTATTGGTGACATTGCTAACCAGTTAAATCTACAGTTGACCAGTTAAACTAATAACTGACATTTCTGACAAGTTAAACGTATAGCTGACATTGCTGACCCATAACATTTACAGCTGGATTTGCTGTCCAGTTAAACTTATTGGTGACATTGCTGACCAGTTAAATTTACAGTTGGCATTGCTTTCCAGATAAGCTTATTGGTGACATTGCTGACCAGTTAAACTTATAGTTGACATTGCTGACCAGTTAAACTTACAGGTGACATCGTGACCAGTCAAATTTACAGGTGATGTTGCTGACTAGTTCAACGTACAATTTACGTTGCTGGCCAGTTCAACTTATCGATGACATTAGTGTCCAATAAAACTGATAGTTGCCATCGCTGACTGGTTCAACTTAAAATCCTGTACTAATAGGCCAGACGACCTTTTGTTGTGAATGGTCTATACACGTCAACATTTCTGTAATTCTATCATTTTTATACGTTCATCATGTCATTACCTTACAGTATCGATTCTTGTATTTCAGCCTTTATTTCAGCTGTAAACTTGTGTTCAACAGTAGAGTCTAGCATATGTATTGTTAAAAATAAGCCATTTAATATTGTATTGCTTTTTTAATTGACAACCTAATTTTCTGTGAATATGTGGGAGCTAGATGACAAAGTAGGAAGATTGGACCAGTATCGTGAATCCCATTGTATTTCTTATCGCCACTGTGCAGACCAATGCCTCTTATGAAATAATAATCTATTGGGACTACAAAGCAGCAGTCGATAACAGGAAATCGCCATTATTCGGAGAGATCCTTAAAAAGCAAAAGAGACGAATGTACCGCGGTTAACATTGTAGGTAGCAATTATAACAAAGACAGCGGGTAATAATAAAAATTCGCAGCTTATCGACTCTAAAAATGCAAAAATGCAGCTTGCAACTACTAAACGATGTAGCAACAATTTAACATTTATCGGTCAGTCTAGTTTGTTCCTTGAAGTTAATGCCATTATAAAAAATTGAACTAAGCTGTTTAACTTCGAGGTTCTGTTTCATACGCGCACATAAAGGTCGAGGATTGTGCTAACGTACAAACCTATACCACAAAATATTTCCCCGCAGCACAAGGAAGAAACCATAATGAACATGAGCTGATGTGCGTGCAGTAAATGTAATAATGGTGGCAGTGGTTGTATGTTAAACGACCTAACAAAGTTTATGTTGCAATTGTGTTTGTCTTTTAGGTTAAATTAAGTAAAAGTGTGCTTAGGGGATAGAGTAACCGAATTGTAACTCCCCTGACTCGAAGCCCATTCTACTGCCTGGAATCAAATTCCGTTTAAGAGGAAAAACTTAACTTGGAGAAGTCTTCCGGCTTACCTGATATATTGATGGGTTTCAATGTCTGAGTGTCTTTCTCTGCATATAAATGCTGAACGTAGCATTATAATCTTTAATGTCTCCCTGTAATGTGCCTAAAACAAAACACTGAGAAGTGATGTATTTATACATGTACATGTACTTGCGTTGTAGAAGTTATCAAGTATACCAAACAACTAACCTTGTTTATTTTACATTCCACCACATGGCCATTTTCGATACGGTATACAAACAAGCATAAATGTCAATTCATTTAGTTATTCTTCATAACGTATAAATAATATCTTTAACTAATATTAAGTACCTCACAAAGTACTTTAACACAAATTTGGTGAATGCAATAATGAACAACTAAAAGTCAAATTAATAACATGATTTGTTAACAAACTTCATTGTTTGTCTATGAGCTTTCAAATCACAAATCTCCATATGTTCTATAGCCTTATTTTGTTTACTTGATGGAATAGAAATATAATGAGCAAGTTTTTAACTAAGCCATTATACACTGCCATTATACTTTCAATAATTTGGGCTCTTTTTAACCAGATGGACAAATAAGGTGATGTGTAAGCAGCCTGCTGGACTCAACATAAAAAATCATTTGGCATCTACAGCTGAACTGAGGTCTCGAGTTAAATTTGTTGGACTTGATGCACATATTTCTTCCATTATTAAACTGTTTCGATTTATACACAAACTGCTGAGGTAGAATGTTTCATTCTGGAACATTGGTGAATATCTATCCCCTTTTCTTTTTTAAACACTGGCTTTATTTGCAACGTATATATTTATTTGATTGGTTGGCATGCACTTTTTTAGTTTTAAATATTACCGTAATCTAATTTAAGATTGTAAATTTTAATATTTTGTAAATTTGGTCTATTTTAGGAGATGTATGTACATACAGTCAACTCTCGTTATCTCAAATTTCAAGGGACCGTAGAAAATAGTTTGAGATATCCGAAGTTTGAAATAGCCGAATTTAAGGATAGTTTGTGTAAATCTTAAAAATCTTGCCTGCTACACGATGACTGGTAAGGACTGAAATTCCTTGTTATATTTGCCACTGTAAACTAAGTTTCTGCAAGTTTGTGTGGTTTTGCATGTTTAAAGTGTTATTAGATTTTTTACAATGCAATTTAATATATAAGTTTAATGTCGATCTGACTATCCCCTCAGTACTAAGACCGGGTCCTTCATCAGATTGCTCGACACTTTCTCGTGTCTGGTCTGTTGCCATAACCAAACTTATTTTTTATTAAATAATCAGTACGTGTATTGTGGGTAGGTAGTGGAAGAATGATAAAATCACTAACGCGACCTCTCATTTTATTTACAAGTTAAGAAGGCCGTGTCAACAAGTTCTCAAAAACTCTAACAACAACAAGAACAACCTGAAAAACTTTAATCAGCGTTAATTGATTAACGAAATTGTTGTTCATTAAATCAGCTAATTAAATAATAATCGATTAACCTCTTCTCTAAATTACGTGACATCCTGATTGCCGATAATTGGCGATAAAACTCGCGCCCAAATCTTCGCGAGTTTCACGGTAGGTGTGAAAATCACTATTGTTGCCGTGTTGCATCTTATAGCAATTTGAAGTTTAAGATAGACCAACTGATTTCAACAGTTTTATACTTGTGGGGACAAAGAATTAAGTTTGATATATCCGATAATTTGACACATCCGAATTTGACTTAAGCGGAGTCGAACTATATAGAAACTATAGGGAAAAAAACGGGACCGTAGAAAACAGTTTGACATAACCGGAAATTTGAGATAACCGATTTTGAGATAACGAGAGTTGACTGTATATTGTTCTAATGCATCTGTTATTGTGTTTATGTACTTTTGTCTATTTGAATGGTTTACAAGTATGTTGAAAAATATACATGTGTCTCAGTGACTGCATATGTTATTGTAGTCCACTTCTTTCTGTACGAGAGTGATATGTGTGTTAAAAGAAATTATTTTGCTATGGAATCGAATATAACAACCGAGGCCGTTTAAAGCACCATTGAATAAAATCTCATTAACTGTAGGTAAACCCATAGGCGATTATGCAGGGCATCAAGCTTGTTGTGGTTGGAGATGCAGGTTCCTGGAAGACGTGCCTCTTGACCACATACGGATACAATGAATTCCCTCACGACTGTGTGCCCACACACTGTGACGCCCTCAGTCCTAAGATTACAGTGGATGGTCAAACAGCTTGTGTAGCTTTCTTTGACAGGGATGATAGAGTATGTTCATGTTTATCAGTTTTACGCGTTTATGAACCGATCTGCAATTTGCAATTGACTACCCCACCACATTATGTATGTTTGACTGTTAATATCCAAACCGAGGTCAGGTGCTCACAAACAGTGTTACAAACAAACAGCACATGTTCTTTGTGTAAATTAGATTAAGCGTTCGTCATGTGGTTCGCACTTGAATTGGTTGGATAAACTGGCTGGTGATGCCGGTGTATTCATTAGCTATACATGCTATTGATGAACTTTTATTTGTAAAAATAAAATAGAATATTTTACAGAACACAACTTTAACAATGCGGAAATACAAAAATTCCCCAAAACCGGCTAATTTTGGAGCTGTAAAGTACAGAGGTTACTAAAATCTAGTGACGTATAAAACGGTTGAGGACCTATTCCGAAATGAAGCACCGCTAGCTATGATTTATATGTATGTGGCGTAGTTTTCTGCGCCTTTTATACACTTTAGACTATTATTATTTTTCTTATCGCATACTTTTTTAACTCACAGACAAATATAAGAGCTCGTATTTATTTTGTTTGTTTGGTGCAAAGACAGAATATTACAATTATAATGTGAATACAGCACCTCAAATAAGATCGATGAAACAAAGGTTGTCTCTTTTAAACCATTTTGAACCTGGCGCTTCCATAACCATTTTCAATTAAGATGTTTTATTATTAAGTGCTTGATATAGAACGCAGTCATGGTATTCTTAGTAGAATAATGCGTATATTTGATGTTGTTTGTTTTCTTGCAGAAATATATTGAACCGTTTCTTCAAAATTACTACAATCAAACTGACGTGTTCTTCATCTGTTTTTCCGTCTCGAATCCAGATTCTTTGAAGAATGTTGAGAGCAGATGGCTGCCCGAGGTCCGACACTATCGTCCCAACACTCCAATAGTGCTGGTTGCCTGTAAGACAGGTGGGTGGTGATACCGGACAATAGGTGTAATAATAATTTAATTATAATGGATTTTCTTCTGTCAACTTTCTAATTTCCTATAATTTGAAAAGTACGCTGTGATTCGGGGTTTTCTACATTGTTTTGATTTAATATTTACAGTGCTGTCCAATAATGATAAGTATAAGGCTGATATGTTAATGATATAAAAGGTAAAACCACAACATCTATCATAACTGTAGTCAGCATTAACTCCAAATGGGTGTATCAACCCAAGGCAAATAGTCTAGCTCTTGATCAGCCAGATCCTGCAAAATGCTGTCTAACTGGAATCTGCAATATTTGCTCCTTGGCCTTAAACAATATGTTTTACTATACAATAGCTTAGAATTTTCGGCAAATAACTAACAATGACTATAGATGTTCAGAAATGAAACGAGTCACTTGTTCATTTTTAATGCATTTTTTTAGATTTGCGTACACGCGGCACAAGGGAACATAGTACTGTGCAGCAAAAGGAAGGTGCACTTGTTGCCCATCGAAATGGATTGAGCTACTGTGAGACAAGTGCTCTAACACAAGCTGGACTGAAAGCCTGCTTTATTGAAGCTGTAAGAAATACTTTTGTGTTTACCTGTTTTTCATGAGCTTACAAGACTGAGATCCAGGGAATTCTTGATTTTAGATTCGTATAAGGGTTTGTGTTTTAATGCATCGCATCAGTACAATCTGGTCGACTTCCTGCTGTTGGAGCAGGAAGATCTCAGAAATAATGCGGCTTAGGGCATCGCAGATTAGCTGGAATATCTCACCACATGAACGGTTTTGATCCTGTCGTGACCCGAACCCACTGAATGAGAAGTCAGAGGAGTAACAAGGAGGGATTGAACCCACCTGAACACCGGCGTCCCAAGTAGGCTTTGGTGTTTTCATTTTTTCGCAAATATTTCCTGTGCCACGTAGGTGAGGTATCAATATTAGATAAGTGTTTCATTAGGACAATAAGAAAAGGGTCAATATGAATCACCACAGTTAACAAATTTGTACAACCACTAAACACAGGCATACAAAGTAAGTGTAAACAATGGCAAAAACTTAGAAAAAGGATTGTCACATCAAACTGAGACAACTAACAGCAAGCACCTGCATCAGGAGTTAAGAATAATAAAATAATAGTATACATTAGCAAAATAACTCTTAATATAATCTTACAACCTAGAAGTTCTATACGAGAGAGTGATTAGAATAACAACCCAAGCGAAGATTGCCATTGACGTCATACGATAAAATGCAATGACGTCATACATCAAAAATAAAATGTTAAAATTAAAAACACGAAGGAAACCATCGAATTTTAGAAAACAATCTAAACAGACAAAACGAAAAGTAGTACTGTGTAGAATTAATAAAAATCCAAACGGTTTCTTTTAATAAGTCAAAGATTTAATCGCAATTGGCATATTGTATAATGAAGGCAAACAAAAGTTATGCCTATTGTGCAATCCCGTATGGTAGTGGAGACTGCTCAAGTTGTCTCAAATATTTAGGGCACAACTGAAGAGATGAAGAGACAAAACTAAAACAGTGACTGTTCAAATTATGGCTTTAGTCACCGTATGCATGTAGACCTGTAAGGCCATTGAGTAATTTATCCGCAATGCAAATTTAAGTAAAGGGACAATTGCAAGCAAGTACAATGAAGGATTCCCTTGTTGACACCATCAGCAATAAATTTCTTGATATGTTTAGTAACGGAGACTCTTGGCTTTGTTTATCTTATATTAAACATTTCCATAAAATTGTTTTTATACTACAATTATGAAAGAAGTATGAAAATTAATTGTTTAATCTAAAGCCTTGCTGTAACAAGTCTGAAGTGATAAACTCGTTTCTTGCTTTGAAATCTCCTTTTTTTATTACAAACTACTGATTACCTTGGAAGATGGGATAAATACTATTTGCGGTAGGACGAGGTAAATCACCATCAACATATGGGTATTTCACAATACTGAAGTTGAAATTGATAGATTTTAGTAGAGGCTTTGTCATTGGATTTTGTTCTCAATGTCTAGAAATACTATATCTAAATGTCGGGCATTTGCTTTATTAAGGGTAGTCAGATGGATCATTTCAGCAAGGAAAGGATAATCTATAATAACAATATTGTCCAGATGGCGTGACTTTGAATTTAAAGCTTCAGTTTCAGTTATATGGCTTTGCGTAAAACGGAATAAAGTTAACATAAAATCATGTTTAAAGTATTATGAAAACAAACCAATCAATGGTGCGCAGATGGTTGCCATAGAAATTCCAATTACTGATGTAAATAAAGTGTCGCCGCCTTTTTATGTTAATATTAGCTACTAGAAAACATAGAGCTTTACAAACATCCATATAATAGGAAAATAAGAAAAGGTCCCACAAGAATTCCCATATAAACTTAAATCTGAACTACATCGAGACAAAGGTAAACATTGTAAATGTAAAAGTAACAAAACACATTGACGAGAAAGTACTCACAAAAAGAAAAGAAAACGACAGTTACCGCCTTGGAACGATCAGTCGGCGAAAAGGACCGACTGTGGTGCTTAAATCTGGTTTGTGGAGCGCTCCATTCTAGCACTTACTGAAGGGTATTCTAACAAACAGTGTATATAAAAATATCCCATTAAAGTGAGACAACTAACAACAAGCTCCCGCATCGGGAGTTAAAACTGGCCAAAGCCGATAATATACAAACAAGATTAATCTCACCATTATCACTATCAACATATAAACAATATGTACAGAAGATAAAATCATCGGCAACATAAAAATTCCAAACGAGAGAGAGGTTCCACATAGTAAACTTATCTAAGAAAGTGTTGGCAAAAAAGCCATTAATTTCATTACATACAGTGCATAAATGTTGTTCACAGGCAAATGTTGTTTTTCAATGAGAGGAATCACTTTGGTTTTAGTTCAACCATGAGGTAAAGAAGTGTACAGTGTAGAAAAATCATAAGTATAAACTGCACAGCAAAAGTAATTTAAAGTGCAATGGGTAAATAAAAGACGGTCCTATCAAAATAACCACAAATATTTAAATCTAAAGTACCTCTAGACAAAGGCAAACAGGATAAATGTAAATGTGACAATACACACAGAGACGAGACATAACAAAAAGAAAAAAACAGCAGTTACCGCATTGGAACGGCCAGTCGGCAAAAGGCCAAAGTCTTCTGTAAAATCTTTATATAACCAAACATGTTGTTGTTTTTTAATTTGAATTTTCGTGCACTTTTCACAAACCCTAACCCAAACCCTTAACAACGTGAATTCGAACTTACAAGATGTAAGTAGTATAGGTATGTAAGTGGTGGTGCAAAATCTGGCATTAGTTCGTTTCTTTATGTTGTCTTGTGGAGCTTAGGAATCCAGTACAGGGAAGTTTTTCTTGTTTTGATTATTAATTATTACTTATCTTGATATTTAATTTAAATGTCGGTTCATGTTTGTCAAAGACTATATGAATGTCAACGTTGGTGCCTATGTAATAACTAATGGCGGATAACTCAACGCTCAATACATCTTTGTGGTATATTCGTCAGACAAACATTTTAGGTCGGGGACGTCCGTGGTCTTGTAGTTAAGACGTTAGACTCCGGATTGGAGGGTCCCGGGTTTAAATCCCGAAACAAAACAAGTGATATTAGTCTTTGATTAAGACAACTTACTGCATATTACTCAATGTACTCGGTCTACCCAGAAAGTGAACAGTCGCGAGGGATTAATATAAGTATAAAGAACTTGTTTCCAAATATATTATAATGATCAATAGGTTTCTTAGGTAAACTAAAAAGGTGGAACGGTAGAATTTTACGCTATTATTTATTATCTTGAAAACAGCTTTATTCCAAGTATTTAGTGCTACTGTATTGTTGTTTTCTCTGTCACACTAGCGTTCTACAAATATTATTTTACAATTAATTACACCAGCAATTACTTTGCAACAAAGGTCAAAGCCAATTTAACTCGACAGGCGTGTTCGGATCCTTTAAGAGTTTATTCGTAACTTATTGTCATCGATAATGTTTAAATTCCCAGTAATGATACGAGCGGAAGGTAAATAACAGAAAGTCAAAAGTTGAACAATTACAAGAATCTTGAGAAGAATCGTTTAGGTAAAGGTCTGCTACAGTTTTGTTCTGATTGAAAATAATATCCCCAATGTGGGTTTCCTTGTTTTCAAAGTTATTGCGGATTTTACTGATGATATTTCTATCACGAAAGAAACTTGGCAAGTCAATAAAGTCAATCCCTTTATTGATGTTCTCAATTTTTTTATAAAATGGCGTTTGTGATGGGACAGTTTATCAATTACATTTTCTGATTTATTCGTTATATATTTCAATACATTATATATCGTGCAGCTTCAGTTAAAGACAGAAATCGGAATGTGGCCTTATCCGACTTTATAATGGAAGGTTAATGGGTTGGATAGGGATGTTGGGGTAAGACCAATGTACTGGGTCGGACACAGCCTCAAGCTGCAGTGATATCATGAGTGTCTTGCTGGCTAGTGGCAGTGCTGTAAGCCCTTGTTAATTAATTGTTCCAGTTGTGATCCCAATGATCCCAAAGCAATGTATTATCCTGAAGCGTATATGTGTGGGGAGTCTTTAAGAAAATACATTTCATTTAAAACAAAGTAGTAAAAATCAATTCTGTGTTCGTTTACAACATTATACAATCGGTATGTCGTTATAAGGAACCTGGTGCTTGACTGCAAAATACAATGTTGCGTAAATATTCTTCCCAAAGAATAAAAATATCAAAAATATTACAAATGCAATACAAATAGTACCGCAGTATGGTTCAAGTGTATATTTATTGCCATCAACTAGTACCCCTATTTGCCCCACGAAAACATATTAAAAATTGCTCAATAAGTTTAGTTCTGTACCTCCGCCTATATGATTCTCCATATTTTGTTCTCTTATATATCAAGTCAGAAATTCTCAGATAATTTCTTTCTCAGGCCGATCACACATTGGTAGTATATGGTGGAGTGATAGGTAAAGAACTTAACTTTCCATGTTTCCTTAAACTTGTATATACAATGGTTACTGCATTAAATTGACAGACATAACATTGTTATGATGACATATTAGACGCTATGTCACTTATATTTGTTTAGTCACAAGACTTAATTTTCTCCATCATTCTGTTTTCCTTAAAGATACTGTAATATAAATACGTCTGCATCAAAAGAAGAGATTTATTTTTTGTATAAATAAATTGCGTGGACCAAATTTTACATGAATGATAATAACAATAGAATTGTAGCAGCTACTGCATTGGAAATAAAGAAATATACCATGATTAAATGCAATTCTTGTTTTAATACTATTTTCCTTAAAAAAACCCAGCTATATCTTGATACCGAAACCGCTTCAAAACCAACTCCTTAACCCTCCCCAGCAAGTGGATTTGCGAACAGTACTATGCTTACGCGCCTAAGAACACAGATGCCTGAACTTTTATCCGACAAAAAATAATAAAGCTCCAGACCATGCTGTAGAGATTTCGCGGGGGGCTTTTTGCTACAGAACTAGTATCAAAATGTCCGTACATTTACCTGAAGTCTGTAGTAGGTAGCCAATTATCTAAGAGTTAAATTTTCTTAGTGATTAAAGTATCACGATACAGGTTAACAAATAATGATAGATGTCACACATGTTCTGTCTGTCTACAGGTCAGACGTGGCCTGTCACCTGATACACCCAGCGAGAAAATGAAAGGGATATCTTTCTATTTAATGCAACAAGAACAAAATGTAATTCCAACTCCACATGTGTTTCCTGATAAAGGTTTGTTTTCCATATGTCCATTTATTGACAGTATTAAACCATTATCAACTAAATAAATCAAATTGTATGCTAACTCACAGACACTTGCCGGAAAGAATGATTCTACTTTAAACGAAACTGTGCAATTTTTCACAGTTCGTATATACGTAATATCTGATTAATATTCGACATAGAATCATTATTTACATATAACATTGTAAATAATATGAGTGTTCTTCACCTTAAGAAATAATTTACATAGAACATGTGCCTGTGTGCTTTTTATGATTAAATTATTTTATTTTTTAATGAAAATTTGTAAGATTAAAAAAACTTTAGGAAATCATATTATTTGAAAAGGAATAAGAGGGTAGGTTAATAACAATGTCTATATTTTAAAGAAAAAGCCTAGATGAGATATATGGTGAATGGTAGAAGAAAATTAGTCAGTGGAGATAACAGCAGATGAATTTGTATAACATCAATTAACTTTTCCACCTGATCTGTAGGAAAGGTCCCATGTATTGCGGTCCAGACGACAGCGTATTCTGACCAGTGGTACCAGGCACTGCAGGATGCCAAGTATACAGACGTTACTTTTGTAGTTGAAACCAAACACAGACTACAAGCTCACTCAGTCATACTTTGTGCTGCCTCAGAGATGCTGGCGAAAATACTAGGAGTGTCCAAATCACTGAAGGTAAGTGGTCCACAATTATTAGATCTGTGCTAGTCTACATATATATTTATATTCCTTTTGAGATCCAGGACAGAGCATTTTGGTCACAGTGATAGAATTACACCCTCTATAAATTTGATTCTTAGCCAAAGTAAAATCTTGGCATTGGTATCCAGTCCAAAATGTGTCTTGTTGTTTTCCAGAGTGACCAAATGCGAGAGCTGAATGATATTGACAACTTCACCCTAGAGCAGCTTAACTCTGGGGCAGTCCCTGGTATAGCTGCTGTGTATACAGATGACACAACAACCAGCCAGACACAAACACAAGACGCCATGGTGATAGAAATGTCTGCAGACATCTCTGCCAAAACATTTCTCAGGGTGCTGGAGTTTCTGTATTCAGGTGAGGAAGCAAATCAACATTAATATGTAGTGTTATAAATGAATTTCAAAAAGCTTCCATTATATTTAGATTTTTTGTGTCGTTATGTCGAAGAGAGTCAAATACTTTATAACCATATTTTAATAAATTGTATTGATACAAACCTTATTTAGTATAAATACTTTAATTTTAATAACATGCACGATGTATTTAAGACAGTATCCGATTCTTATTTTTTTTTTTTTGCTACCCGGACGAGTTTGATATTCTTAATAAGTTATAAATTTAACAGTTCATTATGCTAACGTTATCAGTTTTAAAAATTGTTTACTCTGCTAACCTGTTTTCATTAATAATTCACTATATTTTAAACTGATAGATTTTTATATTTCTACTCACGTATTTTAATTTCGGCGCTGTATGACCTATCAAGTTTCGATGTGTAAAACTAAAATTACAAAATACGTTTTGAGTTTAAATATTCTCTGGTAAATGTACAATATTAAGTATAGAAATTTGTTTTTTATATTGTGTCATGCATGTACACGGTCATAATGAAAACTGTAAAACACGACAAAACAAAAAAATCTTATTTATATCAAATAGACATACTTGCAGGCTTGCCATATTTCCCGGATCTGGATGATGTGTCTGATGACGAACTTAAGGAGTTGAGTCGGGTGGCGGCCATCTTTAAACTGTCCTACCTAGAAACGATCTGCAGCAATATCCTGACTCAGCAGGAATTCCTCAACCCAAGCTTTGGTACATACGTAAATGATCTGACAGGAACAAGACTCAAGGAACTGTTTTTCAACAAATCACAGAAGGCTGATGTGGTTTTCAATGTTGAAGGTAAGTTAAGTCTAACCTCGCACTTCCAGATGGTTTTCTGCAAGCTATGAAAAGAAAACAGATCTATTTGAATAAAAATGTCTCAGCGCTGAAGTTTTCTTTGATAATGACGAAAATTGTGACGTCATTGAAAAATAATTTCCACATCGTGTTTAGGAGAGAGAGAGAGAGAGAGAGAGAGAGAGAGAGAGAGAGAGAGAGAGAGAGAGAGAGAGAGGGTATTATTTCGATTAGAAGAACTACGCAAAAATTGTTGATTGTAAATGAAATTAACTTTTTGAATCAAGACAAAAAATGACCAGAAGAGAGTAAAAGAGTAAATGTAGCATCCTGTTCATGTGTAGATGGAATTTAGGAACCAAAGTCCAATGCCCATCGAAAGAAATACACGTAACAATCCTTATAGGATGAATTAAATACAACATAGATTAAATGCACGGGGAGATTTTTAACGACCGCCACACTGCACAAGTAACATATCGTGAATAAGAATATATGACAAAGTCCTTCGAGCATTGCAACATATAACAAAATTTGAAAAGGCACAGGACAAAGGTATTCACATGCAAGCCAACTGTAAAAGAACAAATATATGATGAGTCATTTAACAAATAGATTAAACCCGACAGTTTCCACCTTGGAATGGTCAGTCGGCAATATAGTCCGGCCTAAGCACCCTAGTCGGTCCATTTTGCCGACTGACCGTTCCAAGGCGGTAACTGTCGGGTTTGCTCTTTTTGTTAAATGATTCCTCACAGATTTGTTCCTACTGCCACATTTGGCTTGCATGTGAATACCTTTGCCCCGTTCTTTTCCAGACTTTGGTATATGTTGCAATGTTCACATGTCATATATTCTTACTTCCTCTCTTATAGGTACTGTGTATAACATTGTTAACGACGTTATAACTTTAGCTAAGAACACTTCAGCGCTTGGTTATTTTTATTAAAATAGATCCGTTTTCTTTTCTTTGCCTGCATTTGAAAAAAAAACTTAAGGTAGGGCGAGGTAAGAGCTATGTTAACCCGATTTAAACACCCGGTCCCTTTTGCCGACTGTCCTTTTCAAGGCGGTAACTGTTGAGTTTGCTCTTTTTGTTTAATGACTCATCACAGATTTATTCTTTCTTTTACATTTGTCTTGCATGTAAATTCTTTGTCCTGTACTTTTTTTAAATTTTGGTATATGTTGCAATGCTCATAGGACTTTGTCATATTTACTTATTATTGAAAAAACTCATACCCTCGCCTTTTATTTTTCACAGGGGAGTGTGTATATGCTCACAAATGTGTTTTGTCCGCACGTTGTGAAGTGCTCGCAACCATGTTTGGAGGATTTTTCTCTGAAAGCAAATCTAAACTCACAGAGGTAAACAACGCTATCCATTTTTATGCCGGTTCACGTTTGTAAAAGACATGTAAATAATTATGTAGTAGGTACATGTACAAATGACAATTAAGATTTCTTGGCCAAATTAAATATTTTGTTAAGTTTTTAAATGCATAATGGCAAATCAAAATTTATATTTAACACCATTTATTGTTTTAATTAAAGTGCATACTTCTCATTCTGGTATATTGCTTTTATGATAATGTTAGCAATTGGACAGCTCTTTTGTCAACGTGAAAGTATGTTTTAACATCTACTGGAGCTCATGTAAGAAACATTTCATCCACAGGTGACAATACCTAACGCTACAGCAGCAACCTTCCTCGCATTTCTGGAGTATTTGTATACGGACTATTCTCCAATAGAAGAGAGCGATGCGGTAGGGATTTTGGTACTGGCAGATGAATACGACCAGCAACGACTCGTTAACCTGTGTGAACTCTACATCACCAAGGAGATAGAGCGAAGTGTCACCAACCGTATTGAGCAGGCAGAGATTGATGTGATAGGGCTTCTCCTTACTGCACAGGTAAAACCATTTTATTCCATCCGTTTTGTAATTTAACATATTTCCTGACCCAAAATACATTTTGGAAATTAGTCACTACTCCTTAATTTTACCATAGTAACCTCAGTAATACCAGTGATCATGCATATTATCCAAGGATGTAACTCATGTGTGTAAACATTCTTACTGCGATTTAATCACATTTAAGGATTTTTTGTTTGTTTGTTTTTTTGTTTACAATCTCCACTATCACTTGTTATATATATATAATTGCACGTTGTTGCATTCAGGTGCCCAGTAATCCTGCAATTTAATGCGATATATCACTCAAAACCAAACTCTAGATTTAATGACTTAGTTTTAAGTGATGGTATCAAACCACCGCTATGTTGGGGTCTTGGTGCCAGAATTTGGGCCGGCATTTACTTAGTTTAATATTTGTACTCCTAACGTCATCAAGCGATTGATAACGCAATGTTATATATAATAAAAACGACTAAATTTGTGATCATGGTTAATAACTGGTTTTAGGAACGCGGCAGTTTTAAATAGGTTGACAGTACATTTATTGGAAATACTATTTTGCTTAAATCTGCATATATATTATTAAACTTATTGCAGACCTTTAATGCTGTGCAGCTGTCCAACTGGTGTCTATTCTTCATTGTCAGTAACTATACGGCATTCGAGCGCAGGCCAGAGTTTTCTCAGCTCAAGAGAGATAATAAAGACTTGGTTGAAATGTGCAGGCTAGCCTCCCTTGAATTACATCACTTAGTTGGATGAGTACAACATGGGTATAGGGATAAGGCTAAAAGGATGGCTGTGTGGTCATGTGATCACTTTGGTGGATATCAACAATTATGATTGATATACCACTATCACTCATTCATGCTCAGACAGATTTTACGTTTCGAGACAGAGAGACAGATTAAACCTTCAGTAATAATACGGTTATAAACCATTCTTATTCAGATAGATAATACTTTTCGAGACTGATAGATCAAACCTTCAATAATAATATACGGTTATAAACCATTCTTATTCAGATAGATAATACTTTTCGAGACTGATAGATCAAGTCTTCAAGATTGATATACGGTTATAACTCATTCTTATTTAGACATTTATAACATTTCGAGACTGATATACATATTAAACCTTCAAGACTGATATACGGTTATAACCAATTCTTATTTAGACCTATATAACATTTCGAGACTGATAGATCAAATCTTCATAACTGATATATCTTAATAATTGATATATCGTTATGACCCATTCTTATTCGGAAAGATCTTGCGTTTCAAGACTGATTGACAGATCAAACCTTCAAGACTGGTCTACGGTTATAACCCCTTCTTATTCAGACAGATTTTTCAGACAGATTTTACGTTTCGAGACTGAAAGACAGATAAAACCTTCAAGATTGATATACAGTTATAACCCATTCATACTCAGACAAACAGGTAGGTAGAGTCATGAACCATAAAGACTGAAAGTATGAAACGTGAAACACAGTTTTGATCGTTATACATTCCATACTGTGCTTTGAGGGGTGAAAGGTGACCTGAACCATGATGTTTTACTGCTTGTGTTATAATTATGATGTCTATCGCTTCAATTGTTATTTTATTATGTACAATGAAAATAGTTGTATCATCTATTTTACTGTGTAAGTATCTGCTGCTGAATATTTGATCTGATATCATTTTATTTATATTGAGTTATTTTATAAAAACCTAAAATTACTGAAGAAACATTTTATGAAACATGTCTTAGGAAGTTGTAAATATTGTAAGGTGAACATGAGAGGTGGTGTTTATTGCTACATTTTATTTACCGTTTAAATTTAACTTATATCCAATTTATATTGTAGATCTGTTTTATGTCAATAATTTACATTCTTGATATGATTAAAAACGTATTGCATGCGCTCGTTCTTGTCCTTTGGAGATGTTGTGGGGAAGTGTATGCTGTCTTTGTGTAATAATTGTAAATTTCATGTTTTTAATTTACTTTCATGTACTGTTCGCAGTAGATTGAAAAGCTAAGCCTATCTTAAGACATGCATCATAAAAAAGAACAGTAACAAGCTTACCTTCTCTAAATAGTTGCTGTGTGGTAAGGCAATGTAACAACTTGAACTTTTTAGGACCTGCATATAATACAGTACTGTGTCATGGTTAGATTTTCTAAGACCTGTTGTATGATCCGGTACTGAAATAATGTTAGATTCTCTAAAACCTGTTGTATCTAAAACTGTAACAATGTAAGAGTATCTTAAAAAACTATTGTTAAGTACTGTATCATTGTTAGATTCTCTAAGAATATGTTGTACAATCCAGTACTGTAACAAGGTTAGAACTTGGTTAGCTTCCCCGCATAACCTAAGCCTGTGTTGTATGTTGATCCGTCTGTCACCCGCGTCCACAATCCGTGTCCATGAAAAAATCAGTGAACCGTAACCCAATTTTCATGTATCCCTCCGCGAACTTAACATGTATAATGTCTGAGTTTTTTCTCCTTCATACATGATGAATATCAGAGCAATGTATCTTTGTTCATGTAATTATCAATTTCATTATTTATTTAATATTATACCACTATGATAGCATATTTGTAATTTTGTGTATCTCAAATGTACGATTGTTATCAAATAGTTTAATCTGTAATTCATATTGTACTGCTTGTGTTCTGGTATCAGTTTTAAGTTATGAAGTATCTGCGTATAACTGGCGGAAGTAAACTTATATACGACAATCGTACAGGGCTGACTGGAGAACATTTATAACAACCTCTTAGTTTACCATTTACACACATAACACAAGGCAGGATCTGCGATTTTACCTTTGAAGGAGGCCTGCATTTTCCTTCAAATGCTAGGTATGCAAAAAGAGCTTGCTTTCACGACCTCACTATTCTTACACTTTAGAATGATAAGAAAGACATGACATTAACCCTACGGAACCACAAATAACGGTTTTGAAAGATGAGTACCTATACTATGTATGTTTGCTACAAGGGCAGGTCCGGCGCATGCTCCTCGAGATAGCGTTGAATTCTAGAATTCCGGATGAACGTTCTGACGTGTACCAGGAACCAAACCCGATTATTTTTTACAAGTAGTATACAATTAATTTATACAATATATTTTATTTTAATTATGCTCCGGACGTTATAGGAGAAGTCGTTAATCTGGTGGCGCTGGGTTCGCCACATATATCCTCCTCTTTTGTATTTCTATTTTATATAGTTTTTAACCAGTCAAATGTTGGTGATGTCAGTATGTATTGCTGCTGCTGACGCCGCCGCCGCCGTCGCTGCTGCAGCAGCTGATGATGTTGAGGAAAAATGGCCATGGCGATTGCATTATTTAGATTTCCTTTTTGTGATATGCCACTGTCCTTAAATATGTCATTGTTTCATTTTTTTTTCTTTCTCCTTTTTCAAATGCATAAGAATATATGACAAAGTCCAGCGAGCATTGCAACATATACCAAACGCTAGGGCTCTAACCTCGCACTTAACTTTCTCAAATGCAAGCACTAAAAAGAAAACCAATCTAAGAAAATACACGTAACAATCCTTATAGGATGAATTACATGACATGCACGGGGAGATTTTTTACGACCGCCACACTGCACAAGTAAAGTTGTTGCGATTATGAATAAGAATATATGACAAAGTCCTATGAGCATTTCAACAAATACCAAACTTTGAAAAGGCACAGGACAAAGGTATTTCACATGCAAGCCAAGAGAAAGGGAAGAACAAATTTGTGATGAGTCATTTAACTAAAAGAGCAAACCCGACAGTTACCGCCTAGCAACGGTCAGTCGGCAATATGGGCCGATTGAATTCACTTTGCTTTTCATTTTACCAAAACCAAAAGTCTACGTCTGTAGATTCAATATGACTATTTTTATGATTTTTTTAATTTATAATTTTCATTCTTTAAATTTAAATGTCCTTATAAGTTCTTTTATTAGGCGCGTAGCTGCCTGTTAGGACGACCTACTAGTCATAAGCACTGAAATTTGCTTAGCCACGAGGCTTACTGAAATAAATCCGAGAGACAACTCGTGGCTAAATTATCCTTGGTTTCCATGTTGCTTATTTTCATATGAGCTTATTCCACTTGAACCATTTATCTATTGCATACTCTCTCTAAATTATTTCAATGCCATCTTTGTTTTCTCCATATCATGAGATTTGAATATGGAAATAAAAACTTCGGCTGCATAAAACAAGTGATTAATTTCTTGTATAAAATAGCGTGGAGCAACTTTTACAAAATTAGAACCAGAAATTGAGGCTTGTGTTTGAGTAGCTTCCCTATGGGAAATAAAGACGTATGCCATTACAATTATACCCGTCTTGCTTTAATCCCTAACCACGACCCCCACCCCTCCCCACCCCACCCCCGCCCCAATGCCCCTAAATCCTCCTCCATCCCCCGCAATCTACCACCGGCGATCAAATTATGCTTGTTTTTTCCTATTGCTTCTTATCATTTCGACATGTTTCACTTGAACCATTAGTATGTTACCAATTGTGAAAAAGGCATGACTGCATCTTTTCTCCAAAACACAACAAAGACACGGTGATAAAATAAGTCAGCATATAAAACAAATAATCTATTTCTGGTATAAATAAATAGCATGGGTAAAATAATACATAAATGGAAACCATGAGAAAACCGACGCTTGTATTCTCTACAGGAAATACAGGAGTATGTCATGATGCGTGGATATGTGTGTATAAATTCGTGTGTGTGTGCGTTTGTGTGTGCGTGGGGGTGACCGAATGTGTGTGCAATTAAAAGCATTGACCCAGCAAAAATATGTATATCGAACCACAATCAGCAAAGTGATATCAGTTTACAACACCAGTCCTTCATACAGCCGTTATCCTTTGTTATATAAGTAAAGTCAATATTTAATAGATCTGTATTTACATAGAATCAATTCGCATACACATTTTGTCGATCATGAGTTCAGTTGTGAAAATAAACAATGTTTTGTCCATATAAAAGATCATTTCTATATATCGGTCCTATATCTGGTATTTATACAAAATTGCCCAAGATGTTAAATTTTCAAGGGAAGTAAGTTATCAACCCTTGTATGTTCCTTGTGGTTCCTTGTGGTGGAACTCTCTTGGAATTCACAACCACAACGGAAGAAAATAACTTACATTCAACTGATTAAATGGGAACTTGTTGTGTGTGCAGTATTGCCAGAGAAGATATGGTAGAAGGATGCCAGGGAATTTTCCATCTACCAGATATGATGTCGACAAAAATGTGAATGTATTCTGATTAACAAAAGATAAGGTCAAGCTGAACGTCAAATAATTGTGTTTATTTACTATGTCTTTGATTACAGTTTTCTGTACACGTGAACTTAAAAAGACCAAATAATTAAATGTTAAAAAAACACTTAATCTCTTTGTGAATTTCTGTCTGTCTACTCTTTCCTTTTTCTCTTTTCTGTCCATGTATATTGATATTTTAATTCTTTCTTCTCATGCTTGTCTTTCATAACAACCCAACATGCAATATACCATAATCGTTGTTTAAGATTTCATGTTACATAAAATTGGCTAACTTAAATAAAAGGCTATGATTTTTTAAGTTAAGATAAAGATAACAATTTTACTAGCATAAAACTAACATTGCATTGTTTATTTAAAAAACGGTTTAATAAAACTAACAATACATATTTTTATGAACTCATAGCCGTAAAGACTGTTCTTGTATAGAAAAGGGTGTATTTCAGGGAAGACCAAATGTTGCAGATGTTTATTATCCTAGCTCTGTTGATGTGAATAACAAATCCATGGAATATGGGTTAACAAGGCTGTGATTATTCAGGGGAACGTGTATATAGAGAAACACAACCAACTGACCTCACTGGTTGCCGTAATAGCCCACCTATATGATATATAATAGGCATATATGAATACCTACCCTCACTGTTTGCAGTAATAGCCCACCTATATAATATATAATAGATATATATGAACAACTTAACCCTCACTGGTTGCCGTGATAGTCCACCTATATAATATATAACAGATATATATGAACCCCTACCCTCACTGGTTGCCGTGATAGTCTATCTATATAATATATAATAGACATGCATGACCACCTACCCTCAACAGTTTGCTATTTTTCCACTTTATTACATACATAATAAATATATATATGACCACCTACCCGCACTATTTTACCCTCGTGTAAAAGCCCTCTTTAGATATGATACCAAAACTCGATATATAATATTTACATATTTACATATCTCACAATTTGTCTATAATAACCCTTCCTGTTATCTAGAATATACGCGCTTAAACTATTTACCGCGTGCTTGTATAGTTATATAGGCAAAGTTAGTCTTTGAGAGATACCACAATTTCTGTTGTTGCTGGCCTTTAATATATATATATATGGGCCGAGATTTCCTTCTGGGCTTGTGATTCCTATAGTAATATAAGCGTTATATCTATATACACATGTAAGAGCTTTCGATTATATGCACACACGCACGCACGCACACACATACATAGATAATACATAAACTTGTTACTTAACTTTGTAAGCTGATGTTTATTCATAATTAATAAATGGTAATAAATTAATAAACCCGTGGTAATATCCTGAGTATATGTTACAGATAGAAATATTAGCCTGACAGAAACATCATCCCGTGTATAGATGAAATTAGATTTCCACCCGGGCATTTATGTTTCCATATTAAGTAAACGAAAGATGTCCTGGATATATATGGAAGAGATAGACAGAATGGCCTAAAAGAAACATCAGTCCGTGTATAGAGGGGACTAAATTACCACCCAGGCACACATTTCTATCCTAAGTGAACGAGTAATATCCTAGATATATGTGTGTATATGGTAGAGATAGAAAGATTGATCCTATAGAAAAATTAGCCTTTATACAGATGTGCTCAAATTTCCACCCGGGCACATGTTTCTATATTAAGTAAAAGTGTGTTTTTATGTTTACCTGTATATGGCAGAGATAAGAGCTTGGCAGGATAGAAACATCAGCTCGTATATATAGTCAATTTTATTCAGAAAGTTAAGGTTGATTTATTCCTTAGTTGGATGCATCATTTTGTATAATTATACCCAAATATGAGTTATTTATTTGTTGGGTTTATCGTCCCACCAACGAATTGGGGTTAATCAAAAGACGATTCACTGCTAGCCAGACTTCTTTTCTCTTTCTCTAAACAAGAATTGATGTTCATGAGGACCAATACGGTCAAACCACAGGAAATATACTGACAATGTCGGTGCCTTAAATACAGTGTTTTAAGCCTGAAAATATTTATCAATAAGCACTTTTTACACTTGCTGGGAATAGTCGGAAATTTCAGCACATATTTTTTAGCACTCAGGCGAATGTGCATAACAGACGTAAATTTAAGCACTGTACATACAATTCTTTTAAAATGACACCTCATATCTATTAATAACCGAATGTCTATTCGAGTTTGTATTGGCGGCTATTTTAAGATAATGGACATTGTCTTTTTATAGTTCACGATAACCATACTATATAATGGGTAACTGTTTAAAACTCGTTATAAAACTTCATTGTAAGGGTGTGGAAACATTTTATAGTGTAAGAAATAGCTAGTAGTGAAACATAGGTAAGAGTTCCACGTTGTTGCTTTTTATTAGGATTAACAAGGAAATTAATTGGTTGCACTCGCTCTTCTTATTCCTTTATTTTCATTCTTAACTTCTTTTTCTATATTTTTCTTCATTTAATTGTTTAACTATTTATACATTGCTGAATTATATTATTATTAAATATTGCATTTGTGATTGTCATATTGAAATATGGCAGGTTATATATGTATCAACGATTTCCAGCTAGCTCAAAAAATAATTAATATTTTATAAGTTCTGATGTATATGTAAGGTAGTTAATATTTTCCTTATTTACTTTTTTAGATTTCTGTGCATAGCATACATCACTTTTTTTACACCATCCGTTTTGTCAGCTTATATTTACAGCCTCCGTGATCTAGGTGTTAAGATGTTGGGCTCCGTGTTATATAGTCCCAAGTCTGGGGCGGGGTGTGAATCTCACATCAACCTCTAGATGTTAGTCCTTAGGATCACCTGTATCCTGCTAATTCTTCTGTAGGTATTTTTACCTGAGTTCTGGTTCTTATTAGGATGAAGGCAGTTAACAGGGGATAATATGATAGCAAAAATGCCTTACCTAAATGACTATAACGATCAAATTAGTTAAAATCTATAATACTTATAATGTAAATCCAACTGATTGTTGACAGGTAAATGAAACAGCATATATGACGATATATCTCAAGCTTGTAGTGGTGGGAGATGGAGCCGTTGGGAAGAGTTGTCTCTTGATCTCCTACACAAAGGATGCATTCCCTAACAACTTTGTGCCTTGGGTGTTTTGCAACGATTACGCTAATGTTATGGTGGATGGCAAACGAGTCTCATTAGCTCTCTGGGACACTGTGGGTCAGGTATGTTCATGTCTAATGCTTTTTATATATAAATTTGTTTCATTGCAGAGCTTAATAGATAAAAAAATATGCATTCACCTGTGTAGCACTTTATGTGTTTTTCTGTGTATAAGATTGCATCTCAAGTTGATACTTAGTTGTTTGAGATCTACTTCTGTTAAACAATTTAAACTATTACTATCTTCTGACCATATAATGTTCTATTTCATTGTCATGTGTTCACATTTTACTAATCATTCAATTAAGCTACACAATGGCCTTAATCATAATTATGAAATAGCAATCAACTCTTGTTTAAATGATTCAGTGTTACTTTATTATGAAAATTTATACCTCATCCTTTTTAGATCTATCCAACAAGAAATGGATCACTCTAAATCTACACCAGATTGCTATTTTCAATGAAACAAATTATGTTTTATTCAACGAGTTAAAACAAGTTAGGGTATTGATTCTTCGTGGTTAGAATAATATATACGCATTAACCAGCTGTTTCATATTTGTATTATTTTTTTCATTGCAGGAGGAGTACGACCGCTTACGGCCTTTATCCTACCCATACTCTGATGTGTTCTTCATTTGTTTTTCTGTCACCAACCCAGATTCTCTCAAGAATGTTGAGACCAAGTGGCTACCTGAGGTCCGACACCATTGTCCCTACACGCCAATAGTGCTGGTGGCCTGTAAGACAGGTAGGTAGTGATGTCAAACAATTAATATGACAAGGTTTTTCATGTATGTAAATAAGTATTGCTTTAAAATTATTAAGGTCTTGTTAATTCCATATAGCTTGAAAGGTGTGTATATCAGATATTTCTGCATTGTTTTCACTTAATATTTACACTGTCTGATAATAATGATGGTGGCAATGATGCTGATATTGATGTTAGTGATGATTATGGTTGTGACACTGATGTTATCGAGAAGAATGGGGATGTTTATACTGATAATGACGATGATGAGGAAAGTATGAATGAGTATGTTTATGGTGCTTGGGAGAAGGAGGAGGAAAGTTATGGTGATGATTACTTCGTAACGTTTTTTAATTGAACAATACTGATAATTTTAATCAATATAAACTATAACATGGTAAGCATAAATGAAGCCTAGAATCAGATCCAGCTTATCATTATCGGCACTTTTTGCTGCTAAGTCTCTAGCAGCATGTTTAACTACTTAATTGTATATATCTGTCGGTTCAAAGATGGGTTGTTTTAAAATGTTTAGGGTTACGGGTTTATTTTATGGGCTGTATTTTTCAGATTTACGTACAAGCAGCACAGTAAAACACCGTCGTTTTGTGCAGCACAGAGAAGGTGCACTTGTTGCCAATCGAAATGGATTGAGCTACTGTGAGACAAGTGCTCTAACACAAGCTGGACTGAAAGCCTGCTTTGAGGAAGCTGTGAGTTACATCTTTAAGGTTATCTGTTTTCTTGAAACTGTTAACAAACAGGGCTAAAATGAACTGCCACGGTGAAAATGTTCAAAGTATTTAAGTTTTGAGTCTTTTAGGTTGCCAATGTTCAAGATTTATTAATGGAGGAAGACCCAGACAAGTGTCTCGGCAGAACCACCGGTGCACTGCAGGTAAGATTGAAGGCCACTCCAAATAAAAGTTTTGCACTAACCTCGACTGAACCCATGCAGGGGTTAGGGCGGGGGGGGGGGGGGGGGTGGGGGGGGGGTTGCAGGGGTGTTAATACAATTATCACTATTTAGTGTGTAGCTACAGTTTAAGTACTTTATATATTTTATTACAAGTATAAAATGAAGCGTGAGCAAATTATTTATGTGTTTTGTATACCTGGTAACAATATACATTATATCTAAGTTGTTTTCATGAAGAACAATGCTAGGCAAACTGTGATGAGGCTAACGCAGTTAGTTTAGATCCAGATCAGCCAGCTTCTGCTGCCATATCTCTCTTTAGGATCTGCACTGTTTGCTACAGAATGTAACTATATGATTCATAGCTTTGCATGTCGTATATAGACAAGAGTATACAAGAGAGTTTTTTATTGTTTAGTGATAAAAGTAGCCCGATAACAGATTTTCTGTATTCTGTCTACATCCAGGGCAGACGTGCCCTGTCAGCAGCAGAACAAAGCAAGAAAAAGAAATGGTTTGCTTTGTTTACAAAGCAAAACAAAACAAAAGTAATTCCACCCCCTCCTGTAATGCCTGAAGCAGGTTGGTATTCTACATCTTCCTTAATTAATTGGCTTGTAATGTAGACAAAGACCTATACAAACAAAGATATGAAACAAAATTACCTGATGGACAAATCCTGCTGATATCTCGTGGTAAATATGTAATCTGTTCACTGCTCCTGCTGAAAGACCTGGGGCAACTTTCAGAATAAATCGATGTATTCAATGAACTCCCACTTCTGTTATTGCAAACTGTCCCCACATGCAGCATCCCAGAGCTGAGCTTATAGCAGGATTGGGTGTTTGACATGGGGTTAGGCATAGTCAGACCAAGATTCATATCTTTGTGTGTACATGTCTTCAGTGTTAAACTATGCCTGGGCTATCTTTTTCAAATGTTTATCATACCAAAATGTTCATTAAAATTGTAACAAGTATTTTTTTTCATGAAAAATGTGAAAGGATCGTCTAATTTTGGAAAACACCTTTTGACATGAAAAGTAATAACTGTATAAAAACTAACATAAAAGCCAGTCCATAACTAGATGGCTTCATTGGTAGAAGTGCTGATTGGTAGAAGGACAGTTGCCAGGGGTATTACTGGAGACATCCATCAAGTTTTCCTCCTTTTTTCTGTAGGTAATGCCCCTTGGATTGAGATCCAGACGTCTGTGTTTTCTGACCAGTGGTATACGGCACTGCAGGATGCCAAGCATACAGACGTGACTTTTGTAGTCGAAACCAAACACAGACTACAAGCACACTCAGTCATACTGTGTGCTGCTTCAAAGATGCTGGCCAAAATACTGAACGTGTCAAAATCAGTAGGTCAACAATTATCAGATCTGTCCTAGTCTGTATATATTTTACTTCCTTAAGAGACAGCTCGTTTGAGCAGAGCTACAGACTTAAAATCTCAAGGACCCTCATCTTACGTTTGATTTCCAGCCAAAACAAAATCTTCCAGGAGACCTTCCAAGTGCCCGTATGGACATCTTTGGTTCTTCCCAGTTATGTAGTTATGTAGTACAGGTTTGGGTCCCAGTCAGCTTGGAAAGTTTTAAATTGTTAGGATTTCTAGCAGATTAGCTTCTATTCAGGCATTTGCCTGGATTCATTTTCCACCAATAATAGCTAGACTTCACCAGTAAGACCATAATTATGACAGCGCAATCTACAAACAAAACATTAAGAAATCGGAAATGTTACATTTTGATTAGCATTCTAGATGTTGCTGTTGTTGTGTTTTAGATTGATCAAATGCGAAAGCTGAATGATATTGACAACTTCACCCTAGAGCAGCTTAACTCTGGGGCAATCCCTGGTATAGCTGCTGTGTATACAGATGACACAACAAACAGTCAGGCTCAGACACAAAACGCCATGGTGATAGAACTGTCAGCAGACATCTCTGCAAAAACATTTCTCAGAGTGCTGGAGTTTCTGTATTCAGGTGAGGAAGAATAGCAACATTCATAATTGTATCAATTGTGTGAAGTGACAAGTTGTCATAATACATATGTGTTGCTATGGTTATGAGAGAAATGCAGAAATTAAAGAGGCCCTCATTGTCTTGTGCATTCTGTTGAAATCTTGTCAAAATCTAAAAGAAATGTTGACATAGTGGTTATTTAGACCTAAATTAAATGTAAGTATATTCATTCAGTTATTATTCTGGTATATGGATGTGAACATGATGTAAACATGCTAAAATATGATATAATAGACATTATTATGTTAATTAATTACATTTGCAGGTTTGCCCCATTTCCCTGATCCGGATGATGTGTCTGAAGACGAACTTAAGGAGCTGAGTCGGGTGGCGGCAATCTTTAAACTGTCCCACCTAGAAACGATCTGCAGTAATATCCTGACTGAGCAGGAATTTCTCAATCCAAGCATTGGCACATACTTGAATGATTGGACAGGAGCAAGACTGAAGGAACAGTTTTTCAACCAATCAGAAAAGGCTGATGTGGTTTTTAATGTGGAAGGTAAGATAAGTCTGACAACTGTCATATAAGTAGCAGGGCCTTTATATGATTTTTTAAACTATATCAAGTCGATAAGTATGTAATTTATCACATAACGTTACGCATATTCATTGAGTAACATCCATCGGTTGTAGTCGATAACCCACTAGTAAGTTATCGAGCCGCAAATATTTGTTGATGTGATTTGTTGATGGTACAATGTTTCCAGCTATAATTGCGTTTCCAATACAGAATTTCCAGTGCTAAAAATTTCAACTCAAAGCTATATTGTACATAAAACAGCTGATTAATTGGTTATGTGATAAATAGAACTCAACATTCATGCAGAGCCACGTTTTGTATCGGTTCATTCAATTCCTTTAATGTTTTCAGTATTCATTGAAGACCCATGTCAAATAATCTCTGTCTCTAACATGCATACATGCAATAAATTATGTCCTTTCTTTACATGTTCCACAGGCGAGTGTATATATGCCCACAAATGTGTTTTGGCTGCACGTTGTGAAGTGCTGGCAGCCATGTTTGGAGGATTTTTCACGCAGAGCAAGGCTAAATGCACAGAGGTAAATAATGCCATTCATCCTTTTTTACAACTAAGGATAAATATGATAGATAGACAGTTTATCGAATACAGAAGGCCATCAGGCCTGTCAGTACAGAACCTACAAATACATGAGTACATTAGTGTGTCAATTACATACACAGTGTACAAAACTATATTATATGACATTATCCAATACAAACTCGTTAACAATCAACATTGTTGGTTGATTAAAGGCGCCGATTTTTATTAAATTATATTATTAGCATATAATTTCGCTATTCTAGAAAATCATCTTCAAGGACAGCATCAACAAAAATAAATATGGATGCTATTCCTACTTAGTAAAGTACAGAAATGCATATAATGGAGATTAACTGAACTAATGTTATTCTTCCTGTAAAAACATCACGAAAATATGCACATTTTTTGTCGTCAAAATGCATTGAATTTGATACACAGGCAGAATATGTTATTTTCTAACAGTAATATCAGCATTGTGTGTGGTTTATCAAATTAAATTTGTGTATCGATTTAAGCAATAAGTGTATGGTTGTCACAACGTACATTGACATGTTTTAAAAAACTAAAAAACTAGAAGTTGTGAGATTGTGACTTGTAGAGGTGTTCGATTCATTTTTAGCATTCTACAATATGCTTTTGCATTTTTCGGTTTTATTGATTCTAACTTTACACTGTTTATTTTTCTATTTAAATCGCATTTCTCTTGCAATATGTGTATTTTTACATGGCTCTGGCATTAATCATTCTCGTTATTAGCAGTATTTCTTTTTGTATAATTGCTCAGGCATTGATAAAAACATTCATTTGTTCTCTACACTCATTATCGAACCAAACATTATACACAGTGTCTTTAGTTTTATAATTATTTAACCTAATTTCCTTCTTGAAAAGTTGGCTGGTAACACTATAATCAAGTTGTAGAAGCCTTTTTAATTATGCTCGATTTCATTTTCTAAATTGGCATCATTTAGGTTTTGAAATAGATTGTTTAAAGTTTGTATATTGTCATCGTGTTAAGTGATTCATGATAGTGTGATGATTTTCCATTATCCCACTTATATTTAAATTCACAACATCTTTTGTCATTTGTTAGAGTATTTGCAAAAAGCGAAAAACCTATGCTTCAATGGTCTGACAAAATGATTGGCTCTTGAACGTGAAATGCTTTAAACATTTAATGTAATCTAAATGAGAAAAACATGGACGGATTTTACAAACATGTCATCAGTATAGAATCTACAAGGTATGTGTATCGGTGTATACCAGTGATATAATTTGGAGAGTTGATGCCCAACAAGGTCTGTGTATCGGTTTATACCAATGATATCATTTTGAGAGTTGATGTCCAACAAGATCTGTGTACATGTATCGGTGTATACCAGTGATATCATTTGCAGAATTTGTGTCCAACAAGATCTGTGTATCGGTGTACACCAGTGATATCATTTGCAGAGTTTGTGTCCAACAAGGTCTGTGTATCGGTGTATACCAGTGATAACAATTGGAGAGATGGTGTCCAGCATGGTTTACGTAACGGTGCATATCAGTGTTATCATTTGGAGAGTTGCTGTCCAGCAAGGTCTATGTAACGGTGCATATCAGTGATATCATTTGCAGAGTTGCTGTCTACCCATGTCTGTGTATTTGTGTATACCAGTGATATAATTTGGAGAGTTGGTATCCAACAAGGTCTGTGTATCGGTGTATACCAGTGATATCATTTGGATAGTTGATGTCCAACAAGATCTGTGTATCGGTGTATACCAGTGATATCATTTGGAGAGATGGTGTCCAACAAGGTCTGTGTATCGGTGTATACCAGTGATAACATTTGGAGAGATGGTGTCCAGCAAGGTCTATGTAACGGTGCATATCAGTGATATCATTTGGAGAGTTGGTAAAAAGCAAAGTACATGTATTTAGTTTGTATTAATTTGTTGATGGTTGATTGGAAGTTAGATTCCTACCACTTCAATTAATATTTCTCAACTGTCCACTTCCTGAGTAGAACCAATACATACACTAAGGCAGTAATTAAGCACATAATGTAATTCAAAACTTGACAACGAACTTGAAGAAATAATGCTATTAAGATGAATCCTGCAAGGATTTACAATTTAAGTTTACATTTTTTATTTTGACATATACTTTTTAGGTCTTTTGTCATTTGTAATATTTGTTTCTAACCATCCTTAATTTTTGACTAATTTACGACCTTTTATGCACAAGGTGACAATTCCCAACACCACAGCAGCAACCTTTCTCGCATTTCTGGAGTATTTGTACACAGATCATTCCCCTATTGAGGAAAGTGATTCAGTTGGAATACTGGTATTAGCAGACGAGTATGATCAGCGAAGGCTCATTAACCTGTGTGAACTCTACATCACCAAGGAGGTGGAGCGCAGTGTCACCAAACATATCGAGCAGGCAAAGATTGATGTGATAGGGCTTCTCCTTACTGCACAGGTAAAACCTTGCAAAACATGATTCCATCTATATGTTACAATCTTAATGGTTTCTTCATTATTGTTAAATCTTTCTGACTCCAAATGTATTTTACTATTATAATTAATTACATCTGTATTATACCATCTGTCTACTTATGTATAAATCTGTAATACATTATCTTAATGATTCCATCTTTATACCTTTGGGTTACGTTCTTAAATTGATATATTATTAGTGTTTATACCTTTAAGAGGTTTCACGATTAGACAATTTACTTGTAGGCAAAATTAAATATTTCAGGAGTTTGAAAATGCTCATTAGTTAAATTGTTTGTTGTTGTTGTTTTGTTTGTTTGTTTTTTTTATTTGTTAACCCTTCTAAATGATACCACAGTTTGACTGCTATTTAGTGTCAAAGCTTGTCATCACTTTTGACAAATGAAAAATTGAGTTTTAAATTCCAATATGATCAGTAAAATTTGCAACTTATTTTCATGATTCTGCACTAATAATGTTAACATTGTTGCAGACCGTCAATGCTGAGCAGCTGGCCAATTGGTGTCTTTTCTTCATTGCCAGTAACTATACGGCATTTGAGCACCGACCAGAATTCCCTCAGCTCAAGGGAGGTAATAAAGACTATGTGGAAGAGCACAGGTGGCCTCCCCTGAATTACCTCACTGTAGTAGAGGAGTATAACAGGAAGTATGGGGACAAGGCCAACAAGGATTGTTGTGTGGTCATGTGAACACACTGATGAGTCAGATACTCGTTAAAACATACAGATAGACATTGGTTTGACTCCTAGATACCATATGAGGTCTGTTGTGCATCATACCTATATCTACCTAATCTCTGAGAGATTGGGTATTGATGTAAAGGAACTATTAATCTCCCGAGTCTAACAACTTATTACCAGAAATATGTGAAAATATAAGTAGTCAGTTGCTAAGCTTTTCTAAACATTGTCTGAACAGGCTGAAAGAGTTCAAGACCCATTCAAAAATGTAAAGTGAGAAACCTGTTAATCATTCTATCGAGGAAAACATCCTTATTGTGCTTCTAAATTGGGAAACGGGACCAGATTGTCTAAAAACATAGAAAGAGGACAAGATGGTCTAGAAACAGAGAGACAGGACGAAATGGTCTAGAAACTGGACAAGAAGAGTTACATTTCTTCAAATGGCTGTGATGTTAATATTTCATGTTATCCAAAACTTTTCACTAATGTTATATATCTCATATGTATATCTATATTTATATATATTGTGTAGCTTTCCTATTTGTTTGGATTAATACAGTGCATTACTGCATTTTTCATCTAGGTTTACGATTTGCTTATGCAATTTTATAGGCATACAAATAGAAGTATTTTTTTCATACATACAGTTTCTTATTTATTAAAGTTTTTTGATGGGATTACATTTGCTCACATGTGTTTAGAAAATATTAACATATACAATAAATGATGATCAATAATAGCATTGCACCTTGTTAATTGCAAAGTGTCCTTGATATAATAAGATTATTGACAGCATATACTTAAATATTACCATGACATGATTTAAACGTTTGTTTTCATAAGCTTCATTGAATAGATGGCAAACTAATGAATCGTTCTATTTCTGTTCAAATCATATTTTAACATAACGAAACCTTAGCTAGTATCAGCTAGTTAAGCTGAGTTCAAAAACTATGTTACAAGATTAAATTTAAGGAAAGAAACTTGTGAACACGCTAGAAGCCGCTTTTATAGTCAAGTCTTCTCTACACTAAGCCAGAGTGTTTTCCTACAGAAACTGTTGTAACATTGTCATATGGGATCAAAAAGTAGGTCACTAGGTTAAATCTTATAAACAACTTGTGAACATGCCTGGAGGCCATATTTACGGCACAATCGACATTAATCTTGGTCGGAATGTTTGTCTGCAAAAAACATGGAGCAGTTCGTCACTTTGTCTCGTGAGGTCAAAATATGGCCACTAGGTCAAATCTTGGAAAAACATTAAGAATACGCTAGAGGCCACATCTATGGTCCAATCTTCACTATTTTTGGTCAGAATGTTTGCCTGCATAAAGTCTTGGGTGAGTTTGTAACTTGATCACATAGGGTTTAAAATATATGCCATTAGCTCAAATCTTAGAAAAACCTTGTGAACACATTAGAGGCCACAATTATGACCCAATCTTCAATAAACATTGTTAAAATGACATTTATGCATTTATCGAAATAAAATGCCCGGTTTAGTCCTCTATGCTTAAAATGTAGGCTCAATAACTGTCCAACTGGTGTCTGTTCTTCATTGCCAGTAACTATACAGCTTTTGAGAGCCGGCCAGAGTTATCTGAGCTCAAGGGAGATAATAACGAAATAAGACTTTGTTGAAGGTGCAAGCTAGTCTCCCCTGAATTACATCACTTAGGTGGAGGGATACAACAGGGATATAGGGACAATGCCAACAAAGAGGTGGTCATTTGATAAATTTGATCAAGCCCAGATCCAGAACTTTTCAACTGGGGGTGGGGGCGAAGACCGAGTATGTCATACGTTCCAGCGGGGTCCGGAAAAAATGTTTCTAAAATGTCAAAAGATATGTTCTGAAGTGTATCTGGACAAAAGGTTTTTAATGGTTTTATTATACTAACTCTGAAAGTCTGAAAATGCGATGCCAGAAACCTTTAGCAACATAACTTTGTTGTTGAAAACTGGTTCAAATACTTCCAAAAATATGCCGTAATAGTCAAAGGCAAACTTCCCATACAATGCAGCTAGATTACATTTATACCTCCTCCGTTTTCTCGACGATCGTCGTTTGCATATATTGGGAAGGAAATAATAATAATAATAACAATCTTGCAATCTTAGCGCAATTTTCCTCAGCGAACACCCATTGCAGTATCGGCGGATATTATTATTAACAAATATGCATTAATGTTGCCTGAATTTAGAGTTCGATGTAGAGTATTTATGAAAGTTACAACTAAAACTCGTCTTATAAAAAATCCAAAGCTTCGAGCCTCCCATAAATGGTGAGACAAAACAAAATACAACTATCAGTTATAATCGTAGAACAAACAAAATAATAAAGAAATTAGGAGTTTCGGCACATCAAACAAGCTAAGCTTTTGTTAAAACTTGGACCAAAATATAAGAGATTGTGCACACATCGTCAAACTTCCAATGCACTGTTCAGTTGGATTTTAGAAAAACAATAACAAATTATTACTACAATTGCCAAATCTAATTTTAGCTGAGTTTAAATGTTTAAAACAGCAACATTTTGAGCCAAGGAAAACTGCACAAATGGTTAAATGTTGTATCTGATAGTTTGCCTTTATCTAATATATGTAACAATATCTTATCTCTGTTTGGAGGTTTTGTACATGATTTCTGCAGAAAAAAAATCATTCTTCAGTCTAAGCTTTGATGATTTTCAATATAACAGTATCTAAATTTTGGGACAGTAAAACTCGTTAATCAACATTTAAATGTTCATTCTTTTTAAATCTATAAATAGGAACAATGAGGATTCCTGCTAAAAATAGACATCGACGTCACAGCTAATGTCGTGAATGAGCTAAAACATAAGTGGTCACGTGGTTGTCTTAGTTTAAAAAATAGCTGACTATGCATCGTTGCTTAGATAAGAAATACAGGTTTATAATGACAATTGTAGTGTTGTGGTTCACTTGTCAGACAGGTGTAGGACATTAATAAACATCATTTTGCGATATCTATTCATGTGATAATTGTTTATTATGATGTTTAATGAAAGTATGTTTGGTCCAAACTGTCTGCACCATTAAGTACTATTTTTATACATGGTGCTTTCTACAGCTGCAGAAAACTTACTTATAGAATTACTCTCATCGTAGCAATATATCTTCCCTTTTCTCTTTCTTGCAACTTGATTCACATTCTTAAACCATGGGTCATTGTTAAAAAACTGAGAAGGAACAAAATCCTTCAATAATACAATTCTTCCTGTTCATTTTAGCAAAGGCAGGCAAACGATCTTCCGTAATGTTTCCAATGCGGATAAATCCCTTCCTGTAAATTTTCCACATTTTGCAATCATGTTTATTTGGTTCACACTGTCTAGTAAATACATTAATAATAACATCGTTTTTTTCTGATAAAATTCCAGCTTCCAGATATCAATCTCAGAGCTGTGACCTCAATACTTTCACAAACAATCTCCCAATCTGATCACCTCGGCCTTTATGCTATGCAAGAGACCTCTGACATAATAAGGCGCCATCTTGGATCTACTTTGTGTGTCTTAGTTTTAATACTGGGTATTTAATGTTGACTTTTCAATTTTCCGTAAATCATATAGATTGTATTGATATAAAAAATCGTTGTTATTGCAAGATATACTCAACTAAATGATATATATACAATTTGTTACTTTCTCGCGAACGGACACTGTTTCATAACTCAGGCGACGCACTTTGGTGTATTCTAGAGCTATGTACGAGGTGTATTTTACGAACCATACGGAAATACCCGAAGTTTTACGATTGACAATCTCCTTATAAAACATTTTTCAATGACGTCAACACTTTCGTCATTACTTACAGAAAATATCAGCGCTTGGACATTTTGTATTCAAATTAGGGATGTAAATCGAATCCCATAACGATATTCGAATATTCGTAACGTGTATTCGAATCATATTCGAATATCAGGAACGAATTTATATCATAGTGGCACATAACACGGTAATTTTCCATTACATTCAATGTGTTTATTAATTGTAAAATGTTTATTTCTGGCCATAATTTACATTGCTTGCCTTACTTAATGCAGAAGCGGCGGTAGATTTATGATTTTAGCAGAGCATTTAATTTTAAAACGACGAATTCTTCTTTTTGAAATACAAACGGCAATATTATCAATCCGCCATTATCCTGTTTATAGTGAAGGGCCAGACGGGGTGTTGCTTTACTTGGTCAGCGGTAATTTGCAAGAAAATACTGTCAGTGAAGAATGCCAGTAAATGCGTGTACAGTGTCATTGTTACTTAACAAATATTATTATTATTATTATTATTATTATTATTATTGAAACTCTTATAAAAACTATACAGTAACAAATCAATGTTAAGAAAACCTGCAAAGTCCCGTATAATATATACATTAATAATTAGTAACCTTAAACTTGGGTGGGTTTTTTACGTGTTGTACTTCGTGTAATAACCTTTACAATTTAAAGGCATTTTGCGTACTTAATTACTTATATGTATTCACATATGACGTATTAAAAGGGCTACTTAGGCTCCTTTTAATTTAAACATATCGATTTAAAAAAAAACCATATCATAATTTTATTAGATAAAACTGTACAACACATGCGAAATAGCTCACAATTTTAATATTTTACTGTACTAACCGCAAACAAGGTATAACAACAAACAGTCAATTATGTTTTGTGAACTAATCTTATAAAATACATTAATGATTAAAGGAGGCATTTTCGAAAGAAAAAAATGCGGGTGATACTGGATCGACAATTAGGCAAAACTACGAAGGTTTTATGAAGGGAAATCGCTCAAGTGTACAACCAATTAACGTTCTTAATTGGTTGGTGGTCGGATTGATGTTTAGTTGTGATTGGCTGATATCGCTAAGGGCGTTAATCCGAAGCCATAACATGTCAGTTAGAGACATTTAGTTACCAATACACAAGTGACAATTACGAACCTGCTCGCCATATGCCTATGGGTGAAAGGCGTAGGTAAACAATAAGAATATATGACAAAGTCCTATGAGTATTGCAACATATACCAAACTCCGAAAAGGCACAGAACAAAGGTATTTCACATGCAAGCCAAGCGAAAAGTAAGAACAAATTTGTGATGAGTCATTTAACGAAAAGAGCAAACGCGAAAGTTACCGCCTTGGAACGTTCAGTCGGCAATATGGACCGACTGGGGTGCTTAAACCGGTTTTACAGAGCTCTAACCTCGCACTTCCTGACGAGTTTCTCAAATGCAAGCAATGAAAAAACAAACACAACACGATCTATTTGAATAAGGGATGTTAACGCTATTCGAATAGAGATTTTGGGATTCGAAAATTTTATAATTTTTATTTCACTTTCGTTAAGTTCGAAGGAAAATTAAAAAGACATTTCTTAAGTTGATCGTAGTGTCTCCCAGCGACCTAAGAAAAAGTAAACTTTATGTACACTGTAAATCTTCTGTGAACATGTACCTTGGGCTACAAGGTGACAAACAATCGGAACATCTCGTCTAACAATGACTGCATACGGTTATAACCCATTCTTCATCAGATAGATATTACGTTTCTAGACTGATAGACAGATTAAACCTTTAAGACTGACATACGGTTATAACCCATTCATACTCAGACAGACAGATAGGTAGATCACCCTGTGCCTCATGGTCGAGAATTCGTGAACGACAGACTGAAAGTATAAAACGCGAATAACTGCAGACGTGTTTCGATCGTTATACATTCCATATTGTGCTTTGAGGAGTGAAAGTTGACCTGAAACAAGTTTTTTTATTGCTTGTGTTATAATTGTAATGTTTATTGCTTCAAATGCCATTCTGGTACAATGAAAATAGCTGTATTATCTCTTACTTGGTTAGTATCTTCTGCAGAATATTTGATCTTATATCATTTTATTTATATTTAGTTATTTTTATAAAAACATAAAAATACTGAAGAAGTTTTAATGAAACATGACTTAGGAGCTTAAATATAGTATAATATGAACATGAGAGGCGGTGTTGTACTTTTATTGCTAAATTTTATTAACCGTTTAAATTAAATTAATATCCATTTATACTGTAAGTCTGTTTTCAATACTTTCCACTCTTTATATGATTAAATACATGTACTGCTTGCTCTCGTTTTTGTACTTTTAAGGTGTTGTGAGAAAGTATATGCTATCTTTTTAATAATTGTAAATGTCATGTTTTAATTTACTTTCATGTTCGGAGTATATTGAAAAGTTAAGCTTCTCTTAAGACATGCAGTATAAAATAGATAATTGCCTTCTCTAAAGAATTGCTTTATGGTAAGATAATGTAATAATGTGAACGTTTTAGGACCGGCTTATAATACAATACTGTATCAAGTTTAGAAAACATATATACACACGGCTGGATCTGAGATTGTTCCTTTGAGGGTTGTGTGCATTTTCTTGCAAATGCTAGTTATGCAAAAGAAGCTTGATTGAACGACCTCATTATCCGATTCGTACATATCAGAATAAGAAAAACATGATATTACGGCTCCGGAACCAGAAATGACTTTTTTGAAAGCTGGGTTTGTATATTTTGTACATTTTCTGCTAGGGGAGGTTTGGCGCATGCTCCTCGGGATAGTGTTCTTCTGTTGAGGTTTTCTATTTTACATAGCTTTTATTCATTCAAATGGGGGTGCTAGTTATATGTATTGCTGCTGCTGACGCCGCCGCTATCGCTGCTGCAGCCGCTGATGATGAGATTACTTAGCGTTTCTTTTTGTGATATGTCACTGTACCTTAATATGTAATCGTTGCATTTTTTCTTCCTCCTTTCTTCATATGTATAATTCACTTTGATTTTCGTTTCACCACAGACAAAGCCTTTGTCTGTGGATACACTATTTTATGATTTTCTTTATTTTTATCATTTTCTTTCTTTTTATTGAAATGTCCTTATGATTTCTTTTAATAGGCGCGAAGCTGCCTGTTAGCAGAATACGCAGCTGCGTATACATTGACCCCAAATAATGAAAACATGAAAATACAAAATCTGCGATAAAAATGTCAATATTTTGGGTAAGGTGAATACTTATTGCGATCAAATTGTACTTTAATTTACGCCATGAAAAAATAATGAAATTGCTAAATCAATTTAGTTGTAGTTTCTGTAGCTGCTGTCCATTGCTATGGAACAAGCATTGTACTCTTATATTATAAATCAGAACTTCTCAGATAATTCCATTCTCAAGAGGATCCAACCTTGGTTAAGAGATAAGAACAAATTTGCATTTATATCGCCATTAGAAATGTATTTTTCTTATTTTTTTAGATTTGCAATGGTAACTGCTTTTAATTGACATTTAAAACATTTTTGTTTGGACGACGTACTATTCATAAGCACAGATATTTGTTTAGTCACGTGGCTTACTGACATAAATTCGAGAGACAACTCGTGGCTAAATTATCATTGGTTTTCGTGTTGCTTATTTTCATTTGGCATTATTCCACTTGAACCATTTATCTATCTTTTGCAATCTCTCTTTTAACTGTTTGAGTATAATCTTCGTTTTTTCCATATCATGAGATTTTAATATGGTAATCAAAAGTTCGTCTGCATAAAACAAGTGATTCATTTCCTGTATAAAAGAGCGTGGATCATTTTTTTACAAAATCTGAACCAGAAAATGACGCTTGTGTTTGAGTAGCTTCTCTTTTGGAAATAGGGAGGCATGTCATAACAATTATACGAGTCTTGTTTTAATAGTTAACACCACCCTACCAGTCACCGCCCCCACCACCACCACCAGTCCCTCAATCCCCCGCAATCTACCATTGACGAGCAAATTATGCTTTGTTTTCCTATTACTTTATATCGTTTCGACGTATTTCACTTGAACCATTTGTTTGTTGCGATTTATCAAATTGACATAACTGCATTATTTTGCTTTACTCCAAATCACACCATTTTGCGTCAAGACAGGATGACAAAAATACGTCAGCATTTAACAAATTATTTGTTGTCTAAATAAATAACATGGATAAAATATTACATAAATGGTAACAAGGAGAAAACTGACATTTGTGTTTTAGTATTTTAGTAGCTTCTCTACTAGAAAATAAAGAAGTATGTCATAATTATATACAATAGGTAATAAGAAAAGGTCCTATCAAAATTTTCACAGATATTTAAATTTTATCTACCTGCAGACCAAGGCATACAAGGTAAATGTAAATGTGACAAAAAACACAGAGACGAGACATAACACACAAAAAGAAAAACCATCAGTTACCGCTTTGGAACGGTCAGTCGGCAAAATGGCCAACTGGGGTGCTTAAACCTGGTTTGTGGAGCGCTCCAACCTCGCACTTCCTGACGGTTTTTCTATCAAACAAACAGTGTAAATAAAAGTATCCCGTCAAAGTGACACAACTAACAATAAGCACCTGCATCGGGAGTTAAAACAGATATAATGAACATATGTACAGTATTTACAGTAGATAAAAGCCTCGGCAACCAAAAAATTCCAAATGAGAGAGTAGTTTAACGGGTCGTGAAAGCGGTGAAATGATAAAATGCCCCAAATTTTGAATGCTCATAACTATGAAGTCTTTTGTCCGACTCTTCTATAACTTTCCAAAATTATGTATACATTCTATAAGAACAGAATGGCAAAATATAAACGTGAAAAATTACCTAGAAATACGTTTTCTTTTCTTAGAAATTTTTTTTCAGTCATTTTGTGGGGGCAAAAGTTCATCTTTACAGCAAAGCTTATATAAAACAACATTTAGCAGAATTATTAAATACACCCTAATGGAGGTAGTATGGAGCTTAAAATTTTGATTACCTTAACCGTGTTTGATAAATCTATCACCATAGTTTTCAATGTCAAAAAAGTAGTCCCTCTTTGAAACAGAAAGTACATGTGTTTTCACTTGATTTTTAAAGTGTGTTTTTATGCATGTTCTAAACACTCACTATGAAAATTAAGTGAGCTTCTACGTTGAAAATTGTTTGAACAAACTTATGTTACAATAAAATTGTGTCTATAAACATATTTCCTGGGCTAAACTGCTCATAACAAAAAAATGGTAGTTTTATCAATATTCATCAAATTTCACTTTTTTGTGAAGTAATCTTAATAAATTATGATATAATATGTTATAACATTGGTTTTGATGTATGGCATGAATATTTATATGAAAAAATAATGAACTTTGAAAATTAAAATTTTATGAAATGTGCCGCTTAAGCGACCCCTTAAAATAAAATAAAGCAGTACAAGCGCTGATATATTATAAGAACCATATAACGACGTCATAAATGCCATGACGTCATATGCCAAAAGTGTCAAAAGTGAAATGTAAACAATATGGAAGAAACAATAGAATTTTAGAAAATCAACAAAATAAAACGTAGTATTGTTTAGAGTTAATCGTTTAAAAAACATATTATAAACGCCGAGGATTTATCCGCAGTTGACATATTATATATGATAAAGATTAAAAAAAATCCCGATGTTATACCTACTGTGCAATCTCACGTAAAGGGTATGGAGACTGCTCAAGTTGTCCCACCTATATAGGGCACGACTGGAGAGATGAAGAGACAAGAAATCCAACAGTGACTGTCCAATTATGGCTTTAAGTCACTGTTTTCATATAGTCTCAACGACCTGTCCGGTCATCGTGTAATTTAAAAGCAATGCAAGTTCTTGACTGTAAAAGGGTCAATTGCAAGCAATGCAGTACATCGAAGTATTCCCGGGTTGTAACCGTCTGCAATACATTTTCTGATAAGTTTTGTAAAGTGGTCAGAAAAGTTATTGAGACCCTTGATCTTCTTTAACTTGTATAAAACATTTCCATAAAATGCAGGATGGCTTATGCCTTTCTGCATAAGTGTTTTCATACTGCTATTATACTTAGAAGCAATAAAATCATTGCGGTGAAAGAATTTTGAAAACGCCTTTCTTAATTTATGAAAACGAAAGCCTTGCTGTAACAGTTTAGAAGAAATAAACAGGTTTCTAGCATTGAAATCTTCTACTTTAGTACAAACTCGTGCAAACCTTGTAAGTTGTGATATGTAAATACCATAGGAGGTAGCACGAGGTGAATCACCATCAAGGTATGGATAATTCACAATACTAAAGTTGAAATCATCTCTCTTGTCATAGATTTTAGTAGAGACGTTGTCATTGGAAATATTGATCTCAATGTCTAGAAATGCTGCATTTAAATGTCAGTTATTTGCTTTATTAAGGGTAAGTTCTGGAGGGTAAATCAGATGGATCATTTGAGAAAAGAAAGGATTATCTATAGTTAGAATATCGTCAAGATAGCGTGACGTTAAATTGAAAGCCTCTATAATGTGGCTTTGGTTTGAAGGGGATAAAGTTAACATGAAATCACGTTCAAAGCAGTATAAAAACAAATCTGCAATTAATGGTGCACAGTTGGTTCCCATAGGGATACCAATTACTTGTCTAAATAAAGTGTCACCGTATTTTATGTAAATATTGTCTAATAGAAAACGTAAAGCTTCACAAACATCCGTGCAAGTCCACATAGTAAACTTTTCTAAGAATGTGTTGGTAAAAAAAGCATTACTTTCATGACATGCAATATATAGACGTTGCTCTCGAGCAAATGTTTTCTCAATAAGAGCAATCAATTTGGTCTTAATTAAATCATGAGGTAAAGAAGTGTACAGCGTAGAGAAATCGTAAGTATTAACTGCAGAGCAATGAAAGTTTAAAGTACGAAACTTGTCTAAGACTTCTGAAGAATTTTTAATAGACCAAAAAATGTTAATTCCTGAATTTTCATACACTTTTTCACAATATTTAACAACGTGATTGCGAACTGCTGTAAGGCAAGACGTAAGTAGTTTAGATATGTGAGTGGTGGTGCTAGAGCTGGCATTAGCTATGAATCGTGACTTGTATGGTGTTTTGTGAAGCTTAGGAATCCAGTACAAGGAAGGAAGTTTTTCTTGCTTTGTTTCTATTTTGATATTGAAATTATGCAATATCTGTTTATGTTTGTCAATGACTGTCTGAAAGTCAAGGTTGGTGCAAGAGTAAGAACTGGTGGTGGATAACTCAGCACTCAGTATATTTTTGTAATAAAGTCGTCAGACAAAAATTATGTTGTTTGAAGCTTTGTCTGCAGGTACAAGTACAAATTTATCGTGAATATTCTGAAAGGACTGTTTTAGATGTTTTAAGTGATAAAAAGGTTTCTTAGGTAAACTAGAAGGATGGGATCGGTAGAATTTAACGCGATTTTTTATTATCTTAAAAATGGCTTTCTTCCAAGTATTAAGTGCTACTGTATCCGTGTTTTCTCTCTTACACCAGCGATCGGCAAACAGATTAATTGCATCAGCAATTTCTTTGCAACAAAGGTCAAAATCTATGTCATCTGGCAGGCGATATTTCGGGCCCTTAAAGAGTAATTTTCTCAATTTGTAGTCATCGATGATGTTTAAATCCCCAGTAATGATATGGCCAGAAGGTAAATAACAGAAAGGTGAAGTGGAACAGTTACAAGAATCTTGAGAAGGGTCATTTAGGTTAAGGTCTGCTACTGTTTGGTTGTAATTAAATTAATTCTTGTTTAATATTTAACAGCCATGCGTACACTTCATAACATGCATACATAACATGTAAATACGCCCCTGATTATCATAGCTAAGAAAGATTTATCTGTATGACACCTCTCAAACTTAAGCTCTTTGGTATGTTTTGTATCTTATAAATCCATTTCACTTATATTGATGAAGCCAGGGAATCTAGCAGATATGTTGTCGACAATAATGTGAATGTCTTCAGGATAACAAAAGGTAAGGTCAAGCTGAGTGTCAAATAATTGTGTTTATCTTTATCTCATTTTATTTTCTCTTTACAGAGATTAGATCACCATCTATAACGCTTTCCGTCCATGTAAGGACATTGCGCATGCTCTTGCTAGTCCTCCCATGCCGCCCTATTATTGGCTAATTCAGTCACGTTTGTAATGTCAGTGTTGATGTTTATGTTTGCAAGGTCCCTTGTGACAGTTGCGATCCACGTGGTTTTGGGTTTTCCTCTGTGCCTTTTTTTTGTTGGAACTCGGCTAGGGCTTGCTTGCGTGGGTGGAGTCTGGAAGTCGAAGTAAATGTCCCAGCCATCTCAGTCTTCTTTGGGCGATGGTGAGGCTCCATGGGTACCTGTTTGTGATTTCATAAAGGCGTTCGTTTCGTACTTTGTCCAGTTTAGTTACTCTGATTATCCGGCGTAAGAAAGTGCGTTAAAAGGTATCAGTTTTGTTGTCTAGTTGTTTGGTGATGGTCCATAATTCGCTGTTCTAGAGGAAGATACTTGTGCTGAAACTTTTAAGTTCGAGAAGAAACTGTTAAGGGTGTTGTATAGTAGGTAGTAGGATGTGAAGTTCATATTCTGATGATGTGGTGGCTTTTTCTGCAAGCACTTAAAGGGTGAATACATGTTCAGTTGTACTTCTTCCAGGTTTGTAAGCTGCTTGGGTGACTGTTTTGATGCTGTTTAGTTTTTCTGCTGTGCGTATTATCATGATAATGGCAAGGATCTTTCGTAGAATGGATAGAAGTGTTATTGATCTTAGATTTTGATGTGTGCCCTGTTTTTTTTCCTGGCTTTGGGAGAGGTATAAGTATTCCTGTCTTCACTTTTTTAGGGTATTCACCAGTGGCTAGGATATGGTTTAGGAGTGTACTTATACCTTGGTGGATGATGTCTTTACTGTGCTTTAGAAGTTCGGATTTTAGATGGTCACATTCAGCGCTTTTGTTGTTACTGAGAGATTTTACGGCTGCTCGGACTTCTTCTTCTGTGAAAGGTATTGTCATTGCTTTCGGGTTGATTGGCTTTATTTCTGATTGGCATTCCCTTTCACTTTCAAAATGGTTGGTTACAATTTTTGTCTGTTCTTTTACATCAGGTGTTAGACCATACTCCCCTTGCACTACCAATAGGTAAATAAGAAACAGTCCAGTTAAATTTTCCACATATATTTAAATCTAATCTACCTCAAGACAAAGGCAAATAGGTTTTAAATGTTATATGACAAAAAACACAGAGACCAGACATAACATACGAAAAACTATCAGTTACTGCCTTGGAACGGTCATTCGGCAAAAGGACCGACTGGGGTGCTTAAACCTGGTTTGTGGAGCGTTCCAACCCTACACTTCCTGGAGGTTTTTCTATCAAACAAACAGTGTAAATAAAAATATCCCGTCAAAGTGAGACAACTAACAGTAAGCACCTGCATCGGGAGTTAAAATAGATACAATGAACTTCTATACAGACAAAATAGCTAGTAATAAAATAAACTATCAACATATGTACAATATGTACAGAAGATAAAAGCCTCTGCAACCTAAAAAATCCAAATGAGAAAGTAGTTTGAAATAAAACAGTCCAAGCGCTGACGTATAATAAAAACAATTTAATGACGTCATACAGTGCCATGACGTCATATGGCAAAATCTGTTTTTGGTTTTAGTGATCTTAAAAGTTCGAATGGCTTTGTACATTTGTGTCGGTCATTTTTGAAGTTTTTTACTTCCTCTCTCAGGCTAGTAATGTGTGTCATCTCTTCTTTGGCAAGTGCTGAGTTGTATTCTTCATCGTTGTATTCCTCTCTTGTTGTAGTTCTTTTCTTTTGTTCTTATCTTTGTTGGCATTTATATCTAGTCTTAGTTTCTTTTGTAAATTGGATAGATCTTTTCTTTCACTGTTTTCACTTCTTTTTGCTGATTTCTTCTTTGCAATGATTTTCGTGGCTGAATCCAGGCATGTTATTGTGATTTTTCCCCACTATGCTTGTGCTGAGTTTGATGCACCGGTGCATCTTCTTTGTACTTACTTGAGCTTTGTGTTCGTCGTTCAACTATTGGACATCATAGTTTACCCTTCTTAGACTCAGCTTTCGTTCTTTGATCTTGTTCCACTTGATATTGACGTTTGTTATGACAAGCCTATGATCTGTGTTGGCATCTATTCCACTGTCAGATCCTTTACCAAGTCTTTGTGTTCGTTTTTCAACAGTATATAGTTAATCTGGTTTCTGTAAGGGTTTCTTCTCACATTTCCGTGTTTATCAAGGTGGTCTTGTGTTCGTTTTGGACATACCCGTGTTGTGCGGTGTGCCATTTTATGGTAGAACATAGTGTTGGTCAGCAGAAGTTCATTTTTTTCTAGCCGTGTCTAGAAGATAATCACCGTTCTCATTGGTTTCCATGTTACCATTCTTACCCATGTGTTCTGAGTATTCTTTCCAGGAGGATCCAGTTTTGGCATTAAAATCTCCTCCTACTACTACTAGGAAGGCTCTATTTGCAGTTGATCGTATTGCTTGGTCTAGTTCTTCATAGAATTCTTCTCTTATTTCAAGATTTGCTTTTGACTCTGCTAATGTAGGTGCATATGCAGATATGAAAACAAAATTTCTTTTTCTAGCGCTACCGTCACCGTGCAAGTGATGTGCATTGATGCGTGGCTGTGCTATCATCATTGGTGCTGTCAATTTACAGAGATTGGATACAAAATATTATACAAAGGTGGTATATATAATTATAAACAGATCATACAGAAAGACAACAGTGAAAACATCCAGCAAATACATATGCAGTATAAACATACAAATGTTGACAATTAAAAACATGTAACTTGAATGAAGTTAAATAATCAGAGCTCAATTAAATATAAGGGTAGAGTATGAAGGAATTGGAAAATGTGCGTAAATGACAGTTGATTGAGTGGAAGAAACAGTGACATGTAGTATTCTGGAATGTTGTTCGAAAGACAACATTTACATGTAGAATTGTCAAGAAATAAACTGTACAGTTGTAAGATACATTATTTACATATAAATGTCACTATTTGAGTCTAGAGAGCAGAGTAAGTGTGTAAAGGTACATCTCATATCCGAGTAAACTTGTCGAAAAGAAACATAAGTAGGTTATGATGTGATGTGACATACATATTTTGCATGCTTTACTTAATGAATTAATTACATGCGTATATCCAATATGGTGAAGTGTGATAGACAACCATGTTCGAGACTCTTGGAGTGAGTGGCAACCTTGGGCATATCGCATGTAACTAGTATTTTGTTTGGTGGTGCGTCGTATCATAATTGTGCCATTTGGGCAACTTTAAACAAGTTTAGCACGGTTAAGAAGGATGTGTCTGTACATGCATATGGTGTCGCCGTTCTTTTGTATAGTTGCACAGTTTTTTCTGCGTGAAGTTTTTGGTAAGTTGTGTAGCACATAGTCCAGTACTTGGCAGTACATTTGGTTGGTTGGAAACTGAGTATCACAGGGTTCTGTGATAGTGGACTCATTGTGATTTGAAGCATTATAAGTCTCTCCATTAACAAAAGTAATGGACTTAAGTTACATTTTCATAGGCGGATGCTGTCTCTTCTTGGTATGGTGTTTCAGTTTAGTTTAGCATCGGCGTTAAACAATGAAGATTTTGATCGCTGTTGTGAAATATATAAAAGTTTCTTTTTTATGACTTAAGACTGTAGTTGCATAGGATCTTAGGGGATTTGAAGGGCTTGCACTATTTTGAGTTAATGTGTTATTAATAACTGCCACGGTCACGATCGTGTAATTATTGTGTTATCCTAGTTTAAACAGTGTTCAATTTGTGTGATTCAGTCATACGTGACGATAACCTTGTCCGGATTGCTGATTGATTTTGTTGATTGGAGGCTTTAGACCACTTTTTACTGCAAAATAGCCCCCGGTCAATATAAAGGCACAGCTTGGGCACCTGCAGTTTGTTTTATATTGTTCTCTCTATATGCTCTCACAAGTTCAGCTTTCTTTTGGAATAATTTAATCCAACCTTAATCCAAATATCTCCATATTTTGGCAAATGAACAATTACACACTTGGACACACAAAAAACACGTCCGCACAAACCAAAACAATCGTGCCTGTTACCGTTAAATATCCCACCAAATGTTGTTTATTATTGACCTGTATCCACGTGAAAAGTAAAGCAAAACACCCCACTTGTCACTACAAAAATGTTTTCCTATCCGCACCACGCTGCAGAGTTATTTACAAAAATGTTTTCCTATCCGCACCACGCTGCACAGTTATATACAAAAATGTTTTCCTATCCGCACCACGCTGCACAGTTATTTACAAAAATATTTTTCTATCAGCACCACGCTGCACAGTTATTTACAAAAATGTTTTCCTATCCGCACCACGCTGCACAGTTATTTACTAAGTCTTTGATAACAATTTTCTGTACACAGTGTAACAACTTAAAAATAGTAACACATGAAATGTTAAACAAAACCTTTAATCTATTTGTCTATTTCTGTCTGTCTAATCTCTTAACTTTCTTTCCTTCTTTCTTTTCTGTCCATTTACATTAATATTTTAATACTTTTTTCATGTTTTTCTTTCATAAGATCACAACAAAAAATGAAATGATCGTTGTTTAAGACTTAATGTTACATAAAATTGGCTGACTGAAATAAAAGTCTGTGTTTTTTTACGAAAGATAACAATTTCAATAGCATAAAACTAATATTGCATTGTTTACTTTAAAAAAAAGGTTTAATAAAACTAACACGACATATTTTGATGATCTCATAACAGGAAATACTGTTCTTGTCTAGAGCAAAGGGTGTAGTTCAGGGAAGACCAAATGTTGGGGCTGCCCCATCCCCAAAAGTTGGCCTTTCAATTTTTCTGGATTGAGAAATGGCCTGATCACACACACATTGTTATGATATAATCACGGGTATCTCAGACCCATAAACTGTAATATATAGACAACGCCATTTTCAAATCAATGGAGGTCGCAATTGTATTGTCACGTGACCGTCCGCCATTCAGTGGCTGACAAGACAGTCACGTACAGTACAGCCACTGGCTGTGCAAGACATTACAATTCTTATGTTACAAATAGAATCTATAGTAAGCTCAGAAGTAAGAATCCTGAAGTTTTTGTCTCAATTACACATGTCATCACACCAAAAGAAGTATGTTTTTGTCGACTTATAAAACTCTTATTTGTTTTTTTATATGAGACTAGGCGGTAGTTTGTTTTACATTGCCTGCAATGCGTGAGTTAATTATTTCATTATAACTTGTAACCACTAGGATGTTGCCCTAAACAATACACACTACCAATCGTTGTGAGAAATTTGGTCTTGTATAAACATACACCACTTTAATATAATTAATTACACTTTCGATAATTAGTTAAAAAGACAACAACAAAAGCCTCTTCACAAAATTTGCTACAGCTGTTTAAATCTCATATTTTAAATTGGTAATGCGAACAAAATCCTTCACATAAGTATTAATTGCTTGAAAGAGAAAATCTTCATTTAAGTCATCTGCATCCATTGACGCTTCTAAAACCTTTTCCTTTTATTTATTTATTTTTTTTTATTATTTACCTGTACTGGATGCATCATTTTGTATAAATATACCCAAATATGTGGATTAATTATAAGACGATTCACTGCTGACCAGCCTTCTTTTCTCCAAATGTGAACAATAATAGATGATAATTAGGACCAGTACGTAGTCAAACCACATGAATTATGCTGGCAATGTCTCAGTACCTTAAATACGGTGTTTTAAGTATCAAAATATTTATCATTATACACTTAAAATAAATAAATAACAATCCGGCGCATGCGCACAACAGACCGAAATCTAAGCACTGTAGAAATATCGGTCTGTGGCACCTATTTATTTATTTATTTATTATAGTTGCCGTAGTTTTGGTATGTTATGATAATAGTTTTGAAATTAACAGTGCCATACCTAAAACCTAGGGAGACAAAGGTTTAATATTGACAGAAATTTGCTAAATCTATTTTTAACATGACACCGCATGTCTATTTATAACCGAATGCCTACTCGAGTTTGTATTGGCGGCTATTTTAAGAACATGGAAATTGTCTTTTTATAGATCACGATAACCATACTATATAATCAGTAACACTCAAAAACTCGTAGTTAGACTTCATTGTAAGGTTGTGGGAACATTGTATAGTGGAAGAAATACTGTAGCTAGTAGTGAAACATAGGTAAGTGTTCCACGATTTGTGTTTGTTATTTATCAGGAATAAAATGGGGAAAAAATAGTTGCAAAAAATATTTGCATATTCTCTTGATCAGACTCTCGTTCTTATTATTCTCGTTCTTAATTTTCCTTAATTTTCATTCATTCTTAATTCCTATTTTATTCTTTTTGTTCATTTACATTGTTTAACCATTTATACATTTCTAAATGTCATAAATATTGCATTTGCCATTGTCATATTAGTAATATACATGTATCAGTTTAGATATACTCACAGTTTCGTGAATACTCATGATTTCGTGAATCCTTTTTTAACTATACCCAAACAGTAGATATGTGTGATTTGTGCTCAGTATGCTTAGAAATTGATTTTATCTTAAACGTAGTTGAAAATGGTCAACCAAAAGAACGAAAATAGTAAATTAAATTAAAAATATACGTCAGTTTAGAATACCATCAACTCAGAATTGTTACATTGTTAATATAAATCATTTGTTTTGCTCTGTTCTATTCTTAAGTTTTATAGTATGTATGTAGTGCATATAGGCACTTCCAACAGCCTTGCTGTTGGGTTAACCCTTTAGCGACGTGGTTGAGTGTCAGCCTACTGATCTGAAGGTCCCAGGTTCGCCTCACCGTTAGGGACAGGATTATTTTCTCCTCTCAGATTTACTTTATGTATTTCAAAGCTCATTGTTGAGTGACTGAAATGGTATACATTTAGATACAGGATTTATTGTGAATGTCAAATTTTAAAATTTAACTAAAAAGTTAACAGATTCATGAGAAATGCATTTCTTCTCCAGACATTCTATTATTGTTAATTGCTATTGTGTTTTTTTAGTTTTAAGATTTGTGTGCATAGCATACATCACACCATCTTTTTTTGTCAGCTTATGTTAAGATGTTGTTAGGCTCCAGGTTATATAGTCCTATATCTGGGGCTGGGTGTGAATCTCACACCAACCTCTAGATGCTAGTCCTTAGGAACAACTGTATCCTGCTAATTCCTAGATGTAAGTATTTTTTACCTGAGTACTTGTCCTTCTTACGTAGGTAGGATGAAGGCATTTGATAGGAATTGATAGGATAGAAAAAACGTGTTTTCTAAACGACTATAACAATCAAATTGCTTTCAAAATATCATACTTGTAATGTAAATCCAACTGATTGTTGACAGGTAAATTAAACAGCATATACGAGTATGCAGAATCTCAAGCTTGTAGTGGTGGGAGATGGAGCCGTTGGGAAGAGTTGTCTCTTGATCTCCTACACAACCAATGCCTTCCCTAACAACTATGTGCCTACGGTGTTTGACAACTATTGCGCCAATGTAGTGATTGATGGCAAACCAGTCTCGTTAGGTCTCTGGGACACTGCGGGTCAGGTATGATCATGTCTAATGTTTTTATAAATTTGTTTCACTGAAGAGCTTAATAGATAAAAAATGCATTCACCTGTGTAGCACTTAATGTGTTTTTATATGTCAGAATCTCAAGTTGACAATTTGTTGTTTGAAATCTGCTTCTATTAAACAATTTTAACTTTTACTATCCTCTGACCATATAATGTTCTATTTCATTGTCATCTGTTTCCATTTTACTTATCATTCAAGGTAGCTACACACCTGCCTTAATTATGTTTATGAAATAGCAATCAGCTCATGTTTAAATGATTCAGTGTTACTTTTTTATGAAAATTTATACCTTACCCTATTTAGATCTATCCAACAAGGAATGGATCACTCTAAATCTACACCCTATTGCCATTTTCAATGAAAATAAAAAAAATGTTTTATTCATTGAGTTATAAAAATCTAGGCATGGTATTTTTGTAACTTGCGCTTTCATATATGTATTTTTTTCATTGCAGGAGGATTACGACCGCTTACGGCCTTTATCTTACCCACAAACTGATGTGTTCTTCATTTGTTTTTCTGTCGCCAGCCCTGATTCTCTCGAGAACGTTGAGAGCAAGTGGCTGCCTGAGGTCCGACACCATTGTCCCCACACTCCAATAGTGCTGGTTGCCTGTAAGACTGGTAGGTAGTGATGACAAAAACTTAATATGACAAGGTTTTTCATATATTTATGTTCATAAATATTGTTTTAAAATTGATATGTTAACTTATAATTCCATATGGTGATGATTACTTCTAAACATTTTTTTACTGATCAATGCTGATAACATTAATCAATATTAACTTTTGACCTGCAAAGCATAAATGAAGCGTAGAATCAGATCCAGCTCATCATTATCATTATTGCTAAGTCTCTAGCAGCATGTTTAACTACCTAATTGTATATATCTTTCGGATCTTAGATGGGTTGTTTAAAAATGATGCAGGTTACAGGTTTATTTTATGGGCTGTTTATGATTATGTTTTCAGATTTACGTACAAGCAGCACAGGAAAACATCATCATATTGTGCAACAAAAAGAAGGAGCACTTGTTGCCAATCGAAATGGATTGAGCTACTGTGAGACAAGTGCTCTAGCACAAGCTGGACTGAAAGTGTGCTTTGATGAAGCTGTAAGTTACATCTTCAAGGTTATCTGTTTTCTTGAAGCTATTAACCAGCAGGGCTAAAATGAATTGCCACACTGAAAGTGTTCAAAGATTTTAAGTTTTATGTCTTTTCAAAAATTGCAGCAACACACTCACAGTCATTATAGCCATGTCCAACATTAAAAATGCTGTCTTTATTTCACCACATTTACATCCCACATAAAAATGTGTGAAAAATAAAGAAAATACCCAAACTTAAACTGTGCTCCGTGGCTGCATGGCATTGTCACTTGTTCAATCCTCTAATGCCTCAATACCACAGCACTCCCCCACCCACACCCCTGGCATGGGTTCAAGTCAAGGTTAGTTCAAAACTTTTATTTGGAGTGGCCTTCAACCTGACCTGCATTGCATCAGTGGTCCTGCCAAGACATACATCAGGGTCTTCCTCCATCAAACACTTGGTTGTTTCTCATTTATTTCTTCTTTATTCAGTGACCTTTATTTAGTATCTAGCTACAGTTTATATACTTTATATACTTTATTACAAGGATAAAATGAAAGATGAGCAAATCTTTTATGTATTTTGTCTACCTGGTAACAATCTACATTATATTTAAGTTGTTGTTATAAAGAACACTGCTTAGCAAACTGTGATGAGGCTAAGGCAGTTAGTTTAGATCCAGATCAGCCACCTCTTGCTGCCAGCCGTCTGTTTAAGATCTGCACTGATTGCTACAGAATTTACCTATATGTTTTTATAGCTTTGCATATGGTGTGTAGACAAGAGTTTTTTGTCGTATGTAGACAAGAGAGTTTTTTGCCGTATGTAGACAAGAGAGTTTTTTGCCGTATGTAGACAAGAGAGTTTTTTGTCGTATGTAGACAAGAGAGGTTTTTTGTTGTATGTAGACAAGAGACTTTTTTGTCGTATGTAGACAAGAGAGTTTTTTTGTGGTATGTAGACAAGAGCTTTTTGTTGTATGTAGACAAGAGAGTTTTTTATCGTATGTAAGCAAGAGAATTTTTTTTCGTATGAAGACAAGAGAGTTTTTTGTGGTATGTAGACAAGAGAGTTTTTTGTCGTATGCAGAAAAGAGAGTTTTTATTGTATTTATAGTGATAATAGTAGCCCGATAAGGGTTAACATATAATAATAGATTTCCTATGTTCTGTCTGCCTCCAGGTGAGACGTGCCTTGTCAGCAGCAGAACAAAGCAAGAAAAAGAAAGGGTTTGCTTTGTTTTCAAAGCAAAGCCAACGAAATGTAATCCCACCTCCACCTGTAATGCCTGAAACAGGTTTGTATTCTACATCTCCATTTATTAATTGGCTTGTAATGTAAAAGAATTAACTGCAGTGCATGTTAACAAAGACTTGTACAAAGATAGGAGTCCAACTGATGTCTCGTGGGAGATATGTGATCTGTTCACTGCTCTTGGTGAAAGACCTGGGCCAACTATCAGAATAAATTTATATATTCAATGAACTCCCACTTTTGTTATTGCAAACTGTCCCCAAATGCAGTATCCCAGAGCTGAGTTGATAGCAGGATTGGGTGTCTGACATGGGGTTAGGCATGGTCAGACCAAGGTTCATATTTTTAAATGTACAGGTCTTTATTGTCACCATATGCCTGGGTTATCGTATTCAAATGTTTATCATACAATAATTTTTCCATAAAGATTTGTAACAAGTGTTTTATTTTTCATGAAAAATGTGAAAGGATCATCTAATGTTGGGAAACACCTTTGACATGAAAAGTTATAACTGTAATGAAAACTAAAATGAAAGCCAGTCCATAACTAGATGGCATGATTGGTAGAAGTGGTGATTGGAAGAAGGACAGTTGCCTGGGGTTTTACTGCAACCATCCAACAAATCTTCCTCTTTTTCTATAGGGAAGGCCCCTTGGATTGAGATCCAGACGTCTGTGTTTTCTGACCAGTGGTATAAGGCACTGCAGGATGCCAAGCACACAGACGTGACTTTTGTGGTCGAAACCAAACACAGACTACAAGCACACTCAGTCATACTGTGTGCTGCCTCAAAGATGCTGGCCAAAATACTGGGTGTGTCCAAATCACTGAAGGTAAGTACAGGTAGTATTATGTCCACATATATGAAGTTTGTGCTAGTCTGTATTTTACTTCCTAATGAGACACCTGGGACAGAGCAGTTGGTCACAGTTATTGACTCATAACCTCAAGGACCCTCATCTTGGGATTGGGATTTGCCTGCATTTTTGCCAATACTGTGCAGCGACATTTCTATCATTGTAGCAAAGGGGCACTTATGAGGTGCCTAAGGACTGAACCCAGCTGGTCCATAATACTGACCACCTGACCTATTGCGTCTGGTCACCCTTGAGTTTGATTTCCAGCCAGGAGACCTTCCAGGTGACCTCCAGTTATATGGGATCAACCTTCATCAGTAACTGCTGGGAGATATGGCATTTATCAGGATTCATTTTCCACCAATAATAGTTAGACTTCACCAGTAAGACCAAAATTATGTCAGCTCAATGTATCTAAAAACCAAATAAAAACCAAATAAAAAATGTTACATTTAATTTGATTATCATTCTAGATGTTGCTGTTGTTTTTTCAGAGTGATCAAATGCGAGAGTTGAATGATATTGACAACTTCACCCTAGAGCAACTTAACTCTGGGGCAGTCCCTGGTATAGCTTCTGTGTATACAGATGACACAACAACCAGCCAGGCACAAACACAAGACGCCATGGTGATAGAACTGTCAGCAGACATCTCTGCCAAAACATTTCTCCGGGTGCTGGAGTTTCTGTATTCAGGTAAGGAATCATAGTAACATTCATAATTTTATTAATTGTATGACAAGTTGTCATAATACATATGTTTTGTTATGGTTATGAAAGTAATGCAGAAATTTAAAAGGGCCTCTTTGTATGTGTGCATTTTGTTGTTTTGTCAAAATCTAAAAGAAATGTTGACATAGTGGTTAATTAGACTTAAATTAAATGTAAGTATATACATTCAATTATTAATGACTTAAATAAAATGTTAAGTTTATTTATTCAGTTATTATTCTGGTATATGGATGTGAACATGATGTAAACATGCTAAAATATGATATAATAGACATCTTTATGTTAACTAATTACATTTGCAGGTTTGCCCCATTTCCCTGATCCGGATGATGTGTCTGAGGACGAACTTAAGGAGCTGAGTCGGGTGGCGGCCATCTTTAAACTGTCCCACCTAGAAACGATCTGCAGCAATATCCTAACTGAGCAGGAATTCCTAAATCCCAGCATTGGCACATACTTGAATGATTGGACAGGAGCGAGACTGAAGGAACTGTTTTTCAACCAATCAGAGAAGGCTGATGTGGTTTTTAATGTGGAAGGTAAGATAAGTCTGACAACTCTCATATAAATAACAGGGCCTTTATATGATTTTTAAACTCTATCAAGTCGATAAGTATGTAATTTATCACATAACTTTATGCATATTCATTCAGTAACACCAATCGGTTATATTCCATAACCCTCTAGTTTGTTATCGAGCCACAAATATTTGTTGATGTGACTTGTTGATGGGACATCGTTTCCAGCTATAATTGCGCTTCCTGTCCAAAATTTCCTATTCCAAAAATTTCAACTCAAAGCTTTATTGTACAAAAAACACTGATCAATTGGTTATGTGATAAATATAACTCAACATTCATGCAGAGCCAAGTTTTGTATCGGTTCATTCAACTCCTTTAATGTTTAAGTATTCAGTGAAGACCCATGTCAAATAATGTCTTTGTCTCTAACATGCATACATGCAAGAAATTATGTCCTTTCTTTATATGTTCCACAGGCGAGTGTGTATATGCCCACAAATGTGTTTTGTCTGCACGTTGTGAAGTGCTGGCAGCCATGTTTGGAGGATTTTTCACAGAGAGCAAGTCTAAATGCACAGAGGTAAATAATGCCATTCATCCTTATTTACAACTCATGATAAAATATGATAGACAGTTTATTGAATACAGAAGGCCATCAGGCCTGTCAGTACAGAAACTACAAATACATGAGTACATTAGTACATTAGTGACATACACAGTGTACAAAACTATATTATATGACATTATCCAATACATACTCATTAACAATCAACATTGTTGGTTGATTAAAGGAGCTGATTTTTTATTAAAATATATTATGAGCGTATAATTTCACTATCCTTTATTGTTTAATTAATTTACGACCTTTTATCCACAGGTGACAATTCCTAACACCACAGCAGCAACCTTTCTCGCATTTCTGGAGTATTTGTACACAGATCATTCCCCTATTGAGGAAAGTGATTCAGTTGGAATACTGGTATTAGCAGATGAGTATGATCAGCGAAGGCTCATTAACCTGTGTGAACTCTACATCACCAAGGAGGTGGAGTGCAGCGTCACCAAACGTATCGAGCGGGCAGAGATTGATGTTATAGGGCTTCTCCTTACTGCACAGGTAAAACCTTGAAAAACATTATGTCTTAATGGTTTCATAATTATTAAATCATTCTGACACCAAATGTATTTAACTATTATAATGATTATATCTGTATTATACCATCTGTCTACTTATGTATAAAACTGTAATATATTATCTTATGATTCCATCTCTATACCTTTGGGTTACCTTCTTAAATTGATATATTATTAGTGTTTATAACTTTAAGAGGTTTCGCGATTAGACAGTTTACTTGTATGCGAAATTAAATATTTCAGGAGTTTGAAAATTCATTAGTTAAATTGTTATTTTGCTTTATTAACCTTTCAAAATGATATCACAGTTTGACTACTATTTACTGCCAAAGCTTGTCATCACTTTTGACAAATGAAAAATTTTTAAATTCCAATATGTCCAGTAAAATTTGCAACTTTTTTTCATGATTCTGCACTTATTTTGTTAACATTGTTGCAGACCTTCAATGCTGAGCAGCTATCCAATTGGTGTCTATTCTTCATAGCCAGTAACTATACGGCATTTGAGCGCCGACCAGAGTTCCCTCAGCTCAAGGGAGGTAATAAAGATTATGTGGAAGAACACAGGTGGCCTCCCCTGAATTACCTGAATGAAGTAGAGGAGTATAACAGGAAGTACGGGGACAAGGCCAACAAGGATGGCTGTGTGGTCATGTGAACAAACGGATGAGTCAGATACTCATGATAACCCTTAAAACATACAGATAGACATAGGTTTGATTCTAAGATACCATTTGAGGTCTGTGGTGCATCATACCTATATCTCCCCAATCCATCAATGGATGGAGGTCGTCATCATTACTATTAGCGTATCAGTGCATATTAAAGTAAACACAACCTATATGAAAGCATTGACTACATTATAGTGCTAAGTGAGAGACTGGGTATTGATGTAATGGTACTATTAATCTTCCGAGTCTATCTAACAATTAATGACCACAAATAAGTGACAATATAAGTTGTCTATTGCTAAGCTATTGCTAAGAGGAAACTTTTGTCTGGCGGGGTGTTAATCATTCTATCGAGGCAAAAAGTCCTGATTGTGCTTCTAACTTGGGAAACGGGTCAAGATGGTCTAGAAACAGGACAAGATGGTCTAGAAACAGGACGAAGTGATCTAGAAACATGACAATATCTAGAAATGGGCCTACATCTCTTCAAATAGCTGTGATATTTATATTTCATGTTATCCATAACTTATGTTATTGTAAATATATATATATATTGTGTAATTTACCTATTTGTTTGGTTAATACAGTGCATTATTACATTTTTCATAAAAGTTTATGTCTAGCTTGTGTAAGTTTACAGGCAAACAGATAGAAGTAATTTTGTTCATACATACAATCTCTTGTTTATTGAAGTGTTTTGATAGGATTACATTTGCTCACATGTGTCAACAAATATTAACATATACATTAAATAATAAGTGTTAATAATAAGTTTGTACTTCTTTTGAATAACACCAACTACAAAGTTCTTTATAACTTATCTTTACTCTGTAAACACACATTTAATTCAAGACTAGATGTAGTTAATAGAAACAATAAATAATTAGCAATAACTACATATTTATATACTTTATTTATATTTACTGTAGAAACTGTACTTTTCAATATTTCATCACCGCTTTGTGATGTAAAAAGGGTTTATCCTATTCACACTATTTAAACCCCACTTTGAATTTATCATTTTATCAGCTGTTGTTTGATCATGTAAGATTTCATGTTTTGTTTATATACATGTATGTTCACTCTCGCATATAGTGTGTATGCGCACCACTTTTATCGCTTTATTATAACAATAAACTGTATGTTCAAGTTATAAAAATAAAGTGTAAAAAAAAAAAGAAAAAAAAATGATGATCAATACTAGCATTGCACCTTAAGTCCAAAGTGTCCTTGATATACTTAAGTATAGTGGTTCTTTATAAATAAAACCTGAGATTGCTGTCTTGTGTATATGAACACTTAAATTGGAAAATAAAATTAATAACAGTATACACTTTACTTTGGTACAGAATGAGTATTTAAAATCATGATTTCTTTATATAAGCAACACAAAGCAGCTCGATGCTCTCTAACTTCAACTTAAAAAAGCTAAAATATGGAGTGGAAAAAATATGAGATTTTTCAGATTATATAATACAATTAATTTTATCTTTTTTGTCATGCCATACAAATTGTACAAGTTTCATTATGATCTGTAGATATATCAATAAGTGAGTGAGTACCTCATAATTAATAGAAATGTTGGCTTTGTGTTTTGTTTGCTGGTTGTGGCAAAACTTATTGCTACATATAGTACATATTGATAATTGTAGTATGTGATGGTTATGTGCAATATTGTTAAGAATGTTTTACTACATTTTCCATGTGAAAATAAATTTGCACTTTTTATTGTTGTGTTAGGTTATTATAAGAGTATGCAAGGCAATGCAATGAATGCATGTGTGAACAATCTCATCAACTATTTATCTTGATGATGCTTATCTAATAACACTGAATAGAATATGATTATGTTATTACAGTAAATGCCTGTTTTCTGGATCCGAATATAATCAATAACAGAATAAATTGCAAAAAAGATATCTTTTATTGTCTAACAAAATAACAATAACCTGATAAGTACAATAACATGGCTTATAAATATATCGCTGAATATAAGTTTCATAACAAAAGAAAGACATTTCATTTGAAGTACAATGAGGACACTCAAATGATGTACAAGCAGTTTTCAAAATATGAGCTTGCTGCATAAACAAGGAATTACTAATTGTGTTTTCTCACTCATTTAAGTTTTAATATAAATAAATAATATGATAAAATATTGTAAAAACTACAAGTATGGATTTCTATGCATGTGAATTTTATAAATAATAAAAATATCAGCCATTGCATTTTAACAAGAACTTGCATGCCTGAGTTAAGTTAACATATACTGGTTGTTGTTTTTTTTCAATTGCTTATCACACACTTCACAGTATTATACATTTCTACATTCATCACAGTTTCTACATTCATCACAGTATAATGTCAATGATCACCCTGAGTTTAACAACATAAATGTATTAATATAAAAATGGAATTAAAGCTTTTCGACTTGGTGGATACATTTCAAACTGTTGCTTATACCTGCAATCAAAAAAAGAAAGTAGTCGATCGATAATGTATAACTGGTGATAAAATATTTCATCAAAATGATTTTAAATGGTAATTTCCTGATACATGTACTAAGCAGTAAAATTGTATTACCGGTATATTACAAATGAATATGTCAATGAGACATTGCTGCATTATGTATCAGTATGAATATGTCAATGAGACATTGCTGCATTATGTATCAGTATGAATATGTCAATGAGACATTGCTGCATTATGTATCAGTATTAATATGTCAATGAGACATTGCTGCATTATGTATCAGTATGAATATGTCAATGAGACATTGCTGCATGATGTATCAGTATGAATATGTCAATGAGACATTGCTGCATTATGTATCAGTATTAATATGTCAATGAGACATTGCTGCATTACATATCAGTATCAATATGTCAATGAGACATTGCTGCATTATGTATCAGTATGAATATGTCAATGAGACATTGCTGCATTATGTATCAGTATGAATATGTCAATGAGACATTGCTGCATTATGTATCAGTATCAATATGTCAATGAGACATTGCTGCATTACGCATCAGTATAAATATGTCAATGAGACATTGCTGCATTATGTATCAGTATGAATATGTCAATGAGACATTGCTGCATTACGTATCAGTATCAATATGTCAATGAGACATTGCTGCATTATGTATCAGTATAATATGTCAATGAGACATTGCTGCATTATGTATCAGTATGAATATGTCAATGAGACATTGCTGCATTAGTATCAGTTAATATGTCAATGAGACATTGCTGCATTATGTATCAGTATTAATATGTCAATGAGACATTGCTGCATTATGTATCAGTATGAATATGTCAATGAGACATTGCTGCATTAGTATCAGTATGAATATGTCAATGAGACATTGCTGCATTATGTATCAGTATAATATGTCAATGAGACATTGCTGCATTAGTATCAGTATGAATATGTCAATGAGACATTGCTGCATTATGTATCAGTATGAATATGTCAATGAGACATTGCTGCATTATGTATCAGTATGAATATGTCAATGAGACATTGCTGCATTATGTATCAGTATGAATATGTCAATGAGACATTGCTGCATTATGTATCAGTATAATATGTCAATGAGACATTGCTGCATTATGTATCAGTATGAATATGTCAATGAGACATTGCTGCATTATGTATCAGTATGAATATGTCAATGAGACATTGCTGCATTATGTATCAGTATGAATATGTCAATGAGACATTGCTGCATTATGTATCAGTATGAATATGTCAATGAGACATTGCTGCATTATGTATCAGTATGAATATGTCAATGAGACATTGCTGCATTATGTATCAGTATGAATATGTCAATGAGACATTGCTGCATTATGTATCAGTATGAATATGTCAATGAGACATTGCTGCATATGTATCAGTATGAATATGTCAATGAGACATTGCTGCATTATGTATCAGTATGAATATGTCAATGAGACATTGCTGCATTATGTATCAGTATGAATATGTCAATGAGACATTGCTGCATTATGTATCAGTATGAATATGTCAATGAGACATTGCTGCATTATGTATCAGTATGAATATGTCAATGAGACATTGCTGCATTATATCAGTATGAATATGTCAATGAGACATTGCTGCATTATGTATCAGTATGAATATGTCAATGAGACATTGCTGCATTATGTATCAGTATGAATATGTCAATGAGACATTGCTGCATTATGTATCAGTATGAATATGTCAATGAGACATTGCTGCATTATGTATCAGTATGAATATGTCAATGAGACATTGCTGCATTATGTATCAGTATGCAATATGTCAATGAGACATTGCTGCATTATGTATCATGTATGAATATGTCAATGAGACTTGCTGCATTATGTATCAGTATGAATATGTCAATGAGACATTGCTGCATTACATATCAGTATGAATATGTCAATGAACATTGCTGCATTATGTATCAGTATGAATATGTCAATGAGACATTTGCTGCATTATGTATCAGTATGAATATGTCAATGAGACATTGCTGCATTATGTATCGTATGCATATGTCAATGAGACATTGCTGCATTATGTATCAGTATGAATATGTCAATGAGACATTGCTGCATTATGTATCAGTATGAATATGTCAATGAGACATTGCTGCATTACGTATCAGTATGAATATGTCAATGAGACATTGCTGCATTATGTATCAGTATGAATATGTCAATGAGACATTGCTGCATTAATCAGTATGAATATGTCAATGAGACATTGCTGCATTATGTATCAGTATGAATATGTCAATGAGACATTGCTGCATTATGTATCAGTATGAATATGTCAATGAGACATTGCTGCATTATGTATCAGTATGAATATGTCAATGAGACATTGCTGCATTATGTATCAGTATGAATATGTCAATGAGACATTGCTGCATTATGTATCAGTATGAATATGTCAATGAGACATTGCTGCATTATATCAGTATGAATATGTCAATGAGACATTGCTGCATTATGTATCAGTATGAATATGTCAATGAGACATTGCTGCATTAGTATCAGTATGAATATGTCAATGAGACATTGCTGCATTATGTATCAGTATGAATATGTCAATGAGACATTGCTGCATTATATCAGTATGAATATGTCAATGAGACATTGCTGCATTAGTATCAGTATGAATATGTCAATGAGACATTGCTGCATTATGTATCAGTATCAATATGTCAATGAGACATTGCTGCATTATGTATCAGTATGAATATGTCAATGAGACATTGCTGCATTATGTATCAGTATCAATATGTCAATGAGACATTGCTGCATTATGTATCAGTATGAATATGTCAATGAGACATTGCTGCATTATGTATCAGTATCAATATGTCAATGAGACATTGCTGCATTATGTATCAGTATGAATATGTCAATGAGACATTGCTGCATTATGTATCAGTATGAATATGTCAATGAGACATCGCTGCATTATGTATCAGTATGAATATGTCAATGAGACATTGCTGCATTATGTATCAGTATGAATATGTCAATGAGACATTGCTGCATTATGTATCAGTATGAATATGTCAATGAGACATTGCTGCATTATGTATCAGTATGAATATGTCAATGAGACATTGCTGCATTATGTATCAGTATCAATATGTCAATGAGACATTGCTGCATTATGTATCAGTATGAATATGTCAATGAGACATTGCTGCATTATGTATCAGTATGAATATGTCAATGAGACATTGCTGCATTATGTATCAGTATTAATATGTCAATGAGACATTGCTGCATTATGTATCAGTAAATATGTCAAATGAGACATTGCTGCATTATGTATCAGTATTAATATGTCAATGAGACATTGCTGCATTATGTATCAGTATGAATATGTCAATGAGACATTGCTGCATTATGTATCAGTATTAATATGTCAATGAGACATTGCTGCATTATGTATCAGTATGAATATGTCAATGAGACATTGCTGCATTATGTATCAGTATTAATATGTCAATGAGACATTGCTGCATTATGTATCAGTATTAATATGTCAATGAGACATTGCTGCATGATGTATCAGTATGAATATGTCAATGAGACATTGCTGCGTTACGCATCAGTATGAATATGTCAATGAGACATTGCTGCATTATGTATCAGTATGAATATGTCAATGAGACATTGCTGCATTATGTATCAGTATGAATATGTCAATGAGACATTGCTGCATTATGTATCAGTATGAATATGTCAATGAGACATTGCTGCATTACGTATCAGTATCAATATGTCAATGAGACATTGCTGCATTACGTATCAGTATGAATATGTCAATGAGACATTGCTGCATTATGTATCAGTATGAATATGTCAATGAGACATCACTGCATGATGTATTAGTATGAATATGTCAATGAGACATTGCTGCATTACGTATCAGTATGAATATGTCAATGAGACATTGCTGCATGATGTATCAGTATAAACATGTCAATGAGACATTGCTGCATAACGTATCAGTATGAATATGTCAATGAGACATTGCTGCATTAAGTATCAGTATGAATATGTCAATGAGACATTGCTGCATTATGTATCAGTATGAATATGTCAATGAGACATCGCTGCATTACGTATCAGTATCAATATGTCAATGAGACATTGCTGCATTATGTATCAGTATGAATATGTCAATGAGACATTGCTGCATTATGTATCAGTATTAATATGTCAATGAGACATTGCTGCATTATGTATCAGTATTAATATGTCAATGAGACATTGCTGCATTACGTATCAGTATTAATATGTCAATGAGACATTGCTGCATTACGTATCAGTATCAATATGTCAATGAGACATTGCTGCATTATGTATCAGTATGAATATGTCAATGAGACATTGCTGCATTATGTATCAGTATGAATATGTCAATGAGACATTGCTGCATTACATATCAGTATCAATATGTCAATGAGACATTGCTGCATTATGTATCATTATGAATATGTCAATGAGACATTGCTGCATTACATATCAGTATCAATATGTCAATGAGACATTGCTGCATTACATATCAGTATCAATATGTCAATGAGACATTGCTGCATTATGTATCATTATGAATATGTCAATGAGACATTGCTGCATTATGTATCAGTATGAATATGTCAATGAGACATTGCTGCATTATGTATCAGTATGAATATGTCAATGAGACATTGCTGCATTACATATCAGTATCAATATGTCAATGAGACATTGCTGCATTATGTATCAGTATGAATATGTCAATGAGACATTGCTGCATTACATATCAGTATCAATATGTCAATGAGACATTGCTGCATTACGTATCAGTATGAATATGTCAATGAGACATTGCTGCATTATGTATCAGTATGAATATGTCAATGAGACATTGCTGCATTATGTATCAGTATGAATATGTCAATGAGACATTGCTGCATTATGTATCAGTATTAATATGTCAATGAGACATTGCTGCATTATGTATCAGTATTAATATGTCAATGAGACATTGCTGCATTATGTATCAGTATTAATATGTCAATGAGACATTGCTGCATTACGTATCAGTATTAATATGTCAATGAGACATTGCTGCATTATGTATCAGTATTAATATGTCAATGAGACATTGCTGCATTATGTATCAGTATGAATATGTCAATGAGACATTGCTGCATTACGTATCAGTATCAATTTGTCAATGAGACATTGCTGCATTATGTATCAGTATGAATATGTCAATGAGACATTGCTGCATTACGTATCAGTATGAATATGTCAATGAGACAGTGCTGCATTATGTATCAGTATTAATATGTCAATGAGAAATTGCTGCATTACGTATTATTATGAATATGTCAATGAGACATTGCTGCATTACGTATCAGTATGAATGTCAATGAGACATCGCTGCATTATGTATCAGTATGAATATGTCAATGAGACATTGCTGCATTACGTATCAGTATCAATATGTCAATGAGACATTGCTGCATTATGTATCAGTATGAATATGTCAATGAGACATTGCTGCATTACGTATCAGTATCAATTTGTCAATGAGACATTGCTGCATTATGTATCATTATTAATATGTCAATGAGACATTGCTGCATTATGTATCAGTATGAATATGTCAATGAGACATTGCTGCATTACGTATCAGTATCAATTTGTCAATGAGACATTGCTGCATTATGTATCATTATTAATATGTCAATGAGACATTGCTGCATTATGTATCAGTATGAATATGTCAATGAGACATTGCTGCATTACGTATCAGTATCAATTTGTCAATGAGACATTGCTGCATTATGTATCAGTATGAATATGTCAATGAGACATTGCTGCATTATGTATCAGTATGAATATGTCAATGAGACATCGCTGCATTACATATCAGTATGAATATGTCAATGAGACATTGCTGCATTATGTATCAGTATGAATATGTCAATGAGACATCGCTGCATTACGTATCAGTATGAATATGTCAATGAGACATTGCTGCATTACGTATCAGTATGAATATGTCAATGAGACATTGCTGCATTATGTATCATTATTAATATGTCAATGAGACATTGCTGCATTATGTATCAGTATTAATATGTCAATGAGACATTGCTGCATTATGTATCAGTATGAATATGTCAATGAGACATTGCTGCATTATGTATCAGTATGAATATGTCAATGAGACATTGCTGCATTATGTATCAGTATGAATATGTCAATGAGACATTGCTGCATTATGTATCAGTATGAATATGTCAATGAGACATTGCTGCATTATGTATCAGTATTAATATGTCAATGAGACATTGCTGCATTATGTATCAGTATGTTAACAGTTATCAGATTTTGCACCATGAATGTGCTGCGTCACAGAAAATCTATAGACCTATAGTAACCAGCCATACCATACGTTGTGTTTGCTTTTTCTATCATTTGTAAACGGTAAAATACTGTAAATACAAGCATTGGCAGGTGGAACAAAATATACAGGCCAGATTCCCAAAACAATATTGGATTTACTGTTGTTTCTTACATGCGTTATATATAAATCGGAGTAAGATAATATTAATTAATAAAATAATTAAGAATAATCTGTAAAATATAAGAAGTAATTTAAGGCAAACTTTTTCAATGACATTGTAAGCAGTGGTGTGTATTTATATTTATGTTAAGATATACATTTAGCAAATTAAATATACTGTTTTAAAAGAAAAAAAATCAACATTCTGAATATCTACATTAAAAGTCAATGATTAATGAATGTGGAGTTTTCATATTTTATTATATTTTCATTTTATATGTCTTGGCATTTTCTTTGTCAAGTACCGGTATATTGACATTTTAAACATGCAGCAACACCCAACCTTGGTTAAGTTAAGTGAGATTTAGCATCTACCAACACATAATAACATGTAAGACAAAGAGGCCTTTCCAAATGGTACAACTTATTATTCCTTTGTTGAAAAATGAAATAAAAGTACTACTTGTAACTAACACTAGCTACAATAGCCGTCTCAATCCAGAGACTCCTGTTTCTCATGTAAACTGACCATCACAGAAGATTGGTATACTGAGTAATGCAGTTTCTGAATTGCACTTAAATAAAATAAATAGAGATTGTTCTACTATAAATTTGAAAAAGTCCCCTACATGGTTAGAATAAAAATAAATATCAACTTTTGATCAACTGATATAAAAAATAGTTTGTTTTTATGATAAATTGTGACATGCAGCTCACATGTCTACTGATAACATAGGTAATGTATTGTCCAGTAGACATGTGAGCTGCATGTCACAATTTATCATAAAAACAAACTATTTTTTTATAAGAGTGTGATGCATGATAACATCTGCATGTAAAAAAGGTTTAATAATGAACTGAACTTTGCTTTAAATACATAATAGGAAAATTGCTATGTGTTCTTGGCATGAAGACTTCCTAGAAAGTCTTCATTTAACTAGAATAAAAAATAGCTTCAAATCTAACAATCCTAAACATTTGGACTATCTGTAACTATGTACCCACCAGGAATGGTTATGTTTGGAGCGAGGTATAAAAGTAGCTGCAGCAAACAATGTCCAGACCAGTCCAGCTAGAGACCAAGTAGCTACAGTCCAACCCAGCCATTCCAGCAGCTCTCCAAAGTAGTTGGGGCAGGATACCACCTCAAATAGGCCGCCAGTTGGTATGTAATACCCCGTGCAACCTGAATTTACATACAACATAACTCTAACAAAGCAATCACATATGTGGGTATATGTGATATAAAGTAGATAATACAACATGGAAGACGGACAAACTTTCATAATCAGTGAAATATAATAATAAACTGAATGAGAAAGGCATTTTTTTAGTAAAATGGTAAGTCAGTTGTCTTTTGGCTGCTTTTTTAAGCATTGATATCAACGTATCAACTGACCATGCTACAGATTTTTACATACCAGTCAAAATGATTAAATGGTTCAGTAGCTAGACTCCTTACAACTCTACTTGACTATGTATTTCTTGAAATTAAAGTACAATGATAGTAGAAATATATCTATCATTTAATGATATTGTAAATACACATAAACAAAGAAGTAAGTAGAACAAAGCATAATGGTTGAGGAGATTTATTTTTCATGTTCAGAATAATGCACTTTGTTTTAGTCAGATTCTTTACGTAAATACTGTGGCCTAAGGCCTTGCCGATTAGATTTATATGCACCTGAACACATCACAATGTATTATTCTGTCAGATGTATGAAAGCCATGACTTATATTCTGAAAGGTATTGGCTGCCAGTGAGTTCATATGCCCAAAATAGACAACTGAAAAAAAAACTTGGATGTCCACAACTGCTGCATTTCGTTCAGGAAAATCTTATGCCTGAGGAACCTTTTAACTTCCTAACATTGGTCTTCACACAATTTTTAAATTTTTTTCTTTTAAAGATGAAGTCTAATAAGCCAGAAATGTATTAAAGCTGAAAATAAACTATTCTATACTACTTCAACAAACATGGTCAATGTATTCCTATAAAGGTGATTTAAATTAACAAAATTTATAATCAGCAGCAATGTATGTATATCAGGTTGGTTGAGAGGTTAACTTAGACTTGAGGTCCCCAGTAACAAGCCTGAAAATAATGATTTTGTTAATTAGATTTGCTTTTATGTTACCTAAAATAAAGTTAACCTTATTTTGTTAATTTTAGGAACAATAAAATATGACAACAAACAGACATTCAGCACCTTAAACCTCATCCAACACATGAACTCCCCATAAGGGCTCAGAGTCATGGATGCAGCAATCAGCAGCTAGGTCAGTCATGACAAGGCATCAGCAGCTAGGTCAGTCATGATGAGGTATCCACAGCTAGGTCAGTCATGATGAGGTATCCACAGCTAGGTCAGTCATGGTGAGGTATCCACAGCTAGGTCAGTCATGACAAGGTATCAGCAGCTAGGTCAGTCATGACAAGGTATCAGCAGCTAGGTCAGTCATGACGAGGTATCAGCAGCTAGGTCAGTCATGACGAGGTAACAGCAGCTACGTCAGTCATGATGAGATATCCACAGCTAGGTCAGTCATGTTGAGGTATCAGCAGCTAGGTCAGTCATGTTGAGGTATCCACAGCTAGGTCAGTCATGGTGAGGTATCCACAGCTAGGTCAGTCATGGTGAGGTAACAGCAGTTAGGTCAGTCATGGTGAGGTATCCACAGCTAGGTCAGTCATGGTGAGGTAACAGCAGCTAGGTCAGTCATGATAAGGTATTAGCAGCTAGGTCAGTCATGATGAGGTAACAGCAGCTACGTCAGTCATAATGAGATATCCACAGCTAGGTCAGTCATGTTGAGGCATCAGCAGCTAGGTCAGTCATGTTGAGGTATCCACAGCTAGGTCAGTCACGATGAGGTAACAGCAGCTAGGTCAGCCATGATGAGGTAACAACAGCTACGTCAGTCATGATGAGGTATCCACAGCTAGGTCAGTCATGATGAGGTAACAGCAGCTAGGTCAGCCATGATGAGGTAACAACAGCTACGTCAGTCATAATGAGATATCCACAGCTAGGTCAGTCATGTTGAGGCATCAGCAGCTAGGTCAGTCATGTTGAGGTATCCACAGCTAGGTCAGTCATGTTGGGGTAACAGCAGCTAGGTCAGTCATGATGAGGTAACAGCAGCTAGGTCAGTCATGATGAGGTAACAGCAGCTAGGTCAGTCATGATGAGGTAACAGCAGCTAGGTCAGTCATGATGAGGTATCCACAGCTAGGTCAGTCACGATGAGGTAACAGCAGCTAGGTCAGCCATGATGAGGTAACAACAGCTACGTCAGTCATGATGAGGTATCCACAGCTAGGTAAGTCATGATGAGGTAACAGCAGCTAGGTCAGCTATGATGAGGTAACAACAGCTATGTCAGTCATGTTGAGGTATCCACAGCTAGGTCAGTCATGATGAGGTAACAGCAGCTACGTCAGTCATGATGAGGTATCCACAGCTAGGTCAGTCATGATGAGGTAACAGCAGCTAGGTCAACCATGATGAGGTAACAACAGCTACGTCAGTCATGATGAGGTAACAGCAGCTAGGTCAGTCATAATGAGGTATCCACAGCTAGGTCAGTCATGATGAGGTAACAGCAGCTAGGTCAGCCATGATGAGGTAACAACAGCTACGTCAGTCATAATGAGGTATCCACAGCTAGGTCAGTCATGATGAGGTAACAGCAGCTAGGTCAGTCATGACGAGGTAACAGCAGCTAGGTCAGTCATGATGAGGTAACAGCAGCTAGGTCAGTCATGATGAGGTAACAGCAGCTAGGTCAGTCATGATAAGGTATCCACAGCTAGGTCAGCCATGATGAGGTAACAACAGCTACGTCAGTCATAATGAGGTATCCACAGCTAGGTCAGTCATGATGAGGTACCAGCAGCTAGGTCAGTCATAATGAGGCATCAGCAGCTAGGTCAGTCATGATGAGGTAACAGCAGCTAGGTCAATCATGGTGAGGTAACAGCAGATAGGTCAGTCATAATGAGGCATCAGCAGCTAGGTCAGTCATGATGAGGTAACAGCAGCTAGGTCAGTCATGATGAGGTAACAGCAGCTAGGTCAGTCATGATGAGGTAACAGCAGCTAGGTCATTCATAAGGTATCCACAGCTAGGTCAGTCATGGTGAGGTACCAGCAGCTAGGTCAGTCATGATGAGGTAACAGCAGCTAGGTCAGTCATGATGAGGCATCAGCAGCTAGGTCAGTCATGATGAGGCATCAGCAGCTAGGTCAGTCATGATGAGGTAACAGCAGCTAGGTCAGTCATAATGAGGCATCAGCAGCTAGGTCAGTCATAATGAGGCATCAGCAGCTAGGTCAGTCATGATGAGGTAACATCAGCTACGTCAGTCATGATGAGGTATCCACAGCTAGGTCAGTCATGATGAGGTAACAGCAGCTAGGTCAACCATGATGAGGTAACAACAGCTACGTCAGTCATGATGAGGTAACAGCAGCTAGGTCAGTCATAATGAGGTATCCACAGCTAGGTCAGTCATGATGAGGTAACAGCAGCTAGGTCAGCCATGATGAGTAACAACAGCTACGTCAGTCATAATGAGGTATCCACAGCTAGGTCAGTCATGATGAGGTAACAGCAGCTAGGTCAGTCATGACGAGGTAACAGCAGCTAGGTCAGTCATGATGAGGTATCCACAGCTAGGTCAGTCATGATGAGGTACCAGCAGCTAGGTCAGTCATAATGAGGCATCAGCAGCTAGGTCAGTCATGATGAGGTAACAGCAGCTAGGTCAATCATGGTGAGGTAACAGCAGATAGGTCAGTCATAATGAGGCATCAGCAGCTAGGTCAGTCATAATGAGGCATCAGCAGCTAGGTCAGTCATGATGAGGTAACAGCAGCTAGGTCAGTCATGATGAGGTAACAGCAGCTAGGTCAGTCATGATGAGGTAACAGCAGCTAGGTCAGTCATGATAAGGTATCCACAGCTAGGTCAGTCATGGTGAGGTACCAGCAGCTAGGTCAGTCATGATGAGGTACCAGCAGCTAGGTCAGTCATAATGAGGCATCAGCAGCTAGGTCAGTCATAATGAGGCATCAGCAGCTAGGTCAGTCATGATGAGGTAACAGCAGCTAGGCCAGTCATGGTGAGGTAACAGCAGCTAGGTCAGTCATGATGAGGCATCAGCAGCTAGGTCAGTCATGATGAGGCATTAGCAGCTAGGTCAGTCATGATGAGGTAACAGCAGCTAGGTCAGTCATAATGAGGCATCAGCAGCTAGGTCAGTCATAATGAGGCATCAGCAGCTAGGTCAGTCATGATGAGGTAACATCAGCTAGGTCAGTCATGATGAAGTACCAGCAGCTAGGTCAGTCATAATGAGGCATCAGCAGCTAGGTCAGTCATAATGAGGCATCAACAGCTAGGTCAGTCATGATTAGGTAACAGCATCTAGGTCAGTCATGGTGAGGTAACAGCAGCTAGGTCAGTCATGATGAGGTATCCACAGCTAGGTCAGTCATGATGAGGTAACAGCAGCTAGGTCAGCCATGATGAGGTAACAACAGCTACGTCAGTCATGATGAGGTATCAGCAGCTATGTCAGTCATAATGAGGTATCCACAGCTAGGTCAGTTATGTTGAGGTATCAGCAGCTAGGTCAGTCATGATGAGGTAACAGCAGCTAGGTCAGTCATGATGAGGTAACAGCAGCTAGGTCAGTCATGACGAGGTAACAGCAGCTAGGTCAGTCATGATGAGGTAACAGCAGCTAGGTCAGTCATGATGAGGTAACAGCAGCTAGGTCAGTCATGATAAGGTATCCACAGCTAGGTCAGCCATGATGAGGTAACAACAGCTACGTCAGTCATAATGAGGTATCCACAGCTAGGTCAGTCATGATGAGGTACCAGCAGCTAGGTCAGTCATAATGAGGCATCAGCAGCTAGGTCAGTCATGATGAGGTAACAGCAGCTAGGTCAATCATGGTGAGGTAACAGCAGATAGGTCAGTCATAATGAGGCATCAGCAGCTAGGTCAGTCATGATGAGGTAACAGCAGCTAGGTCAGTCATGATGAGGTAACAGCAGCTAGGTCAGTCATGATGAGGTAACAGCAGCTAGGTCATTCATAAGGTATCCACAGCTAGGTCAGTCATGGTGAGGTACCAGCAGCTAGGTCAGTCATGATGAGGTAACAGCAGCTAGGTCAGTCATGATGAGGCATCAGCAGCTAGGTCAGTCATGATGAGGCATCAGCAGCTAGGTCAGTCATGATGAGGTAACAGCAGCTAGGTCAGTCATAATGAGGCATCAGCAGCTAGGTCAGTCATAATGAGGCATCAGCAGCTAGGTCAGTCATGATGAGGTAACATCAGCTACGTCAGTCATGATGAGGTATCCACAGCTAGGTCAGTCATGATGAGGTAACAGCAGCTAGGTCAACCATGATGAGGTAACAACAGCTACGTCAGTCATGATGAGGTAACAGCAGCTAGGTCAGTCATAATGAGGTATCCACAGCTAGGTCAGTCATGATGAGGTAACAGCAGCTAGGTCAGCCATGATGAGGTAACAACAGCTACGTCAGTCATAATGAGGTATCCACAGCTAGGTCAGTCATGATGAGGTAACAGCAGCTAGGTCAGTCATGACGAGGTAACAGCAGCTAGGTCAGTCATGATGAGGTATCCACAGCTAGGTCAGTCATGATGAGGTACCGGCAGCTAGGTCAGTCATAATGAGGCATCAGCAGCTAGGTCAGTCATGATGAGGTAACAGCAGCTAGGTCAATCATGGTGAGGTAACAGCAGATAGGTCAGTCATAATGAGGCATCAGCAGCTAGGTCAGTCATAATGAGGCATCAGCAGCTAGGTCAGTCATGATGAGGTAACAGCAGCTAGGTCAGTCATGATGAGGTAACAGCAGCTAGGTCAGTCATGATGAGGTAACAGCAGCTAGGTCAGTCATGATAAGGTATCCACAGCTAGGTCAGTCATGGTGAGGTACCAGCAGCTAGGTCAGTCATGATGAGGTACCAGCAGCTAGGTCAGTCATAATGAGGCATCAGCAGCTAGGTCAGTCATAATGAGGCATCAGCAGCTAGGTCAGTCATGATGAGGTAACAGCAGCTAGGCCAGTCATGGTGAGGTAACAGCAGCTAGGTCAGTCATGATGAGGCATCAGCAGCTAGGTCAGTCATGATGAGGCATTAGCAGCTAGGTCAGTCATGATGAGGTAACAGCAGCTAGGTCAGTCATAATGAGGCATCAGCAGCTAGGTCAGTCATAATGAGGCATCAGCAGCTAGGTCAGTCATGATGAAGTACCAGCAGCTAGGTCAGTCATAATGAGGCATCAGCAGCTAGGTCAGTCATAATGAGGCATCAACAGCTAGGTCAGTCATGATTAGGTAACAGCATCTAGGTCAGTCATGGTGAGGTAACAGCAGCTAGGTCAGTCATGATGAGGTATCCACAGCTAGGTCAGTCATGATGAGGTAACAGCAGCTAGGTCAGCCATGATGAGGTAACAACAGCTACGTCAGTCATGATGAGGTATCAGCAGCTATGTCAGTCATAATGAGGTATCCACAGCTAGGTCAGTTATGTTGAGGTATCAGCAGCTAGGTCAGTCATGATGAGGTAACAGCAGCTAGGTCAGTCATGATGAGGTATCAGCAGCTAGGTCAGTCATGATGAGGTATCCACAGCTAGGTCAGTCATGATGAGGTAACAGCAGCTAGGTCAGTCATAATGAGGCATCAGCAGCTAGGTCAGTCATAATGAGGCATCAGCAGCTAGGTCAGTCATGATGAGGTAACATCAGCTACGTCAGTCATGATGAGGTATCCACAGCTAGGTCAGTCATGATGAGGTAACAGCAGCTAGGTCAACCATGATGAGGTAACAACAGCTACGTCAGTCATGATGAGGTAACAGCAGCTAGGTCAGTCATAATGAGGTATCCACAGCTAGGTCAGTCATGATGAGGTAACAGCAGCTAGGTCAGCCATGATGAGGTAACAACAGCTACGTCAGTCATAATGAGGTATCCACAGCTAGGTCAGTCATGATGAGGTAACAGCAGCTAGGTCAGTCATGACGAGGTAACAGCAGCTAGGTCAGTCATGATGAGGTATCCACAGCTAGGTCAGTCATGATGAGGTACCGGCAGCTAGGTCAGTCATAATGAGGCATCAGCAGCTAGGTCAGTCATGATGAGGTAACAGCAGCTAGGTCAATCATGGTGAGGTAACAGCAGATAGGTCAGTCATAATGAGGCATCAGCAGCTAGGTCAGTCATAATGAGGCATCAGCAGCTAGGTCAGTCATGATGAGGTAACAGCAGCTAGGTCAGTCATGATGAGGTAACAGCAGCTAGGTCAGTCATGATGAGGTAACAGCAGCTAGGTCAGTCATGATAAGGTATCCACAGCTAGGTCAGTCATGGTGAGGTACCAGCAGCTAGGTCAGTCATGATGAGGTACCAGCAGCTAGGTCAGTCATAATGAGGCATCAGCAGCTAGGTCAGTCATAATGAGGCATCAGCAGCTAGGTCAGTCATGATGAGGTAACAGCAGCTAGGCCAGTCATGGTGAGGTAACAGCAGCTAGGTCAGTCATGATGAGGCATCAGCAGCTAGGTCAGTCATGATGAGGCATTAGCAGCTAGGTCAGTCATGATGAGGTAACAGCAGCTAGGTCAGTCATAATGAGGCATCAGCAGCTAGGTCAGTCATAATGAGGCATCAGCAGCTAGGTCAGTCATGATGAGGTAACATCAGCTAGGTCAGTCATGATGAAGTACCAGCAGCTAGGTCAGTCATAATGAGGCATCAGCAGCTAGGTCAGTCATAATGAGGCATCAACAGCTAGGTCAGTCATGATTAGGTAACAGCATCTAGGTCAGTCATGGTGAGGTAACAGCAGCTAGGTCAGTCATGATGAGGTATCCACAGCTAGGTCAGTCATGATGAGGTAACAGCAGCTAGGTCAGCCATGATGAGGTAACAACAGCTACGTCAGTCATGATGAGGTATCAGCAGCTATGTCAGTCATAATGAGGTATCCACAGCTAGGTCAGTTATGTTGAGGTATCAGCAGCTAGGTCAGTCATGATGAGGTAACAGCAGCTAGGTCAGTCATGATGAGGTATCAGCAGCTAGGTCAGTCATGATGAGGTATCCACAGCTAGGTCAGTCATGATGAGGTAACAACAGCTAGGTCAATCATGATGAGGTATCTACAACTAGGTCAGTCATGATGAGGTTGCAGCAGCTAGGTCAGTCATGATGAGGTAACAGCAGCTAGGTCAGTCATGAGGTAACAGCAGCTATGTCAGTCATGATGAGGTATCAGCAGCTACGTCAGTCATAATGAGGTATCCACAGCTAGGTCAGTCATGATGAGGTTACAGCAGCTAGGTCAGTCATGATGAGGTAACAGCAGCTAGGTCAGTCCTGATGAGGTAACAGCAGCTAGGTCAGTTATAATGAGGTATTGCCGGTTAGGGCAGGTGCAAAATTTATTCAAGCTGATACAAAATATTTACGTATAATACAAAGTACTGCATCTTATAATACAAAACAGCAACACAACAAGAAAATATAAACTTCAATAGTTAAAATTCTGAGCCAATTAAACCATACTAACAGAACAAAATCTTCATGTTAACATGATCACTTTAAAATGTAATGTGTTGCAATTCAAATTTAATCTGATTGTTTAAATGTGATGAACTTTACCAACTACAGGTAGAAGGTCAGTCTGATGGTTAAGATGATCACCTTTTGTCTCTCTCAGAGATCGCAGTCTAAAATCAGCCCAGCGATTGATGATGTAGCCAATCAGATATAGTAACACACCCACAATGAAGCGAGGATCACTGGAACAAAACATCTTTTTATCACAACAGACTCTTTAGTGTTTTTTTTGTTGCGTTGATTTTAAACAATCACAGAAATGCAATTATTTATATTGTAGGTAGTGTTTTAACTTTATTAAAACAATAAATGTTTGTCTGTGTAAATGGATATTCAACTTTGAGCCAGAAGTCAAGATCACAAGATCATCACCACTCTCAAATATTCTGTAGGTCAGAATTTAAACATCATTCAAAATCAGCCAATCAGATGCTTGATACTGGCCTCAGACTCAAGCTCAAACATGTCTATTGTATTACCTTTGACCTCATTTGATAAACAAATTTTTACAGGTAGATGTGTACATTCATGCAAAATGACCCTCTATGTTGACAAACCATAGTATGCTCCAGGACAATAATATTTAAACACCTGTAATAAGCACAGAATCACTTATTACAAAGTGCAGTATACAACAAACTTATAAAACATATTACAACTAAAGTGTTCATTACTTACTAATAATAATTTGTATCAAATATGGAGTTCCCAATGAAGTCAGCATTCAGGAAATGGAACAGACAATTTGGAAAGAAACCACCTACAGTGATTCTGCAAGAAAATATAGCACTCATTAGTTAAGTCTATACATTACATTTCAGTTCATTTCAAATTAAGTCAAGATTGTGCACACCAAAACAAGATTTATTTACTGACAATTTTTGCTTTATTCAATTAAGACCTAAAATATTACGGCACTTTAATGTTTCTGTAGTTGTAAACTTAGATAATTAAAATCTCAGGAAACAATTTCCTTCCAAGCAATGTAAATGCCTACAAAAATGTAAGTATCAGCACAAGCCTCATGGATCCAAGCTGTTTATATGTAATCAGAATCCTTTTTATCTGCAGTAGATATCATTAATGTTTGTTATTACTATTCACAATGATAAGATGTTTAGTCAGTCTGTTACCACAATTGACCCACATCATCTCGACAGTTAACACTTTTGTTGTGGCAAGATCCTTAAGGTATGGGTGGTTGTACATTGATGTGAATGGCAAATGCTTACCCCAAGGCCACTTTCTTACTCCGGTACCTCATCATAAGAGGGTGTAGGAAGCCTCTGAAACAGTCATAGTTTCAGTGGTGATACATGCAACATGTTAAGGGGCTGTCACCTATATATTTAAAGTGTAAAGAACTGTATTAAAAGCATCCAACAAAAAAACAAATAGAGACTCATAAAAGAGCCAAAAAATGCAATTGTCCTTTCTAGATAATGAGTTAACATCGAGCAAGACACATAATTATGTCAGCATGTGCTTGGTAAATTGGTCAATGAATTAAAATTTCCTTCAACTTCCTGTTTTATTTTGTCTGATTAACTTATATTTGGCATTCCACATATCCCATCCATCTGTAAACAGTGTAGCATTGCCATGCTTGTCCCAACCATATCTTAGATGCATGATGGGCCAACTTTTAAACAAATATATCATAAAACAAACTCCTTACTTATTGTAGAAAATTCAACAAAACAATAAATTGAAAATATATAAATGAATAATTGCTGATAACAAGAATGTCCCTATCTTTCTAAATGGCTTACATATTATTATTTTACTAATGAGTGAATGTCCTTTAACATATTTGTGAGTGATTTTTTCGTAAGTATTGTGGACAACTAGGACTGATTATTCTTGATGATGGGGAATCATAACAAAATCATCCTAAGAATACTACTATGATGAGTCCAATAAATTGAATGCTCAAACAAACAATGTTCAATTAACAATAGTTATTCAGTAACTTTGTTAAGGTTTTCAGATAAGTTATGAATATTTTCAGTTAAGATGTGAATATTTTCCTCACACACATGCAGCCACATATTAGAAGAAGGAAACAGACCTAAACTGCTCATATGCATACTTCTTTTATATGGTGTTTAGCATATATTACCACAGGCAATCAGTTTACTGGGTTTGCCGAGGGTTAAAAACTGTAGTTAAATGACATATCTTACAAATTGCAATGAGGTATTAAAGGTACCAGCCACAAGCTGATATGCCAAAAACAGAAAAAAATTGATGGTATGACTTGAACCATCTTAACTGCTGTGCTAAGGTCACTTTATGCATTTTTCCTGGTGCACTTTACAGATTGGTCATTACAAAGTTTTTCTTGTATCGTTTTAACAATGAAATCTACTGCTAAGAAACGAAGTACAGTTTAAAGGGTAACGTTTTGGGCAGTTCTTTCAAAGAAAGTGGTAAAATTTCCAAAAAAGTCAAATGAAATGAACAGTTTTGATAGTTTTGATTTATGGCTACCATGTAGCATGTATTTGGATATTCTCCTGCATACATGCTAGTCTCTCCAACTCAAGTCCACAGTTAAAACCATGCAAGTAGCTATTTTTAAACAAAATTGAAGGTTCTGTTAAATAGGTTGTTTTTTATGTATTCATTATGTGAAGAATTAAAATATAATAAACAGTACATGTAGCTTTCACTGATCCATAGTCCATTAAAGGGCTATTCAGCCATAAAAAAAGTCCAACTACTATTATACATGTTTAAAATGAATGACTGAAATATTGAAAGGGATTTTACTCTAAGCCTGTTAAGCTTACATGAATTAATTAGGCAGAAACAGAATAGTTAATCTCCAGATACACAAAATCCTACAGGGAGCTACCTGACTAGGATCTTCCCTATTTGCTGCTGAGTCTCTAACAATTAGTATTGTTAACTTTGAATATAACTGTAAGCAATTAACAATAAATAAGCAAACACATTATGTATAACCTATAAATAACAAAAGAGCAATAAGACTTTATGTTCTGTTTCAACAGTTTCAGTCCTATCATCATTATCTGTACATGTTAGTTCTGTAACTATGATAGTTGCTTAGGTTTTACCTTTGGATATAGTGAAGTTGCCACAGAACCAAGAATGCATAGTTGATATAATCACGAGACTGTCCGTAGAGGAAGAAAACCTACAACAAGATGGATCAATAACAATTTTCAGATATATATAAATATTGTTCCCAAATTGTTTCTGTGTAAATGTTAAGAAGAAACATTTAATGCATGACATATAAAATAGCTAATACAATTCTGATTGATATGTTTTAATACATCATGGTTTTGCATTAACATCTATAGTCATATGAAATACGGTATTATACCATTTGCCAATAAAGTTAAAGCTCTCAGCAATTTTACTTTTTTTTTATTGTAAACACTTAACTTATTTAGAATAAATTGATCAGGTATAGGCAAGTAGTTGCCAGATCAGCCAGATCAGCCAGCTCATGCTGGGAACTGTTTGATCAGGATCTACACTATTTGCTGCTGAGTTTCTAGCAATACTGAGATTTTGTTAACTAATAGATAAATGAGGCAGTTAATATGACATGGTAAGCTTTAAAAACAACACTGGCATGTTTATACACTGACAAAAAAGCACAAGAAACTTCACTTACCAACAAAAACATTATGACTCCTGGAATGGCATCAGACAAGATATGGCCTAGCTTCTGTGGTATCATAGGGCCCCAGTTGGCTTCCTGCCGCAGTAAACAACCCATTACACACCTAGGTTCCCCGATATCATAGTATAAACTATCTACCAACATGTCCTATTTCTATTCAATTTAAATTTTCAGTACAGCCATTATAGCGACACATTTAGTCTTGCTTGCACTATTTAACTTTTGTTCAACCCACAATGAATAATGGTTAAAAGTGTTACATCTGACTACTTGTTTTTTGTGGACATGTTGTTGTTTATAAGAGTGTGTTGCCATCTGGTTAGGAGAGACAAAGTCATTTAAAATAAAATATAGCGGAAAAAAAAGATCCTCATACTAAAAAACATATCTAGGTTGTGCTTATGCAAAATCATAAAGCAAAAAAAAACATCAGTCATAAATGGCAACTGTCAGTAATCTATAGTGATGTAATGATTAAAATAAGTAAGTAGAGTGTCTTGTGGCTGTATGCATTGTGTACATATATCAAACTGTGTCCATGCCACTCTTAGTGTTTCATGCAAGATTATTATAGTTAAGAAAACTATAATACCTGACAAAAATATATGACATACCAGTAGAAAAAATTCACAATGGCCCTAAAAGCTTAGAAATATCTGTAGCTGGGGATGTATGCTGTTAACATGGCAATATTGGTCTTGCCAAAGACACTTGAGAAAGATGCAGCAATAACAGTGGTAGGTGTAAATATGGCCATGTTGATCTTGCCATAGACACTCAAAACAGCTGCAGCAATAAGAATAGATGTTGTAAACAAATCCATATTAGTTTTGCAAAATTTACTAAAAATTATGCAGCATTAAAACTCCTTTTCTGTTCTCCTCAATAATGCCCATGATATCATTGTTCTGCCAGCCAACCTTTGTTCCTGGCAATATTGCTAGTAAAACAGAGAGCTTAGCATTTCTTGTTTGGCAGTGCATTGCCTCAATCGCAGCCAAATAAGATCTCCCCACAATCACAACTTACACAAGTGGCCAATTAACAATTTTTCAGAACTAATGGGAAAGTGATGGTCTTGGGCATGGTAAGCCCATGACTCTTGTGGATTGAAAACAATGGATGACATCTCCATCTCCTAAACATGTCCAAAAATGTTATGTGGCAGAAGCACCTTGATTATCATGTACAGCAAAAGTGTCGGGCACTAACTAGTACTTGTCTTAACCTTCACACTGGCAACATCAGCAACATCAGCAGTGTCAATATGGCAGATGAAACTGTTCTCAAATTTAGCATGGTGCCTCTTGCTTCCAGCTTGTTAATGACCTATGTCTGGCCCTTTGATCAATCCCAAATGTACACTCTATATGTATGCAGGGCTACAGTTTCAAACCAATTGGTAATTTGTACTTCTTTGGAAGGTAGTAAAAGTCTCCCTTGTGGATAGGCAAGTGACCCAGTGAGTGAAATTACTTTCTAATGAAACCCAGTGAGTGGATCACTTTCTAATGAAAACATTTGTCTGTCCCTAACTCATTGCACTGATATTCCTCTTTCATCATGCAGATACTTGACTGCCTGATCTGATTAAATATCAGCTGGTTAAATACCAGTCCTTACAAATTTGTGCATAACACAGTAAAAGTAAATACATAAAGGGAATTTGAATAACAATGGTTTTAATAGGTTAATACTGAATGGTCCACAATTATAGATGTCATGTATTATCCTAGTTTATTGCTATCAAACAGTAGGGAAATATCAAACTCACACTTGATTCATGCTTGCCATATGGTGCTGGACTCAAATTCTGAACAACAAATGTTACAACAGCCAGAGAAAAACCAAGAATGATGAGACCATAGTGGACCCAGAACCGACTGTTGTCGTCTTCATACAGCATCCACGGCAATAACTAAAACAAAACAAACTTGATATATTTAATAAAAGTTATATATGCCTTTACAATTGTTTCATAAATATGCTTTCTTGAATCGAGACAAACAGTTGCTTTCACTGTGGCAAGCTGAAATGGATTACAACTTTATTAACACAAAACCATACCTAGTGACTGACATCTTATCAACCATTCCTTTTAAGCAGAGCATAAACATGGTAGCATCATACAGCTGTACCTTTTAATAAAAACTTAATCTTCGGATGACTTGATAAGTGATCAAAGTGGCAAACTAACAGTTAACAAAGTTCTAACAACTGTGCCTTCAATTTAACTTCAGGTGCACCCGTGGCCCATTGGATAGGGTCGCCGTCTAACTGCTTGACTCCATCGCCTCTTCCTGATTAATTTTGTTAAAGTCCTGATCGGCCAGAAAACTTTTATGTGAGAAAGTCTTCCAGTTTACAAGTGGTGTGTCATTGTTTCTACAGAGACATATGTCTGGCGTGATACTCCACAAACAATATCTTGACATCAATACAATGACTATAATTGTGCAACAGATATGTTTCTAAAGAAGAAAACAAACAAAACACACGGAAAAAAAAACGTTGTTATATAGTAGGGTTTGCAGAGTTGCACTTATATGATTTTACACATGTATTATCAACAAGTATATAAATGATGCATTTGTTTTCAGTATACAGTGGCCATCTTGTAAGTCCTCAGACCCTATAGGCACCCCCTTTCTTGTGGGTTAGTCTTAGCTGGGGTGAAAACTTTCATGTGGAGTGTTCTGCTGGCCAGCATTCCTACCAAGAGGATTGTCAGGGGTTTTCCTCCACTGTCCTGCATGGACGTTGCTATAAGCCCCACACTGTGTCCCTATTACCCATGTTGTGATGTCTATTAAACTGATTTTAGTCACATAATACACTTCTCAGCATGCCCTGATAGCTGCAACAGCATGTTTCTAAATCTTATATATATTGTTAGTGTTATGCTTGTTTTCATATTGCCAGCATTTTAGACTACCCTAAGAAAGAGAATGGGTAATATAGCTTCTTATTACATTAAAACAAGAACAAAAACAGTCTGAAAGATCTTATGAGAGTAACAACATATATAGTAATGAGACCTTGATTAAGACAAGGTACAAATATGAATGAACGAAGGAAATAAACAAAAAAAACATTCTAGTAGTAGTAGTAACTGTTCAACTCCAAGTGGCATTGGGGTCAAAAAGGCCCCAAAATCAAAAGGCCCAATACCAAGATGGCCCAGGACTGAAATGGCCTGGATCAGAAAGGCCCATACCACAAAGGCCTTACAACATCATAGAGAAATTTTAGTCACAAAAGGTTTATCACATGTTCATTTCAATAGCGTTTAAATTAAAAAAAATATTGGTATAAAGAAAACCTTCAAACTTACAAAAAATGCCTCAAAATTAGAAGTTATTAAGTTTCGCGTAAAAAGATGAAAGAAAGTTAAAGACCTCCAATGCAAACACTTCCATATGGTAATTACAAGATGAAAGTGCTGCATTCCTATTATCTTTACTGCCTTCAATTACTTGTTTCTATCAACAGTAATTAAGACTCATAAGAGACAAGGGGATTTGCAAAACAATAATACATTTAATAATATATAACAACGACCAATATGCTACTTGAACAAATCAGTAACGTACATGTACATATTACAACTCACATATGGACCTTTAGGACACCCTATTTGTGGGCTGTTTCGGTACCCTTAAAACTTGGGCTATTTTTGGTCCAGACCGTTGGACTGGGCCGTTTCAGCTCAGCGACTATTCGACACCTCGACTATGCGACCCCACGACTATTCGACCCCTACTTGTAAAAAGGTGCGACTATTCAACCCCTGGCAACAATTCAACCCCACGACTATTCGACCCCTAGTTATATGTTAGCGTAATAGTATTTTATCTTTGCATTTTATTGTTTGTAAAGTAGGGCAAATGTTGTGCCATGATATAAGTATCGTTATTGAGTGTATCTATGATACAATAGTAACTTGTTGTTTAAGATTGTAATGGCTAGGGGGTTGAATAAAAAGGCACATTAAAGTGGGATATAGATTGATATTTGTAACACTCTTTTTAATTAATTATAACTTGTATCAGATTTGTATAGGTTCATATTTTGTTCTGGTAAATAGTTTGATATACACTCATAATAAAGAGAGCATTATTTACACAGTATCAGTTGGGATCAAACAAACAACAACAAAGGTATAGACGGTATTAGGTATATATTCTGTCTTTCTTGTTATTTTAATTTTTTTCTTTTGTTCTCTTTTTAAGGTATTTTTTCATATACATTTGAGTACTATATTTATTATTGATTTAAACAAAAAATAAGTAGCAACAAAAGTTTAAGAACAGTATGAAACGATTATGTAAGTTTATAATAAGTTAATAATAAATAAGCATGATTTATTAAAATATAAAATCTAGGTGCAGACTGTGGGCTGCGTAAGTCTTGGGTATCTTTACACAAAGGTGTATGCATCACCCACTGTATGAAGGAACTCCTTACAGGTAACGTCTCTGTCATCGTACTTGGACCATGCGGACAACAGTTGCTCCTCCAAATTCACATTCTTGGCCGGCATTGTCTCAACAGTGCAGACTCGGAAAGAAGCTGGCAAGTCAACGGAACCATGTTTGCTTCTTCCAGGAGCAGACCCAGCAGGACATAAAAAGACAGAGCACCTCGACCACCATTTCTGTTGATAGAGCGGTGCCAGCCTTAAAGAAGAATATATACTTAAAAATATATGAACACACTGTGTTTAATCATTAAACTTAAATGTATTATGCAATGTGTGGCAATTTAAACAATATATTTGGCACAAAACATCATTTCTAATAAAATATCTTAATAGATATAGGACTGATATCGAAGGAAACATTAATTGCTATACCTTCTACGTCGTTGTTCGTCCTAACAACCTGGCGGTAGATGGACCACTCCTCGCATTGCCACAGGCTGCTGCCTAGCCATTGGTCCTTTACATAATTAAATAAGGCTGTCATCTCTGTGCTGCTCGAGTCTACTTTCTGTAGCGGCTTATCAAAGGCACGCGGAATGTCTGATGCCGGCAGGAAGGGAAGGGCAAGCAGCTTCCTTATTACGTTAGCGCTCCTGCTCTTCTGTCATAGGTAGTCTTTAGGCCAACCTCGCCGACCTTCCTCATTACTGCCTGCGTCCAATGAAAGACACAGCCCTTCATCTGTTTTCCTGGGAATATTTCCCTCAGCGCCTGTCATAGTCCTGGAAATCAAGCATGTTTAATATAGTGACATAAATAATAAACAATAATATATATTATGTATTTAGGAAAAACATCAGACATCATGCCAATATTTCGTACGTTAATATATTTCTGTAATAATTTCAATGATATGACGAAAATATTTACCAGCTTCAAAATCCATCATAAAGCCCTCCACTAAAGGAGCTTCGATGATCTTCTCCAGCACCTGAAAGAAGTGATAATAGTTTCTATGTAGATCAGACGAACATGCAACTTATTTACTACTAATTTATTTACATCTGCTATTTTTGCCGTTTTTTTATTTTACATCAGGAATATGTTGGTAAAAAAAATGTAAACAAAAATTCTTACTGATGTGTAGTCCTGTTTCCGGCGTTTAGACATCAATATGAAACACACAGGGACCTGCTTTGTGAACTCCCCTTGCTTGAAGAATAGTGAATGGACCAAAGCTGTGTGAATGGAAGGGCCACAACCTTGAAGGTTCCATCCAGGTACCATCTTCTGGACTGTTGCATGCGCTGGAGCTGGTCTTTTGTAGCTAACACCAGATGACGCTCTGACCCAACACGGACGTCGCCAACCTCAAACTTTTCGATGAATTGCTTGTTCTGTTCTGTTCTAAACAACATACAGCCATATAACTATATTGGGGTCTAATAGTCGCCTTATTTTTTCAGCTGGGGTCGAATAGTCGTGGGGTTGAATTGTCGCCTGGAACAGGTAGGGGTTCAATAGTGGAGGGGACGAATAGTCGCCCACCCGGCCGTTTCAGATTTGGCCCTGAGACCATACTAAATACTGTCAGAGGCAGGTTAGACGAACAAAAAGTCATCCTATCGTTGAAAGGGTATTTATTTCTGTTGTGTTCGAGCCATGACAACGCCTGTTTACACGGACCGATAGCTTAACACTCACCTCCATCATGTTATGTAAGTTACAACATCACATGTTGAACCTACATGCAATGTCCGCTGATTGGACTGACGTTAAGATGTAAACATCCGGTTGAACTTTGACCCGACTGTCAAAGTGACCCTGATTCTCTTTAAATGGTTTAATGCATTGGGTAAAATACATTGGTGACTGACACGCCTGGCAGCTATTTTGGTATCATGTTTCTTAATACAGTTACATTTATTAACAACCTACTTCGCCAATTTCATTGCATTATAAGCTATTAATGGGATTTCGCGATTTACGGACATTGTCCCTAAATCAGTTTTAAAATCCTCAATAACATTTTGTAAACATCTATTTTAAAATTAAACACAAAGAGTATCTATCAAAACTGACTTAATAAATCATGCCAGATAAAATTCTGTCAATTAATGTTTACAACCCTTGGCAAATTATAATATACACATAAGAGCTGAATTTCCTCCCCCATCCTTTCGGGTACCGGTCACTTCGGTAATGACCACTTCGGTAAATTGATCTTTAATAGGGATTAGTCCAGGGTTTCGGTAAACAGGTAAACATATAGTATAATACCTGATTGAGATGAAAAGTTGGGTATGTCCATGTGTGAATAGATTTTCAACCTCAGCTCCCGAGACAGATCATTTAATCATTTTTTATTGAATATGTGAAACAGGTACACTTTGGTAGATTTAATTTATAAAACAATAGTGTCATTAATGCAACATAGATATGCACCTACTGTAGATGGAAACAAAATGTATGTTCGTAATAAATGACTCAATCGCGTTGTGTTGGTTCGTACCTTTTCCTTTCTCAAAACTGACGTTACAACAATAACAATGATGTAAACATGACATAATAAAAACGTGAACGTTCCCGGCAACGTTGTCGCCGTACAACGTCGCGCCAAAATCCCAACATTCTCCCGCCGACAAAATAATAGAGTATGACAAAAGACATAAATATTAAAAAACAACAATAAATGCAATATTAAAAAGGCTATCAAAATTATCAATGCACACATTATTAAACAATTAAAGTCCAGCGTCACTATGTTTAGTATTAGAGCACTGTATTGTCTCTTCTTCTTCTTCTTCTTCTTCGTTTTCTCGTTCTTCTTCATCTTCTTCTTTGCTACCTCTTCTGGTTGGCAGATTCGGATGATCTTCTTTCCATGGCAGCCTCGCTTTGTATTTACCATCCTCAAACGAAATGCACTTATCTTGATAATTCTTCAAGTGGTCTACTGCGCTTGTCTGCTCTACATCTTCTTGTGAGATGCCCAAAGTCTCAATATCCCATGACATCCATAGCGCCTGTTCTGCGATGTGCACTTTCTGGATGTGGCCCTGACAGGAAGTAACCAAGGCGAGATGCAACTGCCGTGGGACTGTTACTGCAGATGATATTGTCACCAACGATGTCCCATTAGTGGTCAGACGATATGGGGTGGGCAAGCTTAAGGCCGCGGAGGTATGGTAGATTAGTGACGCATGACCGGAAGTAGTTCCACAGTGGCTTGGCAATAACATGAACTATAAGAACATGTACCGGAATCTTTTCATCAGGCTCATCAAATTTCCATTAAGCGTGGGCAGCGTTATCTTTGGTAAATTATGTGCCATCGGTTGCACACTTACATGAGGTAGGAACTCGCATGCCTCGGGTACTATTGGCAATGGTGTGTGCGGGATTGAAGAGTGGTTGGTATCCTCGATTTCCTGCGCCTCACTCGTGGGTGGTGTATTAGAGCCGCTCAAAGCTCTCAAAATTCTTCTTGTATCTGTGCAACTTACGTTTTAGATGAAAACTGTATAAAGCTGTTCCTTTTAACTCTGTTGCAATGCTATTAGTGTTATTTGCAATTTTTTCGTCGATAGACTTCAACAATGCCATAGCTTCATTGATAGTCTGAAAGGACAGCTCAAAATCATCGTGTTGGTTATCTTCTTTTGCCGTTTCAAGTTCCACGAGTAGTTCTTCAAATGTAGCCTGGTGTCCCTCTCTTGCCGATAATAGTTTTTGTAAATTCATTTTTCTATTTAATGTTTAGTCATGGCAACAAAATGTATGTTCGTAATAAATGACTCAAACTCATTGTGTTGGTTTGAACCTTTTCCTTTCTCAAAACTGACGTTATAACAATAACAATAATGTAAACATGACGTAATAAAAACGTAAATGTTCGCGACGACGTCGTCGCCGTACGACGTCGCGCCAAAATCCCAACACAAAACAATCTTCTCAGTATAATGAAATTATACCATTGATGAACACGATCCCCTCTCCACATGACAAACTGTGATCAAATTCAGTTCAACAAATGCGGGAAATAACAACATTACATGAATATACCCCACCTAATTTTAAGCATTATCAATACAATTGATCATAATACATACATAAATAAATACATAAATAAATGATTAAATTATCTGTCTCGGGCTACCAATTCTCCGTCCCATTCAGGTATTATACTATATGTTTACCTATTTACCGAAATGACCAGACTGATCCCTCTATAAGATCAAAGTGGTCATTTACCAAAGTGTTCATTTACCGAAGTGACCGTAAACCTTCCTTTCTGGCCTTAATAATTTAATTGTCTTTTCTAGGCTGATCATTTTTTAATCAATAAGATTTTTAACTGTTAGTATAATGACTTTCCATAAGCCTTTGGGGTAGGAAGGTCTTCCAGCTGACCTGCTGTAAGCCAGTGGTTCTACCCATACTTTTGTCAGGGGTCCTCTTCCAAATAACTGGATGCCACTATAATGGCCATACATTATAACTGGTCACTATAATGTATTTAAAAAAAGAAATGTCTATACTTACATGTATAAAAAATACTGTATTCTGAAACACTGTGTTCTGATATAGCAGCTTCATTGTTTACAGAATCCATCATGGAAGCAGCGATGGAAGACCAAGTGACTATTAGTGTATATGAGAGACTATTTAACTACAAGTTTGACAAACAACCCAGGTTCATAAATGCGTGGAGAAAGTTAAAAGGTTTTCCTTCTGGAGATCGACTGCAAGAAACCTATATAAAGGTTCAAGTTTTCTTTTATTCAAAGTAAGTCCTAGGTATTGGTAATCAGCATATTACCTAAATATTGTTCTACTTTTTATGTAGCCATTAAACTCTCTTTGGATGAACATTTAGAATTAGAATAATTTTGGCTTTTGATGAGATGATATGCAGAATGCAGGGACCATAACTCTCATGCTTTGCTGAACCATCTTTCTGTGTTGATTTATCTTGTATTAAACATAACTTATAATAAACATTGATATGGCAGATTTGCTTTAAAATTGGAACAAATATATATTTTATACATCATGTCATGGATAAGATTGATATTATCAGCTTATCTATATGGATCAAAGAGTGCATGCCTTAATTACAAGTTTCTTTTGATGAAGTAATAGTGTTTACAATGAAAATATACATGTATTTTAAATGCCACCCTTTAAACTTACTATTCCATTTTCTGATTTATAAAATGATATACATTAATGGCTAGGGACCGTAAGTGATAGACTAAAGGTGTTTCTTTAATCCTTTAACATTCACATTAGCCAAGTGGAGATGGCTTGACAGTGTTTCATGTTGTTTTCAGAGAGGTGGAGAAGGTTGACTTGGAAGGATATCGGAACTGGCTTAAGGTGACCAGAAAGGAAGTGCCTGTGATAGGTAAGTTTGCTTAATTAATGCCATTTATTATAGGTAAAACATTCAACTGGGATAACCTGCTTCATTTGTTGCCAACTCATTATGTTAAGAGATGCAAATTATTTGTTATGCATATAAAACCTTACTGCAAGGTCTTTAACATATTGCTGTAAACTTGGCAGCTAAAAATGCAAATCCTGATCAGCCAGGCCCTAGTCCTTGCAGATGTTGACCCAATAAGTGATCCAAAAGAATTTAAGGTAAAAACAAATAAACAAGTGTGGCATTTATTGCATAATTGTTGGCAATCAAGATAATAATTTTAATCTCAAGTCTTCATAAATCATATGCACCTAGACTTTAAATCATATTTTTACATTTCAAGTGATTTAGTAGTATAAGATCATTTCTTAAATCTGTAATATGGCATAACCTTCAACTGAGGGACCAATGGTTTATGTGTTTTAATTGTTTGTTAAGTGTTCATGCTTTCCATGTGGGTTTTTTTAAAGTGATGGCTGGAAAAATACAGAAGCATGATGTCCCGGACAAGTCAAAATTCAATTTCAGGATACTGGTCATTGATCATTAAATCAGTCCTGGACAAGCCATAAATTGGCAGTCTGACAAGTGACAAATAAACAGCAGTTTCTAATAAGCAATGAAGACCATCAATTTCATGCCAGGAGCATTTATCAACAACATGTAAAGTCAGTACATGTTAATGCACGCCCCTATCCAAAACAGCCAATCATGACGTGTAATATAAATAAAAGAGTTTGTTTACCCATTTAGCTTCAGACTCATAAACTAGAGCATGCCCTCTGATAGCATTGTACATATTAACATCAATTTTGGTAGTAAAATAATAATTCATGTTATCTTTTTACAGTATAGCCTTTGCTCACAAAAAAATGTCTACCATTTTTAATTATGCACATTGAGTCATTTTACTGGCACATGGCCATTTAAAGCGAGGCACAATCCACATGAGAAAAGCATGTGGCAAAACCAGTTCAGTTGACCATAAGTGTAATAATGAGTCTACAAGAAGAAATAGAGTTAATTAATTTGTAATTGTACTAGGTCATTTTGGGATAGTTTTTACAAGATGCCACTCATATCAATGTGTATATGTAATTTCATTGGAAGAACTCCATTAGAATTCCAATTATTTCATTTTCAGATTTATCTAATGAGAATGTTGCCATGGCAGAATCTGACAAAGGAAAGAGTTATGGTTCAGAGACATGGAAAACTGGTGATTCAAGTGTAAAACATCCTACAACATCTGTTGTTGATTCAAGCCTGATTAAAGCACCTGAATTGCCAGAAGGCCAAACTGTGCAGCCTGATATTGGGCCAGGTGAATCAACAGACACAAATGTTGAACACAAACATAGACTTGCTGGAAAACACCCAGCCAACTTCCTAGAACTTATAGAGATGATCCAGTGTGGTCTGAAACTGCCCGATACAGAGGAGTTAAACATAGAGCCAACAGATGAAGACCCCACACCTAGTGAAATAGCAAGACCAAAGAAGCCTTGGGAGTCCTAACATATACTGTGATTAATTTAATGTTGTGTTTTATTAACAATAAATATTATTAATCAGATTTGCATTAATTTGTTGATACTTTGGGATTGGGTGTATAGATAAATTGTTACTCATGTACTGGCTATCCTTGGGATGGCCTCTGTCCAATCTGACTGTTTGACCCTATATAACCCTTCATAGCCTTAACCCAGTAGTTTCAAGTTCCAGATGGAGTAAAGAAACTTTCATGTGACATGGTCAAAGCATACCAATAAAGGCATTTGACCAGATATTTATCTGTGATGTTCCTCACCATAATGACCTTAGTTATGTCAGTCTGACATTAAAACAGTAAATCATTATATTTATCTGCATAGACTCGAGTAATATGTGACTTGAATTTTTATGGGAAACTGGAAATCATGCATGATTAACACATATAACAATGTAGATTCTTTAGATGTCGATACTCAGCAATTGGCTTCAAGATGAGATTTGAAATGCCATGTTACCATTAATTTGCTTCCACTCTAAAAGTACATAATGTGAACATAATTGTTGACATTTACTTGGTCCAACTTTAATTTTATAAGTTTATACTAACAGAATATAGCAAGTAACAACAATATATACTGAACTAGAATATTACCTCTTATTACTAATTGTATGTGAACATGCTATCCTTCAAAAGGTTGTGTTGTCTTCAGATTTGAGAAGGAGGAGGGTTATGACAGTTTTCAGTTTATTTAATTCTTCATAAAAGATCTGAACTGTGGCTGCAGGATTAGACACGATGTGTTTGTGTCAATTATACCACTTGGTTTTATAGTGCTGCAATAAAAAGGATAAATATGAAGTGTGAATTAAGTGGTTGTATGCATTATGTGCACATATGTTAAACTATGACCAGGATGCTTTAATGTTTATAACTTTAAGTTTTTATACTTTGATAGAACCCCAGAATGAAAACCGGAGAGACTTAGTCACAGTTTTACATAGGTACGTGAGGCATAGAACCAGATGATCTAGGCTTCATATGTGCTTCATATGTGTTTAAATTATGTGACATATATTAACATGTTCATAGTTCAGAAGTATACTAGGTTGGTAAGCTTAAAACAGCAAATAATAGTTCAAAAGCATTGCAATGCTTTTCAGTTTCAAAAGCTAAAGTCAACACAATCTTGTGAAGGGCAATTATTGTTAAGTGAGAAGATTTACATTCCCTATTCATTGTGCTTCAACAAAGACTGAAGAATTAATTTTGAAAAAATGCATATTTTACTGTGACAAAGTTGCTATTATTTTAGAATGAAGATTAATTGTTATTCCATAACTGATGAGGATTTGATAAATTATGCTTCAAGTTTTGTATAAAAAAGGTTGTTTGAATAATAAAAAAACAACATTTTTTTCCTCTTTCAAGGTTTAGTTGAAAAATAAATTATACATGGAAAACGAGTGAAACAACTATGAAAGATTGCAATAAATAAAGATCAATAAAGTACATCATTACACACAAGTATTGCTGCCTGCAACAAATATTAACAATATCATATAATATATATCATACTGGGTACAAGTACGAGTTTGGTACTACTTACTACCAATACACAAATATATAATGCTTCTATTTAATTTTGAACTTATCAACTTTTCTTTTCAGTAACAACTTATAAGAAATCTTTTGACTCGAACAATGCTGTAAAGGCTTTTGGCCAAAGCTGAATTGTTGCTAAATTAATTGAAATAATCACTTTATCTTCTTTCTTTTTTTACATACTCTTGAACTAAAAAAAAGTCAGCACAAATACTTTCAGAGCTAGTGTCATAGTTGGCTTTCTTGCCAGAGTATTGTAATATGGATTGCCATCAAGTGAACCTTTCTGAGTGGGGGATGCAGGGTCACACAATCCTGCCCAGGTACTTTGTCTTGGGGTACTTTGCCTGTAGCTGTGGCCATTGAACAAACATGGCATCAGCAAGGTGATACAGGATCTTCCCTGACAGGGACAGTGTCTCCACCCGGCATATACTCTCTATATATATGATCTTCACCGGTCTAAGCAAACACTGAAGAAAACATCAAATATCTGTTAAGTTATTGTACAGAGGTTAAAATTACCATCACAGCAAAATAATGCAACATGATTTGGGCTTTTTTAACCCCTTCACTGCCATATATACCTATGTGCTAACCATATGCCAGGGGATTATTTCGGTCTGCTTAATGGGGTATTCGACAGTTTGGACCAAATATAATTTTCTCATAAAACTTAATAAGTCATTAACTGAAACGGTCCTGCAAATTTCTATTCAGTGATGCCCTAGATCTGTGTGAAAAGTGAAGCATTGCACCCCAATTGTTATTGAAAACAGGTATTCCCTACCGAAGCCACACTGCACAAATAGCTATATTTAAAGTTAGAAAACCACGTGACTACCTACTTTTGAGATAGTTATACAGTCACCCGGGTAATCCGTGATGACATAGGTATCTATTTTTAGCACAGATCCCCTTTGTGCTTATTTATAAATAGAAAAAGAATTAACCTTTAGTTATTTTTTCGCAATGTGTTTTGCCACACATGTGGGTCGTGTTCAAAATCGTCTTTACTCAAATTAAGGTATAGGTTTATGCAGAAATTCCTAGAAACCATGGAAAAATATTGTTACATGCATTTTGGTACAATCTGTTGGTTACCTCCTTGAATGCTTCAGTATCATACTCAGGTTAATGCTATTTCTTTTCAATTCTCATTGTAGTAAATTCTCTAGGCTTCTTTACACTATTTAAAACAATGTATCCAGAAAGTTTGATAAGAATAACATTTGCAAAAAATCTTTTTTAAAAATTTTAAATATGTATATTTTAAATTGTCTCCCAACAGCATTTTTTCTCCCACTTTCATTTTTATCATTCTGCAGTACGTCATTCTGCAGTGTGTAACAAACAAAATGTGATTGTTACTTACATACCTCCCACTGTGTAAATGCTGATTTATATATATATATATCGCCAATATAGGTTCTGCCAGCATATTATTAAACAAAAATGAAGGTGCATTTCAAAAGCCAACTAGCGCCTTTATTTGCAATCAAGTTGAAAAGCTACATAATTTGTGAGTACCAAACAAAACTTTTCCTGTGACTTTAGTGTTGAAATGTAAGTGAAACAAGTCGACAAGTATTGGGTTAATAAAGATTGCAACAGTCAAATTTTTAACACTAAGCAACTGTGAAGTATATCTAAGTGGCACTTTTGGGCTTATCAGAAGTTACAATCTCTGAATAGGGCAGTGAAGGTGCACAGACATAGATGAATTCAAATTTTTGTATTTTAATACTTTCTTAACATCTACACTTGGAAATTTTGTTCTTTGAACTTAGTTCAATCAATATGTGTTACCGAAATCATTCTGACATTTAATTAAAACATTCATTAATATGACTGGTGAAAGTTAATTAAAACATGAATCAACACGTATTAGTATTCCCTTACTTTCAAAAACAATCCTGCTATGCAAATAGGTATACACGTTCCTGGCCCATTACACAGTATCTGGAAGTAATAATACACAAGTGGATCATATTTGTATATAAATAAGGAGAAATATAAAACACACTGAATCAATGATGATCAACAAATATCATTTTAGAGTAATGACTTGCAAAAGAGTAATCACAAATACGTAAAAGCTTCCAAATAATAACATTCTGTATAGATTTGTGCTTAATAATGCTGTGTGTTTTATGATTGCCATTTAATGTTTGCTCAGTAACAAAGCACCATGAAGCTTTTGCCATGAAAAGGAACTCTTCAGCACTTACTTCCATGGTTTTGAACCTTGAAGAACTATATGTTACATTCACCTGGACACAGATAAGTGCCTGTACATGATATTTAGAGTGCTACATGGTAATAATAATATATACTACTGGTACATCTACCTGGACACAGTTAAGTGCCTGTACATGACATTTAAAGTGCTACATGGTAATCATAATATATACTACTGGTACATCTACCTGGACACAGTTAAGTGCCGTACATGACATTTAAAATGCTACATGGTAATAATAACTGCTACATACCACATCTACCTGGACTCAGTTAAGTGCCTGTACATGACATTTAAAGTGCTACATGGTAATAATATATACTACTGGTACATCTACCTGGACACAGTTAAGTGCCTGTACATGACATTTAAAGTGCTACATGGTAATAATATATACTACTGGTACATCTACCTGGACACAGTTAAGTGCCTGTACATGGCATTTAGAGTGCTACATGGTAATAATATACTACTGGTATATCTACCTAGACACAGTTAAGTGCCTGTAAATGGCATTTGGAGTGCTACATGGTAATAACAACTACTACTAGTACATCTACGTGGACACAGTTAAGTGCCTGTACATGACATTTAAAGTGCTACATGGTAATAATAACTACTACCCATACATTCCACATCCACCTGGACACAGTTTAGTGCCTGTATGTGGCATTTGGAGTGCTACATGGTAATCATAATATATACTACTGGTACATCTACCTGGACACAGTTAAGTGCCAGACATGACATTTAAAATGCTACATGGTAATAATAACTGCTACATACCACATCTACCTGGACTCAGTTAAGTGCCTGTACATGACATTTAGAGTGCTACATGGTAATAATAACTACTACATACCACATCTACCTGGACTCAGTTAAGTGCCTGTACATGACATTTAGAATGCTACATGGTAATAATAACTACTACCCGTACCTTCCACATCCCCCTAAACACAGTTAAGTGTCTGCACATGGCATTGAGAACTGCCCTTGTTTTTAATGTTTCTCTAAATTGAATTGTATGTTGTATGAGCCAGCCTAGGATTCCACAGGGCCTTCCTCACATAGAACCAATGCTCTTTCTTCTGTGCTGCAAGAGCCTGTACATCAGCTACATGTAACTCAGACAGTAGTTATGTTAGAGGAAGTTCTAACTGTTTACTTTTTCAGGTTTTGATTAGTTTTGTTAACATAAATAGAGGATCTGATATTCATGGTCATTAGGTACTGAAAATATTAAACGAGTTGAATGAAACAATATGAAATGAGGCTCAGCCGAGTTTCGTAATGTTTCAGACAACGAGTTTAATATTTTCAGTACCTAATGACCATGAATATTAGTTTCTATTTGTCACATAACCAAAACATCAGCTGTCTTTTGTTTACAATGCATCATCTTTTTATAGTATAAACAGTCGGCCTTGACACGTGTAATTCGGTTTGGGAGAATCTGCTGAAAAATAGTTCCACTCTTTACTCGACCATTTTCCATAAAAAGGGAACAGATTCTTTTATAACATGACTAAGATGTTATTTTTTATTTATTAAAATGAAAATGTCCAACAAAATCCATAAGACGGCGACAACAAAGTGATGAGGAAATGATATATACACAACAAAGCCTTAATGACGTCACACTACGATAATGACGTCACACTACGATAACTAACTAGTGAGTTACCAAAAATAATGTGCGGTAGGTTATGTGATAAAAGTGGATATTCTAAACACTCCCTAGTTCAAGTTTTAGTTAACAATCTAGAGGAAGTTTTAACAATACAGTTTCAGGTTGTAGTTTACATAACAGATGATGTTCTAACATTATAGAAGATTTTCCGACCACTCACTACGTCAGGTTGTAGTTATCATTACAGAGGATGTTCTAACATTACAGAGGATTTTCTTACATTACAGAGGATTTTCTAACATTATAGAGGATTTTCAAACATTATAGAGGATGTTCTAACATTACAGAGGATGTTCCAACCAGTCACTACTTCAGGTTGTAGTTATTATTACAGAGGATGTTCTAACATTATAGAGGATGTTCTAACCAGTCACTACTTCAGGTTGTAGTTATTATTAGAGGATGTTCTAACATTATAAGGGATGTTCCAACCAGTCACTACTTCAGGTTGTAGTTATTATTACAGAGGATGTTCTAACATTATAGAGGATGTTCCAACCAGTCACTACTTCAGGTTGTAGTTATTATTACAGAGCATGTTCTAACATTACAGAGGATGTTCTAACATTATAAGGGATGTTCCAACCAGTCACTACGTCAGGTTGTAGTTATTATTACAGAGGATGTTCTAACACTACAGAGGATGTTTTAACATTATAGAGGATGCTCAAACATTATAGACAATGTTCTAACATAATAGAGGATGTTCTTACATTATAGAGGATGTTCAAACATTAAAGACGATGTTCTAACATTATAGACAATGTTCTAACATTATAGAGGATGTTCTAACATTATAGAGGATGTTCTAACATTATAGAGGATGTTCAAACATTATAGAGGATGTTTTAACATTACAGTGGATGTTTTAACATTATAGAGGATGTTCTAACATTACAGAGGATGTTCTAACATTACAGTGGATGTTTTAACATTATAGAGGATGTTCTAACATTACATAGGAAGTTCTAACATTACAGTGGATGTTTTAACATTATAGAGGATGTTCTAACATTACATAGGAAGTTCTAACATTACAGAGGATTTTCTAACATTATAGAGGATGTTCTAACATTACAGGGGATGTTTTAACATTACAAAGGATGTTCTAACTTTATAGAGGATGTTCTAACATTATAGGATGTTTTAACATTATAGAGGATGTTCTATCATTATAGAGGATGTTCTAACATTACAGTGGATGTTCTAACATTATAGAGGATGTTCTAACATTATAGAGGATCTTTGTACCACTCACTACTTCAGGTTCTAGTTAACATTATAGAGGATGTTCTAACATTACAGTGGATGTTCTAACATTACAGTGGATGTTTTAACATTATAGAGGATCTTTGTACCACTCACTACTTCAGGTTCTAGTTAACATTATAGAGGATGTTCTAACATTACAAGGGATGTTCTAACATTACAGTGGATGTTCTAACATTATAGAGGATGTTCTAATATTATAGAGGATCTTTGTACCACTCACTACTTCAGGTTCTAGTTAACATTATAGAGGATGTGCTATCATTATAGAGGATGTTCTAACATTACAGAGGATGCTCTATCATTATAGAGGATGTTCTATCATTACAGAGGATGCTCTATCATTATAGAGGATGTTCTATAATTATAGAGGATGTTCTAACATTACAGAGGATGTTCTAACTTTATAGAGGATCTTTGTACCACTCACTACTTCAGGTTCTAGTTAACATTATCGAGGATGTTCTATCATTAAAGAGGATGTTCTATCATTATAGAGGATGTTCTAACATTACAGTGGATGTTCTAACTTTATAGAGGATGTTCTAACATTATAGAGGATTCTCTAACATTATAGAGGATCTTTGTACCACTCACTACTTCAGGTTCTAGTTAACATTATAGAGGATGTTCTAACATTACAGTGGATGTTTTAACATTACAGTGGATGTTTTAACATTATAGAGGATGTTCTAACATTACAGAGGATGTTCAAACATTACAGTGGATGTTTTAACATTATAGAGGATGTTCTGACATAACAGAAGATATTCTAGCCACTCACTATTTCAGGTTGTAGTTAACATTATTGAGGATGTTCTAACATAACAGAAGATATTCTAGCCACTCACTATTTCAGGTTGTAGTTAACATTATTGAGGATGTTCTAACATAACAGAAGATATTCTAGCCACTCACTATTTCAGGTTGTAGTTAACATTATTGAGGATGTTCTAACATAACAGAAGATATTCTAGCCACTCACTATTTCAGGTTGTAGTTGTATGACCAGTGGGAATGAGTAAAGTGTTGCGTGTAGAGTTGATAGTACTGTTGAGACCCAGGACTGCTTCACTTCTCTGCTTCTGGGTATCTTATAGATGTGGAACTGTCATAAATAAGCACACATTTTAAAGCACTAATAAATTAACATGTTTAAACAGTTATACATTTAAGGCATATAAGGACTTTGTTTGGAATTATCAGATCCTTGTGGAAGATGGTCATATGTAGACATGCAGGGCTCATGCATTAACAGCATATTATGACCAGTCAATTATAGTGCAATAAAACATGACTTGTTTTGAAATTCAATTTAGAGAAGATTAACCTGTATCATACATTAACTAATAATGTAACATCAATTTTATTGCCTCAAGCTTTTGTCATATTTCTGCTTTTGAATCCAACCTCATAGAAGGAACTGACAGGTGCGTAGATGCCTGTATGCAGAATACACAGCTATGTAAACATTGTCCCCAAATTATGAAAATATAAAATCTGCAATAAAAATCTTACCTGAGTAGGGGTTATGTGTATATTTATTGTGATCAACTAGTACCTCTATTTGCACCATGATAAAAGATGTACAACTGCTAAATCGATTTAGTTACTTTGTTTCTTTAGATATACAATGGTTACTGCATTTAACATTTATCTTTGTATTTATTTTTGCAGCTAGGAAGAAGTTCTAGTCAGTAAGTCCTAGGCAGTGCTGCCAACTCCAAATAATGGTCCAAATAATGGGGGACATTTTTGATCCATTTTATGAAGGACTTGGGATCATCCAGAAAATCAAAAGATCATACGATCAGTGTTAAGATCTACATGGTATTTTAAAGGATATTTAATAGTATGTATTCATAATTTTAGTGGCTACATATCTTACAAAGTGAGTGATGTAATGTGAAAAATTACCAAATTGCATTTGCAATTGTTTTCAATTGTTTCAGTCAGCAAAAGAGCAAAACTGCTATCATTGCAGCTTTAGTGTTTACAAAAGTAGATTTGAGACTATTAGCTTCCAGCATTTTGATTCTAGAAGGCATCTAAACCTTGACTTCGTGAGCTTTTTCTTTAAATTAAATTAAATGTATTTAAAAAACAACTAGTAATAAGCACATGGAATTGTGATTTATCATGTCATTATTATCCATACTTTATTCTTTGATGTAAAACTGTCAATGATGAAAGTGAATGCCAGTAAGCTGGGCACATTCTTCTAATTTAAAAGCGATATCAGTTAGATCAAACTGCCCACGCCCCAACAAAAATTCCTGTGCAAACAATATACTACTAGTATTACTAGTCATTGCTTTATTGAATTGTTTGCGATTTACAATAGGTACATGTATACCAGTATACTGACTTTCAATGACTTTTAATTTCCTCGTAATTTCTTGATTTCTGGTAAGGACTGAGGATAGGTTCGTATGTTCACTTTTTTTTGTTAGTTAAGAATCCATGAGACCTCCATCATTAAAATAATATGGTTATATACTGAAGAAAACAGTAACTCATTTATTTTCTTCTTCTCATGAACATCTTAAAAAGTTTTTGATTGAGTTCAGTGTTCAAAACAAAAGTTGAAAGTGCAGATCCTGAAGTCAAAACCACAATGACAATGTTAGCTGCCATTTACTTTTTGCACTCGGTGCAATGGCTCAAAAGGTTTAAATGCATACAGCCTTATCGTTAAAGGTTTTTTAGCACCATGATGATTTTCTTAGCAGAAAGGCTTATTTAACTTAACAATTTTTGTTGCATCAAGAAAAATGCTGCATACTCTTTTTTTTAATTTTTTTTTGGCATAAAAAAACACTGCAAATGCACAATTGCAGAAACACGTCATAAGCATTTACATTTGTTTAGTCAAAGGACTTACTGACATTCATCTAAGAAACAATTCATGACTAAATCATCATAAGTTTTCCTACCAATCTGATATATTCCATCATTTGTCTGTTGCGATTTCTCAAATGGCTTAAATGCAATTTTAATTTTCTCTGTATCATTACATTTGCTTGAAGGAAAAATATCATCATGCCTTCAGAAGAACAAGTGATTCATTTATTGTATAAATAATAAGTGTGGATCAAATTTTACATATATGATTATAACCAGAAATTGTGTCTGGGTATCTCCTCTGTAAAGGGTGATGACTAATTATATTTCTTGTTTTTATAGTAAATGTGTGTGACATCACATTTTACTTAAAATCTAGTTACATCTCGATACCAAACCTTCCCATTTTGAAATTTTGTATTCTTTGCTATCTGGCTCTCATTTGGCAATTTTTTACCATTTATTTAGAAGTACACAGCTTATTTTGAGGCATTTCTTCATTTTTTTCATAGGAAAACATTTGGCTTTAAATGGAGTCATACAGCAGAAATCAATGTAACTATAATTTTCTCTCACCTCAGTATCAGAATGTGACTGGACCTGTTTAACTTTATCCTCACTCATGTTGTCAGTGTTGGCCATTATGTAATATCGTGGAACATAGTGGCTACCCAGGCTCTTAACAATACTTAAAATCTCTGTGGTGTGGCCTCCTGCAATATAGTAGGAATCATGTCAAAAAAACATCATTTTTTACTTTCCCAATCTATAGGATAGGATACCTTACTAGTTAGTATTTGTACTTTGGGTTTTACGGCACACCGACACTTAATAGGTCATACATTGAAGTTTAAGGACAACAGAATATAATCAGGTTAAAACTAAAATACATGAGTAAAAAATAGAAAAATACAAAAACCTATCTGGTCAAAATAATGTGAAACATAATTGAAAACAGGTTAATATATTAAACGGTTTTAAAATGTATAACAGTTGCTAAATAAACAGTTTAAAAATTTGTAACTTATTAAGAATATTGATCTCTTTCAAGAAGCAAACAAGTTTAGAATCCGACACTGTCTTAAACAGTTCATACACATTATTGACATTAAAATACTTCGACCGAATATGGTCTTTGTCAATACACTGTAAGAAAATATGGCTGACTGTCAGTGGTTCCTGACAAGGAACATATTCATGTTGAACTTCTCTTTTTAAAAGATATGAATGAGTTAATCTAGTATGTCCAATCGACAGCGAGTAAGAGCTACGTCTTCCAGTCTACTTTCTCTGTGAGTAGAGACATTGGCACCGACGTTTAATTACGTGTAATTTGTTACAAATAATATTAGCCCAACTTGTTAGCCATTTGTTTAAAATATATCAGTAAATATGTGATTTAAAATCAGTGTGTAAGATGTAAAGATTTGTCTCAGTGAGGGCTGAGGCAGATTTTGCTCTCTTGTCTGCATCCTCATTTCCACGGATGCCTACATGACTAGGAAGCCAATAGAAGGAGATTTCGTTAGCGTCATATAAACTTTGAAGTTTGAAAAGAACAGTGCGAACATATGGATTTGAATAATTCAGTGAATTAATGTTCTGCAATACAGATAATGAGTCTGAAAATATAACATATTTTTCACTGGAATGTTCTGAAAATGAAATCAAGGCTAAGATTTATTGGGGAACTGAGTTACCATGGAGGATGTTCAATTGTCGGGTTTTCAAAAAAGCTTTCGAGTTTTATACCTGATGTGTTTATGCTACCTCTAAGCCTTAAACCAAGAGGTCTGATGGCTTTAGGTGATCAATCATAAAGCTTTTCATGCTTAGGGCTGAAAACACAGTTAAACGTTGGGGTATCAGGGATAGATATGAGTTTAATTATATACTGCAAAGAAAGTTTCTCGTGACGCAAGTATAATGATGCTTCGTAGGCTTCAGTGTAAAATCTCTGCACTGGTGAGGTCCAGAATGCTCCTAGAGCTAGACGAAGACCCTAGTTGTGAACAACGTCCAAAATATGCAGATAGGACCTCCTGGCAGAACCAGAGACTATGCTTCCGTAATCTAATTTAGACCGAATTAGGGAGAAGTATAAAAGTAACAATGTTTTCTTATTGGCTCTCCAGTCTGTATGGGATAAATATTTAAGTTAAGAGCCTTGAGACATTTCTTCTTGATGTAATTGATATGTGGAAGAAAAGTCAGTTTCCTGTCAAAAAATAACTCCAAGAAACTTAGTTTCCTGGACGATGGGAATATGAACGTTATTTAAAAACAATTCAGGGTCAATATGAAGACCTCGTTCCTGACAGAAATGTATACAGTTGGTTTTGCTTGGAGAAAATTTAAAACTGTTAGTGTTGCTCCTTTTGCAAGTTATTTAGACATTGTTGTAATTGTGTTTCAATTGTGCTCATATTTTTAGAGCGGTAACAAATAACGAAATAGTCCACAAAAAGTGAACAGTCAACCCCTTCATGAAGGGTTTTTACAATATTATTTATTTTTATGTTAAAAAGGGTAACAGATAGAATATTTCCCTGGGAACACCTTGTTCCTGTTTATGAACAGATGACAGAGTGGACCCAATCTTGACCTGAAAATTTCTGTCAGAAAGAAAGCTGTCAATGAATATTGGTAAACGACCCCTGAGACCAAGCTCACCTAAATCTTTTAAAATCCCATGTTTCCAAGTCGTGTAATAAGCATTTTCAAGATCGAAAAACATAGCTACAAAATGTTCCTTCTTGATAAAGGCATCACAATTGAGTGTTTCTTAATGAACAAGATGATTGACTGTGCTACGTTGTGTCTGAATCCACTTTGATATTCTGAAATTCAGTTGTTGAACTCAAGATACCAGACAAGTCTATTATTGATCATTCGTTCTAAGATTTTACAAATACAGCTCGTCAGAGCAATAGGTCTATAGCTTAGAGGATCTGTTGGGTCCTTACCTTGTTTATAAACTGGAATAATAAACACATTTTTCCAAGAATCGGGTACTTTACCAGTTATCCAAATTTCATTAAAGATTGACAAAAGTAAGTTTAGAGATCGATTTGGTAAATGTTTCAAAAATTGGTACGGTATGCCATCTGGACCAGCAGCGGTATCATGCGATTCTTGTAGAGCATCTTTAAGCTCTTTCAAGGAAAAGGACTGATTGCAAGTTTCGTTATTATAAGATTTAAAATTAACCTTTTCCCTTTCAGCAGAATTTTTAAAGGTTTGAAATTGAGGCGTGTACAATGTAGTTTGAAGACGAGGAGTTTGGGGCAAAATTTTCAGCCAATGTGTTTGAAATGTTTTGTTTATCTGTTACCACTGTGCAATTTGTTTTAACGTGATTAACAGTTGAATATGATGATTTACCACTAATCTTTTAAACAGCAGACCAAACATTTTTGATGGAAGTCTTGCCATTTATTTTGGAAACATACTTTTGCCAAGATGATCTTTAGGCATGTTTAATAGTCCGGCAACTTTAAGCCTGTTCTATTTTAAGGTTATTAAGATTTGTATCAGTAGGTCGAACATCTAATTGCTTAAATGCTGTCTTACGTTTACAAGTTTTCAAGTATAGCCCTTAAATCAAATTTATCAGAGTCTTTAAGAAATGTTTCCTAAAGACAAATCACAGTAGGATTGAGCATAGATAATAGAATAAGTATTTCATTGTAATTGGCCTCAAGACCTCGAGAGTTCCACTGAACGATTGTATTATTCATGGGTTAATTTAACTTAATTTTTGTAGACTATATTTTATGGTGCTTTTACAGGTGACTTTGGTGGTTTTCCATTATCCGATGGAGTCTCAATTAGACATTTAATTAGTTTTGATGGGTGTTTATCACCCTATTGTTTGGAGCAGTGGGAGGACTATATTCTGACCAAGTTTGATGAAGATTGGCCCATAAATGTGGCATCTAGTGTTTTCAACAGCTTTTTTTAAGATTTGACTTAGTGACCTACTTTTTGATCCGACGTGACCCAGTTACAAACTTATCCAAGATTTTATGCAGACAAACATTCTGACCAAGTTTGAAGAAGATTGGCCCATAAATGTGACATCTAGTGTTTTCACAAGCTTTTTCTAAGATTTGACTAAGTGACCTACTTTTTGGCCCCACGTGACCCTATAACAAACTCATCCAAGAATTCATGCAGACAAACATTCTGACCATGTTTAATGAAGATTGGCCCATGAATGTGGCATCTAGTGTTTTTACAAGCTTTTTCTAAGATTTGACCTAGTGACCTACTTCTTGACCCCACCTGACCCAGTTACGATCTCATCCAAGATTTTATGCAGACAAACATTCTGACTAAGTTTGGTGAAGATTGGGCAATGAATGTGGTCTCTAGTGTGTTCAAAAAATTTTCTAAAATTTTTGACCCCAGGTCACCCAATAATATGTCATCCAAGATTTCATGCAAAAAAACATTCTGACCAAGTTTGATGAAGATTGGATAAAAACTGTGGCCTCCAGCGTGTTCACAAGCTAAAATGTTGACGACGGTCGCCAGAAGAAACAATATCAGAAAAGCTCTCCTTGAGCACGTTGTACTCAGGTGAGCTAAAAAACAAAAACAAAAGAAAGAGTTATCTTTAAGAATAAGCTAAGAAAAATAATAAAGGGCTCGAGCATGAACGAGGCAAAAAGAGTTGTCACACCTAAGCACAACTATACAACTATATCAACTATACAAGAAATTGCTTTGTACAGAACAGAATTTAGTTAATTAACAAATGGAAATTCCTCAGGACAAACCATGCATTCTGAGTTACCTCATGTTTATGCATAACCACACATCAATACCATTTATCCAAGAAAATATGGAGAAATAAGGAAGAGTTACAAAGGAGAAGTTATCCCCACAAAATGTTACAAACAGACAGACAAACAAGCACCAATCATACTACTATTTTTCAGGTATAAAGCAATGCAATTCGAACTTCAATCAATGACAATCATTTCTGCATCACTCTACCAAATTACGAAGGAAACATTTTTTTAATGTGTGTTTTCAAAATAAATTTTAATTGTATGATTTGTGCTGATTTTATTACAAATTTGTTACCTGGTATATTCAAAGTAAATAAAAATCAAAACCATGTGGTTTGTCTAATAATATAAAATGTATCCAAATGATTCTCATTGACAAAACACTCCTTCTAAAGATATAACATAATATTTGGATATTTTTTTTTTCATTTCTAGAAAAGGGATATATTAAATACCATTTTTAGAGGAAAAAAAATTAAAAAATCTAAACTGGGTGGACAATTTTCATAAAATTTGGCAAACAAGCTTACGTTGATATATATACAACACATCAGTTGTGTTAATTTTCAAATTCTGAATCTTTTCTATTACACTTGTTTTACCTTAATTATACCCTTATTAATTTGTGAAGCCTCACTGGTCATTGATTACAGCTAAGTATAATTGAGAAAGAAGTTTGATATATGGGGTAACTCATTAAACTGAGATTATTTGTATTGAGTGTATATTTGTTCATTATTATTTGCAGTAAAAACTGATTGTGGAGGCACAAAAAGTGTGTTACAAAACAGTCTATAATCACTATATTAAAAAAGGTATGATTGGTGTAAGTTAAATTGGCCATAATTTTATAATGTACTATCCACACGACCACAGCATAAATTTCGAAGGGATGTAACTCCGTTTTTTACAGAGCATAGCTAGATAACCCCACCCACTATTTTTGCAAAGTGCCAACTAACCAGATCCGATTACAATGACCATAGAGCATGGCTTTTTTCTTTTTGTACGATGATTTATTGGGCGACCATCAGCAGACTTAAATGCTAAATATATCAAGCTCGCAAAACCCAACACTGCAACTAAAATTGCCAAAATTAGACAAATTACGACCAGAGTATCACCAGACATTTTTCGGCATATGTCGTCAAAACATTCGCATCGTCATTTAAGAAATTAATTACCAAAATGATTATGTATCATATTATGCTTACTTGCATATTCTTTCATTTGTCTTTTTTCGTTTTGTTGTTGCTGATTTACAAATAAAGTAAAAATTGCGACATTAGGTCAAACTTCCGAAAAGGGGCATATTGTGTAAATTTATTAAACATTTCAACGTCATAATGCGTCGTTTCTTTGATATTATGGGTGGAGTCAATCTCACGGAAGCATTCTTACTTTGGTAAATATTTTATTTATATATTTTACTGATATTTTTTGGACAGTTTCCCCCGCTTTTGTTAATTCTGGTGCTTTCATACAAGTCAAAAATTGTAACGGTTTTGATGACCACGTTAACAGTAACTCACCGATGGATAATACTAGAATCGAGCTAACATGACTACAACTCTTTTATTTAGTATACTGGGCAGTTTTTATAGGAAAGTTGCTGTTGCATATGCACACTGGCAGATTGTTGACTTACAGTAATGCAGGTGCTGATCCAGAAGGTGTGCTGGTGGGGTAGGGGCCACAGGGACTGCTTGCAGGGTGTGTCCCAATACTGTGGTTGAGTAAGGTCCTCCCGGAGAGAAAAAAAGCATTTTATCATTGTAAATGGGAGTGTAGGACAAAAGCCCCTGAGGACAGAAGCCCCTGCTTCAAAAAATGTCAAGGTGGACAAAAGCCCCTGGGTGAATTTTACAACTAGGACAAAAGCCCCTGGATGAATTTTGCAAAGAGGACAAAAACTCCTGAATGAATTTTACAACTAGGACAAAAATCCCTTGGTGAATAATATAGAAAGAAAGAGACGAATGTTTTTAATTTTTATTTTTGATGTACATATTTATTGAAGTGATAACAATAACAGAAAAAACAAGACAAAATGGATCCATATCCTTTGATCCTATATGGCATGCCTTTACCATATTGTTTTAACTTATTGAAGACAGTATATGCATGGCACTTCAATATGAGTATGTGAGCAGAGGGAAATAATATACAAACACATAGCAATACTACAAACATAAATACAATGGTTACAAACATAGGAGAAATGAAGATGAGCACATGAATGGGGAAAAAGCACACTTCAAAAAACAATTTATATGAAATTCACAGTTAACACTCAAGTCAAGTTTACACAACACAATCACACAATGATCACATTTAGTTTAGTTAAGCCTGATGCACTGTGACATGGTGTGTAGAAACTGCATGATGGTGGTCTCGCCCTTGTCAAACTGCTGGCAAAGGGTCTTCCCCCTACTCTGGTGGATGATCGTCTGTTTTCTTGTTCTCTTTGGCTCCGGCTGCCCCTTGTCGTGTTTGAGGATTTGTGTCTTGACCATTGCTGCGTCTTTCTGGAGGCTGTTAAGTACAGTCCATAGCAATGGATGACTGTGCCCCACGAGGTGTTTGAACGCATTTTCCAGCTCTCACACATGTTGTTGGTTCGTTGCTGGTCTTGAAGCGTGGCTTCTCTAACATTGCAGGTCTCGGGCTCGAACCTGGGAGGGTTTCTTCTGAACCGCAGGTGGCCTTCTGATGTCATTACTGCTCTGTAAGACCCCGACACGTATGTGCTGTCGAAGTAGTCTACCAGACCGGTTGTTCCATCTGGTGCTACCTCCCGTAGAGCACGCATACCATCAGCCACTAGATCGACCGGCAGTCTGCCACGATACTTGCTGGGTGTCTTTTCGCAGGCACGCGTCTAGAAGAGCGGTGAGACACTCCTCGTAATCACTCTGATTTTTGGATGGCAGCAAAGCGTAAACAGTGGACACACAAGTTTCACCCACCGTGACCCGGATGCAGAAGAGTTGGGGAAACTGTGGTGGCGCAGTGGAATGTGTCCCGTCCATAAACCAGGTGTCAGCACGACCCAGTTGCTGTAGCTAGCAAACATCAGGATTCTTCTTGTCCCTGAGTCGTTGTCATAGATTTGGAAGTTGTCTTCATCTCAGAGAAGGGTGTACTCGGTTGGTAGGGGTTTGGGGATAGCTGCTGAGGAGGTTGGCTCTGGTGGCGCGGTCCCTCGCTTATGTCTTCTTATTGACCTCTTCAGGGATTCCACACGCCCAGTTGCTGCTGCAACCTTAAATATAAGAGTACAGTATTGTTCAAATTAACAAATGATTAAAAACACTTTATCTTATATTGCTTTCAGTCTAATACTTGTGTATGGTAATAGATATCAGCTTTTAACATTTATTGCTATCAGACTTATATTTGTGTATATGGTGATACATATAAGCTTTTGTATATTTTAACAACATATAAGCTTTTGTATATTTTTAACAACACAGTTTATGTTGAACATGGTTTATTCATACCTCTTTTGGGACAGTTGACAGCTTGTCTGTGATGATTTGGCCTGGTTTGCCTCTGTTTTGATCTCGTCCTTCACCTTCAATGCAGCGATGAGGAAGTGGTCTGCGTCATGGGAGTGTGGTGTTGATGATTTGACTTCCACAGTCTGAATGCAATTAGTAAATGCAATACATGTCAATTATTTGTTATGGCAATGATTGATATTTTGAAGTTCTTGTAAAATCAAAATGTTTATGCTTGTTATATTGTAATATATGAAGTATTTATATCAATTCATTATAACAAGTCAGGAGGTTCATGTTGTGGGACTTACATTAATGTCTGTGATCAGTGCTCCTTTACACTGGTAAAATTCATTCAGGGGCTTTTGTCCTAGTTGTAAAATTCATTCAGGGGCTTTTGTCCTAGTTGTAAAATTTACCCAGGGGCTTTTGTCCACCTTGACATTTTTTGACCCAGGGGCTTCTGTCCTCAGGGGCTTTTGTCGTATCCCTGTAAATGGTGTTCTGTGGTGACTTTTAAAGCACCTCAAATGCAAAATTATCTATTATTTTATTGCATTTTTTTGTTTTAAATTTATCAGCAATACTGCAAGTGAAAAGTAAAAAGTCACAAGCTGAACGCTCCAATTGTTTCTACCAAACACTGAAAATGATCATGCGGAATTATGATGGTACTTGCCAATCATTTACTAGCAATTTCAAATGCTTTCCATCTGTCATGAGTTGTATAGTTTGAAAAGGGGCTGTTTATCTAACTCAGAAACTATGTATGACAGCTTATCTACAGTGGTTTTCGTTGTCTCAAAATTTGACTACTTTTCAGAGGCAGTAAATACCTAAGTGAATGCAGCGAATTCGTTATCTTGTTTTAATTTAACTTTTCTACCAAAAGTTGCTTAACCGGTTGTAATAATGACCTATGTAATTCTATGTTGTTTCACTTGTCTGCTTTATTATACCCCCAAAAAGAAGTTGGTAAGTTGTTTACTGGAATAGGGTGTAAGTTCCCTGTTCAGGTTTCTTCTCCTACAGTTTTTTGTTAATTATGATGGAACTTCACAGTTGTCTCTTGTACCATGGCAAACCGTGCGCCTGCTAATTTTGTTTCAATTAGATGCTAAAAGTTATTTCCCCTTAAAACTATATTTCAGGTCCATGGGCACAATTTTTTCCAGGTTTTATCTTACAGTTTTTCAACAATGTTGATTAACTTCACAATTATCTATAGTACTATAAAAACCTGTTACCTGCTATTTTTATTGAATAATGAAAGTTACAGAAGTTACTGCCCCATTTAACGCGTTACCAGGTCTGTCTATAGACACATTTTTGTCCTAGCTTTTTCTCCTACTGTTTAACATCAATTTTAAATAACTTAAAGCAATTATCTCTTTGTCTAGATGACGTTGAAAAGTATGCAAAAACTTGTTAATCACACATAGCTTGCAAAGCAAAATTAATCAGGCTTAGACAAATATTGTAAATCCACGCCTGATCCAGATATGCCCTTTTGGCTGCGGAATCTCTAGTAATATATATAGGCATCTTATCTTATTAATGTAAGAAGCCATCTTAGAGTACCATGAGTTGATAACCAAATGGGGGTGTACCCACTTTTTTCCCAAACTTTCTATATTTTTGGCTAAAAAAAAGAAGAGTTGGCAAGGTTAGACTTTTCGGGTGTTTTGACAAGGCAATCCCTGCAGTGTTGAGTAAAATTGCCTATGGTATTTAAGTAATGTATTAATTGTTTTGTTCTATTGTTCTGTTATTTCTTGTTGAACTTGTGATTTCATTATATTTTAGCTGAACAAGAAATATTCCAAAATTGAAGTGAACTGTAAAATGACATTGTAAGTCTGCATTCAAATCAATTCTAAACACTTAACAAATACTTACCAGAATTTACTTATCGGAGGGTTGAAACTAGTAGATAATAAATTTGTTCTTTCAGAACCGAAGTTGGTTGTTGACTCCACTTACCTTTAATTGTTATGAATTACTTACCATATTTTCTCACTTATAAGACGGGGATTTTTCCTTTAAAAAGTGTGGGGCTCATCTTATAGGCGGGGTCTAGTGACTTGGCAAAAGTTTTCACGTTGTTTTAGGGCGAAAACATACCACATAAACTTATTAGCAGTTATGCAATGACCCGACGTGCTGTCATTATCGACCGCCGATAACTTACCATTATTGAACTTTGACTTCTATCGTTCAACCATTAACTGTCTCAAATACATTTCCCTTTGTTCTGCATGAAACACAGCTTATTAGCCATCAGTAAAAACTGAAACAAACTTTCAACTTCAGTCTACTAAATACACCAAGCTGTAATTTACTTGGCGTTTCTGGGTAGACTTGCCTCATTACACAGGTCAAGTGACTGACTCTGAGATAAGCTGTTGTCAAGGTGATATCGATCAGTTTGACAGTGAGGGAGTGAATAATGTGTTTTTATAAGCAGCTGCCAATTACATTTCTCCATGAAATTATTGATTGGCGGCATGTACACAAGGACAGTTCACTGTTCCCCGATATATCGTGTACTGTCATACCAGACTTGGTGACGTAGATCAAAGAAATTAATGTCATGCCGCCACGAGCTACAGGATAGCAGTGCAACTGAGACTAGACACATTCCGCAACGTGTGAAATTTACAGTCACTGTTAAACCCTTTTGTTGAGACAGCATGACTCGACGCTCCTGTTCATTTTTTTGCTTCGTCTTATAAGCGGGTTGAAGCAGAAACTGGCAATTTCACAGGTGAAGTAGGAGGGGGAGGGGGGGGTCATCTTATAAGCAAATAGTCTCATAAGTGTGTAAGTACGGTACCATGTTTCAAGTATCTAATTAACTTTGTTTTGATCTGCTCTGTAAAAAAAATAGGCCAATTAAATCATCAAAATATACAAATTCTAGAATGAAACAAGTTTTAAACATTGACACGTATATGTGTTGTGTTGTAATTGTTTTAATCCTTTGCACTTCTGTCACGTAAGTTGCATAAGTTACCCTTGATAGTCATTGAAAGTGAAATGAGATCAATTAGTTTAAAATAATTTAAATAAAATGTATGTAGAGATACCACTATCAAGTTAATTTTGATAACAAACACTTCTGTTGTAGTCAGACTTATAGAATACTAAAGCAATTTTTATGCTTGGTTGCATACAGGTGTGCTCAAGCCAAGAAGTTGGCACAGTGGGAATAGAAGTAGGTGTGAAGTTGGCAAAATGGGAAAAAATAACCAACTTTAGCAAGATAAGGGATCATATATTGTATGATCATTTAATGTTTGGAACTGTTTGGCTCAAAGTTTAAACCATAAGGAAATTATATGCCACAGTAAATATACTTTCAGTGGTAATTATTACTGTGTGATAGGGAAATAAATGCACATAAGTCATTTGAAAGGACACTGAGATGGTAGGCTTAACATATTTAAATAGATCAGATAGATGGCTGTCCCTACACTGGTGTTGGTGGTGTCAACCAAGCCTGTTATCTTAACCATGATAAATCATGTGATGCCTTCATCAGAGAGTCAGTGTCAAGCATTTAGGTGTGAGGAGATAAACCTTTGTTGGGAAAACTGCTATATATGTTCATTGTGAGTAAAATCAGTAGTTACATACAACAAATATGTTAATTTAAACTATTGTTTCATTTACATTGGAATTTATAACGTAATTAGAAATGTTGCATATTTAATAAACAGCGCATTTACAGATCTCCATGATGATATATGGTAGTTTTACTAAAGTTATTGTTATACATATGTTTTAGTTAAATGCTTTTAGTGTTCTCACAACTTGTGGTACATTATGGCCTGTATGTTTCACACAGTTTGTGCTCAGTTTTTCATTCCATTGTTGCTACATACATGTGTTAAATTCCCATAGTAGTGCAACTTAATTGGTATAGCATTTTTCCTCAAAGAGCTGCATCTTTCATGTAAATTCTCATATATATATTGTTTCATATTGTTATCTATATACTCGGGTGTACCTGTGACTAAGGGTTAGAGTGACTGGCTTCTTTGACACCTTGACTTCTCCCTACATGGATGCAAATCCAGTTTAGGGCTGAGGACTTCATGTGGGAAGGTCTTTCAGCTTACTTGTGAGGGTGATAGTACCCAGACATTTGTCTTGGGTCTTTCTCTACAAAAATGGCTTGATGTCACTACAATGAAATTAATTGTGTCCCTTTGATGTGTTTCTAAATAAAGCAGAAACAATTATATAACCAGAAAAAGGTCAGTTCTTGATAGAATTTGGATGTATGTAAGCACACATGGTCAATTTAAGATTTTTTATGGAATAAAAAATTAACTAAAAGTTTAAATTTGTACCTGGATTTTTTATAGCCAATTGGAAACAAGTTCTTACAACTTATCAATCATTCGTACCTGCCCACTTCCATAGTTGAACCAGTACTCAAATAGTACCTGCAACAGGGTGTTATGCAAAGGCAAATGTTTCATGGTTGGTTTTGTGTTCAAACCCGGATACTCCAATCCAGACACCACAATACAAGAAACACCCATGAACAATTAGTAGCGGTGTTTTGATGATCTAAATTTTATGCCTCGCAAATAAAAAATGAAAAGTTTTCATAGTTCTACTCAAAGTAGAAGGAGAACTTGGTATATTAGAAAACCTAAAGTCAACATATAAAATTTTGTTCTCTTATGATCCGCCTGGTTAGCTATATTTTAAGAGGTATAATGTGAATATAAACTTATGGTCATATACATTATCCATGTTTGTGTGGTTATAAAGATTACGTCAAGGCCATTATCTCGACTACATGCTAAAGTGTAAGTATCATGACTAACAGTTCACTCCTGCCTGTGAGGTCAATGACACGGCACAAAGTACATATTTGCAGATCCTTCAGAAATTTTACTGTCTTTTTTAAAACAATTATTCACACAAGATGTTTTCTGGTGTAGATCTATCATCAAGTCATTAGTGTTTCTTAATGGTACAAATGGTGCACAAGATTGGGAGTGATTGTATCATGTTGTATAATAGAACTACTAGTAATGGACACACTATTCCACTCATAAAACCTACAATAATTGTTGCATGTGAAGTGCAAATCTTTTCCCAAAATTTAAATTAAATGAAATTAAATCCGAAAGTTTGGACAAAAATTTCATTTCTCAACCATATGAGTCATTGTTACCTAAGAAAGGTTCTGCAAAATGTTGTTCATTGATGACCTAGATCTTTATAAACACTCAAGCATAAATCATCATTGCAAACAGGTATTTCCTATCCAAGCCACACTTCAGAGATGGCTATTGTTAAACTTAGAAAAGCATGTGACCACTTACTTTCGATATCACGTTATCCCTGGAATCTGCTCTGACATCAATACCTATTTTTAGCAGAGACCACCATTGAGCTTTTTATACTGTTGTAAAGAATACACATTCAGAGTTGTGTTTTTTTTGCAATTAGTTCTGTGAATCAATTCAGTTAGTGTTCAAAATTGTATTTATTAAGACTAAAGTATTGGGTTTATTAAAAAAATTATGCCCAAATTTTCCAAAGCGGTGGTTGGGTTTTGTATTATGTATTTGATATATGCAAACTGTCAGATAGCACCTTTAAAATCATATTGGCTCTTGGTGAGATCAACAAGATTTGCCTAATTATCATATAATTTACTATATAATATCAAACTAAATACTAATTTGCTGAGATGTGACTGTGAATATGATGTTGAAGTCACTTTACTAAGTCATATAGTTTAACCAGAGAGCTAAGTAACAATAGTATTGATTTCTTGGAGGAGACATGTGTGCAGATCTGTCTTTAATTATCCATTAGCTGCTATTAATGTAACCCTGCCTCATTATAAGGGTTATTTTGACACATGGCCTGGCCTGTTTGTTTTCTTTTATATTATGTTCCTTATATAAAGCACCTGTCTGCTGCTATCATCACCTTTATTACTTCCATAAGAACTATATGTTCAGTTTCAGCTTTTTCAGGAGAGTGTATCGCTTATTTCACATGATAAGTGACAAAATTTCTTTCTGGTATGCAAATTGATGAAAATTTATACAAAATGTGGTCATCAGTGACATATAACAAAAAAGATTAATTAATTATTTTAAAAAGAAAAATTGAAAAGATCTGAAGAAAAAAATAAATTCTGAATACTAATTAAACAGAAGAATGATAAACTGTAAATAATAAAATACATAATGTTGCTATGATACACAAAGCACAGATTTGACCCTCAGATATTTTAATTTGACCCTTGAAAATTTTGACTGAGTGGTCAATGAGTGAGGTTCAGAGTCTACTGAATGCCCTGATATTTATAAAGCATTGCTTGGCAAATACATCCCTACATGAAGTCCTATCAACTGTATAACTGAATATTTGAAATTTTTCTGAACCCTTGATTTTGCACATCATTGCAAAGAAGAAACTTTGGTCTTAAAAATGTAAACCCAAAATCTTTAGGAAACATTGTAAAAATGTGTTTAATATTCCTAATAAACTCATTACATTTCACAGTGAAATTATGATGCTGGCAATATATAGATCCCTTAACAATTTGCAGTTTTAATCATCAAGATGAATTTGTATGAAAAGGTGTTGAACAGAATTCCATTAGTGCCATTTGTCATATGACATGGTAAGTCATAATGATTAGACAGTGAATCCTGTTGCTGTAACAGATGGAAGCCACTAATGGACATGGTGCACTGTTGAACACAAAGGGACTTGTTTCTAGCAGATGTAATATATAATGTAAAGGTTCACATTTTGGACATGTGTATTAGTTGAGATTTTTGTTTCATTGTGCAACTGGTTGTAAGTCACAGTAAGTGACTTGCAGAGGTTTATGTTTCTCTTTCAAACAAAACAGGTGGTTGTAACATATGACCTTAATGTTAACCAGGACTCACTGAATCAATAGCTTTATACTTTGATGTCTGAATCAAGAGCTTTATACAGATATGTCTAAATCAATAGCTTTATACTGATATGTCTAAATCAATAGCTTTATACATATGTCTAAATCAACAGCTTTATACAGATATGTTATTGTTTTTTGTTTTTTTTGTTTTAGACCCTGTTGTGTAGTGAAGTTGCCTTAGTTGAGGATGCAGCCTGCAGTAACATTTGACCTCACCTACTACCCAGTGTCTGTGGTGAGCTGTATGTTCTTCCTGGCCATCTTCAAGTATGTCAGTCCCAGCATTTCCTCGTACCTGTGTCCCAAGTTCCGCACCTTACCTGCAGCCAAACAGGTCTACTGGCACACCAGGTATGGACCAGAGACACTATTAGACTTTATCATTATTGACCCATATTAAATACTGTGTTATTTACATAGTGACCATGTGTATTGATTGAGACTGAGCAGCAAATAGTGACAGTGTGTATTGATTGAGACTGAGCAGCAAATAGTGACAGTGTGTATTGATTGAGACAGCAAATAGTGACAGTGTGTATTGATTGAGACTGAGCAGCAAATAGTGACAGTGTGTATTGATTGAGACAGCAAATAGTGACAGTGTGTATTGATTGAGACGGCAAATAGTGACAATGTGTATTGATTGAGACTTAGCAGCAAATAGTGACAGTGTGTATTGATTGAGACTGAGCAGCAAATAGTGACAGTGTGTATTGATTGAGACTGAGCAGCAAATAGTGACAGTGTGTATTGATTGAGACAGCAAATAGTGACAGTGTGTATTGATTGAGACTTAGCAGCAAATAGTGACAGTGTGTATTGATTGAGACTGAGCAGCAAATAGTGACAGTGTGTATTGATTGAGACTGAGCAGCAAATAGTGACAGTGTGTATTGATTGAGACAGCAAATAGTGACAGTGTGTATTGATTGAGACTTAGCAGCAAATAGTGAAGAACCTGATCTGAAGCTCTCAGTGGTCACATGTTAGAAACCTTACCAAGCTACCAAGAAGCGACATTCATGGTCCAATCTTCACCAAACATTGTCAAAATGTTTGGCTGCATGATTTCTTGGGATAATAGTTCTGAGTTGGGTAGGGTCAAAAAGTAGGTCACTAAGTCAATCCACTGCACAAGAATATGAACTTAAAACAGTGTTGCTGTTTTTTGCCTAAACTTTACAGAACTTCAGGAGCCATTTGCCAAGACTGTTATTTAAGTAGTGTGCATATCTTCTTTGTTATTTATCAAACTCACAACAATGTGATAAAAATTGGTAAATCCATCAGAACCGTATTCACGCCATTATTGCAGTCTGCAAGAAAATCACAAACTACTCTAGTTGGATTGTTCAGTGCTAAAAGATTTAATATGATGCCCTCAAACTATCATTGAGTCTTTAAAAAAAGTAAGCTTCCTCATTACTGTAACTAGTTTTAAGGAAAATGGCTCACTAGACAAATCTTTATTTGTATAGCTTAACAGTGAAAACAAAAGCAAACCAGAGACCACTAAGCCAAAGTGTTAAGATTTTCTTGCTCATATTAGTAAAGTTTATCAATAGAACAGCAATGTTTAGTACTTGAGTACTAAAACAAAAACAACACAACTATAAATATTGAGTGATATGATTTTTTAAGACAAGATTAAATTGCTGCATTCTTGGTTTACTGAATAACATACAGTTACATGTAACATTGTTTGATTTAGTTTCCTTTTTTCAGTGTGAACTCGAGCCTCCATGCAGTAATAACAAGTGCAGTCTGTATCTATACCTTCATCAACGATGACAAAATGCAGGAGGAACCAGTATGGTGAGTTAGCAGTTTTAAGATTTATATATATTTACTTCTTATACTCACTCATAAAATTACATTGAGATTATCAATATCATTGGCAACATTTTATAATATCTTGTAACCAGCTGATTACTGATTACATGTAAAATATTTTCCAACAAGATTTTATCTTGTCACTTGTTTTGAATAAAACATTTACAATACTTTTAATCTACTTTAGTCGCTATAGACATTGTCTATCAAGAACAGCAAGAAACAAGGTATGCAAGATTTATGTAATGTGCATGTTGTTTAACAAAAATAAAGGTACAATGATTTAGAATAAATATTAACTCATTCACCAATAACTGTGTCACTGTCTTACACTGACGGTTCATTACATTTACATCTGTCTCAGACTCAGAGTATTTTAGGCCACTTGACCCTGTATGACATCAGACAAAACGTTGGGTAAAAATTTGAAAATAGAAGTTTCAAATCGGCTACACACTTGTGAAAATAAGGGTGATACAGATGAATTAATTTAAATTGTTAAATAAAACAACATCAGTGAGTTGCATAGTTACAGAAAGGTACTGAAAATTATTCAGTAGTTATTGCTAAATTATTCAAGTACTCGAAGTTTTCAGACCATAACAAACTATTTTAATTGAAACACTATAGAATGTCCTTCTGCTATTATAACAAAAATATAAATTTAAACACTTGGTGTACAATGTATATAAACCTCTTAAATTTAACAAACATCATTTATCATATTTGCTTCAAGAATCCTGACATTGATGGCCATGAGCCTGTTGCAGTGGTGTTTGTGAGAATAATGACTGTATAGGAGAATGCAATTGAGGATGTAAATGTTGATCTTAACCAAATCCTAGTATTGGAACCTTGTACTTTCTTTAAATCTCAACATAAGTACTTTAATAAGTACTGGGATAATATTATAACTGGAATAATAGAAATATTTTTTGTAAGAAATATCTCCGTGTATATGCATCTTTAGTTAAATATCTAGATTTTTGTTTATAAATTTTTCTGTCTATTTCAGGAATGACAGCATAAGTGTGCGAGCCAGCTGTGCTATCGTGGTTGGATATATGACAGCAGGTCGGGGTCTTTGTCATAATACCATTAATAAATATTGTGCTAGATTTTGTTAACAACACTTTCCTTAACTTCCATTGCAAATTTATACACCACAGAAACAGAAGTAGATACAAAAGGAACAGAAGCAGGTTTGACAGCTATCAGCAGAATATGTCCAATCAGTTTGTTAAAAAGCCATTTGATGAAGCCTCCTTTTGTCAAGTTTAGTGTATGTTTTTTTTATAGAGTTCTTATTAAAGTTATTTTTATATTGTTTATTTTTAAGTTTACAGTGTAAACCAGTGGTAACCAACTTATGTGTTGTTTGTGTTTCAGATGCTATCATCATGATGTGTAAGTACAGCCAGATAGGAGACCCTTACAACCTCCTGCACCATGCAGCATCTGTCTACGCCTACTACTATGTAATGGTGAGTGCTACCTGGCTGGTCTCTTTTCTGTTGATGCCAGTGTGAACAGATCTTGTTTAAACATTTTTATCTAATATTTCTGTACTAAGGTAGTGTCTCAAATGCAGAACACCTTTTGAGAAAGTCATGTATTAAGATTTGTTAAGATGATGAAGATGTGTGAAGTGTGTCACTATAAAATTGCCATGCCTATCCCCACATCAAGTTCTCTCTGGTAGTAGTTGCCTATCCAGTGTTTGAGTTATGTCCCATTTATTTTATATACTTGTCCTAAACAAACATTGGTCACATTGCAAGGAATCCACTTCATATCCAAATAGATAATTTATGATGAGATGAAGTGCAGAGTGCAAGAATCAAAACCTTTTTCAATCTAGTTTTTTCAGCTCCACTATTCTCTGAATAGGGAGATCTTTTTTACTTACCTGTAGACCAAAATGCTTCAGTGAAAGTTTTGCTTTCAAGAACTTGTCTCATAACCATGCAAAGTATTGAATAGAAACTTCACTTATGCATCCTAAAATAAAGCAATAATTATTATGAAATGTGTCAGTCTATTCAAATACAGGCATTATGGCACTTAAATAGTCATCCATGCTCTCCTGTAACAGATCTTAATTAATTATCCCTCCTTGCTGATTTGCTTGACGAGAACATAACTTCATCACTATGCATCACTTTAAACATGATATATAAGTATGGGATGAGAAAAGAACACAAGAAAATCAACTCTAATCCTATCAAGTGTTTGGAATAATACTCCCAAAAGGTTCCCTTTTGTACATTATTTCTTTCATCTTAATGTGTTTGTATAGTAGGGACAATAGATTACAGGCAATGAGGCCTCGGGATCCTGATATTGTTAATTTAGCACATTGGCTTCCTAATCTCACATCTACAACTTTGTTTAAATAGCATGACTGTGATGTAATAAATACAACAGTTTTGTTTTTTTCTCCTTCCACATACTTCAGGAAGTGTTACTAAGACCATTTTCAATGCTTTTAAGACAATTTACACTTTGAAGATAAAAAGTTTATGTTGATTGAGCCTCTTGTTTCCTGACCTGTCAGGTAAGATGACTTAAATCTTTTTTTTGTTTTTTATTGTTATTATTTTTTTCTTTTCAGACATATGGAACTTATGTCTACTTTGCTAACTTTAGGCTGCTTGCTGAACTATCCACTCCATGGGTGAACAACAGGTAAGAGTATTGTACACAAAGTTTGCAAACATGCATAGCAAAAAAAGTCATTGAACTGGACAAATGAGCATCAAGAATGAAGTTAAGCAATGAATTTGTCACTTCACTGTAACAAATATGCACAGGTCTCATGTTACAGGTCCTAACCAATACTTTCTAACTTTTATTACTAATGCAATCTCTTTCCTCATATTATGCACTTCACTTTGCTCTTGATTTTTGTCAGTCTTAAATATCTGAAACTTTAGTTTTGAATTATCATGTCAAAATACTAAACATAGTTGCTAGTTTTTAAAAGACTTAAATCTTTCATTTCCCTGTAAATTTGCATGCAGTAAAATGATGCAGGTTTCATACTGAAAATAAACCAAGAAGGTTCATTAAGCAATTTTTATGAAAAGTAAATCAAGTTTACATTCAAAATACGTTTCAAATGTTTTATCTATATTGATAATTTCGAAAAATGTAAAATTGAAGGTCAGACTGCTTGCATGCAAGAACATTGATAAGAAAACATGTGTCACCATAATTGTTTAATAAATTAAGTCCAGTGAGTTTATTATTAGATTGACGTACATTTTAGCTTCCCAATATACTGATCTGACATAATTAATAATGTTGTTTTTACACAGTTGCAACCTACTTAGTTAGAAACCATGTTAAGTTAAAAAAATGTCTTCATGGACATGTCTTTTAACAACAAAATTAACTGCAGTTGAAAGAACAATATTAAAACGGGAAGCATCTTACAATAGCCATTATAAGCAAGAGCAAAATATGCTTGACTCTCACCTCTCTTAATGCAGCATAGTAATTTCTTTGTGGGAACTGCAACTTAAATCTGTAAATTGTGTTTATATTATTACATTTCCTTTTATTATCATGATGATGATGATGCAATGATGATGATGATAGAAACTAATTTTAATTGACTGCATTAAATTCTGTACTTCTTATTCCTGGTACAGTTATTAATCATATTAAAAGTCACATGCCTTTCACATAGTTTATTAATGTTCATTTGATGCAAAACAGCAAATCTTTAAGAAAAACAAAATCTTAGACCACAGGCCCTGGTAGGGCAATCGGTTGAGCATAGGCTTCTGGTACAGGAGGCTCCTCGTTCCATCCCAGTCCGCAACATACCATAGTCATTAAAATTGGTAGTGGTATAGCTCCCTTGCTAGCATTCGAGCAAATATAAGGGTAGTTCCACAACTGGTTGGCCCAGTTTCCGGATAATGTTACTGGATGTGGTATCATGCCAGGTGTTCATGGCATACTATACATAGTGAAGGCAGCACTATATCTGCTTCAAGTGGACACCATCTCCAGATAACTGAAATTCTGTTGGTAGGATGATAAACTCAATAAACAAAATCTCAGATTTGTTGAAGATTATGTTTAAAACATCAAGCATAACAACTTGAAGGTGTTATGTACAACTCTACGTGTTGTATACAGATATGTCTGGAATAGACAGGATCATCAGCTGCACATACAACAGTTACTGTCACATGTGTCTGGTTTTAGGTGGTTCCTCGATGTGATGGGACAGAAACATACCAAGGTGTACCTGTGGAATGGTGTCCTCCTCACAGCAGTATTCCTTGCCTGTCGTATAATGACCATGCCCTACTGTTGGTACAAAATCTTCACCATCTATGGCACCGAGCCATACCTGCGCACAGGATACATCCAATATGTGTTACTCAGTTCCTGTTTTGTTCTTGATATACTCAATCTATTCTGGTTCTACAAATTGTTGAAAGGAGTTCATAAAACGCTGTCAAGTCGTGATAACAATAAAAACAATTTAGTAGCTCAAAAGGAGGAGTAATGTGATATTTTTTTGCAACTTTTTTTTTTCTCTTTTAAATTATTTTATTACTATTTGTTGTCAGTTTTTTATCCATAATGTCAGGATTGTGTTTATCAATAAGACAACTATACCGTGTTATCCAAAATGTTTATAACATATTCCTGGGAGTAATTGCTAATTTCTCTTGGTATGATAATTTTATCACCATGACATAATTCCTGCACTTGTTTTTACTATTTTTACTTTTTATTCTTGTCATCTTAACTCTGTTGTGAGTCCTTCTACAATATGCAGTAGAGATGATCTTTAGAAGTTATGCACACAAAAATAATATGTAGGCAGTATCACAAGGTATTTGTATATAAAAGATACATAAGTTAGAATCGTTTTATTTAAATAATGTTACTGTTAGTATAGTTAACAATAATTTTAGCATAATGCTATACTTGAAGCCATGAAAAGTTGTACAAAACCAAAAGATTATGTGTAGAGAGACTTCATGAAGTAAAAGGGAAGCAAGGGCACGCTGCAATGCTTCCAAGTATTCGGGTTATTATATATACATGAAAATGTCATGTAGCACTAATACTGTGTTGATAATGTTTCCAATGTTGTTGTTAGCTCTATCAATATTATACATGTTATCTAGTTAATATGTCCACAATAGAACCAAATACAGAGTTCACCATCTTCTTAACATCATGTTAACCCTTTAAGATATTGGGGAAGCCTGATTCAAACATTTGTTATTTCCTTCATGTTAGCCATGTCATATTTATTATTTTGTTACAGTTAGTTTGTAAAAACTGAAATAAAGTTACCATAGATGAACAGAAATTGCTAACTGCCATGTTGTCTGTTTGACTTGTAGCTGTAATATCTCTAGGGCATTATTAGTAGTAAAATTTCAGCACAGTATTCAGAATACAACTTTACATATTTGTTCTTGCATTTGAATGATTTCCTTAGTCAGATTTGCCTATTTTATTTATTACTTATTCCATAAATCTACAAAGATGTCTACCATTCTTTCTTTGTTGAAATAATTTGTATTGCTGGTATGTTCTACAAAAATCATCCTATTGATTGGTATCACATTTTAAAGAGGCTGAAAGATGAACATTTGTCAAACTACACTTTATTCAATCTTTGACAGCTGGCAGGAAGAAAAAGAACATATAGCTGATACATCCCACAGTGTGCTGAGTAAAGTTCATTAATAATAATGTGAAATTATTCTTACAGCCACTCTTGACCAACCAAGCCCTATATCATTAACAATGCTATATTTGAATGAGGAATGAAAAATGTTTCATGAGACAAGCATTGTAATCAGGAGTGCTGATCGTTGTAGTAATTTGCTTATATTTCTCTTCTATTTGTACAACTGTGCTAAACAAAATTGAAACAAAATAGCTTATAGTGATCAATTTATTGGAAAATTGCCTGGTTGAGACCAAGAATAATTTGTTACATAATAGTCTGATACGCTGCAATGTTAACTTCTTTACCCTTTAGCAAATATCTTAACTAAAATACGTTAAGGTTTTCTTTCAATGTAATTAAATATCAATTTATGACTACTAGCAAAGCATTGATTGATCAAAATATAATGTTATTTCTATTTATGGAACCCACAAGCTAACTGGTTAAACCAGAATATTCTGGTAGTATGTGTCCTTCGAAGGTTGGTAGTTTTAAATACAATTATTTTGTATTATCTAATATGGGTATTTTATATCACATTTGCTCAAATATAAAAAATGTATCTTAAAAAGCTCGATAAATGTTAAATATTTTACTTAATATTTTCTAGGTGTATATCACCCGCAATGCTAAAACAATGCCACATGTGCTTTGCACTTGCTGATCTTGATAATTAATAAATGTTACACACCAAGTTGATCAGGCGAAACTACCTGCAGTGTACAAAAATCTCTTAAAAGTCATAATTTATCATCTGAAGTTGCATGTACCTGTACAGCATGAAGTGCATGTGAATATTAAGGTTTCTCCTCTTACAAATCCTCATAGTTTAAAGTACATGTAGCTAAGAGAAAACGTTTGTTCTTTTGTACAGAAATCAGGCCTGGTAGAATTGCGAACAGATTACTTATACAAGTGAACCCCAAGTGTAGGAGTCTTTTGATAAATTTGTCAAATACTGAGTTTATTACAATTATTATAACAAAAATACTACAGTTTTTGCAGAAATAAATGCTAAATTTTGACTGTTACATAACGATTATTTACATCAAACAAATTTTAAACTTTATTTTTATGTAAGAGAAATATAAGTAGGAGTGCGTGTTTATTTTTTGAATTATTTCTATATGACACAACAGTGGGATACATTAGAGGTTGTATAAAGCTTGCCACATAAAGCAGCTGTATAGAGGATATTCCAATTGATTATTGTTGTTGTTTTATGCTCTTATGATGTTAACTTAGCATTTAATTATGTATCTATTGATATAATATTTTATATTCAATATGCATATGTTTAGTTTACATTATTAACCACTATGCTTTACATTGCATTCCAGTCTAATATACATTACCAGATGTCTTGATGTGTTGAGTTTCTGTGTTGTTACTGGAGGGGGGGTGGGGGTCTGTACTTTTGTTGAGTTTTTGTATTGTTATTCTGATTCAGCTATGTAACTTAAACAGTTTTAGGAAAAAAACACAATTATTACATAACTATTCAACATTTATTGTTTACATATACAGGAGATATAATTTCAATTTAATGTTTAGTCTGTAGAATCAATTAAAAATGTAGCAAACACAAACATGTATTAGCTGAATTAACAGTCAAGATAACAAAATTAATAAGTCTTTAATTTTGTTGGTTACCTCTGAGTTACCCTGTAATAAAGCTGTCATTTTGCATGGTATCTAGTCAAATTGAAGAATGATTATGCCAGACAGACTGAAAACAAAGGTTCTTTGTATTGTTGTAGCACACTGATATGTTATATCATTATCCAGCTTTTTCTGTACTGATAGTTTTGTATTGTTCAGATCTCTAGTCATATTTCAGGACCCACTTGTTAAGGTAATGATAATCCACCAATGTATGAGGCAGTGGCACAGCAGCAGAAAAGAATCCTGCCATACTACAATTGTTAAAATCTATGTGGCATAACTAACATGATTAAATAAGCATTTTGATCATGATCTTTTTTAATAAAGATGCTCAAACATTCAGCAATACAAGTTCATTTTGTTGTTGTTATTTTATGATTATCTTAGCCACAATCATTGTCATTTTTTAATCAAATTAGAAGAAGATATACTTAAGGCCAAGACATTTTTCTGGTACCTGTAGTAAATAACACAATGGCTGTGCAGCTTTACTCTGCAACTTTGCCATTGTAAGTATTGATTCCATTAAAGTTATTCTTGTACCATGCATTTTCTGCTGCTGGTGTCATTCTATTGCCACACTTGGATTTTCACTGTAACTCACATAATTTGAAAGCACCAATTCAAAATATTGTTAAAGCTTTTCAGAAATGTTGGTTGATTGGTAACCAGGTGACTCATTATGCTTAGATACATTTTTATAGGTTGTTTGGTAGCCCATTTACTTGTATAGCTAAGTTGGTAGCCCTTAAACAGCTGTTACCAAACTGCTTCTTTCACAGGTTGGTTGGATGATAGGTGGGTTGGTAAGTAATTTTGTGACTTATGACCTTTTGCTTAGTCTCTTTGTTGCTTACTTTTATCTTTCAACACAATTGCTAACAGCCATGAAACCTAATAATTTTAAAACACACTTTTTTGTTTATTTAAGATACAGTTTTATTTTTAACTTTATCTAAAATTGCATTTACATGATGTCAATTTTATCTAAAGTAACTCATTGACATTTAATCTTCACCAAAACAGACTACACAAAATAAGCTAGATGCATCAAGGCATGTCTACAACAAGGATTGCTCCATGAGGCCTATTACAAACATTTTATATCACATATTGCCTTTTCCTGACAGCAGGAGGTGCATTTGTAAATTTGACTCCCGTTTAAACCCTATAGATTACATTAGCTAGGCAAATATATTTGTGAGTACTGAAAAGGGCCAGGTAAAAATGTGAATGGATTAATTATTCAAGTGTCCCCACATCTTAAGATAAATTCATCAAATGATTTGCTTAATTACAATTTTTATGACAAAATACTAGTTTTTGAATTTTAAATTTTAAAATGAAAAAAGTAAAACTTAATTCAAAAGTAGTCAAATAAAAAAGTCAATATCATTGTTTTTAGTTAAAGTTGCATTAATTTTGGAGTTAACTTCAATTCTCTCAGACCATACATTGGATACAAAGCATATTCAATTTATCATTTTTGTTACTGAACTACCAACCTGGTATGGTCATTAGCTTATAATTTAAGATTGGGTTATATTTTTATCCTTATATAAAGCCAGTGTGAAATTTTAGAGCTACATGTATTAGTCATTGTTTCTGTAGCCCCATTTTGTTGCTTATATGCATTTTGTCCTTGTTGCATGTTTTGCATTATACAGTTCAGATGATTTGAAGGATCTTAAGATTGTATATGTCAATGATTTCAGCCTTCTTAATGAAATGACGTATCTGGACATTATTTACAGTGTTAACCTCTAAAGTCTAATAAATCTTATCCTAAAGTTTACTGATTCATATCCTAAAGTTTAAGGATTCATATCCCAAAGTCAGATGATTCATATCCTAAAGTCTTATGATTCATATCCCAAAGTCAGATGATTCATATCCTAAAGTCTGATGATTCATATCCCAAAGTCTGATGATTCATATACCAAAGTCTGACGATTCATATCCTAAAGTCTGATGATTCATATCCCAAAGTCAGATGATTCATATCCTAAAGTCTGATGATTCATATCCCAAAGTCTGATGATTCATATACCAAAGTCTGACGATTCATATCCTAAAGTCTGATGATTCATATCCTAAAGTCAGAGGATTCATATCCTAAAGTCTGATGATTCATATCCCAAAGTCTGATGATTCATATACCAAAGTCTGACGATTCATATCCCAAAGTCTGATGATTCATCCATCCCAAAGTCTGATGATTCATATACCAAAGTCTGACGATTTATATCCTTCAATTTAATGATTCATATCCAAAACTAATGATTCAAATCCCAATGTCAGATGATTCATATCCTAAAGTCTGATGATTCATATCCCAAAGTCTGATGATTTATATCCTAAAGTCTGATGATTCATATCCCAAAGTCTGATGATTCATATACCAAAGTCTAACGATTTATATCCTTTAATTTAATGATTCATATCCAAAACTAATGATTCAAATCCCAAAGTCTGATGATTCATAGCCCCAAGGTTTGATGTTTATAGCCCGAAATCTGATGATTCATAACCCGAAGTCTGATGATTCATAGCCCGAAGTCTTATGATTCATAGCCCAAAGTCTAATAAATTATATGCCAGAAATCATAAAGTGCATGGTAAAAAACCAGACAGTAATTAGAAATCGGGTAAATGGCTTGTCACAAAAAAATCGGCAGGTAACATGAGCTATAATTTAGAAATCCATAATGAAAATGTGTTGACTTGGAAAACTATCCAATTTCAAGGATAACACTTATATGTAAATGACATCTTGATAAATAGATTGTCATTCAAAATAAGATAATTTAATAATTTTCTTACTGAAAAATGCTTGACACCAATGAGGTCATTTATACCAAAGGGAGATTAACCTGCTAGTGTTGGTGCTAGAATGTTCCCGAGTTGCATATCATGGTATTACTTCTGTAGCCAACACTGTGTTTTGACTGAAATAAAAGTATAAAAACATTTTTTTATATCTTTTTAATGCTTTTATCCATTTTCAAACTACTTTCCAGTCACATAACATGTAAGTAACCTCGCTGTTTAAAGGGACTGGCCACAGTTAACGACGTTTGCGTTGTTGTTGTTGTTATTCTTAAAAAGGAACCTGAAAACCAAAACGCAAATGACATCATCGATCACTAAATATTTAAACAAGCTAATCTTGGAAAGCTAGTGTTGTCTTTTAATTAGGAGGTATAAAAGCACTGCAATGGTTTTCGATCATAGCTGATTCACTGTGGTGTGTAGCTTAGCTGCTCTGTACATGTACCTTACAGGCCATGGATATTGGTATGACTACAAGAAAAAACCCTGGACATAAGTTTACACCAGCAACAACAAACTCAGCACGGCTGCTATGTGGACAAAAGTTAACACTTCCACTCACCTGTATGATAGAATATGATCCATGACTGAAAAATATTAACTAGAAACTTGACTAGAAATAGTCCCGTTTTCATTATTTGTGTTTCAAGCGTGGACAATGTTCGACAATAGCGTGCAAGAGAATACATTACACTTCCGTAAAGTTTTGCACGTGACGATAAACGCTCGACAGTCGTCCACAGTGTAACAGCGGTACGCACAGTCCGTTTCCCGGGCAACATCAATGGTTGCTAGACGAGCAGACGATACACTTTTTTCTATGGCAACCAGGGATATGGTGGGAGGCCAAAGGCGTTCGAACACAGTCTGGGACTCGTCCTTGTCAGGAATGTCAATATCTGAGGACGTGATCCGGACGTTCGTAGGCACGTAAAGTCGATCTAGGGCTGAAAGACGTTGTTATAGCAACGGCGTGAGTTTTGATTAAAAGGATTTGCATTTATGTGATCACCTCAGTCACTATACAATACACAAGAGAATCGTGCAGCCTTTTCTTCCGTTGAATTGAAAAAGTCAACAAAAACAAGGGTAATATCACAACAGTGATGTTTTTATTAATTGCAGAGACATCAAGTACATTGAAATGAGAAAAGGATTTCATGCACTCAGTGACATAGCTGGCGTATGAGTACATTTTACAGGCTTATACGCGATCGCCAGTTGTGTATTTTGGATGTGGCAAAACACTGCTAACCGATATTGATAATAAGTCATTTGATGGAATTGGATAAAAATAATGTGAAAACATATCTGAATTATTAGCTTTGTGTTAAAATAATTTTATTCTTTAATTGGGCGTTCTATCTATTTCTAAATGTGTGCCTTTTGTCATATTTCTATTAATGCAGGCGATAAAATTGTATCACAAATTATCATTCCTCGCCTTCTTTTAAACATGTATTAATTATTAAAAAGATGTTAGAAAATTCAGCTGTACATACGCCGTTTGCAGACAAATCCCTGGCTGAGTGTGTTGCACGTGACGTAATGGATGACTCCGTCTGACGTTAGCGTGGCACAAAGGTCCGGGTTTGATTTCGGGGTATCTAGTAGATATAAAATAAACATAAAAGAAAATATCAAATAACATTTTTACAAAATTTAGAAGAAGAATATATGTATTTCCAAAAATAATATTAAATATCCCTATTCACTTCTTACAACAGTGCCATGGTGCGGAGATCTGGTTCGTTCTACAAAAAGACATTTCAATTAATGTGCTGTTGGCACGGGGAACAAAAAGTGTTTATGTTTAGCGCTTGGGAGTGTATTAGCTTGACATTAAATATAAATTTGTTATCTTTTCAGAATAATATTGAACTGATGTTTAAAAGTTGACAGTTTGTTAATAACGATCGTAATTATATTATCTTTACCAAAATTATTCCTGGAAAATTTAACATGACAAATATTGTTAATCTTCAAGCATAACTTACCCTTGTTGGAGAGATCAAAGAACGAGCCGTCACTCCACATCCATCGGTTGCTTTTGGTTGGGACCAGGCCAATCCACGCCGCCGGCACATGCAACTGACATTGGGATTTACTATTTACCACAATCAAAGGATAATATCTATATGCATTTATAAATATATGAGTTTTAAAATGTATTTTTAAATGTTATGTATCATAATGTAAAAAATAACTTACATTTGTCGACCTATAATAAGATTCGTTTTTATATATCTGTACCAAAGACAAAATTATAGTCGTAATGGCATCGTTCAGCTATTTTAGTCGAGAATGACCACTCAATAAGGCTTGGTCAGAACAGGCGGCCCACTGCAGGTCAGCTTGCAGACTCTTGTAGGAAAATAAGCGACCCGAATGCAATTCAAAACAACGTGGCGAGAGCCTTAGGTTGTACAACTCTGCGACCTCAATTAGTCGCCGCCCTCACCCCTATCTCTGTGCTCAATTCATAATACGACAATGGAGAAACAATGGACAAGGAATACCACACACACCAGTCTTCACTGTATTGCTCAGTAATGTATTTCACATTGGGTGAAAGAAAATTGGTCGATACATGAGATACCAACAAAGTATACATATAAGAATGTGCCTTTGACATGAAAGACATCAATTTTGTTTAATTACCAAAGCCAAAGAGAGAATGCACACAATGATTTTAAAGACGTCAAATTCTTCTAGACAACAATTATTATCCGCATTTAACTTCTTAAAGTGGACACCGTTTCCAGATAACTGAAACTGGCGGGACGAAAAACTAAATCAACAAAAATAAATGAAATATGAGATGCCCATAATATTTAGACTTTCTGGGATTTAAAGTTGGTATCCAACAGTTTGGACCAAAATATTCTTCTCAGACAACAAAATAAGTCATCAAGGGGTCTAACCTAAAGTAGGAAGATCGGTGCTTTAAGTCAGCCATTCCAGGAGACTGGTGTCAATGGCCTGACAAGCAACATTTTTGGTGAAAGTCGACCACTATCTCAGTAAAGTATGTACATTTTCTTGTATTATATGTATTGTATATGAGATAACCACTTAGCCGCTAGTTTAAGACACCTGCGCCTGGTCTGTTTTTGACACTGGGGCCCAAACTCTGCAGTGTTTGCAGTCTGATATTGGGAGCTTTAGAGCATTAGGTTTAGCTTTGCGTGGTCCAAGAATTAGTGGTCAACTTTCACCAAAATGTTGTTTGTCCCGCCATTGACACCACTCTCACTGAGGTGCCCTGGATCAGTGCGAACAGTGAAACATAAATCCCCATTCCTCATTGCAAACAGGTATTTCATATCTGAGCCACGCTGCACGTGTTGCTGTTTTTAACTAAGAAAACGACCTGACAACTTGTAATTACGTTATATCGTCATCCGGGTATCTATTTTCCTCGTCGGTATCTAATTTCAACAGAGGTCTGTATCGTGCTTATTTATAGATTTGGAATGTAAACAGAGTCCAAAACCGTCTTTACCCATATTAAGGTATAAGTTTATGCAGAAATTAGGCATTAATTCGCCAAAGCAGTGCTAAGGTATTGTTATATAAATTTGATATCAGCAAACTGAAGAATACCACCTTTATGACAGTGTACGCGGCTATGGAATGAAAGTAAATGTTACCAAATTTTGAATCGAATATGTAGACACTACGTACAACACGATACATATGTAAAGATGCAGTTTCTTCTCCCATGTGAATTCCTGTTCTTTTTAATCAAACACTGGCTATGTGGATGCGAGATTGGTACGCCTGCTTGGAGCTATATTGATTCAGGATTTCGGGCAGGACGACGCTCTAGCTACTCTATAGATCTGTCGATGGAGGAAGACGCGATGTTTAGGTGGAAATGGATAGCTTTTATAAATCATATATCAATACCCATCACTCCGAGAAACTTGGATATGAATCTAGCTCAGTGTTTGTTTAACAACAGAGCAGAAAACTAAAATACACATTTAGCAGACTAACAGAAGTTTTCTCAGCCTTTCTATGCACATTTCTGTACACACATTTAAGGCTTGAGTAAGATCAAATAATTTTGTAAATGAAAAAAAAGTAATTGAACAGTTTCATGCAAATTACGAATGCAATTAATGCAAATCAATCAAAAATGTTAATCAATCATGAAATTAACATTAAAGATAAACATAAAACTAAACCATATACATATACAAGCCGACATACAATCACGATGTTTTATATGCACATTAAGCCGACAGATGTCAATCACCTACCGACTGCCAGGGTATATTTTTTACAATTTATTTCAAAACAAAAAGTCCTACGTTGAGTACTGTTCGAACGATCATGGGTTCAAATGAGTATACTTGTATGGACAGAACTGGTAAAATCATATTCATTAGGGTATTTTGGAGCATAATTTTTTTTATATGTGTTAATAAACATCTGTTTTAAATTCTCCAACACTCTCACTGATTTAGAATGGTCAAATCAGAAATCGACAGAAAATCTATTTTTAATTAAGGCCGTGCGGGCAGCTGTCGATCGTAAGGTTCTGTTCGCAGGTTTTTTATTTGTTTAATTTTTTTTAATTCCCCTAAAATTGCAAACCGACAAGACCATCTTTAAAAAAAATGCAATAAAACAAAGAACTATTAAACAATCTTTATTTCAACAACCAAAAAATACAAAGACGTTACAAAATAAACATTGCAGCGTTATTTCTGTCAAAGGCGAGTTCCTTGAAACTGTTTCTGATCGGCACTGGCCGACCGATTCCGCCCGGCGGCCATGATAAATTTGACCAGGTCCATCTATTTATATATATGTGCCATAAAATTAGGACATGCAAAACATCATTTGTTTGGTGATGGACAACACTTTATTGAAAAGATGTTTTGAAAAATAGTGTTGTTGCACATCCTTTATTACTGGACTGTTCCTGTTGTGTCTACTAATAGTTTCTGATAAAGGTACTCCCGAAACAAAACCATCTTACAGATAATATTTAACTACTCTAAGGACCAATGACCTCCGTTACTGTTTTTGAAAGTTAATTTCCAACAGTTGATATACTTGCCAAATTTGCGAGTTTTTTTTATATTTTCAAATCTACTTGTTTCTTTCTGTTCCTTTTAATATGAAAGAATATGTTGTCATGAGTACGGATTAAACAGATAAAAAGGAAAAGATCTGTCACAGAGAAATATTAACATATATACTTGATGTATTTCGAAAATAAGCTCAGTTTATACTTCGTGCATTTGAAAAAAATCTTAATATAAATTCTTCTTACCTTTTAAATATAAGGTTTATATAAAAACTTTCTACATTTCAAAAGTAGGGTTAATATAAATTTTTCTTGCATTTCAAAAATAAGCTTATATAAATGATAAATAAATAATAAATATATTCAATTTAAAAACAATAAGTTTAATACAAATACTTTCTAACTTAAAAATAAACTTAACATACATATTTTCTACATTTCACAATTAAGACTACTAAACGTAACAGATATGTGTATAAATGTTATAATATGTTAAGAAACTCTATCACTTTGGAGAATAATTTTAACTGGGCAAGAGAGGTCAAAAATATGTTATGTAAATATGGATTTGCTTACATTTGGAATAACCAAGGTACATCAAACGAAAAAACATTCTTAAGTTTGTTCACCCAAAGATTGAAGGATAATTACATTCAAACATGGTATAGCAAACTTGAGAATTGCTCGAAATTGAATGTATATAAATACATTAAAGATGATTATGATAAGAAACTATTTGTGTGCATTTTAACAGTAAAAAAGTTTAGACATGCTTTTGCACAGTTCCGGACAGGTGTACATAGCTTAGAAATTGAACGGGGTAGGTATTCAAATACCCCAAGGCATGATAGAGTATGCAAGTTATGTTCACAGGGTGAAGTTGAATACGAAGGACACTTTTTACTTAAATGTACAGCGTTTGCATCTTTAAGACAAAAATACATACCTAGTAAATATTATAATACCTCTTCCGTGCATAACATGCATATTCTTCATGCCTCAAGAAACGAAACAATTATAAAGAACACAGCAATGTATATATATTACTCTATGATGAAAAGAAAAAAATTGTACAATATTTTACAATGATGAAATTTTGTCATGTACCAACTCACTTTTGTACTTATACTGTTATTTATTTGTTACCATTGTGTCATGGGCTGGTGGCCTACATACATGTATTCAATAAACTGTAAACTGTAAACATTTGTATTTTATTGAATGTATCCCTTTTTCGCCTTGTTATCTGAACTTTACTTATCAGAATACAAAAACCAGCGATCTTACAGAAAAACCCTGGAATAAATAACTATTGGAATCTTAGAACTTTGCCGGAAATAGCTAAGACTTGGAATACCTTCTGTAGTTCAGCGCTTATGAACTCTATTTCCCCTGGTTTCCATAGCGACGTGAGGGTTGAGCGGAAGGATATACAGGTTCCCCTGGCAACGTCAAAATCTGTCTTGGCGACTTCTGTCCTGTAACAGTAGTCTCCGTGGTACAAAAACCCGTCCTCGCATCCCTCCGGACTGGACGTGGCTGGGGAGGAACACGGAGAGGAACCGTTTTGTTTGATTCTCATTCAAAGTAACATCGAACAGTCAGTTCACTTCTTATTATTTAATTGTTCGCCGAAATTGTCGACGGAATACTGGCTGCATTTTTTTTTATATAATCTGACGTTTTGATGACTCCAAACTATCTATTCAAGGATGGCATCTAAATTTAATGTTGTAGCATAATCTATTAGAATCAAATATCATTTAAATGGATTCTATTATTTCCTTCAAAATTCGAATCAATACGACATTGGCACCACCATATTACATCTTGTACTAAACCGCTTGTGAACGGTGCGTCAACAGAAAAAGCCTTTATTTTGCATACAGTTGTTAACCAAAACTTACTGATCGCACAATTCAGTAGAGTGATGAAAGTGCTGTATGTAGGCTTTTAGTTACATGTCAGAATGTTTGCTATCGTTCTCAAATACGAAGATCATTTTTAAGGGAGAAAATCACGGTTTCTTAGACAACAAGGCCGAAGAGTGCTGTGTAGAAGTATATGTGAACACATAGAACAATGTGTGTAAGATATTCGAGTATGACCTACGTGATGACTTAATATCGCGTGAGAAAACACATTCATCAAAGGCGGAAACGCACAATTGTTAAATACTCTGTGCGTGAAGTGTGCTTTTTTTCGCTTTTTTCGAAACAGTTTGCATCAATTATATAAATTTTGTACCATATATAATTAGACTTCACAGAAGGTCCTGTACGTGGACACATACAACAGTCGATCCTTTTTATAACGGTTTTAACATATTTTTATTACTATAATAATAATAATAATTATAATAATATAATTTAAATATTTTCTTGATTTGCCCAATGTTTAAAAAAATAAGACGCCAAATACATTCAAACTCATGACGAACACAAGTGAAAGGAGGAAACAGTTTTATCATCTATATATTTTTGTAATAGAAACAGTCAAAAATGACATTTAGAAGTTTATAAAATGTTATCTAGATTACCTTGCAAAACTCCAAGTATTTGGCCGACGATATGGGAGACAGTGAGAAGTGTTGCTATCCGGCAGGCCATTGTTGACACAGTCTCGGAACACTACTGTATCATCTACTGTCACATCCTTCAAGAGTTCTCTCTTATCCTTCCAGTAACATAATTCTCTTCAATAAAACACCAAATTCAATGAAAGCATTATTTTGCCATTAAACGTGCCCCGTATAACGACTGTGTTGCTTTAAAGGTCCAATAAACCGTCCTTTATTACCATCATTAAGGACTTTATTAACTCCAGATCCGCAATATTTATGAACAAAAACATAATGATCAGTTAAATCAATGCACTATTTGAACTGGTCTGCAATTATTTTATGAAACATTTTCCAAGAAAGCATGCACACTCCATGATGGAACAACTGCACATAAAGACGGTTGTCTTCTGCTGCTGTAGTATTAAAATCATTGGCAGCAATCAGATAAGTATGGCTATCTGTTAATGTTTCTTGGAACAAACGGATCGGGGCAAACCGCGCAAGAAAGTCAGTGATTGCTTGGCGGATCGATACATCAATAATAGCCTGGTATTTAAACATGGCACGCTATTTTCCCCACAAATAGTCCGTCAAACATCGCCATTAATTTCATTCAAGACCTTCCACACGAAAACATAAATATGACCAGTAGAAAAAAAAGATTAATCACAGTTATCAGACAAACTTGCACTCACAAAATACACAATGAAACTGTTTTATTAAGAAATGGGAACGTTTCTACGATGCCCAGTGTTTACATACACATTGCTTTCATTCGTATGACACATTGTTCGTAATATATACAAAGAAATGTGGTTTTACAATCTTTGCATTTGCGATGTTATATAAATAATTTCATAAAAATTTATTATTAAACAAACTATATAAAAGTTGTGCACGCTTTGATTAAATAAATATTTATATTTAAGTTAGTGCTTTATTTCATGACACTTTATTCGCATTGAAAACGGTTTACTAATTATTATTATCTTCATTAGCATTAATTAGACATATTAGAAATTAACAAGTAGCATGTCTAGATCATCATCATCTGCTGTTGCTGCTGAAACAGCTACATGATTATTGACAGTAACTGTTCAGATGACAACACAATTCGAAACACTGCTAAACACGTAATATTAATGGTAAGTATTAAAAAGTTACATTTTTAACAATGTTTCTACAGCTTTATCAGGAAATCTGTAATGTCAAAATAAATTAGGCCCGATAACATTTACATGATTTCATTTATTATTTTGGCCTAGGCAAGCCCCTCTATAATCAGCAAATCCAAGTGTACGAATTTATTTTCAAAAACTTCCTGAAACACCGTGGAAAAGCACAGTTAACGGTTACCAGTTTAGGGCCTCCTGGATCAGTGAGTGTGTATCTTTAAGCCGTTGGAGTAACAACTATAATGTTTTGTTGTAATTGAAATGCAAAGTGTTTTCCCTGTTTGCGCAGCTTTCTTTCAAATTGTGTGGCTTTTTTTACCAACAGAAAACGAATAAGCGCACAATAAGTGTAGCTATTCTATGGGCATTTGTAAGGGGAATCAAAAACCCTGCATTATCAATAGTTGATCTCGTACGAAGTGAACTTAACAAACGATTTTTGGTAGACCTTGAGTTAACGGTGCTAAAACCGGGACAAAGAAGGAAAATCGGTAAACTGGTTGAGAGTTGTCTATATAAACACTGGCTAAACTAAGTTATTGGTTTTATTTCGGGTGTCCGTTTACGAGTTCACATCAGCCGGTTTATTTGTAGTCGCAACTTTGCAAACCTCATAGGATGGATTTAAGAATGGTTTCGTGTTGCTGTTTAGTTGTAATATTTAGTATTATTTCTAAAGGTCACGCGGTTCACACGTCAGTAGGCAGGCATGATGATGTGGATGTACACTCGACAGGAAGTAAATCAGACGTCAGTGATACAAGTTTTGGCCAAGCGGACGACAGAGATACGACTGCGGACAATTCTACAGAGTTTGGGCAAGAATCTGAGGATGAGTATAGGCAAGACGAAAGAACAGGGTCTATTACTGATACAGAGCGAAGACATAGTGCAGATCAACAACAACCTAAAAATGGAAAAACTGATGGAAGTGTTACGACCGATACAACGAGTGCGATAAATGACCGCAAAGAAAAGCGCCGGTACTCTGAGAAACGATCACGTTTTGGACACCACAAAATCCACAAGAGCAAAAAACAGCGCCACAGATCATCAAAATCAAATCCCGACGGTAGCGACGGTCAGACAGAAAATTTGCAAAAAAATGAACAGGACAGTGGATCAAATGAAAGATCTGCCGTCGGTGAACTTTTCCGAGAATCTTCAAACGTTCACATAAATGGAGGGTCCTGTCCGAAATGTGCCGAAAAGGAAGCGCTGAAACAGATGCGGATCGCCATGGTGAAGGACGCCCTGCTGCGGAAGCTTCAGTTGTCTTCCGTGCCGAACATATCTACACCGATTCAGCCACTTCCGTTTGACTTCTACGTCGATGAAGGGCTCCATGCCAACGATGAGCCGGACGTTGAGGAAGACACGGAGTTAATGGCTAGGACAAGGCAATTGTTCATCTATGGTGATGATAGTAAGTTACATCGGCATTCAATTTTCTTGCATTACATAAGATACCATTTGTACTATGATTTCTTGTATGAGCTGCTTATCTGCTGGCAATAACAACTAACTTAGTTACAAGTCATGTGTTCATCGGCAAAGACAACATGTTCACCACGTACAACTTCTTACATGCATCAAGATTTCCCGCAAAACATGCGGCTTAATGCATAAAAATTAAGGAAACGTGATGATTTGTATAAATGCCTTCTATGTAATGCGAGTATCCTGAATGATATCACTTGTGTTTTGCCATTGTTAATGTAACTCTGCAATTCTATTGACATTCGTATATTTGTCGACCTGTGGTGTGAGTTCGGGATGTGCATATAAACAAAGTATATTTTCATAAAAATCAAAGCCTTTTCACACAAACCTTCCTATTTTGGGGACGTATTAATGGAAGCAAACTATTTTTACTATTTGACGATTAGTAGTTTGTATTTATAAAATAATGTGGAAGCAGTAATCTTTACCGAAAACAGTTTCTTCGCGTCAACAAAATTGACACTAGCTAATTACATTTGTTCATGCGTGTTTTTGATTGATGATGTTCGTTTCTATTTACTCACTTCTATATATGGGCTTTACGAGTCACTAATTATAACGATTAAGCTTGCTATGGTGCACTTTTAGGGCTGAACTAATTATTACTCATTGCAACATATTAAATGCACCGTAGACGCCTTCTTTACTGGATCTGTCATGAATAAATTGGAAGAATGGCGAAGCATAGTGAAAGCTTTTCATTTCAAAAGAAGATCTCAATCGTGAACAAATAGGATTCTCAATAGATTGAAAGCGATTTGGTGTAAATGTGACACGGGTAGAAATGATAACGTTCGTAATTTTTTGTTGACAATGCCCTTGAACTTAATGTGTACAAGCTTGTTTTCTCGGCGGTGAACTTTGCTTAGGTCATGTAAAGGCGGGAGAGTTTTGGGGCAAATTACTTTATACTGTCGCTAAATTCACATTTTCATGTTGCTTTCCTTTCTCAGTGTATGGGTTGGTATCTTGGTATTAGTTTAACCTTTAACTAAGTCGTGCAAGTAGTTTAGTAATCATATTATTTTTATATTTCAAAATACTGGAAGGATTTTTCCTATGCTTCAGACGAAAAGGCCACGCTTCGCGGATTAAATCGGCAAGCTATAGAACTTCAAAAAGGACTTGGATAGGGCTTATACATGTGACTGTTCAAACGTTTGTTTTATTTATGAATTAGGTCGACATGTCGAAGATTTCCTACAGGGCATGTCATAGGGGTATACCTAAACCTGTGTCCTTTGAACATGTATACAATCCTGACACTTAGCCTGCTACATGTAGTAAAGCCCATACCTAATCCTAAAGTTTGTGATTTTAACCTTAAATAGAGGTAACAACAGGTTGACTAAGCACCAAATAGTGTAAACACTGATCTGAGAGCTCTCAGCGGTAGTTGGTTGATGTGGAACTAAACTATTTGCCTAAGGCTGTTCGCATCGTGCTTAGCACACTTACAGTTATTATCACGTGTATCAGTTACGTGCTTAACAAATTTACAGTAATATTGTATCAATGCATTTTACATTATATATCAATACATACCTGGGCAGTTAATGGGTCACATGTTTGTTACAGGGAATCGCTGTGATCTCGTAACTTATATATACAACTTTACTTATATACGTTTTTATATGTATAAAATATTATAATAACCCGAAAAATCAGCAAAATTGAAATATTGGTTATTTTAAAGGTAATATATACCAAATTAAGTATCCAGTGGCAGATGCAATCAACATTTTAGTGCAGAAGTAGGATTTATAGTCACGATTTTCTACGTAATTCAAAAGATTTCATAGTGTAAGATAATCTGCAGCTTAAGTAATCAAATAAAGGTTAATCGTCAGTAGAAGTAGGAAAAGTGATGTTTGTAAAAACGTATGCCTCCACCCCACCCCCACCCCACCCCACCCCACCCCTTCCTTTTTCTTGTTTCACCACTGGCCTAAATGCGCCAATTGGCTCATCATGATACAGTACTTGCTAAAGTACAATAAATTAGGTAATCTCTTAATATTGATCGAAAACACATATTGCTGTCAATGGCGACGCGCTAAAGCGCGACGTCTATTTATCGAATGCTTACGGAAATTTGCACATGGGGAAGGTCTGTTTTGCGAACTTTCGTAAACCTGATAAAATATGGAACTGAATTCGGTGAACGGCGTTCTGTTTTATTATTTTTTATGTATTTTTATATTTTTGTTTGTGTGCCTGTAAATTTCATTCAAACATAGCAGAAAACAAGAGATTTTGGTTTATTTCTTTGTATCATTAAAATGTCTTAACCTTGAACATAATTGTACATGGCTTCATGGTAAGCACTTACGTATTCATACTGCTTCTCGGTACGGCCTTCAATATTCGGATTGCATGTCAACAAAGAGAGATTATCTATTAAGAAACGAAACAGTCTATAGCCTAAAGTGCTTGTTACATGCTTGAAGTGTTCTTGGGAAAGTTATGGATCTGAAAGTTAAAAATTCAAACTCTGTGCCCATTTCAAACAGATCTTATTCAATTTTGATGATCATTAATAAGCATCCAAAACACGAAGAAAGCATTTATAACATCATTGAAGTATTCTTATACAAAAGGTTAAAGTTATGGACTCGGAGGTTTCTGGGTTCAAACCCAAGACCCGACATGAGATTTTAGTTTTTGCCCATTTCTTTTTATTTTCGCGGAAATTATTATTACTTTTGTGGCCATTTTGTGGTCTTTCGGTTTTATGACATAAATGTCACACTACCTTTCACTTGAAACAACCTTTGTTAAGTTATAGGTTTAACATCAGTTCAAGGTTATTTATTAACCACATTAGCACACAAATACGTAATAACTTTGATTTGTAACAACAGTATTTCCATCAGGATCAATGACATGACAGGGCATTCTGTTTACTGTTTGTCTCAGTTTTGTCTTCATCTATTTCACGTTAAAATGCGTGAAGTGGGCTAATTTTACGAAACACTAAACTTTGTTCTTTGTGTACATAACCCAGATACACAAATGGTTCCATGCAAAACAACGTTGATAATAAACAATAAGATACTGATACAAACAAAAATATTAACAATACTACCCGAACAATAAAGATTTGTGCAATGTTAGGCTGCTGCACACATGCATTTTCCGCTTGTACACTTCAGTTTTATGGTTCATATTTGCATTTTAATTTTGTTTTAAACCATTCGATGATTTATATAAGAGATTACAATAGTATACAAGATATTAAAATTATACATATTTCTTTCTGTGGATTTACAGTAACTTAAACATCTCTCAAATAAAGACAACATTTCCAATATGTCTTATTACGTGCTTCTACTTGTAAGTTAAAGTCGCTTAATTTCAGGACATGTCACAGCACCACCATGGTGATCATGTAACGTGTTAGCAGGTGATCACGATACAGACAGTGTTGCTACAGCATTCCTTCTCTAAATGTTCATGTGTATTCCACGCATCAAGAGATAACGGTACACGCAACAGTATAGTTAACACACTTACAGGGCTTCACAAAAACCTTTCAGTGCAATAGAACCGATTGAATATAAACAGTAGCCATGTTTACAGGCATGTTCATAAATTGCTGATGTTATGTCATGCCCTACATTTACCCCCAGAATGTCTTCTGGGGTGACTTCTTTGACAGTAAATTGTACTTTAAGTAATGAAAGAAAAATGCTTGGTGCTTAAGCATGTCCTTAAAATAAGTCGTTGTTAAACGAATTACACATCGTGTTCTGAGCAACTGTTAAATGGTCGATTTGGCATAAAACACGGAAGGTCTTTTGGATTAGTGGAATGTATTTATAAGGCATGTGTTTTGCCAGCAACCATTCCCAGGAAGATGAGTTTTGCAAACCTATGGCGGCAGCGCCAAACTATATGGCTGGGCGAATAACACACTTTTCTTAGGCAACTGCAGAAAAAAATATATTCCACCCTCACAGAGCATTGAAATATGATATACTGATTTATATGTATATTTTTTATCTTATTTATTCACATTGTTGGACATGTTATAACGTTTGAATGTGATAGTACAGTTATTCCGTAAGTGATTTTATGGTTATCCAGAACAAAATGACAATGACGCAATGACACCAGGCATTCAACTGTTACTGTCAGCATACATACCGCTGTAACAAAAGCCGGTCAGTAACATTTGAATCAGCATCATACAACATGTCTTCAGTCCCGGTCGGTGCGAGAACGTTTATGTGGTAAGGTCTTCCAGCTGACACGTTGTGCGATGGTGGTTCTTACCGGGCATATGTCTGGATCTCCCTCAACCAATAGTAAGCCGAACGTCGTCAATATGACAATACTTTTGTCGATGCGGTGTAACAAATAAACAACAGAAAACACTGTAATTTTAAGCAAGTTCTTTCAAAAAGTCTAGTTGTAATTTCGAAGTCCCGTTTTCGTAATATCGTATTCTACTTTAGACGCAATGATGATTTCCGCCTCATCTACGATATAAATATTTCGCCGAATTATTGTTAAACAACGCTGTTTTATTTTACAACACCGTTTACTAATAAAATGAATAATTTTGTAAGTGTAGCCCTAAGTAAGTGGCCAAGCGATGAAAAACATTGTCTGGTTGTATGACGATAGAGACAGTATCCATGCCCACTAAATCAGATCAGTAGTGTTGCATGGCGACATAGACAGAATACATGCCCACTAAATCAAGTCAATTGTCTTACATGACGACATAGACAGAATACATCCACTAATTGTGTTACATGGCGACAGAGAAAGGATCCATGCCCACTAAATCAAGTTAATAGTGTTACATGACGACTCCCACACAAATCTAGGAACCAAAATTTTTAACTTTACCATATCTTAACTGCCCTTTTACGATATGTGCTCAAAGAGTCGAGAAATGGTCAATTTTCTGTATAAACTGTTCTAAGACACAACTCTATACGATACAGTTTTTCTGTTTATATTACGTTTATAGTTAAATAATTACATGTCTAATTTCCTGAAGCCAACAATGATAACGTTCTGTTACAACCCACTTTTGTCATTTTTGCAGTCACTGACCTATGCATGCAGAAAAGAAGTGTGGGGTGTTACATCTTCAACCTTACAGACCGGAACATCGACGCTGACCGAGTGGGCAGTATAGAGCTCTGGATTTACAAACAGAGGGACCCTAACGATCACCATGCGCAGGCAAGTTCACGTTACTGGTCCTAACGAAAAAAAAAGATACTGGGGACGAGCTGGAAGTTAAACATAAATAACGTGTATTTTATTTCCTTGATAAATCGTTCATTGTAATGTATTTGGATCCAAGATTTTACAGCCTGTTACTAGAGTGTACTTGCGGAAGATGCTTTACTTAATTGATTGAGGACATCTAAGTTTAAACTCGAAGCCCAAAAGTTTATTTTGACACAATTAACTGGTTAAAAGAAGCAGAACGGTCATGCACATTACACATACATTGCATATACAACGTAAAGCATAGACATGAGCAAATCGACGGTAATTAAGTTTTCGGTTTCATTTTAGACTTTCATGGTGTCGGAGCTGGCGCCGCAGGGCGGGAAAGGGCAGGAGGTCCTGAGATTCCGAAACATCGTCAAAAGGGTGGAGACCAAACTGGATCATGGCTGGATGAAGGTCTATGTAAAGAGAACTGTCCAGCGATGGCTTTCCAAACCACACCGCAACTTCGGCCTAGCGGTTGTCTGCAAAACATGTCGCAGACACAGCCATAAGGCGATCTTCGGCGGAAAAGAAGGTTACACACGATTTCTTTTTGTAGTCTTTCATTGTAATGATAGTCACTCAGACTCATTCGGCGTAGTATTAATACCTTCTTAACAGATTGGTTTTAGGTCTAGACAATATCACACCAAAAGTGATAGATGTTTTATGAATCTCTTTCGTCAGTAACTCTTGTCAACGAGTTTCTTGTTCAATTTCAGGTCTGAAACCCATCCTCGTGTTTCACATGAAGCAGCAAGGACAAAGACGAAGCAAAAGAAGCACCCACTGTATTGAGGGCGGCAGACATTGTTGTCACAAGGAGGCACTGGAGATAAACTTCCAAGACATTGGCTGGGACTTCATCTTCTACCCTGCCAGCATCCATCCCGGCTTCTGTGCAGGATCTTGCAATGGTGAGAGAACAAGTCCGTTTTGGGTTCTGGAATTTAATTTTTTGGAATAAAGAGGTGCATCCGGTTGAAACTTTCTTAAGGCACTGTCACTGTGTATACACGTTGCTAGTAAGTAAACCAATCTTTTGTAAACATGCAATTATGAATAATTTGTTACATGATGTGATGTGTATTTTGTCGATATGGGTGATTTTGTTATGATTCTCGAACCTACAGCAATGTGGTTTTGCTACCAACCGTGCCTAGAGTACGTAAAACTGCACAACAACGGCATCAGCACATGGCTTTATATGCAATTTCATTGTTCAATATTATAGGATTTGCTAACATTACAATGTTCTCCATTCAACAGGTATCTTGGCTGCCCATTACAATCATACGCGGCTGGTCCAGTCGTACAAACAGACGATGTTACCGAAGGCGGACCAGATGATGCCTTGCTGCACACCAATGTCGTTCCAATCTCAGACCCTTATGTACATCGACCACAACAATGGCGGCCACAAAATTGTTGTACCTGATCTTCTCGTCAGCAGCTGCGGTTGTGCATAGAAACGGGTACTTCCTGTTAATTCCACAGGCCCGGTTACAGTTTAATTGACACACAAACTATTAAAATTGCCGTTTTCTGGATGATTGAAGACAGCTGGTTAGACATTGTCATATATGTAGTAGATCTCAACAATTGGAAAGGTTCTTTGGGACCATGTCTTTAGATAGTATGAGCCCCGGTATGAAACAGTCCATACGAAAATGTTTCCGCTTAACTAACCTATCGGCTGTTCGTTAAGGGTGTCATATACAAGCATGACTTCATTGTTTACTGCATTTAAAATTTAAACTATTAATTATATGCCACAAATTCTAACTTAAATTGCTTTCGGAAACCAGGTTAATTTTTATTTTCGTTTTATTTAACGCATATATCATAGAAAAATAATGTATGCATCAATGTGAGAGTGAATTTCTTGGGTGCCTTTACTTAAGTGCATGTGTAATAACTTCCTTCATGAAATGTTAAGCATCATGTCTACTATAACATATATGGTTGGTTAGGATCAGATCATTCTTCTTGTATACATTTCTTTAATGCTGTATGGTATTTAGTTAATAATCTTGCAATGGATATGTTTATATTGGTAAAACAGGAGAACGTCAGGTCGAGTAAAACATGACATGAATCATTTTCAAAAATGGATATAAATCAATCGCCCTGTCATTTTGATAGTCTATGCTATATACGCTAGTTTTAATAATCACAATGGTTTAATAATGTTTATTAGAGGGGAAAAACACTGATTTATCCAGCTTCAATGTACACATAACTTTCTATTTAAATACTGTTCAAAAATTTACTTTCGTGTTTTTTTTTTAATTCTCAAATCCTACATCATCATACCTAACAGCAATATTGACATTACTTCAACATTGAAAGAATCGAGTTCACATCTACTCACTCGCACCATGACATGAATTAAATTGTGCTACCGTCATATTTAAATATACTGATGTCTCATAATGTGCACGTATAAACCTGCTGAGTCAGTGATAAATAAGCTTTTGTAAACCGGCTTAGCGAAAGATACGGTTGCGATCGTCGACGCATTCACACACACACACACACACCAACCACCCACGTTTATTAATAACTTATGTTTTACTCTTACCTAGATATGAATAATAAATTAAAGGTCTTCTGTTGTTTTGACAAATCGAAAAACAAGATGTCTATTCCATGGTGCGTGTGTTAATTGAATTTATTTCTTTAACGTAGGAAAGGAATACATCATAAAACCAAAACAGATTTTCTGTTGATGTGAATTTACATGTTCTGCAAATGTTTACACTTTATTTTGTATATATAAGTTGTGGGACAATATTCTTATCCTTTTGTTAAAGCTGTATTTAAGGATTGCTTGTAATTGTATTGTGAAAAACAGTAGTCTTGATTTTCTGAACTTGCAATGTGTGATGATGTTTTAATCTTTAAATTTTTAAATCTATATCAATTTTGATTTGTTGTTGTTTTTATTTGTTTAGACTTATTAGATGTTTACTTATCAACGCACATCAATGCAAATTATATTGTGTATTATATTATGTATTACATGTTACAAGATTCATTATATGCTTTAACATAAACACATGCAGGTATACAAGTGACAGTATGGCTTGTGTGTTGTTGTTTTTGTTGTAAAATTGGTTAACTACTTTGAAATTCACTCTGCTTTATGCTCTTAACATATATCAATTTCGGATCTTTTTTATTATCATATATTATACAAGTTTCCATAATTATATGTCTATGGTTTTTACCTTTTTTTTACTTTTTTAACCGATATTAACCAGACAGCAAACAAACAAACAGATGATGAATCTTCACATGAAACGCACTGTATTTCAGTAGAGGGCAACGGTGATGTATTTTATATGGACCTTTATCAATGCAAATATTAAAATGCTCATTTTATCTTTTATATTTATACGTTTGTATTTTATTTGTTCTTTTTTGCAGCATGTCTCGTACTTACATCTATATTATGCTTTAAATGTGAAGACATGGTTTTTATAAATAGATCGCAGATTTAAAACCAACGTCGTTTGTTGTGCAAAAAAATCCAATTCCATGTTATGGTTGTAAACCAACCGTTTGCTTCACATATGGCAGATGTGTACGAGTAGATACAAGAAAATGACTATCCTGGAAGCTGAACACTCTTAAAGTGACGAATTATTACATGAATATGTGAGAGTAAATGTAAACAAGACTATCTGCTACTTTCGTCATTGTTGTCTGCTACGTCTGTAATTACACGCTGCATTAGAAACATCGGAGTACTCGCTTTATTTTGTTAAACAAGTCCTCGTCAAACAGCCAGCTGAGTACTCGCTTTATTTTGTTAAACAAGTCCTCGTCAAACAGCCAGCTGAGTACTCGCTTTATTTTGTTAAACAAGTCCTCGTCAAACAGCTGCGATTTCCTGTTAATGCTAGCTTCTTTTTATAATTTCAAGCTACGTGGTATTGTTGCTACGTGGTATTGTTGCTACGTGGTATTGTTGCAAACTACGCTGTTAAAAATGGAAAACTCAGATCTATTCCTCGAATAGGGTCTCACAGCTAGAACAGCTCCTATGTCCTATTATTGCCTGCTACTCTATCGTCCTCATGAAATGCATTACACAGGACCCGCTCTGGCAGCGCACTGGAGCGGAGCGGTGCACTGGCACCGTGCCAAAAGAAATGCCTTCCCTATGAAACACTTCTTATTAAAGCGGCGCTAAAAATGCATTCCATTAGAGGCCCCGCACTACATAGCGGCACCAAGTGCCCGTTTACACTTCAAATAATGTGAAAAGGATAGCCAGACAGTTCAGTGAACTAAAGGTTCAATTTAAGACAACTCGTCTTACATTTCTATCCTAGTATCTCATGAGTTACCGTCTTCAATAACTTATTAACACTGGAGTTTTTTCACAGATATGTTGCGTTGTCCAGCCGTTCAATACATCTTAGTCATCAATCCCGTAAACAGTAATTATGATTCACAAAATATTACATCATTAGGTTATACGAGCGAAAGTATAATTTTTTTTGTGTCACATTAAAATTATTAAAGGTGGTATCCGATAAATTGTAACCAGAAACCAAAACATACAGAAAATGCCAACAAAATATCGTGTAATGTTAGATTTTGCCCTGCGGCTTGTCTACAGTTTGCATGCGAGGTGATAGGTAACATCACTAATACGATGTTAGTGGGAGCGATCCTATCTTTGTAAACGCATCACAGTTAAAAGTCATTACAAGAAAGAGCCAGGATGTGAGACATCCAAGGCGCCGTAGAGAGTATGCGCTTAAAACAAAAAGATGACTACCATGAGAACTAAACACTCCCTTTCACCGTTGATTAATTACATAAACATTTGATAGTAACGAATCATAACTCTGATGGGAAGTAGAGTATTTGCTACTGTGTTTGTTTTTCTTGTTCTCTGCTACGTCAATATTTTCAAGCTGCAAAGTAACATCGGTAGGGCATACTCGGTTTCTTTTGTTAAACAATACTGACCCAAAAACCTGCTAATTCCTATAAATGACAACTACTTTTGTATAATTGAAAACTACACATTATTTTTGCAAGCTATAATGTTAAAATACGGAATACTCAGTTCTTTTCTCTGAAAGAAAGATCTCACTGAACAACCGCGATTTCCTGTTTTGCGTTTTTTTGCTAGCTACTCTATAAAAAGTCGCCATAAAAATGCATTCCGTGCAAGAGACGCCAGTAATCAGTCACGGGAGGTTTAGCACCGCTTGACCATTAAGTAATGGAAGTAACAACAATTCTCTATTGTTAACAGTGTAAATATTAGATATCTTATTTTAAAATTCGAAGATTCGAAGTATATATGTAATTATTTAATGGAGACTCACTTTGCGTCTAAATCATATTACAAAATGTTAATAAATCAAGCGAAAACTATTAAACAAAAACTGTTAAATTAAAACACTGTACCTATGGCCTGTCATCAAATATCCTCAGACACTTCTATGCTACCGTGGCATTATTTACTATAGGCAGTGTCAGAAACTGTCTTTTAACAACATAAACGAATACTTGACGTGCTGCAGAAAGTATAATGTAATGTATTCGACATATTAACTTATGCTGACTTTTATAGGGCCTTGTAATGTAATCTTAGTATGTTTTACCAGTGAGTTTTACGGTACACAAACGTTCTCTAGGTTATTTCAGTCAGATAAAATACACATTGTAAACATTAAAATGAGCTAGAATTCAATTAGTAAGTCTTGCATTCCATAAAATACTTGCCATAGAGTATCTCTCTAGGGCGTTTTACTTGATGTTTGAATAAAAAATGTATAATATATACGTTCTACATACAGACTGTATAAACCATTTGTAACGTGCCGAGCGGGGCACGAGTTGCTGGGCGCACACACACAGATGGTTTCAATACGACCTAGCTATACAAATAAGACTAAGTATGCAAAAACTATTTTACACGGTCTGCCTGATCTCAAGCGAACCTATGTGCGCCCGAGCCCTACGAAGAAACCGACAATACAGAATGGAGGGAGCCGACACACACACTACACCAAGCCTACTTAGCTAACAGAATCCTACCTAGCACACTAACGCAACACATACAATCACAAAACATACAATGCCAGGCTGCAAGCTCCTAGTGCAGGATTAAGCGCGGTCTCCCTTCTCGGGGCTTGTACGGCGCGCCTTCGCGAACGATCCCACTGCCGTTGCCCACTCGAAGCCTGACCGGCTTGCACCCACAAGCTAAGAGCACCAGCCCTCTTCAGCTACCGGATTAAGCGCGGCCTTCCGACTCTGGGGCTTGTAGGCGTGCCTTCGCGAACGATCCCACTGCCAAAGCCCACTGGAAGCTTGACCGGCTTGCACCTGCAACCTCAAAAGGCCAGATAACAGAAGCCTGAATCTCGGACCGCTTATAACTAACCAAGCGATGGTCAGCAAGCAAAATGAGAGTTTCCTCTCGCATCTCTCGACTTGCAAAAACTGCAATTATATATCCAGATTTAGTTTTACGTTCCGACAGGTAGATTGTACTATCTAGAACATTGGACAATTATTAAAGGGGAGTAATTCCATATCTCGGGCGGTATATTTGTATAAAGGGAAGTAATTACCTGACTCGGGCAAACTCGTTACTTGCATCGCTTAATTTGCACTACATTACCCACGCCTCCGACTAGGCATGAGTCCCTCATGCGTCAATTTACAAAACATTTTGTGAAGGACACATTGAACACATTATAACAACTAAAACTTTAATAAACAACGTAATGTAAGAATGAAACATAACAGCGAACAAGTGATATTAAACACATGAGAATTGTCTTATCAAACTTGTCAAACACTATGGCAAAGTCTTCCCTTGGTATGGAAGTCCGACTCTCAAGCTTCCACCCGTAACTTCCAGAACAACATCTTCCAACTTAATAAATCCGTCCCCTCGAACAATCTCTCCAAGTCTTAAATTTGTAGAGCCGGTAACTCGTTGTGCACGTCTTTCTTGGCCGTACACCTCCTTGCCTCCGTCCTTTATAGACAAACGCCCGATCCTCAGATCATCGCTGCGTTCAAAACTGAAACCTCTGCCTTGCAAGTATACAGATAGTAATCATTTATCCAAACGGGTCTGTTACGTTTTCGTTTGCAACCAGACTCACTCTCAACCTCGTTCTCACCAGACTCAATACTCACACTCTTCGGTACGGTCTCGTCCCCCGGAAGCACTTGGGACCTTACCTTTCTCAGTCGGTCACAGTGAACAACTTGCTCACTACCTCTTTGACCGCAGTTGACTTGATATAGAAAAGGAGACAGCTTTCCTCTGATTTCGTATGGCCCCCGCCAAAAGGAAGTCAGCTTCGATGAACACCCAGCACGCTTGACCGGAAAATATACCAGAACCTTGTCTCCCACCTCAAACGTTTCGAACGAGACTTTAGCGTCGTGGTATAACTTCTGTCGCTTCATAGAAGCCTCCGTGTTCCTACGAACTACCCTGTGTGCTGATTCAAGCTTGTCTTGAATCTCCCAAACCCATTCATTGACTGGGATTTGTTTGAATTTGATGGGCATCTCATACATGAGATCCAGAGGGGTACTAGCTTCTCTTCCCAGCATCAACTGATTCGGGGAGAACCCAGTTGTCTCATTCTCGGTTGAACGGTAAGCCATCAGCACATATTGCAAGTGCTCATCCCAGTCTTTGTGATGTTCATCTACATACGCACTGAGCATTGTAGTTAACGTCCTGTTAAACCTTTCAACCATTCCGTCCGACTGGGGATGATACGGGGTTGTTCTTGTCTTCTTGATTTGTAGAAGCGAACACATTTCTGAGAAGAGGGCGCTTTCAAACTGTCGCCCTTGATCTGAATGTATCACTCGAGGCACTCCAAATCGAGTGACCACCTGTTCCAGGAGAATGGAAGCAACAGTCTTGGTTTCCATGTTTGGCATCGGATGACACTCCATCCACTTCGTGAAGTAATCGCCAATAACAAGTATGTACTTGTTTCCCCGCTCAGTCATTGGAAGCTCCCCAAGAATGTCCACTGCTATCCGTTCCATTGGAAACCCGCTTCTTGTGATCCCCATCGGAGCACGTTTCGACTTTGTAGGGTCCTTCCTTTTTACACAGGCCTCGCATCCATTCACATACGTTCTGACATCATTACGTAGGCCTGGCCAATAGAAGCTCTGCCGGACTCTAGCAAGTGTCTTCTTCATCCCCAAGTGACCTGATGCACGGATATCATGAGAGTGTTTCAGCACCTCTCGTCTCAATGTTAAAGGCACAATTCCTTGCAACACATTTTTTCCGTTTTCAGAGTTCGTACACCTTCGCATGACTACACCTTCATGCACCTCAATACACTCGAACTGTGCAACAAGAGACTTCATGTAAGCGCTTTCAGACTCCAAGTCTTTGCGCTCTGGGCATTTCCCAGATTCAATCCACTGCTTTAATCGTGTTATGTCTTCATCTCTTTCCTGGGCACTCTTAAGATCGACAGTTGAACATTCCACTTGTGCTATCCTGTCAGCCACAATGCAACTGTCTTGCCGCCCACACTGTCTGCATATCCGTCTGCTTAAACTATCAGCGTTCCCGTGATATTTGCCAGGTCTATGCTCTATCTTCATGTCATAGGATGACAAAACTTCCAACCATCTTGCAAGCTGTCCCTCTGGATTTTTGAAATTCAACAGCCATCTCAATGAGCTATGATCCGTCCGCACAAGGAAAGGCTTGCCGTACAGAAAATGGCGAAAGTGTTTCACGAAGCACACTACAGCTAAAAGTTCTTTCCTTGTGACACAATACCGCCGCTCAGACTTTGAGAGTGACCGGCTCGCAAATGCAACTGGTCGCTCGACTCCATCTACTTTCTGAGATAAGACAGCTGCCACTCCATTTTCGCAAGCATCAGTGTCTAGAATGAACTGTTCGTTGAAGTTTGGGTGAGCAAGCACGGGCGCCTCAGTCAAGCATCTTTTCAACGTGGCAAAGGCAGTTCGACAACTCGTGTCGAAGTCGAATTTTTCTCCCTTTTCAGTCAGTCTGTGAAGAGGCTTGGCAATCTTGGCGAAATCGCGAATAAATCGACGATAGTACCCGCACAAACCAAGGAATGACCGCACCTCGCGAAGGCACCTAGGTTCCGGCCACTCTCTTATGGCTTCTACCTTTGCAGGATCTGTCCTTATGCCATTCCTAGACACAATGTGACCGAGATACTGAACCTCATCTCGGAACAGCTGGCATTTCTTTGGCTTCAATTTGAGGCCTGCTGAACTGAGTCTTGTGAAAACTTGGTCGAGATTATGAAGCATTTCCTCAAAAGTCCGCCCGTGTACAATTACATCGTCTAAGTATATAAGGCATATTTGCCAATTCAGTCCAGCCAAGACCGTCTCCATCAGGCGTTCAAAGGTTGCTGGGGCATTGCACAGGCCAAAAGGCATGACTCGAAATTCAAACAACCCTTGTCTGGATGAAAACGCAGTCTTCTCTCTGTCCGCCTCATCAAGCTCTACCTGCCAGTACCCTGCGTTAAGGTCCAGGCATGAAAACCACTGTGCACCCGCCAACTGATCAAGAGAATCATCGATGCGTGGGAGCGGGTATGAATCTTTTAGGGTCACATCATTCAAGCGCCTATAGTCAACACAGAAGCGCTTTGTGCCATCTTTCTTGGTAACCATCACGATACCACTTGCCCAGGGGCTTGTGGACGGCTGAATAATTCCACGCCGAAGCATGTCGGAAATGTGTTCATCAATGTCGGCGTTCAAGTACACAGGGGCTCTTCTTAGCGGCTGCTTAATTGGTTGGGCATCACCTGTATTTATCTTGTGTCTAACCACTCCGGTTCTACCCAAGTCCTCATCGCTGGTCGAAAAGGCCGACGAATGCCTGGTCAACAGCTCGGCAACACTCTTCTGTTGCTCTGGCTCCATGCCTTGGACAGAACGTGAGTACAGTTCGTGTAAATGCTTTGGAACGTCGGTACGCTTATTCAGACTGCGATGCCCCAATTCGACCAGAACTGGACTAATGCTTGCCACAACAGTGTTCTGATGGAGTAGTTGCTCTTCCTCTGACACATTCATTATACGGACAGGCACCATTGAAGACCCATCAACCAAGGATCTGGCGACCAGGGACGTTCCTTTCTCTAACATTTTCTTCGAAGGTTCTACCAAGTAAGGTCCAGTACAATCATTTTTATACGCAAGTACGCTTCCCTGCACAACAACCTCTGTTCTAGCAGGTATCAGTGTGTCTTTTGAAAGACGTACTCGGTAACAGCCTCCACTGAATGCTCTTTTTAGCTGTAACAATTTCCCCCTTACTTCGATCTTCTGACGCACTAAATCAAGTTTGCAACAATGAGCTTCCATGAAATCCAGGCCGAGAAGAAGATCACAGTCAATATTAGCCACGACAACCTTTGTAGTCAGGACTTCATCTCCAATCCCCACCGATAGCTCTGTGACACCTTTCACTCGCAACGGGTCCCCTGATGCGGTATACAACTCTGTATCATATGGCATCAACGGGCTTCTTGCTTCCTGCGTGCCAACATTCCACACCCGTGACGATAGAACAGATATTGAAGCACCCGTGTCTATCAATCCGAGTAAACTTACTCCTAGGCATTTTGCGGGGAGGTATAATCCACTGCCGATCCTACCAACACTTTCACGCGGATTCTCTTGCTTTGAAGATGGAGCCTGAGGTCTTTGTCCCCCTCTCCGTCTGAACCTGGTAGGGCAATTCCTCAATACGTGCTCTTTGGAGCCACAACCATAACACCGACGCTCTGAGCCTTGACGCGCCGCACGTTCAGAATGTTGTGGTGTATGTGCTCTTTTTTTCAGAATATTCAGCTCTTTACTCATTTCTTGCATGAAGGTCTGAAGCTTCTCCATCTTCTCGAGCAATACATTCTCACTACTGGACACTTGTACGATGCCCTGCCCATCAACCTTCGCTCTCTCGGCTTTGTTGAAAGCCTCCAACTCCACAGCATGGCGGATTGCATCGTTGAGGCTAAATGGCCGTGACTGCTTCACACGGAGCCTCATCTCAACATTATGCAGAGCATCCAGAAACTGCTCTTTGGCCAATGTCTCCCTCACGTCCATGGGAGCCGACGGGTAAGCGAGGTTTGTCAGCCTTCTAATATCCTGGCCTAACTCAGCAAGACTCTCTGAAGCCCGTTGCCTGCGCTCCCTCAGTTGTACTCGATACAACTCTGTCTGGTTTGGTGGAGCAAATCGTTCCTCGAGAGCTAAGACAAGCGAGTCATAGTCTCTCGCGTTCCCAGCTAGATTGCTCAAGACGCCCTGTGCCTGGCCTCTCAGTGACACTGCCAGATACAGCCCTTGCTCCACATACGACCATCCATTGATCTCCGCACAAGTTTCAAAGTGTGCCTTGAAATCTCGCCACGAGCTGACACCATCGTATGTCGCTGCTTTCACCCGTGTAACTGGCTTCGTTGAGGCCTTTGGCCGTCGAAATGTGATGTTGGCTTCATTGATCCCATGCAACGGAGTCACCAGTGAGTCTTTAGTCCTCCCTGCAGCCTCTGGCGTCCTGGGGACATCAATGCTGATGATACTGGGAGCTCTGGCTCCTACATACGCCGGGATTTCTGGGAGCCTACGTTTCTGTTTAGCCTCAGTTGTCCGAGTCGACAACAGCTCTGTATGACTCCCGGGACGCGGCGTCATTTGTGCCTTCATTTCCGCAACCTCACATCTAACAGACAGCAACTCCACCTCTACTCTTAGGTTTGCATTCTCCAGTTTGATGCCCTCGTGCTCTAGCTTCAACGTAGCCAACTCTTCTTCTAAACGGGACAATCTATCATCGCTCCCCTCCATATTGAAGCCTGGGCGTGACAAGTATGGATGTCACAGTATCCCACCGCTGCCACCAATTATTGTAACGTGCCGAGCGGGGCACGAGTTGCTGGGCGCACACACACAGATGGTTTCAATACGACCTAGCTATACAAATAAGACTAAGTATGCAAAAACTATTTTACACGGTCTGCCTGATCTCAAGCGAACCTATGTGCGCCCGAGCCCTACGAAGAAACCGACAATACAGAATGGAGGGAGCCGACACACACACTACACCAAGCCTACTTAGCTAACAGAATCCTACCTAGCACACTAACGCAACACATACAATCACAAAACATATAATGCCAGGCTGCAAGCTCCTAGTGCAGGATTAAGCGCGGTCTCCCTTCTCGGGGCTTGTACGGCGCGCCTTCGCGAACGATCCCACTGCCGTTGCCCACTCGAAGCCTGACCGGCTTGCACCCACAAGCTAAGAGCACCAGCCCTCTTCAGCTACCGGATTAAGCGCGGCCTTCCGACTCTGGGGCTTGTAGGCGTGCCTTCGCGAACGATCCCACTGGAAGCTTGACCGGCTTGCACCTGCAACCTCAAAAGGCCAGATAACAGAAGCCTGAATCTCGGACCGCTTATAACTAACCAAGCGATGGTCAGCAAGCAAAATATGAGAGTTTCCTCTCGCATCTCTCGACTTGCAAAAACTGCAATTATATATCCAGATTTAGTTTTACGTTCCGACAGGTAGATTGTACTATCTAGAACATTGGACAATTATTAAAGGGGAGTAATTCCATATCTCGGGCGGTATATTTGTATAAAGGGAAGTAATTACCTGACTCGGGCAAACTCGTTACTTGCATCGCTTAATTTGCACTACACATTTTTATTTTTATCAGAAAATATAGGTAATATGTCAGTCGCAAAAACCTAGGCTACATATGGTTAAATAATAAAACAATCAGTTATATAAGGATCAAGATATTACCAAAATGTAGTCTTTATTAGAGCAAATTGACTCTAGTGGACAATTTGAGATAGAAAAAAATACACAGTTTAGGATTTCTGTCTTTCAGTCACAAACAGCCCACGCGTGTAAGACAACGTATTACTCTGTTTCAGTCTATAAATCCCTGCTATGTTCGTGCATCTTTAGGCTTACACAAAGTCGACTTGTAAAGTAATGTATGCGTTAAATGTCATCTTTTAGTCGTATCAGATTTGTCGGTGATCCATAGCAGTATTAGCACGGCTAAGGTAAATCCACAAAGGGCTCTCGCAAGATGCCGGGAATATTAACGTCGGCACATGGACTTGGATGAGGCATGCACCAACTATTGAAGTATTAATATAGGTGACGTCGGTTGTACATGTTACAGAAGTGAACTTTAAAACAAATACTGAATAACTATACAAAAGACGAGCGCTAACGTCTAAAAGATTTCAAACGTTTGTTGTAGTGTTTGTTTTCTATTCGCACCAAAATCTTTAAAAAATACCTTAAAGCGCCTTGGTCACAGCAAGGTGTACGTAATATAATGAAATGTAATATAATGAATATGACACAAAATAACCGCACGGTCCCCACTTCATATTAATTTAAAAATTGTTTTCGAGCCAACCAGTGCTCTGTTTATGGCTGACGTATACACGTGATGTATATTTTCACATGACCAGTGTTAAGATCTACAATGTTGTTTGGCTACAAATGGCTGACTTTTAGAAATCGCGCCGTAATACTTGTATTTCTCACGACCTAAAACAACGTGGTGTTTGGAAGGATATCATGTTCACGTATCTAGTGATAAAAGGTAACAGTTTGATCCATTATTCAATGTACTAGAACAAAATTTTTATTTCTTGTAAGAAGATTTTGAAAGTACAAATTTGTTCAACTTCGACCGGGTCGCTGAACTGAACACGTGATGTCAATCATTGAGCAAAACTATTTACTGCACAATGCTCTAGGCATGCAGTACCTGAGTACTGGTTCTACCCAGGAAGTGGGCAGTCAAGAGGGAGTAATATCAGCTGAAAGAACTTGTTTCCCAATCGAAAATAAATAAATTGGTTTAAACTAACGTCTATAAAGCAATAGACACTATAGGCACATGCCGACATTTTGTTCAATGGCGAAAAAAATATATTAAAATCACAAGGAGTGAGGCATGTATACTTATACTTTCATTAAGGTACAAAAGGTTAAACGCTTAAAAAATGTATTGCATTAGTATTCTGAAAATAACAAAAGCACTGAAAACGCTGCCGTTACATGTGTTTTTGGAAATATAACAACGACGTTGAGCGATCAAACATCTCCATAACCTTATTTTGTTCAAAGTCAACCTATGAATTTTGACGAATTATTACTGTTAATAGAATATTTAAGGTGCTATCCGACAGTTTGCCTATATGAAATACATGTAACAATATACAACTCGTGTTTTAATATCTGCATAATTTCTTCAAAAACGTTTACTTTAGCCTAAGCAAGGGCGATAATGAACATTTTCTCATTTGTTAGACAGCTCTTTTAAAATCCATAAATATGTTGTTGTTTTTCTTAGAATACCGCTAAAAATAGACATCGGCGACACAACGGATTACCGGGATGATTAGGCTGAACAACGTGTTTTCAAAAGTAAATGATCTCGTGGTTTTCTTAGTTTAAAATAGCTGGCTGTGCAGCGTTCCTCAGGTAGAAAGTACATGTTTGTAATGATGATTGTGGCATTTCGCGGGATCTGTTCAGATAACTATACATTATTTAATTGTTTTAGGTTGTTGTTGTTTTTTAAACACATCGCAGCGACCAAATATGATCATTATAGCGACGTCCGGCTATTTTGGTGGAGGAAGACCCCAGACAAATGACTGGGTAGAACCACTGGCGCTCCGTAGGTCAGCTGGAAGACCTTCCCACTACGCGGTGAGGGGCTAAGCAGTCAGAGGTGTTACAAGTCGGCGACTCTAAGATCGTTTGGTTCAAATTGTCAGATACCACCTGTAAGCTATACACACGAACAGATATTGCAACAATACTGGTGGAAAGGATAGTTTGATTGAATATAAATCCCACAGTTATGGTCATTATAGCAATTTTCTGATTATTGATAAAACGGAAGACATGTATCTTCGCAGCACCACCGATTACAATGATCTTTATTTACACAGTGCCTTTACATATTACTTTGGGTTGCTTTAGCCATCCAAAAAACATTGAACACGATGGGAATTTGTATAATGTATGCGTTAGAGCACTGAGGACAAGATACGGTACGTTAACTACATCGTCTCCATCGGAAGTTTAAAAATTAGCGGACGTCTTGAGGAAACAGTATTTTTTTTCTTTCGAAATCTTTTCTAAGTTAAGAATGTTTATACAGCCTTTGTTGACGACCCACTGCGGCGCGAGGCATAAATAATGAAATGCTGATTGAAATTTGCACATAGGGATAATGAGTCTATTTCGAAAAGCTTGAAATTATGGGCTTCAAATTCGCGTAGCATTCAAAATACCCCAAATTAATCTTCATAATCTTAAAGTAGCTAATTTCTTTTGATTATCAGACTCTTATACTTGTGAATTCGCAAACACGGTTAAATAGCATTAAACGTGGAATATTCTGATAACTATTAGCTTATACAGGTCAACAACAGAAACTCTATGCAAGTATTTTACTCAAGAACTTCTGATGGTATAAGTCAGTTCTGTACGGTCCGCGCACTGCTAAAAAGACTGTTTTCCTTAATAAACCTCAATGATCTGTGAAAGATTTTACCTCACGGTAACTTCTTTAGTTATATTTGCCGGAACCCTCCCCCAGCCCCCCCCCCCCCCCCCCCCCCTCCCCCACCCCGAAAATAAAAACAAACAAATGAAACCCATTTATTTCTTCCTAATAAGGAATTACAAAGTCTAGATACTCCCCTTAAAAACATTTAAAATGTGACACTATTTTATACTTTCATAAACTAGGTAAAAGGTTGTGTCCGACAGTTTGCCTGTATCTAATACATGTATTTACTGCTTAACCCTGCCCTTGAGAATGTATGCATAATTCCTGCATACACTTATGCTGTAAGTAAAGTAAAGGCTATTTATAACATTAACCTAATTGTTAGACAGTGCAAATCTTAAAATATAACGCTTAAAATCCCCATTATTTCCAAATCTATAAATAGGTACGATGGGGATTTCTGCTAAAATAGATATTTACGTCAGAGTTAATTACCGGGATGTTGATGTAACAAAAGTAAGTTGTCACGTGGTTTTCATAGTTTATAAATAGCTAACTTTAAACAGTATTTCGCTAAAAGTTTCAGGTAACAATCGTTTGCTTAGTGGTATGAGAGGAAAGAAAGTGGTTCAAATTATCGCATAATACCTTTAATGAGACATGAAAAACTCAGAAAGCAACGGTGGCCATGTTGAAAAATCATTTTTTATGTCGAAATGTCTAGCAGTTTTCTCTAGGATCTTGACATGCTTCTTATCCACGCAAATAACCATGCTTGCATCACTTAATTCATGCTTTTGTCGATTGTCAACAACATCGCAATGTCTTCAATTTTTCATAAGTTTAAAGTGTTTCCTGAGAGTTGAAATACGAAGACCTTGCTATATCCTTCTGCCTCTAGCCTGTTATCCTAGGGCGTGGGCCTCAATGATTGACCCAAATTGTATTCAAGTTCGATTCTAATCTCTCTTATCTGCCTCTAACATTTCAACATTTCCCTCTCTTAGAGCCGAGCATGGGTGTCCGCTATGACAAAACCGTCCCGCTAATTATAAGCGAAAACTTGGTGATAAGGGAGTTTGGTCAACACCAACGACTCGATTATGGCTGGGAATATTCACGAATATTGTTCATATCCCCTTTATCGGGAACAGTAAGCTAACCTATACCAAGGTTTCCGCATGTGACCAAGGTGACACAGGAGTGATCACAGCGATAGTGGCATGTCAATAATATTTTAATAAATACATACACATCAGTTTATTAATCATGACCAAATGGGAATACGGTTGTTTTGAACTTGGTCCGAGTCAAGTAGACCCCACATGGTCAACACTACATCGATCGTGTAGATGACTGTTTCAAACGTTCGTGATAATGTCGATTTGTCTCTTGTTATTTTTCTCGACGTGATGTTCGATATACATGTGCATTAAAACTATCTTATAGCAAAAAGATATTTGACACAAAAATGTGTTCTTAGCAACTCCAAAGCAAAAGTTAAACAATTCAAATCAGAGCAAAGCAAAATAAAACTAGAAAGCTGCGCAATACTTTTCAAAGGTTTCGATTTAAGATCAGCTCTGTAAATTATGCTGAAACTTATGGGTTCAATGGTTTGACCCTGTTGTGACTTGTGACACCTACCAGGGTACAAGCTACCAATGCATATATAATTAGCTTTATTAATGTTTTTGGGCATGTTCACTATGACTCGGTCAAAGGCTACAAGACCCAGCCTGTTCTTATTCTCTGCAGTTATATGAGAACAAGGTCTAACGAGCATTAACCATTACCTATTGAAGTCGGGAAACACAAAAGTAATTTAAGTATTAAAAGATAGAGTTATTTATTACGTCGCAAACTGTACTTCAGTATGTCCAAATTCCCACTAAATATCGCACTTGACATAACGACCAATCACAGGCGGCGCAAACGATGAAAACAAAACTCCAAATAAATTTTGATTAGCATTGTTAAACATAATTAAAATTGGAATTTTTTTCTTTATAAATAATGGTATCACTTTAAAAACACTATTTCAGTATTAATGAGGCCCTTTACTGGCCGAAAGCATAACAAATAAGACAATGACTTGACATTAATAATACTTTTAGTAAATTTTTGTGAAAGAAGCATTCACTCAAATAACAAAACAGCCATATTTTGCAGTTGTTTTGCAAACTGTAAATGCTACTATGGAGTTTATTGAATATGCGTGTTACATTTGCAACAGGTAATCTTATCGAAACCTCTACCTGTGATGACCATTTTGAGGACGAATAAAGGAAACTAATTTCGATGTTGTTGTTGCTGCATGAATGCAAAATAATGATAACGACTTATACTTGGGTATGCATTATTGGAAAAGTACAATTCGTTCAATTATTTATGCTTCTTGACAATCTCTAAAATGTTAAGTGAATCCCCAAATAAATTGAATGAATCCTTTCTAGAATAAGAATCACATTTGAGATTCAAAAACCATCGAGACCTAAAATCTCGCTTTGAACGTTGAGAAAAATCCGACAGATCTTTTTTTGATCATTAACTTGTTGTTACATAGATAGGGGAGCCATTGAACTATGAGCAGTAATTCTTCATTTGTTTTAAACAAATTGTAAAGCATTATTGACACTGGACTTCAATTATTTTTCCTGCAATTATATTCAAAGGCTTATAAAATGATCTGATATTAGCAAGATACATAACTGCATATATGGCACTTTTGCGTGTCGTGTACAGAGATCAAAGTTTAATGAATGACGCACCAGTCTCCGACAATAAGACTCGCTTTCCCCCACGAGCACAGGCAGCATTATTACATAATAATAAATAGACGTCGCGCTCCAGCGGTTCCCAGCAGTGCTACGCCGGTTCCACAGAGACTCGGAGACTCGACAGCGGAACAATCAGCGGTACCAGAAAATGTCTATAGTACACTGCGACCCACAAACTATACCATGGGAAATATGACGGACGCCGCACAGAATATGCGCTTTCAACAACAAGATGAACATGCTGGAAACCAGACTATCTGCTACTTTGCTGTATTTCTTGTTGCCTGCTTCCTCTTTTTGTTATTTCAAAATGCACTGAAAACCTCGGCAAAATCAGCCGTTTTCTTGGAAAATATCACGCCAAACAGCTGCGAATTCATGTTTTCGCTTTCTGCATTATACTGCCAAAACTGTTATTCCATAAGAGGAACCGCTCTCCAGTAATATTGAAGTATATGTTAGGTAATCATCCATGCAGCTAAAAAGCCAACTCAACATGTCTTGCAGTGACAGCGCATTTAATATATAACTTTTGTCAGTTTGAAGATACAATTAACATAAACAAAATGAACGCAATGCATTTTAAATATTTAGGCAGATAAAAACTTAAGCCATCATATTAGTCTTGGTCCTGTATTAAAGCTATAGGTTTGCGACTCTTGATACAAATGTCTGAAAACTGCTAAAACTAACACATCGGGCGGGTACATTCAATTCGGTTAAAATATTGACACAAACACAGAAATAACAACATTGACAACATAAAATTTTAATTGAACACATTAGTATACCAAAAAAAAAAAAAGAAAAAGGACGGATTTAATTTTATTGATTTACAATATTTGATGGTTCAATAAAAGCAGTATGTGGTGCATCATATGGGACACTGAAGTGAAGCATCGCTAGGGTAATCTTGCTGTATTAATACATTGACTTGATGATAATACTTAAACTTTACTAGCGTCTTTTAGTGGTCACAATTACCAAGCGAATGAATGATTCCAGAAATGATTTAAACATAATGGAACATAATGACTATACATCTTATTTGTAAATTTGAACTGATATCTGGACAGACGACGTATTTTGATGACACATGCTGTAGATAATTAATTGCTTTTTAGACGGTCTGCCAAAATCGGGTTTTTGGTTTATTTATTTTTTCAATCTTTCGATTGAATTAAGTACCAAGATAGCAAGGTTTGTTTTACAGACACGTGGGACGTAAGAGGGTGGAGATCAGACTTATTGTGAAATCTCTTGCAATTGAATAAACAGATAACATGATCTCATTACAACCCACGCATGAACGTAGTTTCGCTAAGTCACACATGCACTTATACATTTTAGGAATGTTTAATTATCCTATTTTTGCTATCTTAATTTATAAATGACATAATGCCACAAACTATACTGCCTCTCTTTGCAACTATATATGTGCAATATAATAGCAAGTCAAAATTGCGATGGGGTTTATCTTTTTTGTATAACTCAAAGTTATAACCCCAGAGAGATCGAAGGTTTATAATGTTATTTTGTTGCTAAGGAAACAAAAGCGACTTCTTTTTAATAAAAAGCTAAACATTTGTATGTTTATCACGTATATCACCATGTATTGGACAGGGTCGGGTGACATGCTGGTACCTGTCTCGAAGCACAATAGATTCAACATTGGTCATTTGGGGTTGAACGCATAATTAGATTTAACATGTAATCCCACAGGCAAATGAATGTTTTATATAAATTCTAAATGTATTCCTAGTGTTTTATGTAATAACTTGCTAAAGTTGATTAGTTTAGGCTATCAAAACGTAATTTATTAAAACAAGATTTGTCTTCAGTTAAATCTATATTTAATAACACGAGTTTGCAAACGATTAAATATCATCTTATTACACAGATTGCAAACATCCTTCTTGATAAATGATAAAATCTTGAAGTTCAATTGGCAATGTCTACATTAGAGTATCTTGAAGCATCAGCTCGACTAATTACTGGCTGTACGATTACGCGGAAAATCTTCACAGAATCAGGAGTTTGGCCATTTCTTTTATAAAAGAGGGATGATGTAGTGTTATTTGTGATTTTTGGTTGTCCAGAATGTTCTTGAAGGCTTTATACGGTTACCGTTACATTTGGGGTTTTGCAATAAAAATAATATTTTTAATAAACTTGCGATTATTTGTCATCGCTCATTTATGTTAACTTCAGTACAATTGTTGTAACGGACCATTTGATAGGTCGAACGTGTAAACAACAAGGGAATTAGAAATATTTTGGACATGATCTACTATGCTCTTTTTCGATTTCCCCCAAATTCTTAAGACTATTAAACGCTATTGAAAACGATGATTTCTCCCTGCACACAATGTCAACTTGTTGTAACTGTTTATATTATACTTCGTGTTAATTTTATGGAAGGTGTAACTATATAGAAAACGTGTAGCTTGTTTCTGTATTGTTAGTAAACCGGACCAAATCATCCGTAGATTATAAAGTTGTTGGCTATAGTTTGGCATTAACAAAAGGGTAAAGAATTCTTACTCAAACAACCATTAAACAAAGTAAAATATGATGTTCTTGCATATAAACAAACACAAATTAATGTTTCGCATTCTGGAAGTGTTAAATTCAATGATGATCTAAGAAGCCATCAGTGAATTGTTTTAGAGGACACAGCCATGCATTTCAATCATATTTTGTGAAGAGAGTAGTAGCATACTAAAACAGTCTGGTTATCAGTTGGGTCCACCAGAAAACACCCTGACTACGTAAAGGTGGTATCCGACAGTTTGTCTATATCAAATACATATAACAATACCTCACCACTGCTTTCGGGAATTTGGGTAAAATTTCTGCATAAATCATACTTTAGTTTAAGTAAAGACGGCTTTGAACACTACCTATATTGACAGACAGTAAAAATCCTGATACAAACACTCTAAATGTTCATTCATTCCAAATCTATAAATAAACACGATATTGATCTCTGCTAAAATATATATCTGCGTCAGAGCGGATTAACCGGATGACTATATAAATATTCCTCAAAAGTAAGTTGTCACGTGATTTTCTTAGTTAAAAATAGCTTTCTCTGCAGCGTAGCTCAGATAGGAAATACCTGTCTGCAATGAGGAATGGTGGTTTATGTTTCACTGTTCACACTCATCTAGGGCATTAATGAACAGCATTTTGCAGGACCTTTTCAGGTAACAGTGAGTCACATGGTTATTTGATAAAAATAGTTTGGTCCAAGCTGTCGAATACTACCTTTAATGCATCCTTGAAGAGGAGTTCTTATAACACCGCCCAACAATGATAGCAATCTAGTCTCCTTGCAAGGTCAGTATGGGATAGACAAAATACAAGGGCCCACTTAACTATTTAAACGTGCTAGAGTTCGAACTAGTAATTAGAAATATTACTATTCAAATTCCTTCCACTTGCATACTAAGAGTTTCCACAATAAAAGGCGTTTCCTTTTCTTGCATTGAAATGACTTGTGTCTATGGACTTTCTCAAACATGTTTAACAAGGACATTCGTATTGGATGTGGAATAAGATTAGAACTACTCCTGGGCTGTAAACTGTACACGAATCCCAAGCATTATTGCTACATTATAATTAGGTCTTAACAAAGATATAAGAGTGTGTTTCATTTATACTGAACAGGTCTTTATTAGAGATATTGTGGATAGGATTGATCAAAGTAATTAAACAAAGCAAAACACACATCTATTAGCAAAATGTTTTAACGTCTTTGTTAACAGATTTAACCATCCAACTAATATATTAAGAAATATAAAAAGTTTTTTTTTTCAATAAATATATAATTTTTCGTTACATTTTACTTTTTTTTTGTAATATTTTTTTATCTAAGCGTTAGTTTTGTGTGATAAATTCCATCACGAGTCGATAATTGATGCTTAGGAATCCATTCATCAATTTGTGTGTAAAGTAGTATTACAGCTAAGATCAGGGTCTGATGCGGCATTAAAATACTTTCAGAGCTTGGCGGCATCCATGCAACTTTGGGCTTTCAAAATTGCCCACATCGCCACTTCATGCGCTGGCCGCCAAATATAGGCAGAACGATTGATCGTAAGAATAACACGCCCGTGATCGATCTGGGCGATGAAATTATCAGTGGGTGCGTACATTACATAGCTGTGACGCCTAGGACACAACAAGAGCGACCCCACACGAAATCATTGACTTTTCATTGAAAAGAAAATTCAGATGATAAGTGAAATAATTTCCACACTGACCGTCGACTTGAACAGATAATCACGGTCCGAGCTACCTGACATCTTAGTCCAGTGAAGATAGGGGGCATTGTGTGGACTGTATTGTCTTAATTATAATAGCGCTGGAATATGTTTCAATAAACTATTTTCGAAGAAAAGAGTAATCGTGAAAAAATGTGGAATTTAGGAATATTATTAGGAATTTTATGCATTCCTATTTGCGGGGTAAGTTCTGAAGATTTTTATTGTATGTCCATGTGTTCAATTTATTCTTCAAATTGTCAATGAAGAAAAAACACTTACATGCATTACGGAATTAGTATAACAAAGCTCAACAAAACGCTGATTTCGATTGTAACAAATAATAAACAACATGTTTTGGAAAAAGAACATTCAATTGTTGGCTTACATTGTATGTCCATTTTGTAAACTGGAACATGTTTTACTGTATGCATTTATTAATACGTTATACTATGAGGTATAAGATATACTTGTTCTTAACTTATTTGATTTCTTTTCTTTCTTTTACTGACTTCTGTTTTATACAGTTTTACCAAACTACTAAATAAAATTAAAAATGACAAAATATACTTTGTAAAGCTAATAAACCACATGAGTTAATTTAATCATGTACAATATCGACGTAATGCAATTTCCAAGATGTCGCTGACAAAACAATAGCCACGATATTTCTCAGTTCGTTTAGTTTTGGTTAGTTTGAATTGAATATTTTAAAATGATGCTAACTTAACTGATGTATGGTTATCATACAACGACACTGTTGACGTTTCCAGAAATCTTTCCTCAGCAAACATTTTGTTTAAACTCAAGTCTGCCCCTCATGTTCATCGAAGATACATTTGTTTGTATTTACTCTACTAAACTTTGGATTGCTTTTCTTGCGGCCCATGTAACGGGATTATGCAAGTGTTTATCTTTCGTGTTATAGCGAGGGCAGATAATGTTTTAGTATTACTAATAATCGATTCAATTCGCAGAGATAAAGCTACGAAAGTATACAGTTCTTAGTTGCTACGCCATTTTCTTATTAACTCATAACGTATACATGCCATATCTGAACAAATGCAAGTCTGAGGTTTGTTTTTAAAATTATTTATATTTATAAACATTTATTTTCATTTCCGCAACATCGGCCCACTTTCACTAGGTCAGAGTTGATAACGTAACTGAAGGCAAAGTACTTAAATTAATAAATGAATTGGTAACAGTTTTCCATTTGTCGTACAGTCATAACACTGGTACTAAAGATAAGACGATGGGTGTTTATCTACTGCCTGCAATAGATTTGGATGCCTTATACCTTATATATGCGGACAACAAGTTGCCGTACGAAAGGGTTTCAAAAACTGTGATATTTTATAATTTGTAGACGGTTAATACTAACAAAGAAGCATGTATTTAGGAAACATATCCACGTCTCGTTTACTAAAAACCATTGAGAACTACAATTACACATAACAAAAATTGAGCAAATACAATTATAAATATATATTAAAATGAATGAATTTTTCATTTATTCAGACTTTGAAGATCTTGTAACAATCACAGTTTTATGCGAACTATTTTTTAATTACAAAAATCCACCAATAATAAATGCTTACTGCAATAGAAACTACATCTTTTACAAGAGACAAGTTACCAAAATGTTTTCTGAACAAATAAGAATTAAAACCACAGAAAATTGTATGAATATTTACGGATGGAACAATTAATGGGATTAATGTTTTCATGGTTTTTTTTAACCACAAGGCAGCTTGCCAGGCAACTGTAATAAAGTTTGGTTTCGAAATTTAAATTTACAACAAGAATAGGTTAATCGAGCTACTGTTTGCAAAGAAATCGGCAAACAGTTATTTGGTAATAAAACATCAGACTTTGAACATATAAAGAAATCCATCAATTTACTTCAGGAATGACGGAAAGAACATTTTTTCTGTAACCAAGTGTATTTCAGTTGCGATTGTTTATTTATTTGTTTTATTATTTTGATGTTTCATATTGCATACGAGTATGTCGATGTTCTGTTACCTTTAAATTATATAAATGTTGTGTCAACTCAATTTGTCATAAAAAATAAATAAATACACGTACAATAAAACACATAAATATTATATCAAAATAAATAAAATGCGTAAATATAAGACAGCACCACGCCACATGTTTTGTTGGTTCTAAGTGATTATTTTGTAGCATTTAGAGATTTTTCCTCCAGAAACATGAGGTAAGCAACTCAGCAGGACCATCATATAAACCATTTTAACAATATTACAATCACCAGAACACACATATCATAAAGCTACATAGATAAGATATGGTTATTGAATGTCAACATTACATCCGCAGATTGCCGCCCATACAGATGGATATCTCATGATAAAACTGCTGGACTTCAGTAACCCGGATGGTGAGATTAGCAATGGAAGTTGTTGCGATGGCAACCCATCCCCTGCCAGCGGCGGCTGTGTGACAGATTCATGCGACTACCAGTTCACTCTGTGTGTCTCCATGGCCGACAGGTGAGTAGGTCCTTCCGTCCACAGCAATATGACTGACACGGCTATCAGAAACCGGATGGTCAAGTGGGTGTCATAGACCAAATTCACCCCATCGCCTTCATGTTCTCATAGCCAAGATTCTAAGTGATATCAGAAACTAAGAGAGGCTGAGTGGGGCAAGGAAGAAGACGAATGTGAGGATTAGATAAAACACAATTATAAGACGGAGATGCAGAACTTAAAGGAAGACAGGCAAAACGCACGTTCAGAGAGATATAAACACTTTCCAGCACAGAGTACATACAATAAAATGTATGGGAAGAGGGCTTAGAAATGTTAATCTGTTGATTAAGTATATAAAAGCGATTGGTTACATACCTGATATTAAAAGTAACGAGTTATTGTTTATGTTAGTTCATTGGTAAACTGTGGAACTGTCACTCATGAAAGATAAAAATGTATCGGGGTTGTCACCTAGGACAGAGTCGAGACGACCGTTGACAAATGGACATTCCTCAAAGTATCATCGAACTACGCTCTTGATAATCACTGTGCGAACGTGAGGGTAAATATTTACCTAGACATTAGCTATGTAGTAATTTAACAAAGCACAACAAACTTTGGTATCGGTCCGCCATCAATAATGTTAGATATCTATTCGACAGAGACGTAATCATGCTTGCAGTTATAATCGTTCTTATCACATTTTCCATGATGTAATTATAATAATAAAAAGAAGAAGAAGAAGTTACCATCATTACAATCATTACAATCTTCTTATTATCTTTGTTATAAAACAGTTTGAAAACACAATCTCTTATTATTTTGTTAGAAAGACATCATGTTTTATTTTATTTTCTTTGCTTATTTTGTATTATTTATACACCCATGTTGCCGTTGTTGTTGTTGTTGCTACTACAACAAGTGGTTTAAAGCAACCAGTTTAGTGTTAAGCGTATACACCTGATGCATAAACCCACAGGATCTGCACTTCACTCACTAACATTGTTTAAAGACGCAATCGACAGAAAAAGCCAGCAACGAGCTTGACAACAAAATAGGAAGCTGCGCGTTCAGCTAAACTTATCCCCACCATTTTCGTAGTTATAACTGTTTCATGAGAGCAGCTGAAACTAAGTTAAGGAACTTCTGACTCAGCCGTGCAAAGTAACCTCAACTGTTATTTAAGCTAATGTATACACGAACAAAACACTTTTCTTGACATTTGAACAACAGTTTGTATGTAATTCTATGGTATTTTGACAAAACAAATGGGTGCAGTTTTGACCCACGACCCTTATTTACAAATTGATTAACTTCAAAATGACGTATTCTATCAAGAGCGCGTTTACTCGAGCTGTTTTAAAGCATACCCTTGTACAGAAAATCATTTAACAATGATCGTTCAGTATACGTTGTTCCTTGGAACTATTATAGGAATCTGAACTAAGGCAGGACAGGCGGGTAATCATCAGTCCAATGCTTTAACTGATGTGCATTTTGATTAAGATATATTCCTACACGTCCTATATTATTTAATAAAGATACACATGTATTAAAGTGTGTAGACATCACATACAGAACTGACATCTTTCTTCAAGAGATACAAAGCATAAGTTCTTCAAAGCATACATTCTCAAAGGAACTTTGGGATGTCGCAAGTTTAGATGATAAAGACACATTACCTTAAGACAATGATACGGTAATGCTGCGCCATCAATTGAAGAGTATCCAAAAAACCTTAACGGCCTCAAAACTGTGTGTTGTGTGGCCAAGGGTCAACTTTTTTTTCTTCACTTTTCTTCTTTTTTCTTTACTTAAAAATTATTTCTGCATCACTCGAATATCAGATTTAGAGGCACACAGGTGTCTGGTATTTTTATTTCACTAAATGACTATAATTGAATAATCTTTTATTGGTCCTTAAATGATATATTAAAAGTCATCTCAAATCCATGTGGTAAAAGTATTCATATTAAGCAGGATCAAAAGCAAAAGATACAATAATCATACAGAAAATGCAGCCCATTTTGGAACACTTAGAAGGATAAAGTATTACTATTTAGAGCTCGGCCATTTTTTAATTAAGAACATTAAGCGGAATCATGGGAGAACCGGTCTTTTAAATCTGTAAGGTATGTAAACAATTTATAACTTATTTGTGAGTACCACGTTTGATTGCTTTGCCTCAAGCTATAATTTTCCCAAACGATATTCAATAGCAAAACACGTTTCCGTAAGAGGATATGTCATTATTTTGACTTCCGGTATTTCTAAAAAGAATGACAATTTTATGCCAAATTTAGATAAGAAGAATCTGTATAACATCAAAAGGTGATCTTAAAGGATTACCTTTACATGATGTTAGATAATACTGACTGACACAATACTGTTGCTTCCAGTCCCCTCGGCAGCTGTGACGTAGGCAGGGACACTATTCGGGGTCCTTCCGACAAGAACAGTGTGGCATTCTCCGACGATGACGTCACAGTGATGCCTCTCACTGGAATCAAGGTTAGTACTGTTACAAACCGTTTTGGGGAAAATAACAAACAGACAGACAAAAACACACACACAAAACAACAACAGACAAACAACAACAACAAAAATCACAAACAAAAACAACAACGAAAACTGCAACAAAACAACAACTGACGACAGTTTTCATGCGAATTATTTTAAAACTGGTTCCGATGACATATACAGTAGTTCCTTTCGCATACAACCAGTTTTGAAATAAAAAAAAAATCTAATTTGAAGTCAAGTACTTTCCCTACGAGACGTTTAACATGATTTGGTTTAGAGCATTTATAACATTTAGTCATGATACATGGACTTAAAAACAACTTAGTGTGACTTGACATGAGTTTACTTCTACTGGTTGAGATAACGTGGCTTGTGTTTTAAAGTTAGAAATTAGAAATAAACTTTGTGGAGGTTTGCAAAACTGACAACAAGGAAACCAATGTAAAAACCATTATCACGGCCACAATTTTACAGAAACACCTCCATTAGTACTTTTTGTATTTCAAGTAAAGTAGACTTATTTCGTATGAAGCAAAATTAGCATTGAAAAAGGTTTATTTTAAAACTGGTTGGAATTACATGTAGGATGGACTTACAAACGGCAAGGAGTGACACGATATGTACTTGTATTTGTACGTATAAACATTATTTTTGGTTTGGTTTTGGAGTTTTTTTCTGTGGCCATAACAATGATGTTTTACATTCTTTTTTATGTTGTCAATTTTGCCAATCTTTACGCATTTATAAATCTATTTCAAAACGCATCAGCCGCAGATGTCTAAACGTCTTTGCTTAGGCAAATTTGACAGCCACTTGAAACGTTGTTTTCAACTTATGAAAGTCATAAAGAAATTAACCACCAGTTATTTTATCATCGAAAACATTATTTACATCTTACCGGTACAATTTGCGCTAATTTATACATAGAGCCATATTCTGTATGGTCCTGTATGAGATGATATAGAAAAAAGACAATTTATATCTGTGATATTTTTAGAATTACATGTATGTTAACTGTAGGAGGGTAAAGAGGTAGTCCTGCAGATAGTTGTAGATGACGTGGATGTAGAAGAGAAGACTAGCACAGAGGTCCAACAAGTGGACACGTTTATCTGCAGCTTTGTTGTGGAGGAAGAATCGTCATCCGAGCTCTTACTGATGGGAGAACGTTCAGGTGCCAGCTTTACAAGGTACGTACGTCTAACTCTTCTGTTGTGGATTCATTTACTTAGATAACATTAAAACAGCACACAAAATGAACATTAATTAAGACGGTTAGGACAAATGTCTGTAAAGCCATACACCTAGTGGTTTATATAGTTCTATATAACAAGACCAGGAGAGTTGATCTGTACCACATGAGTTGGTTAGATAAGACGTACCAAGTTTCACAGGATGCGCGCTCTAGCTATGGTGATTAAAAATAAAAATAGTTTGCAATTTATAATCACATTTGCATCAACTTTAAACATACTGGACCTTCTGTTGTGAACATCTGATGAGTTTGTACAGCTACGGGATTCAAATACCTTTCGCTTCACACCCTTTAATGGAAAAACGTGGTGCTATTTTTCGTAGGTCAAGGAATAGTTGTACGAAGTGTGTAAAGTGGGTTGCTTTTCCTTGAAGGGTAATGCACTATATTGTAAGGGTAATGTGCTAACGTTAATACCTCACTGCTAACTACAAAAAAGGGATTGTTATGATAATTTTGAGCATGCTTAGAACACTTTGTATCCTTTCCTACTAGTTGTTTATACGACTACTGACTCTTTTGTCCACCGGCAGTCTTAGAGCTGTCGTGGAGTTTGTGGTTCTGGAGAATGAAGAGGAGGATATTAACCGACAGACACAATGTGTGGAGCAGGATACATGTTCGGGTCACTGGACTTGTGACAGCAGGGGTGGCAGGGTCTGCAGGACTGGGTGGACTGGATCAGACTGTAACACCCCCATCTCAGGTGGATCCAGGGACTGTAGTGTTTATCCAGGTAACAAGACAGTAACATAAAATTCTATTTTTTCCCTTTTTGTAACATCTACGGAAGCAGGAACGACTTGTATATTATATTTTGGGGAGTGTTCTGTTTGCACAAAAGATCAATCATATAAACAAGCATGACTGTAGCCTTTCAAAATCACAACATATGTTTTAATGCTGGCCGTATGTTAACTTTGCGCAAGTTGCAATATAAAATAAAACTACTTGAAACATATAAATATACTTAGTCTGTGTGGTGCATTTGGTAGAGAAATAACTGCTCGTCTAGATAGCCTGGATTTGAATCCCACCAAAAAAACATAAGCAATAAAATTACATATTTGCTTTTATAACATGTTTGTCCTTTTCTTCCCATTTTACTGGCTAGCATGGTTACATCTTCTCCGTTTCACTAGCTAGCATGGTTACATCTAATCATTTTCACTGGCTAGCATGGTTACATCTGCTTTTCACTGGCTAATATGGTTACATCAATTTATTCTCCTCCTTTTCACTGGCTATCATGGTTACATCTCCTTTTCACTGGATAGCATGGTTACATCTCCTTTTTTTTTTTTTACTGGTTAGCATGGTTACATCTCCTCCTTTTCACTGGCTAGCATGGTTATATCTCCTTTTCACTGGCTAGCATGATTACATCTCCTCTTTTTCACTGGCTAGCATGGTTACATCTCCTCCTTTTCAATGGCTAGCATGGTTACATCTCCTTTTCACTGGCTAGCATGGTTACATCTTCTTTTCACTGGCTAGCATGGTTACATCTCCTTCTTTTCACTGGCTACCATGGTTACATCTCCTTTTCACTGGCTACCATGGTTCCATCTCCTTGACTGATTGAAAAATATGTATTCTAGTATTATTTCTAATCTACAGACAATTGAAAGCTTTTATGAGAAAGGTAAGCAATGTGCCTGCTAAGGTTTTTATGGCTTTAAGTCAAGAGTTTTACGATATTGTTTTATCAAAGTCTTAAAATGAATATATGGACTCAGGCAGGTTGCTTTAAATTTAACTAAAACTACAAATACCAGATGTTGGTGGTTCAGAGATGAGACTTAAGTTTAATAAATAATTAGGTCTTGAACCTATGAATGTGTGATGTGGACCTTATTAAAATTATGAATTACTAAGTAATCTTTGGGAAAACTACTGCAGTGTCGGGATTCCAGTAGTTCAGCCTAATTATCCTTTCACCTGTCCTTGACAAGATGACATTAATGGAAGGTGTGCTCCAGTTTTGGGCCAATCAGACACTCCTCAGGAGGCTTTCATTCTTCTAACCCAGAGGCATGAGTGTGGCCATGTTTAATACCAACTTCAAACATAATTGACTTGTTTGGTAGTGACTGTTTGTTCTGTCATAATCTTTTATCTCTTCCATCACAACAAGTATTTCTTAAGGCCCGTGAGTGTCAGGTATGATTTTGGCTCAAAAGTGGTTGAAGACTTGAAAAGTCAAGAATGTAGGGCCACGCCCAAGATAACATTGCCCTCTCTTTCAGAGATTAAAACATATTATCTTCAGAATTTAAATATTTGGAAGAGCTGCTATCATTCAAACAAACCACAAGCATACAACTGTTTATAGATTACTGAAGCTGGTATTGGTCAAGGTCAACTTTATGGCATTCTTCTGTATTCAACCACACAAACAAAAATATGGTATTATACATTTTTTTTATTGACAAAAAATATTATGAATGCATATTTAAACAGATGCACATGCATACAAAATCAACTTTTGCATTTCATAGAACATCAAGTAATTTGATTATAAAAAAAACATGAGAGTTTGAATGAGAAATTATACTATAATATCAAAAGTGACCATTTAATTTAAAGAAAATTATCCAAGGTGATTTTAAGAAGAAATAAACAACACTTATGTCTGTGTTTCCAAGTTTCATATTTCCACTTAAAGGTTGTATCCAGTAGTTTACCTGTATCAGATATATGTCACAATACATTACCACTGTTTGGTGGTATCCAGTAGTTTGCCTGTATCAGATATATGTCACAATACATTACCACTGTTTGGTGGTATCCAGTAGTTTACCTGTATCAGATATATGTCACAATACATTACCACTGTTTGGTGGTACCAGTAGTTTGCCTGTATCAAGATATATGTCACAATACATTACCACTGTTTGGTGGTATACAGTAGTTTAACCTTTATCAATATATGTCACAATACATTACACTGTTGGTGGTTCCAGTAGTTTGTCTGTATCAGATATATGTCACAATACATTACCCACTGTTTGGAGGTATCCAGTAGTTTACCTGTATCAGATATATGTCACAATACATTACCACTGTTTGGAGGTATCCAGTAGTTTACCTGTATCAGATATATGTCACAATACATTACCACTGTTTGGTGGTATCCAGTAGTTTACCTGTATCAGATATATGTCACAATACATTACCACTGTTTGGGTATCCAGTAGTTTACCTGTACAGATATATGTCACAATACATTACCACTGTTTGGTGGTATCCAGTAGTTTACCTGTATCAGATATATGTCACAATACATTACCACTGTTTGGTGGTATCCAGTAGTTTACCTGTATCAGATATATGTCACAATACATTACCACTGTTGAGGTATCCAGTAGTTTACCTGTATCAGATATATGTCTCAATACATTACCACTGTTTGGTGGTATCCAGTAGTTTACCTGTATCAGATATATGTCACAATACATTACCACAGTTTGGTGGTATCCAGTAGTTTACCTGTATCAGATATATGTCTCAATACATTACCACTGTTTGGTGGTATCCAGTAGTTTACCTGTATCAGATATATGTCACAATACATTACCACTGTTTGGTGGTATCCAGTAGTTTACCTGTATCAGATATATGTCACAATACATTACCACTGTTGGTGGTATCCAGTAGTTTACCTGTATCAGATATATGTCACAATACATTACCACTGTTTGGTGGTATCCAGTAGTTTGCCTGTATCAGATATATGTCACAATACCTTACCACTGTTTGGTGGTATCCAGTAGTTTACCTGTATCAGATATATGTCACAAAACATTACCACTGTTTGGTGGTATCCAGTAGTTTGCCTGTATCAGATATATGTCACAATACATTACCACTGTTTGGTGTATCCAGTAGTTTGCCTGTATCAGATATATGTCACAATACATTACCACTGTTTGGTGGTATCCAGTAGTTTACCTGTATCAGATATATGTCACAATACATTACCACTGTTTGGTGGTATCCAGTAGTTTGCCTGTATCAGATATATGTCACAATACATTACCACTGTTTGGTGGTATCCAGTAGTTTACCTGTATCAGATATGTCACAATACATTACCACTGTTTGGTGGTATCCAGTAGTTTGCCTGTATCAGATATATGTCACAACATTACCACTGTTTGGTGGTATCCAGTAGTTTACCTGTATCAGATATATGTCACAATACATTACCACTGTTTGGTGGTATCCAGTAGTTTACCTGTATCAGATATATGTCACAATACATTACCACTGTTTGGTGGTATCCAGTAGTTTGTCTGTATCAGATATATGTCACAATACATTACCACTGTTTGGTGGTATCCAGTAGTTTACCTGTATCAGAGATATATGTCACAATACATTACCACTGTTTGGTGGTATCCAGTAGTTTACCTGTATCAGATATATGTCTCAATACATTACCAGTTTGGTGGTATCCAGTAGTTTGCCTGTGTATCAGATATATGTCACAATACATTACCACTGTTTGGTGGTATCCAGTAGTTTGCCTGTATCAGATATATGTCACAATACATTACCACTGTTGGTGGTATCCAGTAGTTTGCCTGTATCAGATATATGTCACAATACATTACCACTGTTTGGTGGTATCCAGTAGTTTGCCTGTATCAGATATATGTCACAATACATTACCACTGTTTGGTGGTATCCAGTAGTTTGTCTGTATCAGATATATGTCACAATACATTACCACTGTTTGGTGGTATCCAGTAGTTTGCCTGTATCAGATATATGTCACAATACATTACCACTGTTTGGTGGTATCCAGTAGTTTACCTGTATCAGATATATGTCACAATACATTACCACTGTTTGGTGGTATCCAGTAGTTTACCTGTATCAGATATATGTCACAATACATTACCACTGTTTGGTGGTATCCAGTAGTTTGCCTGTATCAGATATATGTCACAATACATTACCACTGTTTGGTGGTATCCAGTAGTTTGCCTGTATCAGATATATGTCACAATACATTACCACTGTTTGGTGGTATCCAGTAGTTTACCTGTATCAGATATATGTCACAATACATAACCACTGTTGAGGTATCCAGTAGTTTACCTGTATCAGATATATGTCACAATACATTACCACTGTTTGGTGGTATCCAGTAGTTTGCCTGTATCAGATATATGTCACAATACATTACCACTGTTTGGTGGTATCCAGTAGTTTACCTGTATCAGATATATGTCACAATACATTACCACTGTTTGGTGGTATCCAGTAGTTTACCTGTATCAGATATATGTCACAATACATTACCACTGTTTGGTGGTATCCAGTAGTTTGTCTGTATCAGATATATGTCACAATACATTACCACTCTTTGGTGGTATCCAGTAGTTTGCCTGTATCAGATATATGTCACAATACATTACCACTGTTTGGTGGTATCCAGTAGTTTACCTGTATCAGATATATGTCACAATACTTACCACTGTTTGGTGGTATCCAGTAGTTTACCTGTATCAGATATATGTCACAATACATTACCACTGTTTGGTGGTATCCAGTAGTTTGCCTGTATCAGATATATGTCACAATACATTACCACTGTTTGGTGGTATCCAGTAGTTTACCTGTATCAGATATATGTCACAATACATTACCACTGTTTGGTGGTATCCAGTAGTTTGCCTGTATCAGATATATGTCACAATACATTACCACTGTTTGGTGGTATCCAGTAGTTTACCTGTATCAGATATATGTCACAATACATTACCACTGTTTGGTGGTATCCAGTAGTTTACCTGTATCAGATATATGTCACAATACAACACTGTTTGGTGGTATCCAGTAGTTTGCTGTATCAGATATATGTCACAATACATTAACACTGTTTGGTGGTATCCAGTAGTTTGCCTGTATCAGATATATGTCACAATACATTACCACTGTTTGGTGGTATCCAGTAGTTTACCTGTATCAGATATATGTCACAATACATTACTGTTTGGTGGTATCCAGTAGTTTGTCCTGTATCAGATATATGTCACAATACATTACCACTGTTTGGTGGTATCCAGTAGTTTACCTGTATCAGATATATGTCACAATACATTACCACTGTTTGGTGTATCCAGTAGTTTGTCTGTATCAGATATATGTCACAATACATTACCACTGTTTGGTGGTATCCAGTAGTTTACCTGTATCAGATATATGTCACAATACATTACCACTGTTTGGTGGTATCCAGTAGTTTGCCTGTATCAGATATATGTCACAATACATTACCACTGTTTGGTGGTATCCAGTAGTTGTCCTGTATCAGATATATGTCACAATACATTACCACTGTTTGGTGGTATCCAGTAGTTTACCTGTATCAGATATATGTCACAATACATTACCACTGTTTGGTGGTATCCAGTAGTTTGTCCTGTATCAGATATATGTCACAATACATTACCACTGTTTGGTGGTATCCAGTAGTTTACCTGTATCAGATATATGTCACAATACATTACCACTGTTTGGTGGTATCCAGTAGTTTGTCTGTATCAGATATATGTCACAATACATTACCACTGTTTGGTGGTATCCAGTAGTTTGCCTGTATCAGATATATGTCACAATACATTACCACTGTTTGGTGGTATCCAGTAGTTTGTCTGTATCAGATATATGTCACAATACATTACCACTGTTTGGTGGTATCCAGTAGTTTACCTGTATCAGATATATGTCACAATACATTACCACTGTTTGGTGGTATCCAGTAGTTTGTCTGTATCAGATATATGTCACAATACATTACCACTGTTTGGTGGTATCCAGTAGTTTACCTGTATCAGATATATGTCACAATACATTACCACTGTTTGGTGGTATCCAGTAGGTTTACCTGTATCAGATATATGTCACAATACATTACCACTGTTTGGTGGTATCCAGTAGTTTACCTGTATCAGATATATGTCACAATACATTACCACTGTTTGGTGGTATCCAGTAGTTTACCTGTATCAGATATATGTCACAATACATTACCACTGTTTGGTGGTATCCAGTAGTTTACCTGTATCAGATATATGTCACAATACATTACCACTGTTTGGTGGTATCCAGTAGTTTACCTGTATCAGATATATGTCACAATACATTACCACTGTTTGGTGGTATCCAGTAGTTTGCCTGTATCAGATATATGTCACAATACATTACCACTGTTTGGTGGTATCCAGTAGTTTACCTGTATCAGATATATGTCACAATACATTACCACTGTTTGGTGGTATCCAGTAGTTTACCTGTATCAGATATATGTCACAATACATTACCACTGTTTGGTGGTATCCAGTAGTTTACCTGTATCAGATATATGTCACAATACATTACCACTGTTTGGTGGTATCCAGTAGTTTACCTGTATCAGATATATGTCACAATACATTACCACTGTTTGGTGGTATCCAGTAGTTTACCTGTATCAGATATATGTCACAATACATTACCACTGTTTGGTGGTATCCAGTAGTTTACCTGTATCAGATATATGTCACAATACATTACCACTGTTTGGTGGTATCCAGTAGTTTACCTGTATCAGATATATGTCACAATACATTACCACTGTTTGGTGGTATCCAGTAGTTTACCTGTATCAGATATATGTCACAATACATTACCACTGTTTGGTGGTATCCAGTAGTTTGCCTGTATCAGATATATGTCACAATACATTACCACTGTTTGGTGGTATCCAGTAGTTTGCCTGTATCAGATATATGTCACAATACATTACCACTGTTTGGTGGTATCCAGTAGTTTACCTGTATCAGATATATGTCACAATACATTACCACTGTTTGGTGGTATCCAGTAGTTTGCCTGTATCAGATATATGTCACAATACATTACCACTGTTTGGTGGTATCCAGTAGTTTACCTGTATCAGATATATGGTCACAATACATTACCACTGTTTGGTGGTATCCAGTAGTTTACCTGTATCAGATATATGTCACAATACATTACCACTGTTTGGTATCCAGTAGTTTACCTGTATCAGATATGTCACAATACATTACCACTGTTTGGTGGTATCCAGTAGTTTACCTGTATCAGATATATGTCACAATACATTACCACTGTTTGGTGGTATCCAGTAGTTTGCCTGTATCAGATATATGTCACAATACATTACCACTGTTTGGTGGTATCCAGTAGTTTACCTGTATCAGATATATGTCACAATACATTACCACTGTTTGGTGGTATCCAGTAGTTTACCTGTATCAGATATATGTCACAATACATTACCACTGTTTGGTGGTATCCAGTAGTTTACCTGTATCAGATATATGTCACAATACATTACCACTGTTTGGTGGTATCCAGTAGTTTACCTGTATCAGATATATGTCACAATACATTACCACAGTTTGGTGGTATATTGCCATGATCTCTTCATTAACTTGTACTTTAGTCTAAGTAAAGACCATTTTGAACACAATTTCAGTTGTTGGACAGTACAAGTCATCAGGTAACAATGACATATTTGATTATTTGAGAAAAATGTTTTGTTCAAAATGTTGGATACCTCCTTTAAACTCCATCCCACCCCTGCAGGTATGAGAGAGCTTCCTTACAGTTCGTGGCTGGGTATGTACCGGTGCCCTGCAGACTGTCAGCTGGACACCAACTTCCTTCTCAACATCAGCCAATCAGCTCAAGACATTACTGGCTCAATGTTTGTACAGGGCCGCTGGGTTAATGTCATGGGCTCTTATGCATCTTACACACAAGAACTCACACTTCAGGTACTGATACAAAATAAACAATTCCCATACTAACATGACTAATTTTTTTATTTGACCATGGTCACAAAATTATCACTGTAGAATCAATGCAACATTGCCAGTCTACTTTCATTTGTCTTGACACACGATAAAAACAGAATTAAGCTACCATCAATATTTTCAGTTTGTATAAAGTAATGTACAGTAGAATTGTATATATAAGTATGAACATAAAGTTAAGCTATATTTTTATAAAGATCTAAGATTAGACTAACAACTTCACTTTGTAAGTTGGACAAAGACATGTTTTAAAGCAGTACTGGAAATAATTATAAGGTTCTCCTAAATTCCTTGTAGGATTTGTGAAGATTGTGATATATATTCTTCAAAAAAAGATCAAAACATTCCTCTATAGATTTTATACATTTGTCTTTGTTAAAAGTAACATTTTGTTCTATTACCATTACCTCTCCATGCTTCATACTTTCTCTTAAATACAATTATTCCTTGATCCTTTCTGTTGCAGAGTATTGGACCATATTTCTTTACCATCGGCAATGAGAGGACTTTCAGTACACTGGAGTTGAATGGTAACCTTCAGAACTTCACAACATTGACTGGTGCCCTCATGTTCCTGCCTAAGGCAGGCTCTGCAGCAACTTGTCAAGGAACTAGTCACAAACGTGTCGAGACCTGTGTCATGGAGTTGACACGCTCCACAGGTAAAATCCCAGTCACTGTGGCACAACTTTGTGGTCACAATTTTCCTATGCCCTTTTGAGTTAATGAGTTTTGTCTCAAATTAACCCTCTCCACCTTGCATTAAAGTTTGATTTTGTAATGATAACGGACTACGATGGGTGCCCATGATGACGCAAACAATATACTGCTATTCAGAAGCACTAAAGGTGCTATACAGTCGTTGTATCTTAAAATCTATTAACTGCTTTTAAAGCAGTACATTGCCACATTTGAAAAAAAAAATATCCACTTAGAAGAATTTATAACAAATATCTGTATATCATAAAAATAGTGCAGGTAGATGTCTGATCTGGATCCACATTATTTACCAAACCACGTGCTTAGCAAGCTATGGGTTTAAGATTAGATAATGGTCAATCTTTTCAACCCATTTCTCATCTTCTGCATCTTCTGATTTATAATAATGTCATTCCTTTTAAAATGTTCACAAGTTTGATTTTTTTCAGTGCATTTTGATGGTTGTAATGGCCAGGGTGGTTGCTATAGACATGGCACAAACAAAGAGGACTACACATGTTGTTGTAACCATGGTAATAATATACTTAGTAATTGAACAGATTATACGTTTTATACGTTTTAAATGCAAACACATGATTAGATACATTAAGAAGTTTTTAATGCAATAATGACAATAGTTACTTTCTTCTAAAATGAAATAATGAAGCTAAAGTACTTAGTAAAACATAGAATAAATGAATATTATTTGCTAAGATTGATTTTTTTGTTGCTGTATTGATGTTTTATTATTTTCTTTATTATTGCAGAATATACAGGAGCTCACTGTGAGACATTGATTACAACTACCACCACAACCACCACCACAACAACCACTCCTACAACAACATCTACTACCACTACAACACCAACTACCACCTCTACCACAACTACAACACCAACTACCACCTCTTCCACAACTACAACACCAACTACCACCTCTACTACCACTACAACACCAACTACCACCTCTACTACCACTACAACACCAACTACAACCTCTACCACAACAACAGCGTCAACAACCACTACTCCTAGAAGAACAACAACTACCACAACTCCAAAAGCTGTATCCACAACAACAACAACCCAGACTACAACATCAACTGCTGTTCCTGTTGGTACAAAATCAACAACAACAGCAGCACCTTCACACTTATCAACAGGACAACAAACTTCAGTTAACCAGCAAGGAACATCATCATCATCACCAGCAGCAACAATGAAACCATCACAGCCAATGTCAACGGCAGCAGCTTCATCATCAACATTATCATCAGCAGCAGCAACTACAAGAACTAACAGTAATGTAACATCAAAGCCAACAGCAGCAACAACAACAAAACCATGTTTATCCCAGAATACCTGCTACACCCACTACACCTGTGACAACCACGGGAACCATGTCTGTTTCCCTGGATGGACTGGTTCTAACTGTGATGTGCAGATTCCCAATGGTGTTTCAGACTGTGATGTGTACGATTTTGGTAAGCATGATTGGGAATAAATCTATTGGCACACCTGTTGCTTGAACACAAGATATCTCTAGATAGTGTAATTAGTCAAATCATTTCTTCAGACTGAAAATACTTACTTAGGATACTCTCAGAGGGGATTACTTCTTTAAACATCACTATTACAGTCAACATTTGGCTTCTAATGTCATTGGGAATAGGAGACTATTTAATAATAATAAAAAAACTACATGAAAAATTGAAGTTTTAATGTTGATTTTGAAAATATGTGTTTGTATGTTAGAATGTTAAAGATGTTTGCTTCAATACTAAAACTTTCATGAGTACACATTCTACCCTAAATTCAATGCCCTTTGACTGGTTGATATTAAAATGATAGATACTGGCAGTTCTTAGATAAGACTATGTTTCGATAATGTATGAATACAATTTAAACAAAACACCCAAACACATGCACACTCATAAAAAAAATAGGGCCAATTGATATATGGGGACAATATCAAACCTTGGCTATGCATGTTTAATGACTCTTTGACAATAGAAACCTTGTTTTATTTCAGGAGATGTTTTCATACCAAGTGAGTGGAAAGGCAACTACACATGTTCATCTGATGGTATAGAAATATTTTTCATCATGAACATTACCAGCTCCTCTAAAACTATTGGCCAAATTGGGGATGTTGTTATTGGAAACCACCAGCTGTCAATGCAGGGTACCTATGCAGCTTTCTTCAAAACCTTCGCCATGCAGAGCTCAGACCTCATCCAAGAGGAGATAGTGGGCCGTAACTTCACCATGTTTACATTGAATGGAATGGTTATCTCCCCTGTTTTTATCACAGGAGCAGTCATTTTCACTGTGGACTCAGGGACAGTAACATGTCCAATGGAACTCAGACGCCAGAAGTGTAAGTTTACTAGTTCTATTGTACCACCCTTGGGCTTTTAACAAGTTTATTCCAAGAATAAATAGTACAAATCAAACATTATTTGAGCCTTATTAAGCATACTACTTAATATCATATTCTATGAATAACAGGTTTTCAGTTTTGAAGATACTGTGCTTCTTTAAGAAGAGAGTGCTTTAGACATGTATTATACAAACATAATGTTAATTACTCCACTTTCTTTTGTAAAAGGCAAAATAGAAAGATGTTCACCAGGTCAAACCCCAGTAAATGCTTGCAAACACCGGAGAAGCCAGATCTTTTACCTGTAATTATTGGCCAAATCTTTACAAAACATAATCAGAATGTTTGCATAAGATCTTGGATAAGTTTGTACAATATAGTCTTGACAAGTTTGACCAAAATGGGTCATGTTGGGTAAAAATGTTTATAAGTCACTGAGCAAAAATCCCCCACCCCCACCAAAAAAAATCAAAAACATTTTCAAACATACTTTAGGCAATATTTTATGTCAAATCTTCACAGAACTAAGTCAGATTCTTTGTCTACATAAAATCTTCAATGAATTTAAAATTGGGTCACATTACAAAAAGTAGGTCACTAGGGTAAATTATAGAAAAAACTAATTGTGAACTCTCTAGATGCAATTTATTTTTGGGGGGGTGGGGGTCCAATTTTGTGCAAAATCTGTAAAAAGCTCAAAATACTTGTCTGCTACGATTCATCAGATGAATGATAAGCAGTTGTTTAAAACTTATTTTGTCAAAAATTAAGCTATACAACTTTTTTCAACATAGTAATTCTATGAAAATAGGCACTATAATTCCAAATGACAAAAGAATCTGTTAGAGTATAACAATAAATATGTTAAGAGTTCTATTTTAGGTGAGATTTTGCATCCAGCACATCTAGAACTGATTATTCTTTGGTTGTCTTCACTGCTGTTTCAGTGTATCGGACTCATGACTGGTGCCACTCCCATGGCAGCTGTTACAGATATGGTCCCTTGGAATCCCAGTTCCACTGTTGTTGTAACACAGGTAGTTAGAAATTGTTAAAGGTGGTATCCGACAGTTAGGACCAAAACTTTTGTTTTCAAATAACCAAATAGGTCATTGTTAACTGAAATGTTCCTTCAAAACGCTGTTTATTGATGTCCTAGGGCTGGGTGAACAGTCAAGCCTAAATCACAACTCATCGTTATAAACAGGTATTACCTATCTGAGCTACGCTGCAGAGATAGCTATTTTTTAACCTAGAAAACCACATGATCACTTACTTTTAAGATTATGTTATATAGTCATTCGGGTAATCTGATCTGATGTCGGTATCTTTTTTTAGCAGAGACGACTATCGAGTTTTTTTTGTACAGTTGGAAAGAATTCACATTCACAGAGCAATTTTGTTTGTGATTAGTTCTGTTTAATAATTCAGCTAGTCTTCAAAATCATTTTTATTAATACTAAAGTATAAATTTACACTCAATTCTGCCCTCATTCTCCACAGAAGTGATTCGATTTTGTTACATGTATATTATATAGGCAAACTGTCAGATATCACCTTTAACATGTTTAGCATATAACTTAAACTATTCTGCTTCTGCATTATTTGCCTAGACCTAGTCAGAAGGAAATAGCAGGCTATGAGCAAATATAAGTCTAGAAGTGATATAACCTAAGACTTAATATTATCTCATGATCTGATTCATTAGGACCACCTGAAATCGGAGTCAGATACCTTATTAACATGAAAAACCTGCGCAAATAACAGGTGACATATCAGTACACTTTTGTATGACAATAGTTAGATTGAGAAATTTTGAATGCATCTGCTTGAATGTTAAAGTTTTCAGTTTTATAACTGTCAAGCTCACATCAGGCTATCAAGCTCTTGATTAGTTTAGCACACTGTTCTTTGACAGCTCTTGATTTAAAGTATTGGTTATAAAATGACTGGTCCATTCTGTATTTATAAACAGTCTGTTAAATTAAATGAAACACGGCATTTAATTCGTTTTCTCCATTATAGGCTTCATGGGCCAATTCTGTGAAAGCGTAGTTACAACTACTTCCACCACCACAACAACAACCACTACACCAACAACTACATCTACTACCACAACCCCAACAACAACATCCACCACAACAACACCAACCACAACATCTACAACAACACCATCAACTACATCAACTACCACCACAACACCAACTACAACTAGTACCACAACACCAACTACAACATCAACGACTACAACAACACCAACTACAACATCAACAACTACAACAACACCAACTACAACATCAACAACTACAACAACACCTACAACCACTACAACTCCAACAACTACATCTACAACTACACCTTCTACAACTACATCCATAACCACATCTACTACTCCATCAACAACTGCATCAACAACCACGACCCATAGGCCATTGTCCACTGTGCAGCCAGGCCGGTGTCAGGCTGTGTTTAACTGCTCCATGCACATCAACTGTGATACAACAGGACCAGTCTGTGCGGAGGGCTATACTGGCCCCCACTGTGAGAACGTTATTCCAGGAGGCTTGAGGGACTGTAGTGTATATGATGGTAATTAATTTTATATGTGTGTGTGTTTCAGTAACTAAAACAGTCAGGGTAATTGAATAAGATTTAGGTTTTTGTTGGTGGCAGGTGTTCTCATGAGCTCTCGCCCAGGTAGAACCATTGAGTCACAAATGATAGCAAATTGGAAAGGCTTCTTGACATACAATAATTAGTTAATGATGGTCCAAAGTGGACTGAACGTTAATGGATCTGCATCTTGTACATTTTTTTGTCAAAAGGATAAAGGCTGTACATTAAGGTTTAGTATGTATAGAAAGCAGAAATCCTAATTGTGTAAAAAATAGAAATGGAATAAATGGAAAAAGAGTCGAATTGAGTTGTTTACACTGCCTGGCTGGTGAATGCAGCTATTGTTACATGTATTTAGATAAAGATACCATATTTGGCATCACTCACAAGTCTTTGAGCTGATGTGTTTGATTGTTATCATCAAGTGATACTAGGAACTTTAAATAGGTATCAGGGTTAATTTTCCCTATTTATGCTGTTATTTGTATTTCTTTCCAGCCTTTCATGACAAAAAGTGCCTGGATAGGGTAAAATGACCTGAGTTAGTAGCATGTAATCCAATGAAGGGATCAATATGCTTGAAAGGTATATTTATGTACACATTCTTTCTGTTTGGAAGAAAAAGTGTTACCCAGGCATTAGGAAATACAACAAACAATAATACCAACTCTGACAAGATCTGTTCATATTTCAGGTGCACCTTTCATTCCTAGTCAGTGGGACGGTAACTACACGTGTGACAGTGATGGCATCATGATTCGATTTGTGATGAACATCACAAAGTCTTCAGATACCATTGGTATATCTGGGGATGTCCTTATTGACAGGCAGTATCTTACCATGACTGGGAGTTACGGTTCCTACTTCAAAACATTTGCTGTCCAGTCTACAGACCTTATCTCCAAGGAGATTGCTGGAAGAAACTTCACCATGTTTACCCTGAATGGAAGGAAGCAGACAGAAGTGTTCATTAAAGGGGCAGCCATCTTTAAGACTGATGCTGGGGAAGTACAGTGTCCCATGGAGCTGCGAAGAGTGGCAGGTAACTTGTCAAGGTCCACTGCTGTAAAACACAGCTAGATCTGAGCTCTGTTTCTAGCATCTGATTGGTTAGTTTTTAATATTTTTAATTATCCAACATTTCTGATGCCAAGGATAGGTCTAAACTTTAAGCTCAAAGTAACCCCATTTCTGCCTTAAATCTTCAGCAAGGTTCATTATGATAGGTGTTCTTGATTATAGTAAATTTATATATATTTCTGTCAGATATTTTTCTGAATAAACTCAGTGTCAAGTTAAATGTATTTGCTGTTACAGTATTCCAGGATTGGTGCCATGGGCGTGGTCTGTGTCACAGATTTGGTCGCCAGGAAAACCAGGTGATATGCTGCTGTGATTCAGGTAAGGACATACAACCAGGTATATTCAGTTTTCAGTGTTTTCTTTTACTTTTGAATGATATAAATCTTAACCAGTATCAAACAGTAATTCTAACAATAGCTGAATCTTTTTTGGTATAATAAAATAAATGACACATAGCTGTTGGGGTGATATTGTGAACCCAGAAACTGATAATTACCTCTGATAGTCTAGTAATAATCCAGCTCTCAGGTTGACAATATCAAAATCAACCTGATATATACACATTTTTTATTTTAAAGTAGGTTTTTTAGATGATTAATACAATTCACCACAAAGTTTCCAGTTATAAGAGACTGTTGGCCCACAATGCATAACAACTATTACCAACATTTTGTTTTTAGTTTACAATTATAATAAAATGCCTTAACTGTGATACACATCACATAAATCCTGGTTTCTGGTATTTCAGCATCAGGATACACTGGACAATTCTGTGAAACAAGAATAACCACAACAACTACTACTACTACAACAACAACTACACCTACAACTACCATCAAGCCCTGCAGCCCCATCAGTAACTGTGGTGCCCATTTTGACTGTGATGCCCATGGCAACCATGTTTGTGCCCCTGGATGGACTGGTCAAAACTGTGACCAACTGGAACCTCTAGGCCCTGCAGACTGCTCCATGTTTGATTGTAAGTCTGAGTTTTTATGAGCAAAAAATGCCACAGCATTAATGAAGTGAGATAATACGTTTGTTTCATCTAGGGTAATAAGCATGCATTTTAAGATTATTTTGACAAATGTAAAAATGATATCATTATAACATTAAAGTTTTAGGTTACCTGTCATTTTACAAGGGTTGTCCAGAAAGCAATTTTACAAAGTTTGTCTAGACTTTTTGCAGAATTTTTCTCTATTCAGTCTGCTTGAGTATATAAATGAAAGTGCTGCACTATTGTTTTCACTGCTTTGCAAAAATAGTTACATTTGAGACAATGACAACTGCCAAAAATAATTTTTGTGTTAGAAACTATCCCTTTTTTCAACTTCACAACTTGGCTTTCAATGTAGTTGACATAAGCAGAAGGGTTAGGGTTGTGAGCCAAGACCTCTCTTCAGTAGAGTAGCTTATTGCTCATCTTTTACTAGTTATGTGACACTTACCCCTGTGCCCTCATGCTTTCTGGAGGACAGTTTATTTATTAATCCGTGATTAGGTTACTTTTGCATTTTATAATCTATGATTATTTTGAATCATGTTAAAACTTAAACAGGCTAAGACATAGTAATGTAAACATTTAAGGATTTCGATGGTTTTCTCTTGCTACATGATTTCAGTTACATGTGACTATTATTTGACATCGAACATGGAAATCATGGAAATAGTAAGAACTAAATTAGCTTTGTTCTGCCTGAGACAAGAACTGTCAAACTTGTTAGGCCCAGGATTTCCTGTGTAGAGCAGTAAATTATGCTGCAAATACAAAAACACCAAAATCATAGGAAATAACATTCATATAGCATTCATATATCTGAGATTGTTTAGTATGGACCCTTGATAGAAATCACTTTGCCACAAACCCACATGAATTAAAATTACACAATTTTAATCAGAACATCTTTGTCATCCTCAGTTAAAGATGATGATAACCATCTTGCTGCCTTTTGACAGTATACAGTCCTTATTTTCCTGGATGCTTGTTCTAGTAAATCCAACCTAACACAGTATCACCTGACCTGTATTATTTTGTGTGGCACGCAGTTCTTTGCATTTAGACTTTCAAAATGATATCTAACAGACTTTTTAATCATTTGTTTTCTGGTATAAAAAAATCAGGCTACTTGTAACTGCACTTCCTGAGTTTGTGAAAAGCTTTTGCTAGCATTTTATTTTATTCTATTTATGTTCGATTTTGATTTATTTTTAATTATTTTATGATAGTACACATAATCTTTGTCACACTACTGTCAGTTGTTGCAGTTGCATTATTGTAATAACCTTTTCATTTATACAGGAAATGATGCTGGGACAATAAACTGTTCTGTAATTTATGGAGAACACTTATGATGATGAAATAAAAGTCTTACTGAACTGATTTCTATCACATCAAATAGCCATATAAGGGTTGCTGTTAAATTATATACAACTTAACACCCATTCACAATTATCATTTTAAACGAAATACATTTATGACAATTGTCAGCCATGTGGGTCACTTTATTCTGAAAAAAAAAATTCTGCAAACTTTCCGGACAGCCATTAAAAAAGAAGGCTTAGAAGGAAATGTAACTTGTTTGCTGCAAATCTGCTAACGAACAGTTTGTTTAGAAACATTTTAATGTAGCATAATGTGTTACATATGAGAATACAGTCATGATTCTTTTTCCAGTGGATGAATTCCTGCCCAGTGAGTGGACTGGGAACTACACATGCTCATCAGACCAACACATGTATGTGTTCCGTATGAACATCACCCAGTCCTCCAGCACCATCGGAACATTTGGCAACGTGTTGATTGGGGGACAACATTTCTCCATGCAGGGGCACTTTGCTTCCTTTTTCAAAAACTTTGCCCTCCAGAACACATGACCTTGTCTCCCAGGAGATCAATGGCAGGAACTTTACACAGGTTTGCCCTCAATGGTGAACTGAAAACTCCAGTTTTCATTAGTGGTGCAGTGATTTTCAAAGACGACAATGCCTGCTGATGTAACCTGTGCAATGGAGTTGAGGCGAAAAGCAGGTGAGCAAACTATATTTGCAGTATTAGGTACACATATAAATACAAACTTCCCTTTGTAATTCTGTGTTTGTCCTGTCTACTTTTAGTCTGCGCCATATTAAAATACCACATATTAAATCTTTAACCCTTGGTCAAAACTACTGGATAATGAAACTAAACAAACTAAACTCAGCAGTATTTACTTCCAATCCTGATCAGACAGCTCCTATCAGGTCAATGACTGATTATTTTGTGCTTAGCCCGATAAGAGCTAACTTAGCAAATTAGTGATATTTGATAATACGCTTACAACCACAACCTTTTTACCTAGAAGTATACAATATACAATGGTTCTAATTGATTTGTACATGTTCTATACGATGGGCACATGATAGCTTGTTTTTCTGTTGCAGTGCATGTCAACTGGTGTAGTGGTCATGGAAGTTGTTACAGATATGGCCCAAAGAAGGATGAGTTTACCTGCTGCTGTGATAAGGGTACGTCTTTCAAATTGTAAAACACTTTACCATGCAATTCAATGAGCAAATAAATATTTTAAACTCTTCAAGGAGTTATGTGAGGTAAGACAATATATGAGGTAACTCATGTTGTGACCTTGGTATGTAGATACGAGGCACCACATGTTTTATTTGGTTGTCCAATGTATTGTTTCTTAATTTCTGTTAAATTAAGTTATTTTTTGTGATAACGATTAAATGAAACAGCCTAGATGCATGTTTGGTCACATTTAAACAGAGAACATCTTTTATAGTCTGAAAAGGACTATGCTTGTTATCTTTGAACAAAATAAAAAATGTTAGACAACTTGGACAAATGGAGAAAACTTGGGACAGTTTTACAAATTATATTATAAGACATTTGTTGTTGACAGAAAACACTGGAAAGAAATGTGAGATTTCCTTGACAACTACTACTACTACTACCACAACAACCACTACAACTACCACAACGACAACAACCCCTACGCCAACTACTACCACCACAACCACACCTACAACCACCACCACTCCTGTGAAGCCATGTTCACCAGCTGACAACTGCACACATCACTTCAACTGTGATCGCCATGGTAACAAGGTGTGTCTGACAGGATGGGAGGGGCCAGATTGTGACATCATGACACCACTTGGACCTGCTGAGTGTGACAACTTTGATAAAAGTAAGTGAACTGTTTTATAAATGTTAGTATTATTTTAAAGAATGTGCAAGTCTATTGAAAACTGCAACCACAAGGTACAGTAAAACCTCTCGAAGCGGCACCTCTAAGCAGCGGCTACCTCTAAGCAGCGGCAGTTAAATATCCCCCCAGTAGTTTTCAGCGCATTTTAATCTTTAAGCAGCAACTCCTCAGCGAAGCGGTAAGCGGCCGTGTAAATCTCTTCCCTGAGGCTTATTTAACCTCTGCATAGCAACACAAGTGCAGCTATTTTTAGAACAGTCTGTCACGTACACCAGAAATGTCACAGCGGTCGGCTAATCACTGCTTGAACCTGTTGAGAAGGTGTTAATTGGAATCAAGTTACAGTTGGACGGGCATCCAGCTGCATGCTACAAACATGCCATTGTAGATCTAGAGTATTGCGAGAACGTGTGAAAGAAGTGTCAACTATTGATGATGTTAACGATTGGTTTGTTTTCTTTAATTGATCGAAGATTAAATGATATCACTGTATTGATTGCTTACTTAAAAGATGTTAACGTTTAGTACTAAATGCAAACTGTCATTGTTTTAGGATGTCTGACTATAAATTTGACTTTTTAATGGTAAATCAGTCTTTGCATGACCCAATACTGGAATACTGGTCATTTTGTCTTGAAATGTCTTATAAAAAGGTTTACCTTACGTAAGAGCAGAGGGTTACTGCAAATCATCATCAATAAATTATTTTAAAAATCATCTTCTGTTTTCTCTTATAACAATACGTTGCATTTTCATAACCAAAGCAAAATTAACTAAAACAACTAATACTTAGGAAACTCTTTTTTTCTCGTCTCATTGAAACCTCTGAGCAGCAACACCTCTCAGCAGCAACACTTTTTCGTGCCTCCGCCAGATGTTGCTGTGGAGAGGTTTTACTGTATTTTTTTATAACAAAAATCAAACTTAAATATTTACAGTGGATGAATTCCTGCCCAGTGAGTGGACTGGGAACTACACATGCTCATCAGACCAACGCATGTACGTGTTCCGTATGAATATCACCCAGTCCTCCAGCAGCATCGGAACCTTCGGCAATGTGTTGATTGGAGGACAACATTTCTCCATGAAGGGGCACTTTGCTTCCTTCTTCAACAACTTTGCCCTCCAGAACACAGACTTGATATCACAAGAGGTTAATGGCAGAAACTTCACAGGGTTTGTCTTGAATGGACGTTTGCAATCACCTGTGTTTATAGATGGCGCTGTTATTTTCAAGATGGACTCAGGGGAAGTCCAATGTCTTATGGAGCTGAGAAGAACAGCAGGTGAGATTAATTTAGACTATTGCTCACTCATATGATCTAAGGGTAGGGCTGTGCCAAGTATCTGAGTACTAAGATATCCACTAATCCTAATAGAAAGCTGTGTCTGGGTATTCACCACAGCAAAGATTGTCGTATTTAGACCTTTTATCAGAATGTTTGTTCATATGCATCAGCAGAATACAATCATTACTTTTGGTATGGAGTAAGGGGAGGAGGTTTGACTTAACACTATTTCTGTTTTCTTTAAGACTATTGTATTTTTCCATATTTTCATCTTTGTGTCATTGTAGAGTGATAACAGTTTCCTAATCTTTCCTTTCACAGTACATGCAAACTGGTGTAACTCCCATGGTCATTGCCATAGATACGGTAGAGGTCAGGCTGACTATACATGTTGTTGTGATCAAGGTAGGTCAAAGTCAGTTTTGTGTAAACACATACATGTATGTCATGTAATAATAAATAATTATAAATATACATTTCTTACAACTATTGAAGCTTTATGATGTATGATAAAAGCGTGTTTTCATATTCTTAGTGAAATTATATGTCATAATCCAAAAACAATCTTATACCAGTTTCATTGTAACTGCGCATATGCAATTTATTGAGGTTTTTCTTTATTATTTTTATGTAACATATACTAGTTTAAATTTTGAATATTTAATCATTTCTACTTTCTGAAGCTTTTTCTTTTCTCTGGTATACAGATTGTATGTATAATATGTTCTTTTTCAGATTTTGCAGGCAATCATTGTGAAATATCTCTAAGAACAACAACAACCACAACCACCACCACTACACCTACAACCACTGTGAAGCCGTGTTTTGCTAGGAATGATTGTATTGGTCACTACACCTGTGATCCCTTTGGCAATAAAGTGTGTTACCCTGGATGGACTGGACCTGAATGTAACCAGATCATACCATCAGGAGCTGCAGAATGTAGCATCTATGACTGTAAGTTACCTTAAATGAACTTCCAATTACAGCACAATCTTTATTTTACATGGAATATCTTTACTTGATTCCATGGAAAACAAATCGTGTGCAACATATCAAAATGATAATAGGAAAAACTTCAGATGGATTATATTCTCATAACAACCCAGCAGAAAAAAATGAAATTAAGATTTAAGTAAATTAGCATTGGTATTGGTAATGATAAGCATAAATAAATGTATTCTGGTTATGTTCAAATGGATGTGTACATACCATTTTTTTTTATCTTACATCAAATGAAAATTAATTTTATAAAAATATTAATTGATGCAGTTTTGTTTGGCACATCTTATTATATCTTAAGCTCTTTGTTGCAGTGAAAGAATTCTTACCCAGTGAATGGAGTGGTAACTACACATGCCAAAATGAGCCAGAAATACGGTTTGTAATGAACATCACCAGATCTACAGAGAATATTGGCACCAGTGGGACAGTGCATATTGGAGGATATCAGTTCCCTATGACTGGATCATTTGCCGCTTTCTTCAAAACGTTTGCTCTCCAAAGCTCTGATTCATTAACCATAGAGATTGCAGGGAAGAATTTCTCTAAGTTTGCACTTAATGGCATGCTTCAGACACCTGTATTTATCAATGGTGCTGCAATCTTCAGGTCTTCTGGAGACAAACTAGAGTGTCCAATGGAGCTGCGCAGAGTAGCAGGTATGGACCTTTAAATGATCATTTTTAATGTTTATCCATTTTTGTCATGAAATAATGTTTTGCTGCCATTTTAAGAAAAACCCAAAACAATTTTTAAACTGGTTTTCAATGAAAATTGCGGTTATTAGATTGGGGTATGGCAGGCTGGCGTTCGGACAGGTGGCACCAAACAGAGGGTTTCTGGTCAATAACTTCAGTTTGGATAAATCAACCTTATGGAAACTTTGGATATAGCAAGCTTGCATGAAGACCTAGCTTGGGATTGGATTCAGGGCCAGTTGAGTCAAGGTCAAGGTCACTGTTACTAAAAATAGAAAAAAACGTTTCTGGTCAATAACTTTAGTTTGGATAAACTAATCTTGCTGAAACTTTGGATATAGCAAGCTTTCATGAAAATCAAGCTTGGGATGTCTTGATCTGCTTGATTTGTCACTTTATATTTTGATCCTGCATGACCTTGACTACTTGTGATCAGTTATTCATGCCTGTGAAAAAGTAATATGTGTGTCTAAAGAAACTAGACGCATCAGCTGTGTCCAGGCATATTTCAATGTTAACATTAATATTGTTATGTGTTTAAACTGGAAGTTCATAATATTGTTTATGTCGTGAGTTCTTTATATATGACGGTAAGGTTGGTAACACTTGTAAGTAAAAATAACAGAAGGCACATGTGATTGATAAATGGGCATTTATTTAAAATACCATAAAAAATGATTAAACAAACAGGAAGTTCATAATATTGTATAATTCAGATATACATGATATGCAGTTTTATGAATGAACAATAACACATACAAATATGAATGCTACTCAATGACTAGAGGTCACTGTTGAAATTGGAAACAAATGAGTCTTCTTCTGTCTGTGGAGTATGCATTATCTACTAGGCCTAAATATGTGCATATCCCACATGGGACTAAACCAGGTTATGTAATGAAATAGGTCATTCATATCATCTCAGCATCTCAGTCTAAAGCTACCACCAGCATTTGGAGAGGAATGGCACATTCAGGTTTTTAAGTTTATTTTGGTCAAATCTGGTAGCACATATGAGCATTTATTTTAGACCTAACTTAAGTTAAAATACAATATCATATAGAAACTATTGAATCGATTGTTGACAATCATACTATGCTTGGGAGTTGAGATGTTCAAACAATTAATCCCAAAGATCAAGAATTGAGTAGTAACATTTTTAACATCTCAACTTTTATAAATAAGATACATGATCACCCAATTTATGAACTTTTTAACCCTGTGTATGGGAACGTGACCACATGTTGAAAATGCTTACACACTAAGTCTATTCCACTAGTGTCATTTGCACATGGTGTACTTCAAAATCAGCTGCAACAACTTATTAGTAATTACTTTTGTAACTTTTATCTTATTTTAGTTCTTTTACAACAGCAACATTATTCTGGAAAAAAAATACAACTACAATTAAATGTAAAAAGCATTACCAGAATTGTCTGTTTTTATTGATCATATAGTCAATGTGAAACTTTTAGAATAATGTTCTATAAAATAAGGAATCAAATATGACTGGACATTTTGTAGTGATTTGATGCCATATACACATAAAAAACTATTACTGGTTAAATGAGGATATCTGAACTATCAAAGATAAACAGATTTAAATAAATTGATCATAGAACCTAATGTTAGATATGGACACTTATCAGTTGAAAGTCAAAGTGCAGATAGCTGGGTAAAACTGAAACATTTCTGGAATATGTGCAAAGCTTTTTATATTTAAGTGTTGCAAATTAAATTAGGATATAAAGACCTAGAATAAAGAAATAGGGTTCAATTTTGCAAGATAAATCTCTGAAAAGTGCATTTAGAAGCTCAATAAACTTACTATTAACCCTTAGCTTGCTACATTTTGTCAAAAACTGATGCTTATTTCTTAGGGTTGGTTGCTTTAATATTATATATGTTACATGTCATGGTTGATATACTTATAAACATAGAATGACCAGCAATTAATGTAGATCCTGATCAGACAGCTCCCAGCCTTACAGATATGCAAATCGCTGAGTTATGGCTGTAACATCTGAACAAAACAATACATATTTTTTCTGCCAGAAATCATTCAAAACCAATCCATTTCTCGTTTACTTATCTGTGAAATTATACATGTGATTAAAATGTGTTGTTTTATTTTATCATGCTCTATTTGATTTGCATTCCTTGTATTTATGACATCATAAAACAATTATAGATGGCATCATATTTGATATTATTGGTTGTGCTAGTGATACCATATTAACTCTACTACCATTATTGTGTACAATAAAATACTTAGTCATGGTAAGTCTTAATGCTTCAAGCATGAAATATATTTAATCAAATGTGTATTCTAAACTGAATCATAGTTGATAATTATGATTAAAAAAATGAGAATTCAACTTCATTTGTTTTACTGTGCCTATTTAAGAATTTGAAATGCAGCCCTTCTATATCTTTAATTACGTCAGAGCCATATGTACATTAATGATTATAGGATGTTCAAAAACATGACCATAATTTTGTTTGTGGGTCTGCATAAACAATGACAGCAACATAATTTCTCCTTCCTATGTTTTTCTAGTGTACTACAGCTGGTGTGGCTCCCATGGCAACTGTTACAGATACGGGAAGCAGGAGGACCAGTATACCTGCTGCTGTAATACAGGTGACACACTTAACCCTTAAAATAGGAAAAGTTTCTGGTTCCTATTTAAAAAGTCAAGTGTCTAGTTCCCTTATAAATGGACAAGCGTCTGGTTCCCTTATAAATGGTCAAGTGTCTAGTTCCCTTATAAATGGACAATCATCTGGTTCCCTTACAAATGGTCAAGGGTCTAGTTCCCTTATAAATGGACAGTCGCCTGGTTCTCTTATAACTGGACAAGTGTCTGCTTACCCTATAAATGGGCACGTGTCTAAATTACTTAAAAATGGATAGGTGTCTAGATCCCTTATAAATGGACAGGTGTTTTGATCCCTTACAAATAGTCAAGGGTCTAGTTCGCTTATAAATGAAAAGGTAGCTGGATTCCCTTATAAATGGGCAAGTATCTGGTTCCCTTATAAATGGACAAGTGTCTGCTTCCCTTATAAATTGACAAGTGTCTCGTTCCCTTATAAATGGACAATCTTCTGGTTCCCTTATAAATGGACAATCGACAGGTTCCCTTACAAATGGGCAAGTATCTGGTTCCTTTATAAATGGACAAGTGTCTGGTTCCCTTATAAATGGAAAAGTGTCTGGTTCCCTTACAAATGGACAAGTGACTAGATTCCTAATAAATTGACAAGTGTCTAGAATCCTTATAAATGGTTGGGTGTCTAGCTCCCTTGTAAATGGACAAGTGTCTAGAATCCTTATAAATGGTTGGGTGTCTAGTTCCCTTGTAAATGGACAAGTGTCTAGATCCCTTATAAATGGACAAGTGTCTGTGTCCCATATTAATGAATAAAAGTCTGCGTCCCATATAAATAGACAAGTGCATAGATCCCTTATAATCGGCAAGTGACTGGTTCTCTTATAAAATGACAGGTGGCTGGGATTCCATTATAAATGGACAGGTGTCTGGTTCCCTTATAAATAGTCAAGTGTCTGGTTCCCCTATAAATGGACAAGTGTCTGTTTCCCTTATAAATGGACAAGTGTCTAAATTTCTTATAAATGGACAGGTGTCTAGATCCCTTATAAATGGACAAGTGTCTGGTTCCCTTATAAATAGACAAGTGTTTAGATCCCTTACAAATCAACAAGTGACTCTTTTCCTTATAAATAGACAGGTGGCTGGGTTCACTTATAAATAACCAGATGGCTGGATTCCCTTATAAATGGAAAGGTGGCTGGATTATCATATAAATGGACAAGTGTCTGGTTCCCTTATAAGTGGACAAGTTCATGGTTCCTTTGTTAATGGACAAGGTTACAGAAAAAATCTTACCTGCTACACGATGACTGGTAATGACTGAAATTCCTTGATATATCTGCCACTGTAAACTAAGTTTCTGCAAGTTTGTGTGGTTTTGCATGTTTAAAGTGTTATTAGATTAGGTCTGTTGCCATAACCAATCTTATTTTTTTATTCAATAATCAGTACGTGTATTGTGGGTAGGTAGTGGAAGAATGATAAAATCACTAACGCGACCTCTCATTTTATTTCAAGTTGAGAAGGCCGTGTCTACAAGTTCTCAAAAACTGTTACAACAACAAGTACAAACTGAAACACTTTAATCAGCGTTAATTGATTAAATGAAATTGTTGTTCATTAAATCAGCTAATTAAATTATAATCGATTAACATCTTTTCTAAATTACGTGACATCCAGATTACCGACAATTGGCGATAAAACTCCGGCCCAAATCTTCGCGAGTTTCACGGTAGGTGTGAAAATCACTACTGTTGCCGTTTTGCATCTTATAGCAATTTAAAGAAATGGACAAGTGAATTGTGCCCTTATAAATGGACAAGTTTCTGGTTCCAGGTTTACTGTAAGACTCAAATGATTTTGAAAATCAGTTTTATACTATATATTTTTGTTTTAAATTAAACACTGAACATTCTTCTTGTAAACAAGTTATGTTTAGTTTTAAACCTATCAATGGTTTGTGGTAAATGTACAATTTTGGTTTTGAATTGACATGATAACTGAAAGAACTGTATCTGAATACTTGTATGTATGCTGTAAGTTTTAAATTAGAATTCTTTTGATGTTTGACTTTCCAGGATACTCAGGGAGAAACTGTGAGGTGTCCTCCTTCACATCAGCACCCTCTACTACATCCAAACCAGCAGGCACTACTTCAGTTGGGTCAGCAGCATCAACAGCTAGATCAACATCAGCACCAATAACCAAAACAACAAGCACAAATACACAAGCACCAACAACTACTAAAATAACAGCTTCAGCAACTACAACCTCAACCACTACACTTGCTCCAACAACAAAATCAACTACAACCTCAACAACCACAACAACTGCAACAACTACACTTTCTCCAACAACAAAATCAACTACAACCTCAACCACTACACTTGCCCCAACAACCAAATCAACTACAACCTCAACCACTACACTTGCCCCAACAACCAAATCAACTACAACCTCGACATCTTCAACATCAACCACCTCACAACCTTCTACCACTTCTACAACCACAAAGTCTACAACTTCTAAAGCAATTACAGCATCACCAACCTCCACATCAACTTCAACTTCTTCTACAACTGCCTCCACAACTTCAGCATCAACCACAGCTAAAGCTACAACTTCCAAAACATTACAGGATCTGCAAGTAGTGGCCCTACTACATATAGACCAAGCACAGCTGCATCAGGACAAACCTCTGCAGTGGGAGTACAGTCAACTGCATCATCTGGGGTGACCAACCCTACTGCCACAGCTGGCACAACTTCTAGACCGGCAACACCATCCGTGACCTCCATGACTACTCATGCTTCCCACACTGGCATGACTGTAAAAACCACCAGCAGACCATGTACCCCTGTCAATGACTGCTACACCCACTACAGCTGTGATACCCATGGTAACCAGGTCTGTCTGCCTGGCTGGACTGGTTCCAACTGTGATGTACAAATAACTGATGGGGATGCAGATTGTGATGTGTATGATTGTGAGTATGTCTGCTGTTTACTGAGACTTGGAAGTCACCCATTTTAAGTTTTTAAGCAGCTTGAGTTAGATCTATTCATTTGTTATTAGGCAGTGTCTCTTGTCATTCAGAGTGAGGAAAGTGAAAAGCGGAGGCTCAAACAATGACCTTAGAATGATTCTGCAGCCAGTGCATGACTCTTATTTGAAAAATATGGTTGTCTAAACATATTACATGTCAGTTTTGAAAGACTATAAATGTTGACTTAATATGTTAAGCATGTTATAACTAGGTGTTATATTTCAGTGATGTAAAGTACTGATTTGTAACTCCTCTGACTGCTTAGCTTCACACCACATGGGTTTGAGTCCCATTCGGGGTGAAGGACATAATGTGGGAAGGTCTTCTAGCTAACTTGCAGTGTGCCGGTGGTTCTACCCAGACATTTATCTGGGGTCTTCCACCACCAAATAGCTGGATGTCTGCTATAATGATCATAATTGGTTACTGCGATGCATTTCAAAACAAAACAAACAAAAAATCACCACCCTTACAGCACTGTGAGCATTTTGATTTCAGTACTCAGTTCTGTAAACAGAGTAAATTTCATCTTGATATTTACTTAATTAACCTTAGAATTATTTGATGTAAAGGGCAGAAAGTATTACCTTTATAACTGTAAAAATAATTGGATTGACTGATCAGGATTTAAACTGTTTGATGATAAATCTCTTCTGATGATTCACTGTTCGTTTTCTGTGTAGCAGGCTTACAGTTCAAATAACTATAATTAAACTGTTTCAGCTGATGAGTTTCTGCCCAGTGAATGGTTTGGTAACTACACCTGTGTTGGAGAATCAGAGGTCAGATTCATGATGAGAATCAACAGGTCAAGTAATATCGGCACCACTGGAGAGATACTGGTAGATGGATATGTTCTAGGGGCTAATGGCACTTTCGGGTCCTTCAGTAAACTGCTGTCAATGCAGCATCCAGGCCTGGTTGCCATGGAGATATATGGCAAGAACTATACAAATGTAGAGCTGAATGGACTACTCCGAACCCCAGTGTTCATAGATGGCTTCATGATATTTGGACTCTCATCAGGGGTTCTCAACTGTCCAATGGAATTAAGAAGAAAAAAATGTAAGTAAGATCACAATTGTGGTCCTTATTCAATACATGTACCATATATAATTATGACCACTAAGTTTCATTGCATGAGAACAAAGTCTACATTTAACCATAATGTTGAGAGTAAAGCTTTAACATTTTAATTACACACAGAAGTAAAAATAATCATATGGGTTCAGAAGAAAGGTTTTGGTGTCTATTTGATACACACTATTGCAGATGAGGTTGTTTTGCATCCTTTAGGATATTTGCATTTGGAATTATATGTTCCTGGACCAAAGTGTTTTATAGATGTGTAGTGTGCCATACAAGAGTGTAGCGTGTCATACAAGTGTGTAGTGTGCCATACAGGTGTGTTGTGTCATACAGATTTGTTGTGTCATACAGTTTTGTCATGTTATACAGATGTATCATGTCATACAGATGTGTTGTGTCATACAGTTTTGTTATGTCATACAGATGTGTTGTGTCATACAGTTTTGTTATGTCATACAGATGTGTAGTGTCATGCAGGTGTGTAGTGTTATACAGATGTGTAGTGTCATACAGATGTGTAGTGTCATATAGATGTGTAGTGTCATACAGATGTGTAGTGTCATACAGATGTGTAGTGTGCCATACAGGTGTGTTGTGTCATACAGATTTGTTGTGTCATACAGTTTTGTCATGTTATACAGATGTATCATGTCATACAGATGTGTTGTGTCATACAGTTTTGTTATGTCATACAGATGTGTTGTGTCATACAGTTTTGTTATGTCATACAGATGTGTAGTGTCATGCAGGTGTGTAGTGTTATACAGATGTGTAGTGTCATACAGATGTGTAGTGTCATATAGATGTGTAGTGTCATACAGATGTGTAGTGTCATACAGATGTGTAGTGTCATACAGATGTGTAGTGTCATACAGATGTGTAGTGTCATATAGATAACTAGTGTCATACGATTTATAGTGTCATACAAATGTCTAGTTTCATACAGATATGTAGTGTCATACTGATGTGTTGTGTCATACAGATATCTAGTGTCATATAGATGTGTTGTGTCATACAGTTTTGTTATGTCATACTGATGTGTTGTGTCATACAGATATGTAGTGTCATACAGATGTGTTGTGTCATACAGATGTGTAGTGTCATACAAATGTGTAGTGTCATACAGATATGTAGTGTCATACAGATGTGTAGTGTTATACAGATATCTAGTGTCATACAGATTTGTAGTGTCATATAGATAACTAGTGTCATACAGATATGTAGTGTCATACAGATGTGTAGTGTCATACAGATATCTAGTGTCATACAGATATCTAGTGTCATATAGATAACTAGTGTCATACAGATGTGTAGTGTCATACAGATTTGTAGTGTCATACAGATGTGTTGTGACATACAGATGTGTTGTGTCATACAGATTTGTAGTATCATACAAATGTCTAGTTTCATAATCTCATATACCCGTAATGCTGTTATATGTTCATATTGTATGTCTATACTGATATATGTTTATATTGTATGTCTATACGAATATATGTTCATATTGTATATCTGTACAGATATATGTTCATATTGTATGTCTATACTGATGTATGTTTATATTGTATGTCTATACTGATATATGTTCATATTGTATGTCTATACTGATATGACCGGCCGCAATAGCTCAGATGGTAGAGCGTCAGCTTGCGGATCGGGAGGTCGTGGGTTCGAACCCCGGCCGGGTCATACCAAAGACTTTAAAGTTGGTAGTAGTGGCTTCCCTCCTAACGCCCGTGGCTACGGGGACAGCATTACGCCTGACTCGTCGGTGTCAGTATAATGGACCGGCCGGGTTCAGTCCCTGGGCACCTCATAAGTGCCCCTTTGCTGTAATGATAGAAATGTCGCTGCACAGTATCGGCAAAAATGCCGGCTAATCCCAATCCCAATCCCTATACTGATATATGTTTATATTGTATGTCTATACGGATATATGTTCATATTGTATATCTGTACAGATATATGTTCATATTGTATGTCTATACTGATATATGTTTATATTGTATATTTGTACAGATATATGTTTATATTGTATATTTGTACAGATATATGTTCATATTGTATATCTGTACAGATATATGTTCATATTGTATATCTGTACAGATATATGTTCATATTGTACATCTGTACAGATATATGTTCATATCGTATATCTGTACAGATATATGTTCATATTTTATATCTGTACAGATATATGTTCATATTGTACATCTGTACAGATATATGTTCATATCGTATATCTGTACAGATATATGTTCATATTGTTTGTCTATATGGATATTTGTTCATATTGTATGTCTATACTGATATATGTTTATATTGTATATCTGTACAGATATATGTTCATATCGTATATCTGTACAGATATATGTTCATATTGTATATCTGTACAGATATATGTTCATATTATATATCTGTACAGATATATGTTCATATTGTATGTCTATATGGATATATGTTCATATTGTATATCTATACTGATATATGTTCATATTGTATGTCTGTACAGGTATACATATGTTCATATTGTATGTCTATATGGATGTATGTTCATATTGTATTTTTATATGGATATATGTTCATATTGTATATCTGTACAGATATATGATCTTATTGTATGTCTATACTGATATATGTTCATATTGTATGTCTATACTGATATATGCTCATATTGTATGTCTGTACTGATATATGTTTATATTGTATGTCTGTACTGATGTATGTTCATATTGTATGTCTATACTGATATATGTTCATATTGTATGTCTATACTGATATATGTTCATATTGTATGTCTATACTGATATATGCTCATATTGTATGTCTGTACTGATGTATGTTCATATTGTATGTCTATACAGATATATGTTCTTATTGTATGTCTATACTGATGTATGTTCATATTGTATGTCTATACTGATATATGCTCATATTGTATGTCTGTACTGATATATGTTTATATTGTATGTCTGTACTGATGTATGTTCATATTGTATGTCTATACTGATGTATGTTCATATTGTATGTCTATACTGATATATGTTCATATTGTATGTCTGTACTGATATATGTTTATATTGTATGTCTGTACTGATATATGTTCATATTGTATGTCTGTACTGATATATGTTTATATTGTATGTCTGTACTGATATATGTTCATATTGTATGTCTGTACTGATATATGTTTATATTGTATGTCTGTACTGATATATGTTTATATTTGTATATCTGTACTGATATATGTTCATATTGTATGTCTATACTGTGCTTGACCAGTTTTGTTACTATCCACTTGCAGTGTACTCTGCCCGCCAATGGTGTAACAATGCAGGAACCTGCTATAGGTATGGGCGCAGTGAGAACCAGTACAGCTGCTGCTGTAACACAGGTAACTGCCCTCATCCATACTTCCAAAGCATGATGGTATCAATCCTGTATCTTAGTCTCTGAGACACTTCTCAATTATTGGAACTTGAAGTTATACAGCTTTGAGCTTAAGTCTTCATCCAGTTGTTATTATCTGATAGTTCAGATTTTAGCATCTAATTGCACTTGATTAATTAGGTATTTAGTGATACTATCAAGGTTAACATTTAATTGTATTAAGCCCAGATGTTTCAAAATTGTATTTTTAACTTTTCATAAGAATTATAGAATGTTAATACACTGTCCTTAGTGAATAAGAATGAGTTTATAACAGGGATGGAAATTTCAGTTTAATTGCATGTTTCCAGTTTGCATTGCTTATCATAATATAATGCTACTCAGTGTGTAAAACAACATATCACTAGATTTGTATAATCTTTTATTTAATAAAGGTTCTTGTTTTTTCATGACTTGCTCATTCAAATATATCATGTAGTGAAACATATAATGTTGAATGTTGAAATTTTATTGCACACAACCATACACATAGAAGAAAAAACATAATTGTTGTAATGTAAATTGGATTTTTATAAAAATGTTGTATTTTTGTTCTTTCCATTTCCTACATTTGGTAATTTTTAACCCTTCCAAGGATATACGGGGAGTCGTTGTGAGATTTACACTCTGCAGTCCACAAGCAGACCATGTACCCCTGTCAATGACTGCTACACCCACTACACCTGTGATAACCATGGTAACCAGGTCTGTCTGCCTGGCTGGACTGGCAACAGATGTGATGTGCAGATACCTAATGGGGATGCAGATTGTGACAACTTCTATTGTAAGTTGTATTATGCTGATTCCATTTTAAAAACTTTTGAGGCCGTAAATGTCTCAACTTCAAATTGCTTAAAAATTCACTCATGTTCTAAATGAACCTGAAGACATGCTTTTTTTTGTGAGATGAGAGTGTAAGCAAAAGAGGAAACAGCTTCATGACAAGGCATTTTCATTCTCAACATGCTATTTTTAACTAAACAATTGGATCATAAAGCATCTTATGGAATTTGTGTTATTATTTGACACCTCAACTTTAAAAAAATTCTCTGTATAGACAAAATGGAATAAGTTAAATATTCACAGTGTGTGATTTTTGTTTTCATGTAGGATTATACTGACACAACTTAGACATTCACCTTTTTATATTGATTATTAATACAGATATTGAAACTGATAAGAATTGTCCTTAAAAATCAATATTTTACCAACAATTGAGAGGTTTTTTTGCCATTATTTCCAGCCAGCACATTTATCCCCAGTGAATGGGCAGGTAACTATACATGTGTTGGGGAGACGATGATTCAGTTCCGAATGAACATCACCAAGTCTTCCAGCAGCATTGGCACTATTGGCAACCTTCTTATTGATGCGCATACAATCTCTGTCAGAGGGACATTTGCCTCAGCATTCAAGTCACTGACCCTGCAAAACACAGGCCTTATACAGGATGAAATATTTAACAAGAACTTCACCAATGTGGAGCTGAATGGCAACCTTCGAACTCCTGTGTTCATAGATGGACAAATTATATTTGATACAGATGCAGGACAGTTGAACTGCCCAGTGGAATTGAGACGGTCTGCAGGTAACTTTTTTTTTAATTTACTTTGTTACAACAACTTTAACTTTAACTTTATTAAACTGATTTTATGAAATAGAAAAAAAAGTATTTTATTGAGTTCCTTATTGAGGCTATTATTGTGGCTATTTATAACCTGTACTTCATGTTGACAATAATTGTTTTCCAGGAAAGTGTTCATTCAGCATCTATTTGTCACTTGTCAAATTGTGTGGCTGTTTCAACACTTATCAAGCTGTATTGCTAACAAAATTACAAAGTTGAAAGTTTTTTGCTAAAAGATTCTTGCATAGTTTAAAGGATTGATAAAGACTTAGCAGATCCATATTAGATAACCCACAGCAGGAGTCTGACAAACTGGATCTACACTACTTGCCCAAGCCTGATCAATTTATACTTTGTTAGCTTACCAAGTTGGATGGCACATTGTATTGCTGGAAGGCTTCATTATGTTATAAATATTGTTATGTCTTTAAATGAATAACATCTGTGTATTCCAGTGTTTATCAGTTGGTGTCATGGTCAAGGTCGTTGCTACAGATACGGCCAGCAGAGGGATGAGTTTAGCTGCTGCTGTAACCAAGGTACATTGTAACCATTTATTGTCACAATACTCATGTTAAAACTGTTTGAGCATTATGCCATATTGAGAAAGAATGATTGTGACAAGACCCGAATTTTGTCAACAAAATTAAGGCACATTGTATTAAAACCACATGTAATAATAAGTATTATTTATCATTAATTTAGATTTTTGACACTTTTTGCTAAGCGTTAAAAATAAATTAGAGATATCATGTTACTTTACCCATAATGATTTATTCTGTTACTATCAAGAAAACAAATATTGTTGCCAAAGCATTCTTAATCATTTTAATAATGAAATTATGTTTATCACTTTAAATTTCTAGTAGATTAGACAATGTAAAGATTGCCTATGTTTAAAGTATCATACCGTTGTAACAGGTTACTGTGTTTAAAGTATAATACCGTTGTAACAGGTTACTCAGGGCCGACCTGTGGTACTCAGGTCATTAGAACAACAGCTCTTCCTAGCCCAACCACCACATCCACCACCAAGGCTCCAACAACATCCACTACAACCACTAAACGCCCAACCACCACATCAACCACCACAACAACCACTACCACAACAACCACCACCCCACGTCCAACAACTACATCTACTACTACTACAACAACTACCACTACACCAACAACCACAACTACCACCCAACCGACAACCACCATTTCCATCTGTGAGACCCACTTCACCTGTAGCAGTGCTGGTATCAAGGGTTGTCTGCCTTGGTGGACGGGACAATATTGTAATATACCAGCAGCCGGCAGTAACAAATGCTCGGCTTATAATTGTAAGTCCATTTCTTCTAATGAAAGAAGTAACCTGTATCTTATGTTTACCAGCAAATTTAATATTATAATTTCAGTCCTTTATTGCTGATATGATTAAACATTTATCTTACCTATGAATTTGTTGTACAAACTTCATGTTCACTAATTTTATAAATGGATTCTGTCTTTATCACTTATATGTCAAGAGATTTTGAAATTGTTACTATTATTTGGAGAAAAGGAAAGGAAATGTTTATCCCTCAGTCTTTCAATCTTAACCTGCTATACACAAATTGATCAAGCATAGCAAAGAGAGTAGATCTAGATCAGCTAGCTCCTGTTTTTACAATGCATTTTGATATGTAAGCATGAAGTTGTAAGTGATTAACTAAGAATTCAGTGTGGGAAATTGACATATATGTCATGCTAATGGTTAAATGCATTCATGTTTCTTGTTTTGTGCAGATGACAGTGTGATGGTGCCCAGCAGATGGTCTGGCTCCTACAGTTGTCCCTCCAGCCCAGATGTGCCCATGACCCTTGACCTCATGACCTCTTCAACAAGCATTGGCATCAGGGGTCACCTGACAGTTCAAAGTCGCACAGTCTCCCTGACTGGGTCTTTTGCAACATACCTGAAAACCATCACCCTATCGCATGAAAGTGGAGTGCCAAGTATGATAATGGGAAGAAACTTTGCACAAGCAGAACTCAATGGGAAGCTTGTGACTGGAGGGGACTTTGCAGGATATCTTGTGTTCCAGGAGTCAGCCAATCACAGAGCTGTTTGCACACTGAGGCTGAAGAGAACTGATAGTGAGTTACTGTAGTTTGTTATCCACATTCACATGTGTTTTGTGACTATTCCATTTACGTTGGTAATAAGGAATGTTCCATGCACCATTAAAGGCTCTGTATTCAGTAAACAAACATACAGTACTTACAGCATTGTGTTGTCGTGGGTGAAGAGGCGGTTCATAGATGGCTATAAGGGATATCATTACTTTCCAGAGCCAAAGTTTAAATTGTTGCTGTTTTGATATAAAATACACAGAGGTCTAGAAAAGAAATTTCTCCACCGTTTTTCTATGTGTATCATCTGTGTTACTTACAGTTCTTAAACCAATACATATTGCCTCCCTCTTGTAATGTTGTTATTTGACTTCCCTTGAAGTTTCTACTGATTGTTCTACAACCCCGAGTACCCAACCAACCACTGCCAGACCCAGGTACTGGACGGCCGGTACCTTGTTCACACTGTATGTGGAGATGGTGGAGGAGGAGTACCAGTCAGCTGTAATAATTGATGTCATCAACTCAGCCTGGACTTCCTCAAACATGGGTAGGATATCTTCCAATGAAAAACAGTTAATGATATTTCCTCATTATACTTAAAAAATCTACATTTTTTTTCCATTTTCAATGATGTTTAAATGAATATAATTATTTTGCAGAAGTGTTTGATGTTTGCTTTGGATGAACTTATTTGATTTCCTAATAGTATTGTTCTGGATTATTTTTTTAATTTTATTGGGGTTTTGTGATTTAACAAAAAAGTAAAGTATTGCGATATGTTGAAACATTGCAAACCCGTTTTAAGCATTTAAAATACGTCATTGACTTTGTTTATGGTTACAGACAAAGGCAAACCAACATCACTGTTCAACATCAACATACAACAACACAGATCTCTTATTGACCAGAATGGGTAAGTGAACTGCCACCGAAATATCTTATAACTGCTACTGGTATATTGTGAAAGATACAAAAACAATACCAGCTGGAGTTATGAACATTTTATTCCCATTTATCCAGTTTTTATTTTCTTAAATGCTTATATACTAATATTGACAGTATACCAGTATTGCCCATTTGCAAGTAAAATCTTAAGCTTTGGAAAATGCATCATGGTATTTTTTTAAGTAAAATACATGAACTAACAAATTATAATAGTCATAACAAATCATTTGAAGAGAAGAAGGAAAGAGCATAATGTATGTGATGTTTCTGCAGGTTGGATGTTCTTGAAGTGAGCTATGCCATCAAGCCATACAACTACTCGGCTAACACCAGATACATCTGGATCCCGAACCAGTACCAGTTTGACACAGCTCTCCTTACACGCTACAACACCCATATCTACATGGGAGATGTCAATCACTTGAGGGACTTGGCCTTTGGATTCAGTTTCTATATTCAAGGTAACCTACACACTATAAATCAAACATCATCATAATAATCTTCATTGTCATTACTGTAACTCTTAGAGTGAAAGTCCAGGATGTTCTAAGTACTGGACCAGCAGCTATTTTTCTCCTTTCAGATACCTCATTTGTTCTCACAGTTGGCTGCATGAACCCTTATGTTACAACAGTCTCCATATCTTCTTTTGTGTATGAGTATATTGTGGTTTTGTTCTGTGTATTTGTATATGCGTAATAGTGCTTTTAATATTATAAGCAAATATACACATATTGTTGGGTTTTGTTGAAAACATGATGTGGCATACATAAGTAATACCTTTCATAACCTTTTAGGGATTCACTTGTTACTGTAGATACATCTGTTAGAGCTTATGTAAATAAAGAACCTTCCTTACTTTAAAGATGATATAACAGTGGGGGTACATATTTTGTGTAGCTTTGACTGGGAGGAAGTTGAAAAAGTCCAATGTACACAGCCTAAAAGTATGTAAAGTTTTAAATATCTATAGGCTCCTAATGATTTTACTGCTTGTTTTAGGTCCGCTACCAATGCCTGCAGACCTGCGTGTCATTGAGAGGGAAATGTGTGTCCTTTGGGAGCTCCACAGTAGTAAGTTTTAGTGAAGTTTGTAAGCTTGTAGCAAAGCGCAAGATGATCAGTCTTCCACAAATAATGTTGATCCATATCACAGCTGGGAGTTGAAAAAGTAGATAACTAAGAATTTAGTATGGGTTATTATCCAATGTAGCAAGGGTACCCCATAATGATTTCACAGCAGACTTAAGCCTTTGGAAAATAAGTGGTGCTTGCATTTGTCTGGCACCTTAGTTTTAGATGGAAAGTAATTTTCATTAAGCAAGCTGTACAAAGAGCAAATTTAGTGTAAACATTCAGAATGATTAAACAAGGTAGTGAAGTTTTTGACTATTATATGTCCTCCACTTGAAATAAAACATGCAACTGTTGTCAATTTATGTAAGACAATTAAGAAGAATGTTTACTTGTCAAACACCATGATATTGACATGCAATAGTTTAATTAAATTGTTTTCATGTGTTATTCCAGGTTTGGGCAGAACACTAGACTGTGGCAGTAATGCAAGTGTGACAGTCGTCAAGGCAGAGGAGTACATAGGAGATCAAGGGTAAGTAAATGTTGTATAAATGAGAAGAAATCCAAATGTGTTGACTATAGTCTAGTTCAATAAAAAACTTAAAACCCAGCAAGTCTTTGCTTCAGGAGGATTTATTATACATCATACGCCCTAAAACTTATGTGAACAATAGTATTATTCTCTTTTGGCCCATTTATAAAAACAATCCTCCTTATCAATTTTTGCTTAGTTTGGTTATAATATTTTAACTAAAAATACAATCATATAATTGAATGTAGCAACTATGCGACTGACTATTATAAAGACCTAAATTATGAGAGATTTTATGTGATCACCATACATGTAACAGTATTTATGAAACTTGAGTTAAAATAAAAGTAACTATTTCAGGCAAGAGGTATCTAGATTGTACTACTTTGTGACTGTCAACGGAGCTTACATCGCAACATCTGGAGTTATAGCACCTGACTCTACCCAGATAGTGTCTTATATGGAGCCTCGTATGTCACATGTCAAAGTGTACACAGGTTCTGTACAGCTGAGGTATAGATTCCGCTATGATGTGAAGGTTTATGGATTTGTTTATCCTGAGAACTGGACAGACTTCCAGTCGGCCATCCAACAGTTGTGGACTTCCAATGTGCCAGGTATGCTGCTTTTGTACCTGTGTCATTGCATCATAATTCCTTTTTAGTAAGCATCATTTTAAGAATTTAAATAAATGAAAATAAAATACCCATGTAAAATCTTTATTTTATAAATAAATGTTAATTTTTTTTATACTCAACATAATAAAGTGACATTTACTATCAAAAAAATATCATCAAAAATGTATGATGGTATTACAAATGGGTATTATCTTTAAAAAAATTATATTACATTTTGGCAACACTCTTTGTGGGATAAATAAATAGCCTCAAGCAGTTTGAAATTATTAAACCTTTCATGGACAACATAATAATCTGCAACATATCAAGATAAGGTGTATATTTTTAAATGGATGGATTTTATTTACTTATTTTCTGTATTGAACCTGCATCACAATCTGGCACAGTGTTTGATGATGCTATGACAGTGCATAGTGTTGTCATTGTGCTTTGCCTTTTTTTGTCAGATTGTGCCAGGTGGAAACTGCACCATCTATCTTGTTAGGCTGGAGAAATATTTTGTCAACAATACGTAAGTAGTGACATCAGTGACATTGACTATTGCCTGTTGAGTTACTGATTTAGCCAAACCATTTTCCACCATTTACAGCAGGGGCAAAACTTGCATTTGAGAAGGTTAGGAGCTCTGTAAAACTGGTTTAAGCACACCATTCTGTCCAAGGTGGTAACTGTCAGGTTTGCTCTGTTGTTAAATGACTCATCACAGATTTGTTCTTACTTTTACATTTCACTTGCATGTGAATTCCTTTGTCCAGTGCCTTTTCAAATTTTTGTATATAGCGATGCTCATAGGACTTTGTCTTATATGTTCTTATTGAACTATTAATTTTATACTTTGTGAAGAAATTGGGCTTTTTGAGCACTTTTATAAAAATTTCAATGCCAATTTTCCTTTAGCTGTATTTAGAAAATTGATTGCTTTCAAAACTGTTTTACAGAGTTTAAAAAACTAAACACTTTTACAAGAAAATAAATAAACAATCCTTGGTATATCATTTATTGTAAGTTAATAAGTTGTTTTTTAAGCAAATTGTGAGAATGTTTTCTACGTTGATTTTAGAGTACTATGCCATGTTTAAAGTACTGTGCTATGATTTGAATAATATATCAATTGTAATGTTCTGTGCCTGTATGCAGAAGTATCTTTATATCTTGCAGCCATGAGGTTACCAGTTTGGAGTACTATGTGTACGAGAACAATATTGTCTTATCCCCTGTGGTTGTCAGCCCACCATCGGGTCAACACATGTACCCACAATTACAGCAGATCTACCGGCCTGCCAGCAAGGGCATGTACCATGTATATCAGTCCAGTGACTATGATACTCTGTACCGTGAGAGGTTCCGCTGGCAAGTGACCATGACTGGACTGGTTGACCCTAGGAATGTTCCTCAGTTGAGCATGCAGATCAGAGACACAGTCTTCTACCTACAATCCAGGTATATGTCAGGTGATAGACTGAATAATGCTTCTCAAAATATTGGTCATATTGGTACTCAGTTTGACTAATTGAGACATCCCTTAGCCTTCTGAGTGATTTGATTTGGATTTTTAAGTTGAATGGTTTTGTGAACCTCGATTTTAAATAAGAACTAAATTAGACAGATTATGAATTTGATTTTGTGTTTAGCCCAACAATAGGACCAAATCCTTTACTTGCTTAAAGCACTATTCATTCCATTAGCATCATACACACCTCATTGTTGTTTCCAGCAATTAAAGGTTTAATTTGTGTAAAAAAATTGGGCCTGGAAACATATTAGGTTCATTTTGTCCATATACATGACTGTGCAACCTCTGGCTACATCCCAGGCAGAGGTGTTACAAAGTCAAGTACTGGTATGGCTACATACATTTGCTTAGAGAGCTTTTGGATGAAATGTGACCAGGTGTGGTATGATATTAAGTGTACAGGGCTTAGTATTGCATTAAAGGCAGCAATTCATTTGTTGCAAGTGAGCATGATCTCTGAATAACTAAAAACAATAAATGGATCAGTATACTCAACAACAAGCACATTTGAAATTCTGGGGAAAAAGGTGAACATGTAGTAAAGCCAAGATTTAACATATGCTTTTTACAGCCTTCTGATAGAAGACCTTGCCTTGAGCAGTTGTTCCTTGTAATTTCCATTTTTAATTTCCATTTATGAGGTTAATTTTTTAGGCAAAATGTATAAAGTAAGAAAATATGATTTTACAATAATGTGCAGTGTTTCCTAAGTTTCAGTTTCGTTATTTTGTAGGTTTCCGTTACTTCATTGAGTTCCACCACCAGGAAGGTCATTATGACAAATATGGGTAAGTACTCATACATGAACTGGCTGAGTTGTGTAAATGTGATTAACAGTTTCTGGCTTCAAGTTTGAACAATCCTATATGCAGCAATTTATGTTCTGACCATTAAATGGTAATTTTCAAAACTGCCAGAGGCAATTTCTTGCATTTAAAAATCATCATTATTCATTTATCATGTGTTTTTAAGTAAAATTGCTAAGTTCTTCCTTGATTTTCTAGAACAACTTATTAGGTTGTTAACTGTCCACTCTTTACAGATTATACATGTGTGACAAAGATATGATTTCTCCTCAGCCACTTTAACTGCACACAATGTTTGGAGGTCTGTCAGCTGACCTGTGGTGTACCAGTGGTTTCCCCCAGACAGATGTTTGGGTCGTCCACCGCCAATAATAGCTGGTAATAACCATAATTATGTCACTGCAATGTATTTCACAATAAAATCAAAACATGTTTTTGATGAATTAATATTACAGAAACTATGTGACCAAGATGATATTCTTCCTGCATCAAGTGACCTGCAGCAGACACAATCATTGATGCTAGAACAGTTGCCATGGCAACCCTACATCAGATATCATCCTGGTTCAGCACTCCGGCCCATGTGGTTCACTATGGTAATGGTGATCTGTACAGTGTTTACACATTTGACGATGAGTTGGTTCCTGAGGATTCTCTGTTTCAACTTGACTTTGATGGCGATCTTAAAGAAGGGGACCAGCAGGCAATTCTAGATGCAGTGGAGGATAGTGTGCAGTATTACATGAATAATGGTAGGTCTCAAAAATACATTTTTAACTATATAGCACCAACTCGTCAGGCGTAGGCACTTTGTGTAGATTCAGATCAGCTTGTAATCACAGTCCAGCTAAGAACTTTAAATGGAGGTTTCTGTAATGTTCTACAAGTTTCCTTTTTAAACTTTGTTTATTGTTGCTAAATTGTGCTTATGGTAACAGTTCATTGATTGTCTTCTTCATAAAACACAGCTTTATATAGAAATTTTTAATAACTTTAAGGTTATGAAAATAAGTCTGTAGTTTTATTTCAAAAAAGCTATGTTTACAGTGGATTGGACTTGCCAAAAGCACATGTCTAAATGCTATGTTAGGTAATCTGGCTTTAGAAGCATGGTTTCAAGGCTATGTTAAGTAATTTGACTTTAGAAGCATGGTTTCAATGATCAGTGGTCAGGTAATCTGACTTTAGAAGCATGGTTTCGATGCTATGTCAGGTAATCTGACTTTAGAAGCATGGTTTCAAGGCTATGTTAGGTAATCTGACTTTAGAAGCATGGTTTCAAGGCTATGTTAGGTAATCTGACTTTAGAAGCATGGTTTCAAGGCTATGTTAAGTAATTTGACTTTAGAAGCATGGTTTCAATGATCAGTGGTCAGGTAATCTGACTTTAGAAGCATGGTTTCATGGCTATGTTAGGTAATCTGACTTTAGAAGCATGGTTTTGATGTTATGTTAGGTAATCTGACATAAGAAGCATAGTTTCGATGCCATGTTAGGTAATCTGACATAAGAAGCATGGTTTCGATGCTATGTTAGATAATCTGACATAAGAAGCATGGTTTCGATGCTATGTTAGATAATCTGACATAAGAAGCATGGTTTCCATGCTATGTTAGGTAATCTGACTTTAAAAGCATGGTTTTGATGACCACTCGTCAGATAGCCTCATAGCAGGAATGTTTTTCCTTTACAAAACATTCTGTACATAGCTGCTTGATGAAAGTGTATGATCATAATTATGTTATCATCATTATTGTTGTAATGCCCATCTTTAACTTTACCTTGGCTTACCATTTCAGCCCGTTCCACCAGACAGACCCGTAGTGGTAGTACCTTTCAGCATTCATTTGTCTTTGTATCATACATTATTCTTTCATGTCTGTGCTAGATAATGCTTTATTCACTCTCATCTTATACAAGTTTATTGTGGAAATTCTTATATAAAACCTATATTCATGTAACCAAATATGTGTAATGTAGATATATATGATGTATCTTTAAACACAGTCACTTTCATAGCACTGCACTTGTTCTTCCTGATATATAGAATATATGCCTCTTTCTTAACATTACGTATGTTGTTTATTAACACTTTTGTTGGAATGTCTTTCTTAAAGTGCAGCATTTTAAATGTAAACAGATTATACAAATTATGAATTCATTACTGCTTATGATCATTAAATACTTTCTCTTATGTTGTGCTGAGTTTTACTCTTTCTTTATCCAAAATATTGTAACTTCCTTTTTAGTACAATTAGATTTTAAGATATTAGATGTATATGACGTGGAAGAAGGAGCTGTATATTTTTTAGTATGTAATATGTTATAAATGGGCATTACATACATGGGGTTTAATGTCTTGTGTGTCGTAAACCTGATCTGTTATTTAGTCAGTGTAAACATAAATGATGTTCATTTATAAGCCTATGTGCATATATACTTGTGTTTTAAAGGTGGTATCTGGCAGTTTGCCTACATCTAATATATGTAACAATATCTGACCTCTGTCTGGGGTATTAGTGCATAATTTTGGTAGAAAAACACCATCCTTTAGTCTAAACTTTGCTGATTGTGAACAGTTTTTCAATTTTGGGGCAGTAAAACTCGTTAATTAACACTTAAAATGTTCATTCTTTTCAAATATATCAATAGGAGCAATTGTGATTTCTGCTAAAAAAGTGGTCACATGGTTTTCTTAGTTTAAAAATAGCTAACTGTGCAGCAGGGCTCAGACAAGAAATACATGTTTGTAATGACAATTGACAATTGTGGTGTTAAGGTACACTTTTCAGGTGTAGGACATCAATAAACAGCATTTTTTGAGATCTGTTCAGGTAATTATAGTTTATAAAGATGTTGAATAAAAATATTTTTAGTCCAAACTGTCGGATACCACCTTTAAGGGACTCAAATGTTGTTCCATGGTTTTCCAATTTTATTTTTAAGATTCTACTGAAACCTGAATCGTAAATAAAAATACATTTCTTACAGTATATTTTCTAAAACTATCATTCATTATATCACACATATTTCAAATATATTAACAATTTTTCAAATATATTCATAATTAAAAAAATGAATCAGTATTAGAAATAATTCATACAAAAAAATATTACTGTAATGAAAACATGAAGCTCACTTGCACTTTTAAACACCACTCACCCTTTAAACAACACTCCCATACAATCTTACAGATTAAAACTGGATTATTGAACAGTGCTGTTGTTTCTGTAGTATAACATTTGTAATTATTATTATGCAATATATATATAGTGGTAAGTGGTGTATTATACACAACACTTGGTTACTTTACATTTTACAATGTTTTTGATTTACAGTTTTATATAAAAAGTACAATGTCATTGAAATTTACATTTTTATTTTATTGTATTGCATGCAGATATGTGCCAGATTTCAGTATATGCTATATCTGGTTCTCTTTTTCATTCTTTTAGAATCATTTGTTATACAGTATATGTTCTTATTGTGTGTTTGTTTCTTATGGAACATCACCACTTTGAACTTTTAGTTCTTTTCTTCCACCTACCTTTCCAAATGTTTATTTATGTCGCTACATTTGCCTCAAATTGTACCTTTAACAAAACAAGTTTGTCATTTAACCAAAATGGTGTACATAATGTTTCTTACTTGTTATTATTTTGTATTTCTTGGCCAAAGTTTCAGATTATAAGGTGAAGTTTGTGACCAGGAAGCTGGGCTACAAGTCAGATGGCTATGGGTAAGTGCAATCTTAAACCCTTTTCCTGTGTCTTCGTTTTTCATCTTTACTAAGTTTTGAGGTCTCTTAAAATTTTATCCATAGGTTACAATAATATTGTTAGAGAAACAAATCACGGTGATCCTGATCCCCAGCAGACACATAACATTGCCCCAGTGTCAGATTTCTGTGGACATCCCACATCATATGACCATTGGCTTAATGTTTGAAAATGACAGTTTTTAGACATCACTTTTTTATTTTGTATTGATGTCGCATTGCCATAAATTAAGTATAACTCAACTATTATCTGAGTGATTTTCAATCAAACTTCAACCTCAAACTGTTCTATGGTACATCAAAACTTAAAAAAAGTTTTGTACTTCAATTAAGGTCGTAATACAAAAACATCTAAATTGCATCATGAAATATATCTAAATTGGGGTTAATTACGTGGGACGATTCTGTAACTCAGACCAAGACCATTTATTATTCAGCTAACAATTGTTTGGCTAATGCAGCTATGAAAAATAAGCACAGGGCACTGTTAATTTTCTATTTTTATGTATGCTTTCATATCATACAACCAATCAAAAACATCATAACTAACAACAAGAATAATCCAAATATGTCAGCAATCATTTCAAGGTTATAATGTGTACTCTATTTTGCCACTAAGCTTTAGAATGTAAATAATAAGCTTTAAGTAGTGTGCTGTATTCTTACAAGGCCAATCATGTGATCTTTTCCTGGTCCCAAACAGGGAGACTTAGGCTCCCAGAGAGGGAGAATGGGGTGCCAGAAAGGAAGATTCCATGAATGCATGTTAAATTGATTATGTAGTTTGTTTCTATTAGTAAAACAGTATTTTTTTTTATCTTTTTTATCAATAATCATAGTAATTTCAGTGATAATTTGTTTCTTTACAATGTTTTGAAATAAATTATCAATATATATATATATCATATTTTAGTTTAGGCAGTGCCATGAGTGCAATATTTAGGCTGGTATCAGTTTATATGAATAATCTGATTGTTGGAACATGGTGGACTTGATTTAATTACATATTTATTAAGATTTTACATATTATTCTTAATATTAAAAATATAATTTTAATTTACCAGACATAATAAACATCCAGTTGCATAAACTCACAGATAAGGCCATGCACTGTTTTTACATTAATCATAAAATTATATATATGCATATCTATGCCTATTTGGTTATTTCTCTGTCTAAATCCCAGCATTTTTGAATTTATGCCCTTTTTAACATTTTATCAACAACTAATATTCGATGTCAATTTGATGCTGTTTTTTGATATTGACATTGTGACCAAAATACTACCTCTAAACCATGCCATTCAGGTTGTGTTTTTTAGAATTATTCACTTACTCAATATGTACCTTTTTGACATAGGGAATCAGAGTAAATCCAGACCACAAAGCTAGTTTTGCTGCTGTTTTTCATTAAAAAACAAGAATTGTTTGGTGAATTATGAAACAGTTTTAACATTCCTTGGTCAGAAGTCAGCTGTGATGTGATGACACCAAATATAAACTTTGTTTTTATACAATTAATTTAACACTATTTACTCTATATTTGTAAAAACATAACAGGTTACAGAGAGCATAATATGTGAAAGAAGTATTAAGAAATAATAAATGAAAATTCATGACCTTCTATTTAATGCAATCATAATAAAATAAATAAAGAAACTAAAAACTTGTAAAGAATAAAAACTAAACTAAGATATTCTGTGTTTTTGTTTTGATGAATATAATTTAAAAGCAACTTCAAGTGTAATTTATATTTCAGAAGTATTCTTCTGTAAATTAGACTATGAGTTTAAAGTATTAATTCCAATTGTTCATACAGAGATACTGTGACATCCCTGTTGTTTGCTGTACAATGGAATGACACAGTGATACATAGGGGGACACTATGACAGCCTAATGGTCAACATTCAGAACCTGCCAACATTTAACATCGTCCAGGCATTTAAACTGCTCATAGGGGAGACAATCTACTATGAAGATGAAGTGTCATCACTGATCTTTACTACCCCTCTTTCTGTTTTGGACTTTACAAGACTGCAGAGACAGTTTGAGTCAATCATGGTCACCAAGTGGAATGGTAAGTTGTGAAAATAATGCTTTTTTCTGGTAATTATTGTCAGATTTTTCATTAAATTGGCTTTTAATGATGCACTTTATCATTTAGCATTTTATCACATTCTCCAAGAACTGTTATATGTATAGCACTTTATCACATTCACATAAAAAATATGGCATTTTATCACCTTCACACAGAACATATAAAGTTATTTATCCCATTTACTCTGAACAATTATTTCCATTTAAGACATGCACACATAAATTGATAGAATTATAAAAATGGCTGTTCAATGTACTATGAAAGGATTATTTTTATGCCCATGTATATTTCAGATTACTCCTACTACAAATTAAACCTGAACTTCTATGCCATCCAACAAGAAGAAGTCTTTACATCTGGCCAGTAAGTTGTATTTTCCTTGTAGGGATTATTTTGGGTTGTTTTATAAAGTGTCCTTAAGTCCCCATTGCTTTACCAGGGGAGAAAGACCTCAATTATTGGCATTTGTTGAACCAGCTAGCTAACAGCTAGTTTGAAAATTTTATCCTGGTATAAAGTCTAAGCCCTCCTGGATTTTGAACTTAATGTTCTCTGCAAGGAATGTGCAGTTGTTATTGTATATTGTATTATTGTATATGTATTCTTTGCTCATACAACTGACTGAAGGTTTGAGTCAAATAATGTTCAATGGATTTTGTATGCACACCACTTGCTGTTACTACCAGAGTTAAGTAACCTTTTTTTGGTTCAGGTCTGTTAGAGTTTGTTGCAGTTTTATTTTATTATACTAATTTAAATGGCAAGTTTTTATTCAATCATAAAGGTTCACTGAAGGTAAATGCTTGTATGTTTTATTACATTTTTGTGGTATATTGCCAGGTCCTATTGGCAGCTGAAGTATGTCTTACTGTCCCACAACACACAGACTACAAGACACGTTATTCCCCCCAAGTTTGTCACCTCACTAAAGGAAGATGTGATCAACACCAGTTTTGACCTGGTAGGCCTGAATGGTCACAAGTATCAACTGTTTACTGGTTCCTACAATAAAGCCCAGCTGTTCCACTACAACATGGCCTTCCATCTGCTGTCTCACAGGATGGTCTACAGGGCAGATTGGCCCAGGTATAGAGGATAGACTGAAGTACCTGTGGTGTCACCATAATGGCACAGGTAAAGAAATCATACATATTTACCACATGTAATAAAACAAAGCTAAATACAAAATAACTTTTTAAATTTAAAAAGAAAAGTATGCATGGGTACGGAGGTAGGTGGTTGGTCCTAGCAGATTGGGCCTCCTTTTATCAACAAACAATCAATTACCTTAGTAAAGAAAACTGCTACAAGTTATTTTATTAAACAGAGAAATGGGATCAGTGTAATGTGGATCACATATCATATGGAACAAAACACTCAAAAATAACATGGTCATTTAAGTTCAGAAAGTTATTGTTTTCTTTGCTTTGTTATTCATGTTAAAAGTATGCCATTTTACCTCACTGACCAAAGATATAAAAGTATTTAAAAGAATTATTTATTTTTAATAATATGAATAATTTGCCAATATTTTAAATTGGTAGTTGATCTGTTTACAGTAATGAGTCTTCAATGTTTGTGTTTTCAGATAACTCGTGTAGCTGGAGATTTAATATTGAAGATGTTGAGCATGTGATAGACAGTCAGGGGTAAGTTGCATTAGCATGGCTTTCTATGAGCAGTCTAAATGATCTAAATGAAGTTGTCTGTGACTATTTTTTTAACTTAAAGCTTGTCAGTCTTGCCAGTTAAAACAAAGTGCATTTTATAACATGTCAGAATGATGGAATTGCTTGTTATATCAAACTATTGTTATTTTTTAGCAAGTGACTGCAGATAATTACATAGATTTCCATTTAATTTTGCAAATTAAAATCAATCATGTTATTGACATTTTGTCTTTTTTTTTCAGCAAATCATATTGGCGCATCTTGTACTACATCACATACTATGCTGGGAACCAACTAATTATAATTAACCCAGGAAAGTACAACTGGCGCCCGGATGTGTTTGACATAGAGAGCATGTATAGATTCAACTATACCTTCCTCCACAGACAGGAGAATTTCTATGTGTATGACTACCTTTTCTCTCTCTACACAAGCAAGAGTACCACAACTTTCAGGCATGTAATTGAGAGCATAGCCAAAGTATATTGGTCTCTTCTCTTGAATGGTGAGTCAGTTATCTTTGTCATACATGTGACATTATGTTTTTTCTCCATCATATGAGTTATTTCTGCAGAAATAAATATATATATTATGTTAAATCCCCAAAACATCTGCCATTTACATTGTTTGGAAGTTCCATGTAAAAAATCCTATAACTTAGCTCATTTAAGCATTATTTTTGTACTGTGTTGTTGTTTTTTTCTAGGATTTACAGTGAACTATTTATAAACTATTTGTTAAGTGAATAGTTTTTAATAAAAGAAATTTTGATATATATTTCAGGCTTCTTTAATGTGTACTTCATTGCATTTATCTTGACCTTTTACCTCTTCATATTTTGTAAGTCTCCACCACATATTTTAGAAGCTTACCATGTGTGCCCTGCCTTCTTGTTCCCAGTATCTGATCCTGATTGGTCCAAAAATATCCAGGTTAGGGTTGTCTCAGAGGTCCCCCTACACACATCCAGGTAAGCATGTATATAAATAGCAATTTTATATGCTTTGTAAGTGAATTACATTTTAGTACACAATTTAAATACAACAATTTTCTTTTTATTGTGACACTGATTTCATAAGATTTCTGTAATTTATGAGATTTCTGCTTAAGTAAGAAATTACAGTCCAATACAGTTTTCTGAAATATATATTTTGAAATATTAAAATATATGTAATGTTTTTCCCTATATTTCAGAGGGGTAATCTGGCAATTGCTTTATGGTATCTTCTACAAGGACCATCTGGTGATGTCACCCACATGGCCACAGGTTGACCTCACCCGACTGCGAGCACTGGTGCCCGATGGTTTGTCCCTGGACTTTCGTTGCCATGCCAACCTGGACCCTGGACACATTGTTCCATCTGTACCTTAGGACCAAGGTGTCAGTACTGGACTTCCCCAAGATTCGAGGCATTCCTCCAGTCTTACTGGTCAAGATGGGCAAGTGAGTTGAACACTGGACACTAAAATTCCTAGGACCAAAAAATAAGATCTGTCTTAAGATATTTTTCTCATTTTTACCTATTGCCAGGGATTTATGTATACTTTGTTTCTTGTTTATTTTCAATACAATTCTTAGCTTTATTTGATATAAGCATGTAAATAGTCAGGTCATGTAAACTTAAATATTTGCATTCATGAGAGTATTGTGCATACTTTTTCTGAGACCAAAGTGGGAGATTAGAGTTAATTTTATGTAAACAAAGAAGGGGGTTTACATGTAAAAAAAGTCTGGACAGTTATCTATTTACTACTATGTCATAGAAAAACACTTGTTTGCTATTTATTCTTGATGAGTATTATGTCTTCATGTAGTCTTAATTCATTTAACTTTATTTTGTTTAGGAAATAATGGCATCAAAATGTTTACTACTAATATTTTATAATTATCAAAATTAATTCTTTTGTCACTAACATACAAATTAAATAAACTATTTTTATGCTTGCATACTCATTATTTATTTGGAAACCTTTTTTCAGTTCATTCATAAGTGCTGTTGACACTAGACTTGTTTACACCATGTTTGGCTGTTGTTGTTTTTATAGGCCACAAGCTTTAAACCAAAGCATACAATTTATGTCTAGATAGTGAACTGAAATATGCAAGATATATTTCAAAATTCAATTAAAAATATTGTAAAGAACAATTTTATCACTGACATTACTATGATTATTGATAAAAAAGACTGTTTTACAAATAGAAATAAGCCACACAGTCAATTTAATGCGAATTCATGGAAATCTCCCTCCCTGGCATCCCAATCTCCCTCACTTGGAGCCTAAGTCCCTCTTTGGGACCAAGGAAAGATCACAAGTCTGGGTTTATCTGTTTCCAAGTAGGGATAGTTCTGAAAATATGTAAAATAAACCCTCAAATTTTCTTATTATTTTGAACCTTAAATGTGGGAGTTTACCTCCGAAAGTGAAAGAGTTCATATGTATGGTATTGTGTTGAATGTTTTATTGACTGGCACCCCAAGTCTTGTGATCATCCAGGATTGGTATTAAGATTTGGTAGAAATAAACATAGGCTCTAATTTTACTGAATGGATCTTCATCTGTCCATGGCAAATAGTGCAGGAGCAGATCTCTGTGCAGTCTGTCTGATCTAAATCTGTACTTGTTGCTATCCAGAGCCTAACATTATGACTAGACCACCTTTAGCATGCACTGTTGTTAGCAGAAAACTATGTATAGCAGTATACATGTATTATGGGTTAATAATAAAGGTAGCCTGGTAAGGGTTAGCTTACTTTCTGTGAAAGAGCAAAATAAATGTTACATTAAAAAACATTTGATTATGGACATTGCCTTTTATCATATGTTTCAAATATTTGACTGAAGTGATTTGCCTTTTACATTTCAGATTGCTGGAGCTGTTCGGAAATTCACATTGTCAATCAAGAGATGCTTTTGTCCAGTTCTGGGTAGATGCTCTGTTTTTATTTATGCTGATGCATTTATAATGAATTTATTTTATTATTATCTTGATTATACTCTTAAACCTAAAATCACATGTTTGATAAAAGCAGATCCAATTTGTTACTTTGATTTAAACTTTCAGTAAGCTGGAAGGTGCAATAATTACCCTAGCTTATAAATCAAAATAATAAAAAAAACTGCATCTAAACAAGTTTTCCAACCTTGGACCCATTGTCTGTATTGTTGTACAGGATCGTATTGTGGCGTCTGGACTACCAACTCCTGCTGAATGGTCACCCAGTCAATCCTGTCCACACTGTGCCTGTAGACTACCACAGTCTCCAGCAGCAATTCCATATCACAGGACCAAATGGTGCCTACCAGCTGGTCACTGATACCCCTGACACCTCTAGCTGGGTGTCCAGCCAGTACCTGACCTGGTTCTACCTGCGCCAGTGGATCACCCCTGCACAGTATTCTTACTTCCAGACTCAACTGCAGTATGCATACCAAAATCTCTACCCTGGTATGCGGATATTTTTGTTTCTGAAACCTTTTAAACAAATTTGTTTTAATTTATTTTTTCTATTCAAGTTATACTGTCTTTATTACACATTGTTCTTAAATTTTTCACACCTTTTTGATTATTACAATTTCATAAATACTATTTACTTAATACTATTATTGGGTTGAATGTATATGTATGACACTCCATTCAATTGAAAATTAATAATTGTCTTCTAATTAATATGTGTAATAGTTACTTATTTGAAACAAAAGTGTAAAACATCCATTTTGAGTATTTCATGCTTATCACCCTTGTCAATTCTTTATACAGGGTCTACAGTGGAGATAGGAGGCTTCTCACTGCACAGATATCTGTCTACTGATGGGTAAGACAATTTACAGGTGGATTATGCATTGATTCATACTTTAAGTTTGTTTTTAGATACATGTTGAGGTTAAAATAAAGTCTATACTACACATAAATGTAGTTTCTTGATACGAGGACACTTGAATGAAGAATAGTAACCTGCTTAATAGGAGAGCGAATAAGCCAATGCTTGTTGGGATAAAAAACATTGTTTATGTCCTTGCAGTCGCTGGTTGTGGGGCGTGTCCTACTATGTGAAGATTGATGGACAGTTGATTCACCCTGACCTCCTGAAGCATGTTGACTGGGATCAGTTTGTGGCTCATCTCACTGTCCTGTCAGTGAAGGGGACAAAGTATGAGGTGGTTACCAATGCCAATACCCTGGACATGTCAAAACTTCTGACAGTTAATCTCTCACACAAACTGTCCTCATCTCAGTATCACAGGCTTGAGACAGCTCTCGTGGCAACCTGGAAGAAAAGTCACAGTGGTGAGTAGTCAGAATATAACATAACACCCAATACCATGCTTGGGCCATGTGGTTAAAAGACCAATCACCATGCTGACCCCTGACATTGAATGTAAACAAAAATGTCACTATTGCATAGTTTTACAGTTCTACCAAGCATCTTTAGTTAAGAATTTTACCTATTTTACCTATTTTACTATAAACCTAGTTTATGACAGAGAAGTAGAGAACTTTGCCATTGCAAGGTACTTTTCCTCTGTAATGTTTGTAAAGAAAACAGTGACAGAATAGTTTGTACATTGAAAGGGACTAAGTTCTGGTCACAGTGAAAAAATGAATCACAACACATTGCATTTTTGTAATCAATACTAACAGAAAAAATATGAAATAAGTGTTTTAATTCATAACTTCTCTGTTAATCTTAATAGACCCACTTGTGTAAACATAAAAATCAACTAGTGTAAACACTTCTGTGATAATGATTTAATACATCCCATAAACTTGGCATGAAGCAGGTAGAATAGTATGTACTTTAAAAAAACAACGTTTTATTAATGACCACTAGCTGTTGAATGTAAAAATAATAAGTTTATCTAGATATTGATTATGTGAGTCACACCTATCCCATTGACATTGTTTCACCAAGATTTTAGCAGTCTAATCATAAGATTTTAGCTTAAGATCATAAGCTTTGTATGCATTGTAATTAGACGTGGACAGGTCAAGTTGTCAGTGTTCATGGTAAAAAGCAGTTGGCAGCTAAGAAGCATCAGCATAATAATCTCTTCTTTACTTGCCAGTTGCTTATGTCTGGGCATGACTGGCCCCTTGTTAATTCTTATTAACATCTGGGAAGTGAAAGGATTCTCTCAATTTCATAGGACCAGGTAAAAAAATTCCAAGGGTAAACTACATTTTGTGTGAGCTGGTTCATTTTAATAGAACTCTGTGTAAAGAAATGTGCATGTAAAATACACTTTGTTACAATTAAAATTTTAATCAATGGAATAAACAGCTTGAATAAACATGTATCTTTTCATTGAAGAGTCTGTGACTAACTGTTGTTGTTTTCTTCTCTCAGACCTCAAGACAGCAGATGTGGTGGCCAAGATCCTAGGACAACAAGAACACATGGACATCTTTGGGTAGACTTATTTAAATCTCTATTTGAAAACAACACTACAAACAATATTATTGTTGTTTTTTTTATATTCATTATATATTATGCAAGATCCTGAGTATCTTCGAGATCTACATATGTTTTTTTTGTCCTGCCATATAGGGAATATTCTTGTCAGATCATTTTGGATGTCACTCTCAAGAACAAACTCATTATCCCACTTTTCTAAAATTGGGCCATGCGGTCTTGTAACTTTTCTTTTTTTTTACGACCCTGTAAACTTGACCACTGCCATTTTCAAGACTTGGTAGAATCTCAGCTGGAGTTGAACACAGAACCTCCATAACATGGTGCTGATATCTTAACTGCAACAATTGCTGGTAATTTTGCAGGTGATATCACCTGCACAGTGCAGAAAATTTATGATAGTAAAGTATAGCTCTCACCTTGCTTCAGTTCTATTATCCATATTGTAGGTACTTTGGATATTTCCTTTATGTTCATTGTTTATGCTATGTGATGCAGGCACACTGTGTGGAGTGTGTTGTATAGCCTCAGTGTGAATGGGACAGATATCGATGGGGATGTGTTTGCTGACCTGGACATGAACCAACTCTCCCTGGAATTGCAGGATGATGTAGCTGAGGATGGGCTAGATATACAGGTGAGTCTGACAAAACATGCAACATGCTAGTTGAACTTCATGGGCCTGGAAACATAGATATATCTGTGATACAGGTTTGTATGACTATACAGGTATGTTTGTCAATGCAGGTATGTCTGGCAACACAAGAATGTCTAACTACATAGGTGAGTTTGGGATGTACAGATGAGTATAGCTACAGTGTTGATTTAAATTAGTGTAACAGTTGCTTCTAAAAAAATGAAAAAAATGTTAACAATCAAGTATTTACATAAATTGTGTTATGAAGAAGAAAGTAAATTGCATGAACTACATTTCTTATATACATTCATACAGAGCCATTTCCTAAATGGTAGTTTATGATGACTGTCTTACAAAATGTGAAAATAACTTACTTTTTATTGTATATTTTTATATAGGATGGATTTCATATAATGTATTTTTTTAATTAGATCAACCTAAAAAGTAGTCTGACCTATTTTGCCTTTCTTGTTACTTTAGTGTTGGTTCATATCCTTTGTTGTGTAATTTATCTCATGATATACCATATGTTCCTATCCCAGCTGAACCAGGCTGTGTCCGGCCCCCTCTATGCTAGCTCCACCCTGCAGACTGTGTATATTGATCGCTATGTGGTCCTGGCAGACATACCCATTGCTGAATGGACCCTCAAACACACCTGGTCTGAACTGTTGGCACTCCCGGAGAACAACTTCACTGTCCATATTGTCAAACAGAAAGAATTTACCAGTCTCACAGGGTGAGTTAGCATGACAATTAATTCTTATTCAATTCCTTACATTTTTAATTGAAAGTAATGTATTAGTCACAGAATAATGCACATTGCTGCATTCAGATGCTCAGAAATGCTCACATAGGTCATAGTGCTTAATTGCAAGGCATCTGGACTAAACACAGTGCTCAGGATACCACATATATCATGCAAAATCAAAATCTGTTTTCATTCTTTCTTGTTTACTTGACTGTAAATTATAAAGGATACACACTGTGTTATTATTTTATGACAGTTTTTATTAACTTCCCTTGTGTTCATGTCATCATCATTGGAAGATTAAAGCTTTTGTTGCTTTTATTATTTGCTATGGAACACATAACTACATCAAGTTAATTTCATTTAGATTATTTAGTTATTTATTTGTTAGAATCATTATCATCACACTCCTCTCACAGTTTTGACAAAAATATCCTTTTTTCAAAGAAAATATTTTGGGCATGGTGTAGTCATCAATGTAAATGAAGGGTTTCATTATTTTACTACTTTAAGCATATCATAGACCTTCCGAAGAGGACATAACAAATTTAATTGGACTTTTTAAAGAAATGTCCTGTCATAATAAAAAAAGAGGGCAAATAATCCAAGACTGCCATAGTTGTATGTGTGCTATAATAATAGCATCCAAGACATCTATAGAATGCTTTGGTATGTGAAAAGGTTGTTTTTTTTATACAAATGTTTTATATATTTGTTGTTTCTAAATATCCTTTCCTTGAACAGTTTCAATTCAGTACCATTTATACTGATGTATGTTTTCTACAAGTTTCAAATTTTATTGATAGCAATCATATTTACTGTAAAAAAGACTATACTCTTGGTTGGAATGTCAAATACTGTGACATTTCTCTTGTGGAATTTGTTTCACTTAATTGGTTGTTATTTATGTGTTTCCAGGAAGTCAGCCTATCAGATCTACTACATGCTGTCTGTGAATGGCCTCCAGCTGACCTCAGACCAGGGACCTGACCTTGATCCTCACAGGCTGCAGGTCACCATAGCAACTGTGAGCAATGAGGTTAAGGTCATTGCTGATATGTCAGACTACTATGAGTACAGCTCCCACTTCTCAGTGTATGTGGACACACAAGTAACAGAAGATGGAGTAAAGAGCTTTGAACAGACTCTGCTGACAGCCTGGAGAAATAAACATAGAGGTCTGGGATTTCTGTTTGTCAATTATTCTTAATACTAAAAACCTAATATATTATTTACCAATAAAATGTAGCAATGGTTATTGCCAGTGTTAAAGACATATAGCTAGTTATTATAAGTGCCTTGTTATACTGAAACTTATTTTTGTTTTGTATTATAGAACTTCTCTTAAATGTCCTTCCTATGTGTACTGTACTCATGAGATTCTTTATGACATCATCTTAGTATTTATGTAAATCTGTTCTATTTTTTCAGACTGGAATAATATCAAGGTTGATATAGCCACACAAGAAGAAGTGGTTGACAAATATGGGTTAGTTAACAATATTTTGTCCGCTCAAGTAAAAATAATTACAAAAATGTACTTACTGCAAATTAAGTACCACTATATATTCATTGGTAAAGAAATCATGAATGTGATACTGTTAATGCTGATCAAATATTTTATTCATAAAAAATATAAAGAATATAAATCGGCACCATATGACCTATCAAGTGTCGGTGTGCCATAAAACCCAAATACAAAGAATATAAAAAAAAAACAATACAAAAAGGTATCATGAATAAAAAGAGATGATGTCCAATTCATGTACATGAATTCCCAAGGTTAACTGAACAAAGTCAATTTTTACCATTTATATCTGATAAAAACAGTGAACAATCACATACATTTTAATGATGGGACTATCTTACTTTTTGTCATATCATTTATATTCAGACCATTTTAGTTTGGAGCTGGAAATAGTTTAACCTTGTCCTCTAAGTATTTTCTTTTATCCGCAGTCATTCAGCTTGGGAGCTTGTGTACTTTGTCTCCTCTAATGGACATCATGTTGACTCACAAAGTATGGATGGTATCAATGCTTCAACTCTGGTGCCCATCACTGGACCCATGGGCCCATACAGAGTGGTCAGCCCAGCATCCAGAGACTTCAGACGATATGAGAAATATGCTCAACATGTCTACCTCAACCAAAAACTAGATCCTGCCACAACAGGAAACTTTGAGATGGCTCTTCTTCAGCAGATAGAGGAGGAAAACAAAGGTAGTACAATGGTTGATTCATCCTTTAGTATTTTATTCTCTTTGCCATGTTTACATGGCTTTTATCTCATGGACTTTGTAACATACATAAATTATTGTAACCATGGTATGACTAGAGTCTAGCTATGATGATAACTAACCCTTTATGAGAGGTTCGCTTACAATCCTTGATTAGACAAAGAACTTTTAGTTAAAGTTGTAGTTATTTATATATGTTTTATTTATGTCACATGGGATTGTGGAAATAATCCTTTATCAGACTGAATCTGGAGTATTTATAACAGTTTCATACAAGTAACATGCTTTTATAAAAAAGTTGTCTGCTTAACAGGGTTTGCAGGATACCTAAAGGTAGAGTATGGTCGCTGTGAAGAGTTTGTCCTGGCAACCAAGGAAAGAGTTTGGAGAACTGCGTACTATGTCTCCCAACATGACCAACTTGTGCCCAGCTCAGGGTCTGAGGGCACTCAACTATACCCAGCTCTCACCAAGGATCAGGTTTACAGGTAACCATTTAGCTTGTCTGTCTAGAGAGCCAGATAGAGAACACTGCTGAATCCTGTCTTCTCAGATTTGATAGTTTAGTGATAGTTCTCTTCTGTAAATTTGATTTAGCTTTGTTACTTCATTTTAAATTCATTTACCAATATTGTTATGCCTTCTTTACAACATACAAAATTGTTAAAATGAAATGATCAAACAATATTGTTTGTCAGTTATTGAGAATAATGAATTAACACACAATATTTACGACACATGATGATAATGGAGCTTCATAAATAACAAGTTAAAAAATATCTTCTTTAAATTTTTCAAAATTTATTTACTAATAAATGACATTATCAAATATTTCATAAAATATAACAATTTGTCTACCACTGTTCCAGGTGTCAAAAACAAGATGTTTTCACTGGTGAATATGACTGGGCAGGTTGTCTACAATTTCCGAGACAGTTTCAGTTTGCTGGTCAACAAGAAGATATCTGAGAATAGGTTAACTTCTCTTGGCCAGGCCCTTAAGAAAACATGGGAGCAGCATAACTCAGGTAAGAGACCTACACTGTAAAGAAGTAGACCCAACATTGTGAAGTAGTAGACCCAACATTGTGAAGTAGTACCCCTGCATTGTGAAGTAGTAGACTCAACATTGTGAATTAGTAAACCCAACATTGTGAAGAAGTAGACCCAACATTGTTAAGTAGTAGACCCAACATTGTGAAGTAGCAGACCCAAAATTGTGAAGTAGTAGAACCTGCATAGTAAAGTAGTAGACACTGCATTGTGAAGTAGTAGAACCAACATTGTGAAGTAGCAGACCCAACATTGTGAAGTAGCAGTCCGAACATTGTGAAGTAGAAGACCCAACATTGTGAATTAGTAGACCCTGCATAGTAAAGTAGTGGACACTGCATTGTGAAGTAGTAGAACCAACATTGTGAAGTAGCAGACCCAACATTGTGAAGAAGTAGACCCAACATTGTGAAGTAGCAGACCCAACATTGTGAAGTAGTAGACCCTGCATTGTGAAATAGTAGACCCTTAATTGTGCAGTAGTAGACCCTGCATTGTGAAGTAGCAGACCCAACTTTGTGAAGAAGTAGACTCAACATTGTAAAGTAGTAGACTCTGCATAGTAAAGTAGTAGACCCTACATTCTTCTGCAATTTAACATGCAACTACTAACTCTTAAACTGCTAAGCACAAATGGATCAGGCTGGTTAACATAGTGTTAATCCAGATCAGCCAGTTCCCATTGAAAGCTGTCTGATCAGAACTGCCACAAGTTGCTCCTATAAGTAGGTCTTGCTTCCTGTGTATGAAGCTGTATGACTGAGAATTAAGTTTAAGGTCTGTCAATGCTTTCTCTTTTAAGACTAATTTAGAAAAAAATCTATGAATAAAATTCTATCAACTCTTCTGACATTTACTAACACATTTTTGCAATAAAACTTGTAAGAAGTGCATGTTAATATTGTAATTTGTATAATTGTATTATTCAGTATTGTAATGTTGATGTAAGAGAGCCATGCATTTTTGTTGCTGATGTCAGAGAGGCATGCATTGTTTCTATCTCCAGGATTTGGTCACTGCCGCTGTCTGGAGGTTATTATCTTGGGCCAGGAAGAAGTTGTAGATTCACAAGGGTAGGCATGAAAGTTCACTTTAATTTTAAAAAGAATGTTTGCGAAGAAAAAGTTCTTTATTGCAAATGAGAATCATATTTTAAACTCAATTCTATGAAAGAAGTTGAAACAATAATGTGTAGATGTGACAAATGTCAGACAAGTCAGTTGTAATTAATCAAATATTGAAGTGCTATATACTTAGACTTGAAATAAGATTTTCAACCCATGGTTATTTAATTTTAATTCTGTTTATTTCTGTTACTTTTTTATCATCAGCTTGTGGCATAAATTCTTATTTGGAAATGTTTATATGCAAATCTGTTTGATTTGATTTCTGTTGTCATTATATTTTTAGGAATTCCTACTGGCAGCTCAATTACATCCTTTCCCAACAACAGAAAGTCGTTGTTTCCATGACAACCCCACCATTGGACCTTAGTCTTTTGAGTGGCCAATTAAAGACTGACCGCATTGCTGTGTATGTCTCCTTGGTTACAGCATGCTAAGGAGACCACTCGTGTAACTTTGACCTTTCCATTATACCTGCTACAGACTGTAAATGTACAGGCCTCAACAAGCAGCAGGATTGTGAATGAGTTTGCTCAAGGTCTACGGTCAGCTTGGAGGCAGAAGGGCCAAGGTAAGTGGGCCAGAGAGTCAGAGGTTGGGGTCCCTAAACATGGCAGCTAGTTCTTCTTGAAGCAAAAACTAAACATTGTATTGGGTATGTAACAGTACCCAAGTAAATGTTAAGGCAAATTTAAGCTTAAACTTTTAGAATTTATATGTTGTAAAGGATCTTTTAAATAAAAGTTGGTAAAGAAAAAGAAAACAGTAATAGAGTAATAGAGAAGCAGAAAAGCCAGCTTCTTGATATCTTTTTCTATTGTTTTTATTATTTTTACTGTATTTTATATTGTTCACTGGCACTGTACTGTTTTCTAGAGATTTGCATTCAGTTTCAATGTAATTATATTTGTGAAGGTTGTACATGCACATCATTGTAAAATATTTATGGCCTGTGTATGTTTTTCAGGCACCTTTTGGTCAGTAAACCCTGAAGTAAAGTTGGTGCGTTCTCTCCCATTCATCAATGTCCAGTCAGGGTAAAACTTTTATATACTTTTAGTCCCTTCAATAAATATAACTCTGTTTTGTCTGTTGCCTGTATTAGTATCTTGTTGAATGGTTTTGACAAATATGACACTGTTGCTGTATTTAATCCATTAATTGATAATATTTCTTTCTAATATAAAATATGATGTAATTGAATCTTTTAAAAGGTGCTTGTTTAAATATTCTGTCAAAAACAAAAAAATATATATTTTTTATTTTAAGGAAGCTGATCATGTAAAGGAGCAGTTTATTGTGATAAACTCTATGATACATGCATATTAAATCATCCTTTTACTAGTTTCACAAATTCACTTCATGTATATCTGAACTATATCAATAACCTGAACTCAAAATTGTGATATACTTGGCACTAGATCACACACAAATATAATCTATTTCCTTAATCAAAACTTTTGCAACTGTGTCTCATAATTAAAAATGAATTATTTTAAAAATATTATTTCCACAACTTTGTCATTAAGAAAATGTACCATTGATGTGGACAGTTCACTATTCTAAAATATGGATATGTGACAGTTATTGAAATAGCAAAACAATGCTCAGCTTTAAACTTAAGGTAAAAAAGAGTCTAAGACTGTATAAGAGCATTTGGCTTTTACAAGTTATAGAAATATTTTCATTTTTTAACTTGATCTTAAATGGCTTATTTACATCCCATTTGCTTGTACACATTATACATTTGAACTAATGCAACTCCATAAATGGTGAATATGTCACACAATAGTTTCTCATATTATACAACCAACGGTCCTCAAAGGCTAAACTTGCTTTTCACATGTTGGTCATGAAAACTGCTAACCCAAAACAAACAAAATACATCAAGTTGTTTACACGTGTCTACAGTCAGGACTGCTTACTGCCTATAGAAGCCTGTTATATGACACATGACATATTTTACTCTAATATTGACTTAACTTGCACAGCACAAAGTGCATGTGGATATTTTATGTTTCTCTGACACATACCCTCATAGATTATAGTAGGTAAGCAAGTAGGTAGTGGTGTGTAAAGACATCAGGCCAGGTACAATTGTTGACAGATTATTATTATTGTGCAGTATGCAGGTGATTAAGTTTCTTGATAATTGCAATTCTTATTGAAAAATATGCTTCACATTTCACGGTAAATAAATGATAAGCTGTAATACACAATTATATAAATCAAATAAATCTTGGGACTAAATCTTCTAAAATTTATTTGGCTATTTTATGCATTTGTTCAACAAAAATGTATAAAGCTAAATATGCCTACTCAAAATATGAGCATACACAACCATATATATACATGTACAACAGACAGTGCTTAACATGTGGAAAAAAAAGGTTGATAACCAGAATAAAAAGATCACCTTTAATTCTGTTGACAAAAACTATTGATGTCCTAAGTGTGAATTAATATAGATTTGAGGCAAATAGTATAGATACAGATCAGCAAGTTCACACTGGTGCTGTCGGATCAGAAGTTGCAATATTTGCTACAGAGTCTTTTGTAACATGTTCTTATACCTTTGTACGTGTTAAGCAAATAATTAAGTTGTCATTAGTAGAACTATTAACAAAAATAGCATGGTAAGAGTTCATTTCTCCATAACAGGGAGACTCTGTGGAAGTTAGAGTACACAATGAGGACTGTTGGCTGTGAGTCATGTGACCTGATAGACCCGGACACCCTGCCGACCTTGTCAGCATGGGACATAGGGCAGTATGTTCATGTGAACACTCCCCATGGCACCACTTACACCATCAAAGATCCAGTAGCCCTCACAGACTACAGGTATCACTTCAGTCTGGATGTAGGCTTTCAGGTCCGCAATGCAGATCTTGCAAAGTTCTCCCAGGCTGTACGAACCAGTCTTGGACTTACAGGTGAGACATTTTATTAATTTTATTGCTTATTTTAGGCATTTATTTCACATATCTTCTTCATACTCAATGAGTCTATATATGTTAAGAGACTTTGTGATGAGAAACTGTTATACAACAGATAAAATATAAAATGAAAATAGCAAGACATGTTCAAAAATAAAATATTTGCTAAAATTATGTAAATTCTTTTCTCAGCTTAGCCCAATGTTTGTATTTGTAACAAATCTGATCTATGAACAAAATTATAAAACTGATGTTTATCATGTTTGGTAACTCAGTATTTGTTTTGTTATTGACCAGGAACCTCTCAAGTGTATATCACCACACAGGAGGAGCATGTTACAGCTAACTATCTAGGGGATCAGCAAGGGTAAGGCTATCTGTTGTTTTTCTTGTAATTATTCATAAAATATTACATATGATTACTGAACTGCAATAAAATCTGCTAATGTGAATGGTTTTGTAAATTAAGAAATAAACAAGTAAATTTTTTGTAAGTTTGGTGATAACTTGTTGAAAGATTGTGATAGAAAACTATTTAAGGTGTAATTTAAAAAAAATCTTACAGAAGGAGAACAGTTTTATTTTCAAAAATGTAAAAGTAAATTAAACACCAAATTATGAGTAGTCATTAAATTGACATTTTAATATCAGAAGGTGTTATGAGCACAATCTAGTTAAGAAATTATAAATACCAGTGTTTAATTTAAAATATTTCTGTAAATTCCTTAAACAGAACCAGTTTTTGGCGTCTGGTTATATTTGTTGAGAAGGACGGTAAGATGTTGGACAGTCAGGTCAGTGATCCTCTCAGCCTCCAATCCAGTGATGTCACTTTCACTGGAGCCAATGGCAGGAAATACACCATCCTGGGACAGAGCAGCCAGCTTAGCATCCGTCGGGACGCCTTATTCTCTATAGTCTTACATACCCCCATCATGTATGATGACATCCCAACTATACAGACACAGCTGCTCAAATCATGGACAGACACTGGTAATGGTCTTACAGTGCCATGTATACACTGCATATTGATGTTTGTCTTAAGAGCTTCCATCATATTAAAGTTTTACTTAGCACACTGATGCAACTCCTGTTTATAATTGATCTTTTCACAAAGTACAATATTGTTAACCTTCCCAAGACTAGACTGCCATTTTCACCAATTTCTTTTTGTTGTATCGACCACCTGTATAGGGACCAAATATATAGAAGCTTACAAGAAAGCTTCTAAGACAGACTCACTAAAGATTGTACTTTTTATAATATTGGATTTAATCTTTACTATATCATGATTTATTGTATTGTCCATAATTATAATATTTTTTTTTTTAGAGCTACACTCTAATGGAGGAGAAGTAAAAGTGATTGCACAAGTCAATTATGCCTCCATGAAATTGTAAGTTTGTTAGTTTTGTTTATTGCTACAGCATTTTATTTCTTCAATTGTTTTGTCTTACCTGAGTGTATGCTCATTGTAAGCTGTTGGGATCATCCAGTGTCCAGTGACATGTGCAACATGTTGTGGGTTTCCTAATATTCTTTAAACAACATCTCCTCCTGGCCCGGACTCCTCAGAAGTTTCAACAGGCAGTTGGAACAAAAGTAGTTAAAATAATCTTGATCCATTAAAACAATTTCCACCAGGTTCATGGCTATTTTCCGAAGTTAAAAGGAAAGCTTTAAAAAACTTTTTGTCAACAAACTACAAGAGCAAGAGCCTTGATATTTGGTGTGTATGTTCTTTGAGTGGCTCTGTATCAAAGAATTATGAATTATTAAAAATCCTGGCTGCAAGGGCATGGCAATTTTAATATCTTTCTATATAGGAAAACTTTTTAAAACTTTTTGTAAGAAACTTCATGAGCTGAGCATTGATATTTGGTATATTTGGTATATTTGGATTTTAGTGGGCATGTATCAAGATTAATCAAAGAATTTTGATCTGTCAAAAAAACATGGCCATCTGAGGCTTTTGTCAATGTTTTATATATGGCTATGTATGGTAGTTAAAAAAATGGAACTGATTATCCAGCTGTTGCTTGTATATATATATATATATATATTGCAATTAATTGGGTCAGTCTGAACATTGCAAGATATTCCTTGCTCACTATTTCTAACTGTCTAAAGCGCTCAGTAAGTGATATAGGGCCATCATGGCCATCTTGTTTTTGAATTTAATTTTTATTAAGGCATCTTCACTAAACAAAACCAGTAAATATTTTTGCAAAGCTACCCATAATGAAATTGGCTGGACTCTTGTAAAACCATATTATTTAACAAAATGTTTAAATTAATCTCATAGCTGACTGATCAGTTTAGATAATTGTGGTAGTTGGAGGTGCATATGACAGTTCATTAATTTCAAATACATGTAAAGAAAACACAACATTTTATATGGATGTTTGTGAACAATAACAAACTACATGTACGAATTTACCTATAGTTAAGATGATTTTGCAATATTTTGTAATCTTGTTAGACACACTATGGGTTCAATCTAAACACTTTGATTTTGACATAAAACTATTCTTTCACCATAACTTTGCAACCCTGCTATTGTTATGTTTCGTACCTGATAACTAAATACATAACTAAATACCTAGGATAATACAATTACTGTTTCGATGAGTTTTGTGGTCTAGAGGTGCCAAATTTCTTGTAGCTTGGTTTAAAAAACCTTACACTGCTGCGTTTATAAAGATATGGTTCACCCCACTAAAATCATGTCTGTGGTGTTACCTGACAATTCCCACACACAAAGATAGGATTCACCGCTTTAAAATCATGTCTATGGTGTTGCCTGACAATTCCCACACACAAAGATAGGTTTCACCCCACTAAAATCATGTCTATGTTGTTGCCTGACAATTCCCACACACAAAATAGGTTTCACCCCTTTAAAATCATGTCTGTGGTGTTACCTGACAATTCCCAAACAAAGATAGGATTCACCCCACTAAAATCATGTCTATGGTGTTGCCTGACAATTCCCACACACAAAGATAGGTTTCACCCCTTTAAAATCATGTCTGTGGTGTTACCTGACAATGCCCACACACAAAGATAGGATTCACCCCATTAAAATCAGGTCTATATTGTAACCTGACAATTCCCACACACAAAGATAGGATTCACCCCACTAAAATCATGTCTATGGTGTTGCCTGACAATTCCCACACACAAAGATAGGTTTCACCCCTTTAAAATCATGTCTATGGTGTTGCCTGACAATTCCCACACACAAAGATAGGTTTCACCCCACTAAAATCATGTCTATGTTGTTGCCTGACAATTCCCACACACAAAATAGGTTTCACCCCTTTAAAATCATGTCTGTGGTGTTACCTGACAATTCCCACACAAAGATAGGATTCACCCCACTAAAATCATGTCTATGGTGTTGCCTGACAATTCCCACACACAAAGATAGGTTTCACCCCTTTAAAATCATGTCTGTGGTGTTACCTGACAATGCCCACACACAAAGATAGGATTCACCCCATTAAAATCAGGTCTATATTGTAACCTGACAATTCCCACACACAAAGATAGGATTCACCCCACTAAAATCATGTCTATGGTGTTGCCTGACAATTCCCACACACAAAGATAGGTTTCACCCCTTTAAAATCATGTCTGTGGTGTTACCTGACAATGCCCACACACAAAGATAGGATTCACCCCACTAAAATCAGGTCTATATTGTAACCTGACAATTCCCACACAAACATTGGACATCAGCTATCAGTCCTTATCAAGACCTTTATCAAGACAGTCAGCCTTATATAGATTGACTTTTTTAACAATTTTCTTCTGATTTAGACTGTCGGGTACTACATTTACCTATATGAAAATATATTACAGCATTAAATTTTTTTGCACATTAAGTTAACATGTTATTTTTAAATCTATGCAGGATGGCTTGAACAATTGGTTATCAAATATGTTACATTTTATCTTACACAGGGGCCTTGTATCCAGGTTGCAGTACACATTATCGCTGAACTCAGTGCCTATCCATCCTGCAGATGTCCGAGGTCCAAGTCTTTCCAGCCTGCGTACTGCACTGGAGGCCAGCAGCCTGACACAGAGGTACACCATACTGGACTCTGCTCAGGTATGCAGCTCTTGTATTAGCTTGAGTTCATCTTTAATCTTATACATGTTAACCATTTAAATTATTGAAACATGTTATGGAAAAGTGTGTTTGTTAGTAAGCAGGTTATCACATGTTATATTTAATTAAGCATCTTTGCATTTAAGGATAACAACATCAAGACTATGTCTGTATAATGGAATTTTTGGCTATTGTATTCCTATTGGACAGTTTAAGATTTAAGCTTTATCAAGGACAGGTGTAATGTGCATTTACATGCTAAGAGATAAATAAGACAAAAATATTTTAACTTATTCTATAAGACTAACAATTAAATTATTTGAATAAGCATTTTAATTAAACATTTATTATATAATTCATGTTTTGCCAGCTGAATTTAGAAGATCATAAATAAAATATCCTCTTGTATAATTAATTAATCATTAATAATTATTTCAAGTTTCTTCTCTTTTCTTGACCCTGTCAAATAAATTTGAGAAGTGTGCTTTGATATATATATTTTACAAACCCCATTTGTTTATTGCCTACATTTCCAGACTGGAGATCTGTTCGATGCCAACCATTTGTTTACAGTGACAATGAGGCAACCACTGAAGAACATTGACAGAGGTGTCTTTGAGCATCAGCTGTCTGCAGCATGGCAGAACTTCAACACAGGTAGAATCATAGATTTGTTAATTATGTCTAAATGCATTGGCTTTCTTGCTATTTTATTTGTCCTTGCTACTATTGTGCTGGCTCATCAGAATATTGGAAACACTCTTCTGTCATCCTTGAGATAAGATTCTGGGTTGACAATCGTTTACCAATATTTAAAAAATTGTTGGACTTTTTACAAACTTGGTAAAACTTCTTCTGAAAGGATGTATTGTGTAATGACAGCTTATTGCGTTTATTATTATTGAGTTCTGAGTGATACGATACAGGTATTAACACTACCTTCTCTTTTCCAGGAACTTCAGCCAAAATAGTTCTTCAAGAAGAAGGCATGGAATCACAAACTGGGTAGGAACTAAGATACCTTACCTATTGGATTTAAGTAATAAAATGTGTTTTATCTGTAAACTTGATACTGTCATATACTTAGTAATTTCTTCTCCATCTTACATAAAATAAAGTATAATGTATTTATATGCTCCTGTACATCATATTATTATTTTGTTTGAAGTCAAAAATATCCAGCGACACTTCTGCTGTTATATTTAGTCAATACTTGCTAACAATATAATGATATCTGATATATCATAATAATAACAATACATTTTCAGAGAGTTACTATGGCAAGTGAGATACACAGTCACGAAAGTCCCAGACTGGTGCAAAGTTGGATGCCATCTTGGATGACACAGTGCCTGCCTCCCAGCTCAGTTCATCCATTAGTCTTTTTGTACAGGGTACCACTCAGAAATATTCAGACTCATTCCTCACCCAGACCAGCCATGCTGTGTACAGGTATCTAGATACATAATGAATGGATTTCTGGGAGATAAGATAAAATAAACAAAGGGGTGTAGGGAGCATTTGAAAGTTAGGACTGCAATGGGGAGGGATGTCAGATTTGGGAAGACAAATGTGCTTTGGATTGATGATAGCAAATACAGGTTATCTTGAAGTTTGGCAATTTGGCTTCTCATTTGAACACATAATTTAGAGTTACTACCTAATGTCAAGTGTGCAGAGCCACTTAATATAAAAAATGTTTATTAATTAACTATTCTAGGTATATTCAATGAGTAAGGTACAAATAATTGTTACGTTTATTTGAATTATAAAATAAGTGATGATGGTTCCTGATATTCTTGTTAAACTGTACATTTAAATGGCAGTAAACAAGATGTAGAGGCTACAACCATGGCTTTGGCTCCCACAGTCCTGGCTCCTACATGCCTTAAACACTTTGTTTTTCTGTCTGACCTCATGCTTTTTTAAAAATTGTAAGCATACATTGATTCCTTTGATACATGGTTAATTCTTAATTTATACTGGGAATCTTTATGTTATTCTATAAAACTGTGCTTTTTTTATATGCCAATATTGATCATTGCTTCTAAGTTATACTTCCTGCATGAGAAGCTCTGGTATTTGCAGTGCTTTGATTTCTCTTACAGATACAGTGATCTGTTTGAGGTGTACTTTGACCGTCAAGTGGAAGATCAACTGTATACTTCTGTTGCCATGGGACTGGTCTCAGCTTGGAATGACCATCTCCATGGCAACCAAGTGATGACTGCCCACATCGTCAGTCAGGAGGAGGTGGTCACTGGAGAAAGGTAGAGCACATTTAGGAAATCTAATGCTGTTTTCTTAATGATAAACACTGAGTAACAGCACTCACTAAATATGCCCCAATTATTGTATTGTCTTAACCTTAATTTAATAATATTATTTATTAAATAATAAAGAACCATTCAATAGTTATTTTTAAAGAAACTGTTTTGTTAGAAATTATAGATCTTGTTCAAATTGTTGATGAAATGTGGTTAAAAATAATGCTTGCCCAAAATGCAAATACATGTAATATTAATAGCACCAATTTCTATGTTCTCTTAAAACATTAGCATGTTGGCTTTGCAGTTGCAATATGATATTATGCATGGCAGCAATGGTACTTTTATATTTAATCAAATATGAAGTCAAACGAAAAAGAAGAACAGCAAAAGAGACAACTTTTCTTAATTAAGATACATAGCATAAAAATTGCATTGCTAAGTTGGTATTATTTTTACAGCTACATGTACAACGTTTTTTCTCATCATTTACAGGCAAACTGCTTGGAAGTTACTCTACTCTTTGACAAGTACCAGTAACTCCCCAGGGTACACTGCCCGCAACACTAGGCCTGTGACTGTAACTCTACTACAGAAACATGTGCATGTGACTGGTAGTGATGGAAACAAGTTAGCAGTTGTTACTGTGCAGAAGGGAGTTTCTATGTTCAAGACCTATGGAATAGTGTTGTTAAACAGAATGTATGGCATGGATAGTGACAAGATGGCTGGTGCCCTTCGGGACAGTGCCCTGGCATCAATGAATGGTAGGATTTACTACCCATAATGATTCTTGATTATATGTTAATAACCCCACTTACCTTGGTTGTGGAGAGCTATGCAGGAAGCCACTCTGTCAGTCAGTACCTAAAGAGAGTCTGTCACCCTATCTTCACACTTGATTACTGGATAACTTGGACAATTGTTTGCCTACATAAAGAGTGTTGCTGGCAAGAACCAGGTTGATATCTCAAAGGTCAAGGTCCTACTATGGGTCAATGTTAAAAATGGTTGAAATATTTGCAAGTCTGGGCTCTAACTTGACAGAGGATTTGTGGATTATTATATATGTCTGTCTTAGAAAGATTGTTGCTTACAAAAACTAGATTGCTCAAAAAATGAATATCATTCAATGTACTTGCAAGGTAAGATTTAAAAATAAATAAAAAATCGTTTGTCTAGGCTCTGTTGAGTTTTAAACTTGATGTGAGTGTGATGTATAAAAATCACATTGTTAGCTAAATAGCTCAAAGGTCACGTTTATTCAGACAAAACAAGATAGAACATTTGCTTGTCAGAGCGTTATCTTGACAATGAATCAGTGGCTCTAAAATTACCTGACAGTAATATTACTAATCCAGTTCAATGAAAGCTCCAGTTTTACTTGTAGTTTCTGCATTATGTTTTATTGCCCTATATTTACCAGTAATCAAGTTCACTTGGATGTTTGACAATTATATGCAATATGACCAAACTTTACACAATATCAAAGTAAAGACAATGCTATTTATATTTACAAGAAGTGGCCAGGGTGTCTGTGACTTAAGCTAAAATTACTCAAGATCCTTAACCTATAGATAAATAGATCAGCATGGGCAAAACATTTGATTGGGGAAATTCTCCAGGTAGCTTACTAATATAATTATCTTAGCTATTGGTGTGGCTTAAATGCAGACTTAGTCATTGTTGGGGCTTAAATGCAATCTTAGTTGTTGGTGTTGCTTAAATGCAATCTTAGTTGTTTGGTGGTTAAATGCAACTTATTTTCGGTTTGTTAAATGCAATTGCAGCTTGTTGTGGTTGCTTAAATGCAATCTTAGTTGTTGTTGGGGCGCATCTGGTGTTTTGTGTGGGTTAAATGCAATGTTAGTTGTCTGGTGGGGGTTAAATGCAATCTTGTTGATGCATCTTAGTTGCTGGTGGTTGGGCATCTAGTTGGTGTTGCTTAATGCAATCTTAGTTGTGTTGTTGGGGTGTTAAATGCAATCTTAGTTGATGGGGGGTTAAATGCAATCTTAGTTGTTGGTGGGGCTTAAATGCAATCTTAGTTGTTGGTGGTTGGGTCCTAAATGCAATTTAGTCTAGTTGTGTTGGCGGTTTAAACCCAGTCTTAGTTGTTGTTGGGGTTAAATGCAATCTTAGTTGTTGTTGGGGCTTAAACGCAGTCTTAGTTGTTGTTGGGGGTTAAATGCAATCTTAGTTGTTGTTGGGGGTTAAATGCAATCTTAGTTGTTGTTGGGGGTTAAATGCAATCTTAGTTGTTGTTGGGGCTTAAATGCAATCTGAGTTGTTGTTGGGGCTTAAATGCAATCTGAGTTGTTGTTGGGGCTTAAATGCAATCTTAGTTGTTGGTTGGGGCTTAAATGCAATCTTAGTTGTTGTTGGGGCTTAAATGCAATCTGAGTTGTTGTTGGGCATTAAATGCAATCTGAGTTGTTGGTTGGGGTTAAATGCAATCTTAGTTGTTGTTGGGGGTTAAATGCAATCTTAGTTGTTGGTGTTGCTTAAATGCAATCTTAGTTGCTGGTGGGGGTTAAATGCAATCTTAGTTGATGCTGGGGCTTAAATGCAATCTTAGTTGTTGAAATGCACTCTTAGTTGTTGAAATGCAATCTTAGTTGTTGGGGGTTAAATGCAATCTTTGTTAATATGAAACTTGGATTGTTCTTCATATAGCAGAGGTAGAATAAAGTATTGCCATGTTAAATTTTTCTAATCTTCTCTTTTTGACTTTTATTGATGATCAACCTGTAAATAATGTAATCAAACTACCCATGATATGTCTTGTACTACATGTTGTTCTTATCTCCTTGATCCAGATGCCTCCCATCAGAGTGATTACAGTTTAACAATAGGCAAAGAGGAGAGGCTGGTGTCACCACAAAGGTTAGTGTGGAGCCCATCAAGAACGGTTGCAGAAGTCTTGAGAACAGGATTGGCTCATGTTATTATGTCATATTAGTTATGTAATTATGTGGTATAACCATTGCATGGAATCTACTTGGGAATTAATACTGTTTATCAACAAAGTAAACTGTATTCTTATTGGTAGTAAAATTTTAAAACAAATGTTTCTGGTTTCTGTATTATTTACACAATGTTTATAATGTGATATAACATCAAAAACTAGTGTTTGTATATACATATGCTTTTGATGTTCTATATTCCAAAGAATTCATTTTAATTTTCTATTATAATGGGATTTCCTTAATAGAAAAGATGTTATTTCTGTATATTTTATCTTTAGACTATATGTTTTTTTGCATTTCAGCACATTTGTCTGGGCACTGACATTTTACTTGACCCATGTGACTGACATCCAGGTGCTTGATGCCTCAGTGCAGCCTCATCTCTCTGTCTCAGTGGTGAAAAATCATCTGCGCTTCCTAGACCCGCTAAACCAGACCTACACAGTGGTTGATGTGGCAACCCTTGGTGGGTGGCCAGGATACAGGAAGTATTCTGATAGGTTCATAGTAACTCTTCAAGGAATCATTCCCACCTATATAAGCTCACAGATGACATCTGTGCTGAAGTCAGCCTGGGGCCAGTCAAATCAATGTAAGTAGAACATGATAACTATTTCATAGATGAGTTGATTAATTATTATTATCATTATAACTATGACTATTTTTATTGTTATTATTATTATTATTATTATTATTATTGCACCATATTTATATAGCACTTTTTTCATATCAGATAAGTTCAAAAGTGCTTTACAAAACCTATATTACAGAATCATACATCATAAAAACAGCAAAAAATGGACAAACATTAAATTGAATTTTAAAAAAAAGATAAGTTTATAAGTGATTTATTTAACGGTAAAATATATGTGTACTGTAAAAAAAATCAAGATAGTAAGATAGTAATGAAAAGAAAATCATGGATAAAAGTCACTTTTGAAAAATAAACATGTAAAAGTGAGACACAAATATTTTCTTCAAAGTCAACCATAAAAATTTACTGTATATGTAATTTAGTTGCTGTTATTAATGCCATTAATTTATGAGACCTTTAGAATATTATATGACTGATGAGTGTTGGTATTTCTTGTCAAATGCATAGATTATTATTCAATATGATATCTGATATATGCTTTAACACAATTTGTTTTGATTCTATTAATTTTGTTACTTCTAGGTGTGTTCCTTATTTTATTGTTGAATAAAGAACAACCAGTAGGGTTCATTGATTCACTTTATATTGTTTATTGTGTCACATTAAACTGTTTAAACATCACTTGTGACCTGAAATACAAGTTGTAAATACATTAAATAACAAGTGGGTATAATAATAATTAATATATGTATTATGTTATGGAAGTACAGTCTAATGGCCGACTTGCATAAAAGATTCATATAATAAACATAAGAAATATACACATGTAGTTTAAATATGAATAACTTCATTAAATAGTGTTTAATACATTATCAAAACATTGCAAATACATTTACATTTACAACAATTACAAAATACACATTTCTCTTTCGCACTCACCAGTATAAGGTACTGTCACTCATTAATTGTGATGTTATGGCAGACAACTGCTACAGATGACTTCTGTAAGAGCCAAATGTAGGTGTGCAATAAAGATGAGGATGTGAAAAGAAAATGCAGGTGCACTAAATCATAATCGACCTTTACAAATACAATTCAAACATTCAGAATGAGCAATGGATAATTAGCATTGAACCAATTCGACATTAACACCAATTGACATATGCATATAATTGCACAAGACATGAAAGCACCAATGTGACTCCATTTGAACTAATGTTTGGCAGAGAACCAAAGTTACCAATTGACTCGAGATTTGAAAACGTAGCCGAATTAGACTTAGAGATTAACAACAACAAAACAACAAAAGAGTACATTGCTAAACTTAAGGAAAGATTAAAATACAGACCCAAAATATTAAACTGTCCTGTTACAGACCACAATATTAAACTGTCCTGTGCACATTATATTACAGACCATAATATTAAACTGTCCTGTGCACATTATATTACATACCACAATATTAACTGTCCTGTGCACATTATATTACAGGACCATATATTACACTGGTCCCTGTGCACATTAATATTACAGACCACAATATTAAACTGTCCTGTGCACATTATATTACAGACCATAATATTACACTGTCCTGTGCACATTATATTACAGACCATAATATTAAACTGTCCTGTGCACATTATATTACAGACCACAATATTAAACAGTCCTGTGCACATTATATTACAGACCACAATATTACACTGTCCTGTGCACATTATATTACAGACCACAATATTACACTGTCCTGTGCACATTATATTACAGACCACAATATTACACTGTCCTGTGCACATTATATTACAGACCACAATATTAAACTGTCCTGTGCACATTATAGTACAGACCACAATATTACACTGTCCTGTGCACATTATATTACAGACCACAATGTCCAAATCAGCAAGCTAGGACATGAAGAATACATTGGAGATGATGGGTAAGATATGTTTGTTGTCATAAGAGATCATCCTGAAAAGATAAGTCACGGACCCTTTTTAAACACAACATATTTTATGACAGGTGGAATATTCATGTAATTATTGAGAGTTAACCATAAACAATGGGTTGTTTTTTTAATCAACACTTTAAGCAGTACAGTATTGAAATATCTAAGACAGTTATTAATATTATCGTAGGGTTGGCTGTAACAAATGTTGCAAAATAATGTTTAGAGCCAGCAATAAGTCAAGAATGCTTTACTTTCCTTGTTTTTACTTTAAGATTCTAAGCCAGTGCAAATTTATAAGAATTATTTATTTTCTACAGGCAAACAGTGACAGAAGTATTCTACTTTGCTGAAGCTGATGAGGGCTCTCTCTCGCCAAAGAAGACACAGGGCCCAGCTGTTGCCACAGTGACCCAGTTTCTGTCTGGTTCCCTGAACTATGTTGCCAGGCGCTACAGTGGTTCCCAGCTGATCAGGGCATCCTCGGCCTACAAACTGCTGGTGTACAAGGGGCTGCGCACCAGTCACCTGCAGTGGAGAAACTGCTGACAGCAGCCTGGAACCATACATTAGCAAGTAAGCATGAGTTAACATCTAAATATTACTTTTAGTAATACTGAGATATTGTACTTTTAAAGCAGATCTAACTGAGCATACCAATAACATCCTGCTATGTTATTATTCTGCTTACTAAAACATGTATTGCTTAAAGTTTTGAAACATGCAACACATACCTGTGAACTTTTTCTGAGGCCCGAAGTAGGAGATTTTCACTTGCAAAGTGGGAGATTTGTTATTTTCATAGAAACAAAGAAGGAAGCTATCTGTTTCTAAGTAGGGAAATGTCTGAAATTGTGTAAAACACTCCTCTTCTTTTAAATAATTTTGAACCCGAAAAGTGGGAGTCTCCCTCTAAAAGTCGGAAAAATAACAGTATATGTTCAAAACTCCAGCATTAGATATATCTTACTAACAATATAACTTCAAAAAGAATAATTATATGGCTTTTATTTGAATCATTTAATGTAAGTTATCTTAGAAGTATTTTAAGCAACTTGGTCACAATTTTGCATAATGGTACATACATGACACATAGAACCTCATGATTCCAAACTCCAGTATCTACATTTGTATTAAATTATTGCAGCCAATTAACATATTGTGTAGGTCCACATCAGTGTTAATGTATGAACAGTTTAGAGATATACTAGGTTGTTAAATTAAAAACAGTTAAAAAGAGTTAAAAACATTGCATTTGCAATGCTTTTTTATTTATCCAAACTAAAGACAACACTATCCTTTGAATGGCAGCATGTTCATATAATCTAATGATCATAAGTAATGTATAATTTCATTCCTGGTAATTCAACATAGGTTTTCCTGTTCATGAACAAACATATGAAAAATGAAAACTTGACCAACTGTGACCAAATCGCCTTTAATAACAAAACAAAGTAACAAAAAAGCAAATCCTTATGTATTTCAGGTCACAAAGGTTCAGTCAATGTTCTGAAAAACGAAGTGTACTTTGGAAAATTGGGGTAAGTTATTATAGATAAGGTTAAATACAGGTACATGTATTGTGTAAATTCTGACTGGTAATCTAATTTTTATCAAATTCAATATATGTATATTATTTTTAATAACTTTTAATCCATTGTTATTCAAAAAGTGTTAAATGGTATTTTAAGTACAGTCAAATGTTATACAAAATATTTTCCTTTGTAAAATCATTAAAAATGTTTGTATCCATTTAAGAAACTTCATTCTTTCTCCAGTGTTGAGCTGTCTGGTTTTCTGTATGAAGTCAAAGACAATGGAAGGGTAGTGGAACCAGACTACATGATTGCACCAGTGAAACAGATACAAGATAATGCCATGGCGTCAAGTATGCGAGTTTACTCTGGGCAAGCACTTTACAGGTAGTTTGTTGGTTTTACTATAAATACTCTCAGGACCTTTATCATAATATAATAATAAAACATCCAAAACATTGTCAGGTAGAGAAGTAACTAGATATATTACATAAAAAGTACTGCTTGTTTAAATGTTAGACTCCTAAGTGGGAATCTATCAGGCTTAGCTAAGTAGTACAGATTCAGTTGAGCCATCTGCATCTGGTTCAGGATCTACACTATGTGCTACCTTTCCTCTGGCAATATAGGTCACATTAATATGCATGTTTACAAAATAACTTATAATTAGTATGGGTTAGTTAAAGCCTTATAATATGAAGACCCATTTCATTCCCTCTGTAGACACAGTGACCTGCACACAGTGTCAGTGATAGGAGGTCTAGATGTCATCAAAACACGGCAGCTGGTTACCTCCCTTACAGCCCTGTGGAAACAAAAACAGAACCCCAGAAATGTCACTGTCACATTAACTGGCTACCAGGAATTTGTTTCTATGGATACAAAGTAAGTTTTTTTTTGTAATTTTTACACATATATTGTACTTTTAGAAAACATATATGATAAAATCTATCAAAAGTTAATTCCTATTCTCATGAAAAAATTACAGCAATAAGGTCTTTTAACAATTTATTGACATCAATGGCTTTAACATTGAGGTGATTAGACCTGTTGTAAACTTGAAACCAAAACAAAGAAGCAGACAGAAAGTAATTTGGAATGGATTTTCATATGTTTCTTATATGTTCACTTTCAGACCACGAACTTGTTTTTGTTTATTTATTTAAACAATTTTACATTATTATAGCAAGCAATTAATTTCTTCTGACCATTAATTTTGAATGGCTTTTCATATGTTTCTCATATGTTCACTTTCAGAACATGACCTTGTATATATTTTGTTACTAAAACAAGATTACAGTATTTTTACAGCAAGCAATAAATTTCTTTTGAGCAATTAATTTTACTTTTTGTTTTAGCTATTATATTTTGTACAGTATAATTTGAAGATATATAATTAAGCAGATTATTGTGTAATTATGTTTTGACTGACTATAATTGGTTGCTTCCAGGACACTAGTATCACAACTACTGTACACACTGAAAACAGGAAACCACTATGTTGCATCATGGGAAACGAGGCCACTACTTTCTCTGGATGTCAGCAATGAAGTTGCCAAGGCGACAGGGCCACACTATGATATCTGGACCAGTCAACTACAGATCTCAAGACTGAACACATTGCTCATCCATGGTGTCTCAAAGACTGTGTACCTGAAGAAAGATCAAATCAGTACGGCTCTTCAAGGCATTTGGGCCTCTGCTAATAATGGTTTGTTGCTCTTTCTGATAATTATTTTTTTTTATAATATTACACAGTTTAAATAAATTCTTGTAAATAAGTGCAGCGCCCAGATGTTTGTCCAACACTATCAATGCTATTGACTTGAAACTTGGATAGATCCCACTGAGATGGAGTGCAGTGCACAAGATCCATCACCCTGTACTTCATGATGGTGGAGTTATTACCCTTTGTTTAATTTTCTTGTCCAGAGCATAACTCCAAGGCTATCAAAGCTATTGACTTGAAACTTCATGGGTGGACAGATCTCATTGAGACGGAGTGTAGGGCACAAAAATATCACTCTGCACTTCATGATTTTGGAGTTATTTCCCTTTGTTTAATTTTCTTGTCTGGAGCATTACTCCAACACTTTCAAAGCTATTGACTTGAAACTTTCTTGGTGGATAGATCTCATTGAGATGGAGTGCACTGCATAAAAACCATCACTCTGCACTTCATGATTTTGGAGTTATTTCCTTTTGTTTAATTTGCTTTTACGGAACAACAACACACTCCTACATTATCAAAGCTTAGCTTCTGACTTGAAACTTGATACATGGATAGGTCTTATTGAGACAAAGTGCAATGCATAGGAACCGTAACTATGTACTTCATGATTTTGGAGATATGCCCCTTTGTTTAATGTTCTTGTCTGGAGCATGACTCAATGTTATCAAATCTAGTGTACTTGAAACTTCACAGATTTATAGATCTCATTGAGAAAGAGTGCAGTGCACAAGATCCATATGGAGTAATTCCCCTTAGTTAAATTTTCATACTTGAAGTTTGTCTGGGCCATACTCCTATTTTATCAAAGCTATTGACTTTTTTCAGTTACACAGATTGATTTATTTTTTTTTGATTTATTTATTCAAAGAATTTTAGGCCTCCGGCCCATAATACAAATATACAAAATTTTCAGTATTAACAATTCATGAGTTGTGGCCATAGCTATACAAATTAAAACACATTCACACTGTTCCAATATACAATAAACAATAGATAATAAGTACATGCAGACAAACATGTAATATAACTATAAATAACATGTCATTCTCATATTGTTTTATAATGAAGTAATTTCTAACAATGCTTTATAAATACCTCAAATAATAGTTGACAATGCTTACTTTATTACAAGATATAGAAAAATTAGCTTGTTTTTATTGTTTATTGTGGACTTTTGAAAAACAAAATCAAAGAAAAAATTTAATTGTTATACATCTTAGCTAGTTTGTGGCAAGTAACAAATGAAATAATAAATACCTCAAATAATAGTTGACAATGCTTACTTTATTACAAGATATAGAAAAATTAGCTTGTTTTTATTGTTTATTGTGGACTTTTGAAAAACAAAAACAAAGAAAAAATTTAATTGTTATACATCTTAGCTAGTTTGTGGCAAGTAACAAATGAAATAAGAACTTAGATATTTTTCTTATAATATCGCATTTATCAGTGCTTAGTAGAAAATAAAATGCTTCAGTATTTCTTTCACCCGCATACCAAGGCAGGAGATACTCATCACGTATATTATTATACTTTGGACAGACGAAAAATACATGGTACTCGCATTCAATAACATTAATATTATTTTGTAAACAAAACTCACATATTCGATTTTTTAACGGTATACCCATATGTCTACCTAACTCGATTCTTAACTTATAGTTTGAACATCTAAACTTCGATAAAGCTATTTTGTATTTTAAAGGCATGTCCAAATTCAGATATCGTTCAGTGTTCAATAATGTCTTAAAATACTGATAATGATAACATCTACTTGAACTACTTACAGAAAAGTGCCAATTTTGTGAATATATGTCCCTAATTCTTTGATGAAATTGTGCAATATACATATTTTTATCTCCAATTGTAGTCCACAATCATGCCAGAGTGCATTGCACAACAGTGCACAGCAGTTTGGCAGATTAAAGTTTTTTTATGTTATTCTACTTTAATTTCAGAGCATAGCAGTTTGTTTCAAATTGCTCAGTTGTTGGGAATATTTTGCCTTGCATTGTGGTGCTTTTGTTTGATAGAGATTTCTTACTACTGTATGGCTGACTATGAGTAGAAGTGAAATTTGTTAAAATCTAATGCCCTTCTAACAAATCTTGTAGGGATTACCCTTTGATCTTTGCTATCTTTATTTATAAATAATGTATTATTTGCTAACAACTACATGACAAGGTAACAAGACATTACTCAAGACTTAACTGCTTAATTGGATCTGTGGATCTAGCATACTTACCAGAGCCTGCTTAATTTGGTCTTGTTATGTTGAGAGTTAGGAGTTACGGGTATAGTGTCTACATGTTTAATAGGTTACACTATAATAAAATATGTTGTTGATTCTACATGTTTGATGGGTTACACTATAGTAAATTATGTTGTTGAGTCTACATGTTATATGGGTTGCACTATAGTAAATTATGTTGTTGATTCTACATGTTTTATGGATTACACTTTAGTAAATTATGTTATTGATTCTACATGTTTGATGGGTTACACTATAGTGAATTATGTTATTGATTCTACATGTTTGATGGGTTGTACTATAGTAAATTATGTTGTTGATTTTACTTGTTTGATGGGTTACACTATAGTAAATTATGTTATTGATTCTACATGTTTGATGGGTTGCACTATAGTAAATTATGTTGTTGAGTCTACATGTTAGATGGGTTACACTATAATAAAATATGTTGTTGATTTTACTTGTTTGATGGGTAACACTATCGTAAATTATGTTGTCGTTTGTTTCCAGTGACCCCTAATAAGGTTAACATTGTGATGGTTCAGTCAGCAGAACTAGCAGCCACCAAGTTTGTGGACCCAAGCTGGTAAGTACTTAATTATTCTTTCATTATAAAATACGATTAAGTAATTTATATTGCACCTGAATTGTGGAAAATCTGCATTTTGCTGTAGATTCTTAAACATATTTTAGTATAGGTCATACCTTGAATGCATCCATTTTTGCCAATTTTGGGGGTAAACCTTGCCTTTTTTATATCTATATTCTGTTCTTGCATGGTTAATTTTATATATTTCTTATTTTGGAGTCATTGTTTTTATTTTGATGTCTGTGTTGTTATGTGCCATTACCTTAAAGCATATTTTATCAATTGTGCAGGTACATTTATTTTTGTATTATATTTTTTGTATTTAGTGTTGTTGTTTTTTGTATATATATTTTTTACTTTCAGGTCTCCCATTACCAAGTTTAAGTATAGTGTCAAAGTAACCAGTGTGCCAGATTCAGACATGAAAGGTACCAATTTATGTTTACTTCTATTAACCATTACTAAGGTACATTAAATTTGTGTTTGCATAAGTGTATAGTGTAATAACTCTTTGTATGTATGCTTTTAATGATGAACAAATAATAGATATTTGATGTCATTGTTTAGTTAAAAAATTGTTAAGTCTTTATGCCCCTAATATAACACCTTAAACTTGTGAAAATGTAATGTGGTACCTGCACATTTTTTTAGGTGGGAACATTCTGATTGTAACAGACTGGATATGCTCATTTAAAATCAGATTGTTGACATTTTACATTATGAAGTTTGTAGTAGACAAGCTTAACAGTGAATACTTACCTAATTATTGAATGCAAGTATTTCAATATAACAGAGTGCAGCTATATATGTGGCTGCAAAATGCAAAGTTACCAACTGCCAAGCTGAAATATAATGTCTTAAAAATGAACCATCTAGTACACTGTTCCAGTTAAAGAAAATGTACCATGCCTTATAACTTAGCTCTACACTGCTGTTCTCATTAGAATAAAAACAAAAAACACTCTTAATAAGCAGCCACATAATGTAAAAAGAAAATTGTGGGATGTATTTTCTTTCATCTAAAGCTTTACATGTTACATGTTGTTAGTATGTTCTGTAATAATAAAACATCAATCATTAGATCAACATTAATCATCTTTTATTCCCTTGCAGTACCATTGCCAGAAGCCCTGAAAGCAGGAGTCCAAGGCTTGAATTTGTCACCAGTTGAAACAGAGGCAAGGCAGCTGCGGAAACTCTACATCATGGGAGCCAGACCAGGCCAGGACTTCCAGGCTGTCAAACAGGCTCTTCAGAGGGCATGGGTCCAGACTAACACAGGTACAGGGACAACACACTGTGGAAACACTGATGCCTTCTATACAACTGATACTGTAATCATGATCAAAATAAGAAAAAGAAACTACTACTTCTAGGGACTCCTACTACTACTTCTTCTACTACTACCCCTTCTACTACTACCCCTTCTACTACTACTTCTTCTACCACTACCCCTTCTACTACTACTTCGACTACTACTAAGGACTACTACTACTACTACTACCCCTACTATTTCTACTACTACTACTAGGGACTACTACTACTACTACTACTACTACTGCTACTACTACTACTACTACTACTACTACTACTGCTACTATTACTACTACTACTTCTACTACTACTACTACTACTACTACTACTACTACTACTACTACTTCTACTACTACTACTTCTACTACTGCTGCTACTACTACTACTACTACTACTACTACTACTTCTTCTGCTTCTACTACTACTGCTACTACTACTACCACTACTACTACTTCTACTTCTACTACTACTTCTACTACTGCTACTATTACTACTACTACTACTACTGCTGCTACTACTACTTCTACTACTACTACTGCTACTACTTCTATTACTACTACTACTTCTACTATTGCTACAACTACCACTACTACTACTACTTTTATGTTCTCTTTCAATTATGTTTTGTGTCTTGTAGACCATTAATGGTTAATCAATTGGTCTATCAAAAAAGCAAATGTGTGTAAAAAGGTGTAACTGTAGAATTCCTTGCTGTACCTAAAGCTGAAAAAAAAACATGCATAGAGAGATCTCGGTAAGCATGTCCTTGATAGCTCTCTCGATAAGCTTGTTTCATTAATATTAAACCTGCTTATTTATTTCCCCAGACCTGGAGAGCCAGCTGCTTGCTGTTGAAACATTGTCTCACAGATATCGAAGGGAGAGTGATACCTCCACACACTTTGTACTTGTTGGAAATGCCAGGTAATATTACAAGGATGTCCTCTACAATTCTTAGAGATGCTGTGATCATTGACATTAATCCTCATCCCGGGACATTTCCAATCTCTTTTGGACTAGGGCAGACATTTGTCCCTAGCTGTCTTTGAAGGGGTGGACATTTGTCCCACTAAACAGTACACAGACTATAATGACTGAAATGAACACAGAACAAGACAAAACAATACAAAGAACAATAGTAAACAATCTGAAATTAATTTCATAAAGGAATGGTAATAATAGTAAAATCAAAGAAAGCAAATAAATCGAATAGTTACCATAGTAAACAGAATTCATTTTGGTGCTCATGTTGAAAATAAGCTGATACACTTGGAATTAAGAAATACCGGTACTCAAAATATTATTAATTTTCTTTCTTTGATTTTCTGCACCATTCCTTAAAATTGACCAAGCAGATATATTTTTTTACTTTTATTTACAAGTATTGTTCAGATGCATTCATTTGTTATAATTAAACTTTCTACAACTTTTCATTGTACAATATTTTTGAAAAAAATATTATCAACCTTCATATTGTTACACACTTATGAAACACCATTTCATTTACTTCTTCAGTGCTGAGATCAGTTCTCTGGAGATGACAGTAACATATGATGGACAGGAACCCAATCCCGCCCTAACCACACCCCCTGATGATGCTACAATTAACCGGAATCTTGCCAGCGCTGGTACTAGCACATGTGGTTGTATACCTGGAGCCAAAGGCCAGCTAGTGCTTGTTGGTAACTTGGATAATGCAGCCAGCAACAAGATCAGAGATGCTGTGCAGCAGGCAGTGTTGAAACAGAACACAGACATGGGCATCAGTGCAGCAGATGTGAGCACACAGATACTGTCTGTACAGCCTGAACAGAAACAAGGGTAAGGGCCCATGGCTGATAGTTTGTTAAAATATCAAAGTTCATTCTCAGAAAAAATTTGCTGATTCATGTAAAAAAAACAAGAATTGGAGTTTTGACTGCTATGAATTTGGTTAGTTAAAAATTAAAATTGAAATTAATTGGTATGTATTAGCAAACAGATAAATATTTTGGCCTTGAACAAATTTTAAAGAATGGCAGATACAAATAAATTTAATATGTAAAAAAAACAGTATGGGATGCGCATGTCTACTTCAAGGCATTGCCATATCATGTAATTAATAGTTTGTTATATTTTAGAAGCAGCACTTTTAAACTTGCATGATATCTAAAAACCTCAGTTGCTTTAGCTTTTTTAACTTGTTTTGTTCAATACAGTAAGAAATACATGTTAATGTTTGTGTTTCAGTACTGACGTCTCAGGTGTAACCTATTGTGTGGATTGTGTGACACAGAAGTGTGATATAGAGGCCTTACAAGCACCTGCTAAGGCCGTTCTGAAGGAAGAACTCAATAAAGTAGGACAGGTGCTCTTCTCACAGGCAGAACCAGATACTGAAAATGAGGAGGTAAAAATGAACAGGATGTCAGATGCACAGAAAAAAATATAATTATTATTCAGTGCTCTTTCATAATTTATAACATACAAATCAAAATCAATATCCAGACATATTGCTTGATGAAAAAGCATGGATGCACAAATATTTTGCACTTTGATAACTAACTTTAAAGGGCCAGCTCTTGTACAGAAACTTAGGCATTTTCTTTTTGTTCAATGTAACATTTTAGTTGCATTTTAATTATTTGAAAATAAAAATACTACTCCTTATTAGTTTTTACAGTAAATAATTGAGTACTCATGGTCGTATATTTCTAACCCTGTGTCATTAATGATTTCTGTAAATCACCAAAATATGTCATAAACATGACATATTATTACAATCAGAAGACTATGGATAATTCATAAATTAATTTGGATGTTTTTTCGGAAAAGCTACACCAATGTTATGGTGATTTTAATCAGAAATGATTGTCCCAAATAAATAATTTCCGAAGAAGTTTTGATTATTTTTATAAAGGCTGTAATCTTGTTAATTAAGATACATAGAAGTGTTTTCTTTTGTCCTTTTGGTACCGGTTTAAATAATCAGTCAGTCAAAGCCTTTTTATAACAGCATGATTCAGAAAATCTATTCAAAATAATTTTAATTGCCATGTGCCCTCTACACACCTTGGTAATTGCAGGCAATTGCAGAGAATACCATGTATATGTTATGTCAATACCATGTTTCTGTCAATAAATATTGCTATTTGATGACATGTTATCTCATTCCATGGTATATTTTATTTCTTGTTCCAGAAGAAATGGTTGCTTCCAGTTGCCATCGCCTGTGGGGTCGTTGTCTTGGTGATCATTGTATCCACTGTTTGTTGTATCGCATACAGACGAAGGTAATTAACATATGTGTTTTAAAAAGAGATGAAGATGTAATCTTTTTAAAGGAAATCAAAATCCTGAAAAATAACTAATTTCAAATGCAAAAGAGCAAATTTTGATATGATGAAAGACATAAGTCACAATAAGAACCTGTTGTCCTTGTACTTATTATAGTTGTCACATGAAGGCCATTCCTATTTGAAGCACCAATAATGTAAAGTTTTGATCAGAAATATAGGATTAAGCATGAAAAATACCCTGAACATATGTAACTTTGTAGATTACATAGATTACTTAGTATTTAGATTTCATAGATTATGTAGTATTAAGGTAATGAAAAACTTCATTTAAAAGTACTCATTTTTAAAATATCGGAAACCTTCATTTAAGAGTACTTATTTTTATAGGTTGGAAACTTTTTTTTAAAGAGTACTCTTTTTATAGCTTGGAAACTTCATTTAAGAGTACTCATTTTTATAGGTTGGAAACCTTCATTTAGGAGTACTTATTTTTATTGGTTGGAAACTTTGTAAGGGTACATATTTTTATAGGTTGGGAACCTTCATTTTTGTCCCAAAACACTTCAGATATAAATAAACCTAAATATGTATAATCAAATGTGCATCTGATACATATTTTAACTAAAGAGACATTTTAAGTTATTTTTACTTAGTGACTCAGGGCACAGTAACTTTTATTGTCCAATTTTCTGTTTTTATGCAGTTTATTATTAAAAAAGCAACATAATATGTATATGCATAGTTTTGATTTCTCTATATGTTTACTTTCATATTTTTATCTTTTTGTTTGTACAAAAGTGACCATAGATGATAATACATCCCATTTCCTATTTAATATCCAACAAAACCTTTTTTACTAGTATTATTGTACTAGTGGAATATATTAACATGGATAGACTTTGCCAAGAAAACTCAAATGCACAAATGGTGAAGAACATCCTTATTTGGCATTCAAAATCAGTAAGAATGTGCACATGTGTAAATCAAAATGTAAAATGCAATTTGTCATATAAGTAAATATGTCTTGAAAAGTATCCATTGCAGACATTCTATGATACTACATACCAGTAACATGATTTGCTTTAACCTTTAGCTTGGAACATTTGTATAAACGATTCTTACTATTGATTGTCTGCTTACATCATCAGGCAAAGCTGTCTAGACATGTTGCACAACACCCAGCAGAATAAGTGTAAATCCTTATCAGACATCTCCCAGCTGGGAACTGGCTGATCAGACACCTCCCAGTTGGGAACTGGCTGATCAGACATCTCCCAGTTGGGAACTGGCTGATCAGACATCTTCCAGTTGGGAACTGGCTGATCAGACATCTTCCAGTTGGGAACTGGCTAATCAGACACCTCCCAGTTGGGAACTGGCTGATCAGACACCTCCCAGTTGGGAACTGGCTGATCAGACATCTTCCAGTTGGGAACTGGCTGATCAGACATCTCCCAGCTAGGAACTGGCTGATCAGACATCTCCCAGCTGGGAACTGGCTGATCAGACATCTTCCAGCTGGGAACTGGCTGATCAGACATCTGCCAGTTGGGAGCTGGCTGATCAGACATCTCCCAGCTGGGAACTGGCTGATCAGACATCTTCCAGTTGGGAACTGGCTGATCAGACATCTGCCAGTTGGGAACTGGCTGATCAGACACCTTCCAGTTGGGAACTGGCTGATCAGAGCTGGGAACTGGCTGATGTGGATATACACTAATTGCCAAAGCCTAACGTACCATGCTTATCCGAGTAAGAGCTTGTTGATTGAAGTTTATCTTTTGTAAGCCTCATGCTTATTGTGTAAACCTTTGGCGGTATGTGCTCTAAACAGACGGATTGTCACAGTTTAAGATAAAAATGTTGATGAACAGAAATAAGATACAATTAAGTAATAAACTATGGTTCACTGTATTTCAGACTTAGTCATAAATGGACTGTCAGAGGCAGACCTACATCATAGTGGGTACACTGTATATAATAGGCAGGTGGTTGCATGCTGATAGTGGTGAAATGTTGGATTGTTATATATGGTAGAAGTGTGGTGACAATCTTTATATTCATATTATTTACCATGGATTGTCGCTAATGTGTACTTTAGATGATTAAAAATACATCAAAGTGCCAGTTTTTGCTTACTACTTGAAAAGAGGCATATTGTTACCTATGAGCATCGTTGTGCATATAGAATTATAGCTCAGACTGCATCTGCATGGAAAAGACAAAGTTTATTCTGTTTCAATAAATATTCAGTTGCTGAAAACTACTGTCACTATTTAATCATCAGACATTAAAAAATATTTAAGATTGTAGTTAATTGTAATATTGATGCTTTTTTTTCGTGGTTTGTAAGTTATTTGTTTTAAGCACATGATGGTGTTACATATTGCACATATTAGAAGTAATGTAAAAATAATGAATATATTGTCAGTTATAGAGTTAAAGAATGCTGAAGTTATTGTTTTAGGACTGTATTGTTTGTGTAACTTTTAAAAAGAATTGAAAACCTTTCTGGTGATTTGTTAAAGAGGTGTGTATGCCTGATACAAGAGTAAATAAGACTGAGTCAGGTAATACTGGACCTTCATTTTACAGACCAAAAGCTCTACAACAAGCGTAGATACAAAAGTAAATAAGACATAGTGAGATAATACTGGACCTTTAGTATACAGGCCACTGCTCTATAACAAGAGTAGATACAATTGTAAATAAGACAGTCTGGTAATACTGGACCTTCAGTATACAGACCCAATTGCTCATCAGTCCTTATAAAAGGCTTCTCAAACAGTATATTGTGTCTTTACCATAACAGGTATTCAATTAAACTTCACAATATTTCTGCCATATAAAGGTGAAGGTCTAGGTGAAGGTCATGTTTAAAGTCATTGCATGTTTGGGGGCATATGTCATTATTCCATTAGTTATTGATTTTTAAAGTGTCTTAAAAAAGATAACATGAATAAATCCTATTAATGCTTATTAATATCAATGTTGTTTTTATATATTTTTTTATATATTGGTTTGAAGTTTTGTTACTCACCTAAGAGCAATGTGCTCAAGGTGAGTTTTTCTGATACCTTTTCATTTGTCATTTATCATACATGGTGTAGTGTCAACAATTAGCTTGTGAACACTCTAGAAGCTACAGTTTTGATCCAATCTTCACAAAACTTGGCCAGAATGTGTGTCAGCCTGAAGTCTAGCATGAGTTTGTAAGTGGGTTATGTAGGGTAATTTTGCCAAACTTTAGGAATACCTTGTTAATGCACAATAGAGGCAACACTTTATTTGATAAAAGATGAATAAGAATAATTTAAAAAACCAAAATTATATCAGTATATTTAACAGGATTACTTTAATTCTGAAAACTTTAATGTGTTTAGTCCATAAGAAGTAAATGGCATTATAGAACAAACCTGTAACAATTGCTGGCAGGTAAGAAGTCACTAAAGTGTTACAAAAATGATGCAATATTCTGCACACAGTTAAGAAAAGAAATCCCTATTTATGACAAAATATTATTGACTTGCATATCCTTCATTAAAACTTAAAACTGGACCTGGTAGCGCAATCGGTAGAGCGTCGGCTCCAGGTATGGGAGGCCCTGGGTTCGATCCCAGGCTGCGACATACCAAAGTCGTTAAAAATGGTAGTGGTATAGCTCCCCTTGCTAACGCTCAAGCAAATATAAGGGTAGTTCCACGACTGGTTGGCCCGGTATCAGGATAATGTGACTGGATGTGGTATCATGCCAGGTGTTCACTGGCATGCTATAAACAGTAAAGGCAGCACTGTATCTGCTTCAAGTGGACACCGTCTCCAGATAACTGAAATACTGTTGGTGGGACGATAAACCCAATAAACAAACAAACAATAAAACTTTGAATACCTATATTTTTATGTTATGTGTAATAATGCTATTTTGCTAGACTTGATTGTGATTTGTGATTGATTATGTTATAGGTAGGCCCATATTGGGACCAGGTTTGCTGTGTGTATGTCCATATACAAGCATGTTGCATGAACACATAACACTGATTATCTGAAACCTTTTTTGTTAACTACCTTTTCATGTAAAGTCATATAGCCACTTATTTCTTATTCATTCCTAAATGCATGTGAAAGCTTATTCAATTGTAATAAATGTGTTTATGCTTTGATCATGTTTGTTATGGGTACTTTAAGTGATCCGGGCAATTATAGTGGAAAAAATATCAAGAACAAATTTGATTTTGATTATTCAAGAGAAGGAAATGATTAAAGGAAAAAGCATTATTCTTTATTGCTTAATGGATAAAATTAAAACTTTGCATATGCTGGGTGTGTGTCATTTTCTGCCACAATTTTCAAAATTAATGATTTATAAGTGATTTTTAATTAAAATATTGGACATCCAGATTCAAATTTTGAACCTTGTCAACTATTTAATCTTTATTTATGAAAATTATTAGTTCTACGGAAGAAAAATAAATAAAATAAAAATGATCCATCAGAAATTACTAAATCCAAAACAAAATCCTATTTGTACATTTTTGTAATGTAAGGTTTTTTGTGACTGTTTCAGGCACAGGAAGATGAGGGACTTGAAGAGACAGGGTGAACATGTCCAACACAATAATGCCTATGATAAGGAACATTTTAGCGATGCTGCAGATTTTGATACAGGCTTGGAGGGGGATGTTCACTTCAAGGAGAGGTTGTGAGGGTGCAGCGATTGGTTTAATAGCAGCTAACAAATTAATTCCATGTGTTGAGATAATTTTGTGTTGAGGCGATATACAACTTTGGGTGTAACTGGCAAGTAGAAAGAGATATTTTTAACAACTTGATTAGCAGGCAAGTTAAATGTGATTTTTTTTTTATAGAAATCATATCTGAAATTAAATATATTTTTATACTAGGATCATACACTTATAATTCAGGACTGGTTGAGTGGTGCTTATGTGATAATAGTAGGTAAACAATTATGATGTTACATAGAACTAATCATGTTATTGTTTCAATAGTGTGTTGGTTGTATGCAGATGCAATAGACATATGTGGGCAATATGAATGTGTAAATTGTTAATTGCAAATGAACATTATTTGTTAATTGTTATATTGATGCCATGGGTAAATCATATCTGAACTTTCATTAATGTTCATGTATTGATATTTATGAAGTTCATTATCTTCACAAGTGTTTTTGTCTTTTGATATTAGAATCACAAATCATTACAATTGTCAAAATATTTTTATGTTTACATATATTTTGCTATGTTTTGGTATTCTTATGGTAACCAGATCATATTTGATTGATAAAGTTTTAACTTTATTAAGGAAGAAATAACATATAAAGAGAAAAGACAAACCTTCAACTGTCAATTCTGTATTACTTTTTGTAAGTTTCTAGGTGTGTTATACATATATTCCATATTTTCCTTCCGTGGATATGTATAATCATAAAACATATCCAAATAGTCATACTGGTATTCATTTATGTTTATATAGTGACAATAAATATTCATTACTAGAATTAATTTGTTCAATATATATACTTTAAACCTATTTTTTAAATTTTACTTTCATTAGATGATTGCCATTCCATTAAAGTGTTGTCAATAAATATTTATTAGGGATATATGAATAAGAATAGAAGATGTATACTAACAATCTAATGTATGTCTCCACTTATATATCAATTGTACATTTATTTCACTGACTGTAATATTTTATTTTAGTAACTTGTTGTTCATCTCTCCTCTTATTGTGTGGACACATAACTCTATTTTAGATAATCTTTTTTTTATAAAAATAAATTGATTAAACTCCATATGTTGTCTTTATACCCAGCCCAGTTGTAAAGATATTATCTGAATCTACAATGCATAACCACATTGATTGTGGGGACAAAATGTATCTGAACAGAATGATGAAAACATGTTTGCTGTATCTTGATGTATATAGGCAGGGTTGTCACTAGAAATATTTTGAGCAGGCTCAATTAACTTTTGAGGAGGCTAGGCTATGCAAGCGCCGAAGGCGAGAAGCGCTGCTAGGGGGGTCCGGGGGGATGCTCTTGACCGATTTACATTTTTTTTTCAAATTTGAGGCGGCCCGATTTTCATTTGAGGCGGTCAAATTGGCCGCCAGCCGCCTCCTAATGACAACGCTGATAGGTCTGACTACTAAAAGAGAATATCAGATTATTTTAGCTTGAACACACAAAACTTTGCTGTACATAACTATGTTTGTTGAGCATTTCTTCCATTTACATCTTACATGAAGAAGACATCCATAAATATAATCAATACACAGAATCAAACTTTTCACCATATTAAGCAAAATTAATGACCTCTAAGGCATTTTCTGAGCATTTTAGAAGTACCAACTTTGTTAAGGGAAATATTGTTATGCACAATTCAGGTGAATTCAATTATTTATTTCCACTATGTTTGGTGATATTAAAATGATATTGCATGTGTCATATAAATGAAAGTAAGTTATGTGATATAAAACTATAAGTAGGAAAATACACTTACAGACTCACACATGCTGCTTGCACACATAGAAGTAAAATACTAAACTTTATTTGTTTTTCACAAATGTACTAACATATTTGTATAATGTGGCAAACATGTCATTTATAATCATAATTGAATGACTAAACCTACATGTATATATAAACATTTATACAATAGTCTTCTTTTGTTTGCAATAGTAAAAACATTCGCACAGAACACAAATTTATGTTACATTTTTTCTAAACAACATAAAACAGTTCACATTTTGTTATAATAACTAAGTAACTGAACCTTGTAGAATAAGCTTCTTAATCAGATTTTTTTGTCATTTTACAGTTATTCTATGGGTGTTTGGTAAACAGTCCAAACTCTTGTCCCTCGGCCTCTGGCAACAGTTTTAAAGTCATCCTGGATACCTTGGGACAACAGGTATCAAATGTTCACCAAATACTATGAAATAAATGTTTTATTACCTAATGCAATTAAATTAATATTACTTTCATATATATAACAACAACATAAAAAAATACAACAGAGTCTTTAAGACTTGAGATTTTTATTAAAAACCCACCACACATTGAACAGAGCCACGTTAGACCTTAGTTATTGCACTATTGCACTAAACAGTGGCGAATGGTGTTAACAGAAATACCCAATATCAGAGGATGCAACAGATAAACTGTTGACCTACTGAGAGTTCAGAGCATCACTGCGCATGCTGGAAATTAAGCAATTTAATGAAACAGTTAAAAATAACTGCATGTAATCAGTATTTAAATAAGGCTTTAGGTAATTATTTCAAATGTTGAGTGTAAACTTCAAGCAATGAACAATTATTACTATATTTTATTTATTTTATTAACTTATTGTTAGTTTCAGAAATCACTTACTCTAACATGGAGCATGCTTGCCATGGCAACATAAATAGGAGTGTCACAGGCTTAATTATAATAAGGTAGAGTGTTAATGGTTCTTACTGTTAAACATAAATAGGCTGATTCCAGGACTGCAGACATCTGGAAATATTTAATTAAATAATCAATTCTACTATATTATTGCAAAAATACATATTATAAAGAAACAAGACAGTTCTTCAATATATAACATACAAAGTTTATTTATTACATTGTCTAAAGTAGGTTTACTTTGTTAACCTTTTTCACAGCCTTAAAAAACCCTGAACAGTTATATCTTTAAAACAAAATTTTGTCATAGGCCTAAAATATTTCCATTACTGTTTGAATCTTTGTGCAATGGTAAGTTTAATTAAGAAAACAATGTGTTGGTAGATGCAATCATTAATACAAACATTCGTTGTATCAATTCTGATACAGCTTTCTTCGACAATAAGTATGACTAATGACTACGTACTGTACTTAAATCCTTAATTGTGATTCCACATTAACTATGTCAAATACTATTAATTTAGTATCACCTGTATAGCTAGGTGTGGATTGATATCACCTATATAGCTGGGTGTGGATGGATATCACCTTTATAGCTAGGTGGTGATGGATATCATCTGTATAGCTATGTGTGGATGGATATCACCTCTATAGCTGGGTGTGGATGGATATCACCTGCATAGCTGGTTGTGGATGGATATCACCTATATAGCTGGATGTGGATGGATATCATCTCAATAGCTGGATGTGGATGGATATCACCTCTATAGCTGGATGTGGATGGATATCACCTATATAGCTAGGTGGGGATGGATATCACCTATATAGCTGGATGTGGATGGATATCACCTGTATAACTGGATGTGGATGATATCACCTGTATAGCTGGGTATAGATGGATATCACCTGTATAGTTGGATGTGGATGGATATCACCTATATAGCTGGATGTGGATGGATATCACCAATATAGTTAGGTGGGGATGGATATCACTTGTATGGCTGAATGTGGATGGATATCACCTCTATAGCTGGGTGTGGATGGATGATATCACCTGTATAGCTGGGTGTGGATGGATGATATCACCTGTATAGCTGGGTGTGGATGGATGATATCACCAATATAGTTAGGTGGGGATGGATATCACTTGTATGGCTGGATGTGGATGGATATCACCTCTATAGCTGGATGTGGATGGATATAACCTCTATAGCTGGGTGTGGATGGATGATATCACCTGTATAGCTGGGTGTGGATGGATGATATCACCTGTATAGCTAGGTGTGGATAGATATCACTTATATAGATAGGTGTGATGGGTATCACCTCTATAGCTGGATGTGGATGGATATCACCTATATAACTGGGTGTAGATGGATATCACCAATATAGCTAGGTGTGGATGGATATCACCTTTATAGCTAGATTTGGATGGATACCACCTCGGTAGCTTTGTGTTGCCTCATTAGTACGGCATGTTGACATGTGCTTGGAAGGGTTGCTTTCAAAACTGCATCTACAATCTTCAGTCACTTTTATCTTTATATTTCAGCATTTTGACTTTAACACTTTTTTCCTTCTGGATGTTTTATGTTTCACAGATAAAATAGTGTTACATTGTCCATTAATTGGCGTAGAAAATTAACAAGTCATAAAAATGGTCTTGTCCTCTAATACACATTAACATCAATACATGTATTCTTCATAAAGTATTTCATCAAGTGCCGCCTTCATTGTGTTTGCCGTGAACACCCAACAAAATACCACACCTAGTCACATTATACTGACACTGAGCCACCCAGTTGTGAAACCACTCTTGCTTGAGCATTGACAAGGGTGTTACTTTATCTAAAGATATCTGTATGTTGCGGCCCAGAATCAACCCAGGGCCTCGAGTACCTGGAGCCAATGCTTTTCTGATGGCGCTACCAGGTCCAGTTTGAATACAGTACCTGTAGTTAGAGCAAGTGCAAAAAACAATAACAACGATCGGAAAATTACCACAATTAAAGGGCACATGTGTTGCAAAACTGATTACAAAATTTACCATCCAGTTTTTATCTTATGGACATTTTAATTATTGTTTTTCTCATCTAAAGTTGACATGAAATTGTCTCTTTGTCAGAAGCAAGAAAACTCCTTGAATTATGTCATATTCTATTTACAAAAGTCTTTGCTATGGGTTATCATTTGGAAACATGGTATTTGACTGGTTTGACTCAAACTACCCCGTTCCAAGGCGGTAACTGTCGTGTTTACTCTTTTCGTTAAATGACTCATCACAAATTTGTTTTTACTTTTCGCCTCGCTTGCATGTGAAATACCTTTGTTCTGTGCCTTTTCGGAGTTTTGTATATGTTGCAATGCTCATAGGACTTTGTCATATATTCTTATTCATGATCACAACAATGTTACTTGTGCAGTGTGGCGGTCGTAAAAAATCTCCCCGTGCATGTAATCTATGTTGTCATTTAATTCATCCTATCAGGATTGTTACGTGTATTTCCTCTGATGGACATTGGACTTTGGTTCTTCAATTCCATCTCCACATGAACAGGATGCTACAACCATTTATTCGTCTCTGGTCATGTTTGTTCATAATTCAGAAAGTTAATTTCTGTTAAAGTCAACCATTTTTGAGTAGTTTTTCAAATCGAAATAAAACATATGATATTCTTTTCTAAACACTATGTGGACATTATTTTTTAATGACGTCACTACTTTCTTCTTAACATAAAGAAAATATCAGCGCTTGGACATTTTGTATTCAAATAGATCGTTTTTCTTTCCATTGCTTGCATTTGAGAAACTCGTCAGGAAGTGCAAGGTTAGAGCTATGTAAAACCGGTTTATGCATGTGAAATACTTTTGTTCTGTGCCTTTTCGGAGTTTTGTATATGTTGCAATGCTCATTGGACTTTGTCATATATTCTTATTTGAATGTGCTAGGTAAAAAATGTGTGATCAAACTGAGCAGAAATTAATCATATAAAATTCAGTTTTATCAGTTTTAAAATTAAAAAAAGAAGACACTATAGTTCTTTTTAATCTAAAATGAGTGGTACAAAAATAGTTGTCAATATCGACATAGGAAGAAACAATATCTTTTTAAAAGATATACTGCATTGATAAGGCTATAAAACGTGTGGTGTGTTTGCAAGTGTGATGTATATGTAGCCTACAAAAACTTTTAACACAAAACAAAAACTAGACCTATCACTAAAGGTAACTGATACCCCACATGAGTGCTTGATACTGGAACTGGTAAGCTTAAAATCAATGGAGGTAACGCATGAATCAGACACACGTAACAGTGACCTTGACCCCAACCTGCCCCATTTCCAATCACAAGCACCAACTTCTTGGAAGCTACCTATGCAGCAAGTTTCATAATAATATCTCAGTCCTAAGTTATTGAGCTGAAACCGTTTTTTTTCTATTTTCAATAACAGTAAGCTTTAAGCCACTGGCCCCACTTTCAATTCCAAGTGTTCTATTCACAGAAGCTACATTTTATTCAGTGAAGATTTTTTTTATTTATAGTTACAATGACCTTGACTCAACCGGCCATAAAGACGAAATTGGTATAACCATAAAGTCGTGTTGTTACAAATGTGTATCAAACACTTGAAAAATTCTGTGAAAAATTCCATAAGGAATCATCCGGAAACTGTTTTCTATTATTAGTTACAGTGGACGGTGACCATTAGCCCACCGGCTCCATTTTCAATTCCAAGCCTCGTCTTCACAGGAGCTACCATTGCAGCAAATTTCATCATAATATCTCATTCCTAACAATAATTATTGAACAGAAACCGTTTGTCTATTTTAGTAACAGGGACATTGACATTGACCCCACTGGCCCCATTTTCAATTCCAAGTGTCATCTTCACAGGAGCTACCAATGCAAAGTAAATCAGACGATCTCATTCCTAACAAAAAGTTATTGATTGGAAGGTGTGTTTTTTTTCTTTTATTAGTAACAGTGGTCTTGACATTGTCTGACTTGACCTGTATCGTGTGATGATGTTACTTGCTGATGTTGATGGGTGATGCTTAAATCTGGGTTTTCACGAGTTATCGTCCGGAAACCATGTTTTCTATTTTAGCAACAGTGACCTTGACATTAATTTCACCAGCCCAAAAGTCGAACTTGACCTGTATCTTATGATGATACACCTGTGTACCAAAAATGTTTAAGTCTGTTAAACCTTTCATGAGTTATCGTCCGGGAAACCATGAAAACCGACAGACCGACCTGACAAGCCCACTCCTATGTACGCCATCAAACCTAGTTTGTGGGGTTATAATAAGCTTGCACGAACCAAACCAGCAAAGCTATGTACATTTCCTTACATAATATTTAATATCAGTATAAAAATAGCTTACTTACTCTAGTTAAAATGCATTCCAATTTTGTAAATATAAAACGCACACTGTATATATCCCCTCCCTATCACCCTCCTAGTTAGATCTTTTTACACAGGTTGTTAAAAGCAGCTGATGTCCTATCTACAATATCAAAATATATAATTATGCTTTATTAAAAGATCATAGCAATGCAAAAGGTTTAGTATACGCTATAGTTCGTATAACCCTGCGTTAAATTCCTTTTAACTTGATCCAGATACTTGACAGAGGTCTTTTAATCATTATTTTGTATATGTTACCCATCAAAATGACACTGATATTACATGTGAAAATAATGTGTTTGACTTAAAACTTTAGAATTATTAGACTCAAGTCTAGATTAGTCTGGATTCTCTCTGAAAATTATATCCTACCATACAGTGTCCCTAAACTAGACTCTACAATTAGATCATTTAAATAGTACTGCATAGCAATGTGTACTTTTATTTTTTATTTGTATTACTCGCATAAGTACGTGAAGAAGACAATATTATCCAATTTAAATTTTATCCAGTAAAGTTAAAGTGAATAGATAGTATTTCGTGTAGAGTTGAATATATACGCTACGTACTACAGATTTACATTACTGACCTTATACTCAGATAGCAATATATAAGGGACCCATATTGGTCCCATATGGTTCTCCACAAGGGCTACCAACACGGGACCCATATAGAAAGTGCAACCGGGATTGGCATGGGTCCCATAATGATATCACTAGCCCAGCTGGATCTCACAAAGGCCCATCATGGGTCGCATTCGGGCAGCCCAGTTAACGCCGATATGAACACAGTTACTGTCATTTGTAAATCGTAAAAATTTAAGCCATTCGATGGAAAAGTAGAAAAACAAAAAGACAAAATTAACCGTTTATTTCATTTTATTATTTTGAATAATGTATTCCTATGTGCTTTACTGTTATAAAAGTGTGATCGCTCCAGTGATTTGTCGTGTTCCTAATGTAATACAGTGTAGTAAATTGAAAAAAGTTTTAACAGTTTTAATTGCTTGGAGTTTTTTTTTAATTTTAATTGCTTTAGCATTTCGCAATTGTTGCAGCAAATGTTCTATAACGTCAGGAAATCTAGTGCCGTTTTGTAAACAAGCACTTAGTTCACCCGCCATAAAACACACTTAGTCTATAAAACGATTTATGAAACTCTTTGACCCCATGCTTATGAAACCATCGCCACATTATGCCGGAAGTGCTGGCAGGCATTTATAAAACATCGAAAGTACATATGCCGTGGGAACAAGCAAGAAACACGCTTATAAAACAAGAAATATGTCAGAAGGCGATCCGCCCTTATTATATAAACTGGAACCGGTGGACTATTGGTAGAGGGATAGTTAGTTGGAGGTCTCAGCTGTCAGCCACAGAGTCAACCAGCTTTGAGATAAGTATTCTTTTCTCACAAAACTGGCAATTATCAACATAAGTTAAATTCTGTACTTACAATTTCAAAGAATATAAAACCTTTCGCTTCAGTTAGTTATAATGCAATGTCCCTGTTACATAAGCAAAGCTGCAACCCCCTCGCTGAACGATCGTATTCTTGTTTTGTTGTGTCACGTGATCTTTGTAGAATAGTCTGGCAGTGCTTATCAGCAGCGCTGGAATCATAACAACACAGATCAGAACGATGGCTCGACCAATGTGGAGTTTTGTTCTTGTGTTCATGTTGTTTGTGGATGTTTGTTCAAGCTGGCGTCTCAGACCTACAAGCCACGGTTTCTTCGATCGGTGAGCATCGAACTTGCATATTTTCTATGTTTTTGTTGCCGTTGTTTTTTGTTGTTTGATTACGTAAAATCACTACTGGATTTTTAGGTTTATAGGAAACTTGTAAAATAGCTAAAATCATCTCCAATTTCCTTTTATCAAATCCATAATGTTTATTGTAAAATGCTGATTTTTAACCAGCACAACAATCTATTCAAAATATATTTGCTGTATTAAATGTCAATATATTATATTCCATGCCAGGATAGGTATATTGTATACAGTATATGATTTAAGACTATACTATGTCATTGAAAGTAAACGAGAAATAGTTATGAGTGCAACGTTTAAACAAACAACGCTGTTTCACCCATTTCCTAAACTCTTCAGCAGGATTGTAAATCTCGCCAGTCATTTACAGAATTTTCGCGAATGTTTCAGATGTTTTCCTTTACCCAAAATAAAACGATTGTTAAACGAATTTTCTGAAATGGTCAGGAATTCTTTCGACCAGCCTAGTTTTGACTGTAACTTTAACATAGGTCACTCCAGTATTTAAGAATAATGCTGTATTGAATTATATTTCGTTTTATTTTTTTTTTATTATACTATCCGAATTTTTCACCCATCCCCGTAATTTAAAAGTAAAACAAATTATATATAAATTAATTGGTATTTCTTGCAAGTTTTAGACAAAATTGTAGCAAATAGGGGTACTTGTCGCTCTGTAATGTATGCTTAAAGTTATTATGTAGATATTAAGCTTAATTGTGAGGATAGAAGAATATCATCTTTAGTTATTTAATTGTTTCAAAAGATTTTGCTATATAGGCTATATAAATGTGTCAGTTACTGGTTGTCATATGTTTGTTGTGTTGTTTTCCTTTGATCATGTTTACATTGTTATTTTATACATTGTACTTGTTTACCACATGGGTCTTTGATCTTTTGAATTTGAAATAATTACTTGAAACAACTTTAAGCTGGTGTTTCTCTTTAACTGCAAATGTGTCGCCTACTAAAGTCCGAATGGTTAAACGACTGTGATTGGTCCTGTATCATATCCGACATGTCTAACCGGCAAAGGTCTTAATCAATCTACTTAACCCCTATCATGCACTATTTGTTAAGGCTATAGACCAGAAATTGAGCGACCTCTTCATGTGTTGCTTATTTTAACTCTAAATCTTTGTTATTAACAAACATGTAGTATTTATGCTATAACAATACAACTATCTATATACAAAACATATGAAAAATAGGTCTGATAACCCCACTCGGGAAAGAAGAGTGGACAAGTTGATGTGACTTGATTTTCTAAGGTAGCTATCCTGCTTGGCATGATAATATTCACGTACTCAGTTCAACATGCTGTGTTATTTTAGATAAAATGTAAATATTATATAATACTTCATTTTAAGTAAATAAAGTTAGATACTCGTGTTTTTTTTAAAGTTAAATAAAAATCTATTTTATCGTTACTGACGGAAGCGAAAAAGCTTTGTATCTTGCTGCGTATAGTGTGGGTTCTGATGGGACAGCTTGCAGCAAGACGCTGACTGATCTGGATCTACACTGTTTGCACAAGTCTGGTCAATACTTGTTTAGTAAGTTAAGATAAATGAATTCATCTGATGCATTGCCGACCCTCCTTTTTCAGTCTAAGACGGCGTCCAGGCCTAGGTTTTGACCTAGGCTTCGGCGACAGTGATCCTTGGTTTAGTGTAGGTCTCAACTTCGGAGGGTCCAGCAGGCCATGGTGGGAAGGGTACGTATCATCATGATCAGCCCCATCATCCTCATCATCATGATCATCGTGATCATCATATTCTCCATCAGCAGCAGCAGCAGCGGCAGCAGCATTATCATTGTCATCTTCACCATTATCGCCACTGTCCGTCGTCGTCATCTTTTAAGAATCGTCATTGTATTTATAATTATAAGTGTAAGTCGCATTGTCTGTCCATTCGTGCATCTATCTGTAACATGCACGATCGGCTCTTGGCCGAGTCTCTGCCGTCTGTAACATGTATGACCGACTCTTGACCGAGTCTCTGCCGTCTGTAACATGTATGACCGGCTCTTGACCGAGTCTCTGCCGTCTGTAACATGTATGACCGACTCTTGACCGAGTCTCTGTCGTCTGTAACATGTATGACCGGCTCTTGACCGAGTCTCTGCCGTCTGTAAAATGTATGACCGGCTCTTGACCGAGTCTCTGCCGTCTGTAACATGTATGACCGACTCTTGACCGAGTCTCTGTCGTCTGTAACATGTATGACCGACTCTTGACCGAGTCTCTGCCGTCTGTAACATGTATAATCGGCTTTTGGCCGAGTCTCTGCCGTTTGTAACATGTATGACCGGCTTTTGGTCGAGTCTCTGCCGTCTGTAACATGTATGACCGGCTCTTGGCCGAGTCTCTACCGTCTGTAACATGTATGACCGGCTTTTGGCCGAGTCTCTGCCGTCTGTAACATGTATGATCGGCTCGTGGCCGAGTCTCTACCGTCTGTAACATGTATGATCGGCTCTTGGTCGAGTCTCTGCCGTCTGTATCATGTATGACCGGCTCTTGGCCGAGTCTCTGCCGTCTGTAACATGTATGACCGGCTCTTGACCGAGTCTCTGCCGTCTGTAACATGTATGATCGGCTCTTGGCCGAGTCTCTGTCGTCTGTAACATGTATGACCGGCTCTTGGCCGAGTCTCTGCCGTCTGTAACATGTATGACCGGCTCTTGGCAGAGTCTCTGCCGTCTGTAACATGTATGACCGGCTCTTGGCAGAGTCTCTGCCGTCTGTAACATGTATGACCGGCTCTTGGCCGAGTCTCTGCCGTCTGTAACATGTATGACCGGCTCTTGGCCGAGTCTCTGCCGTCTGTAACATGTATGACCGGCTCTTGGCCAGGTCACTGCCGTCTGTAACATGCATGACCGGCTCTTGGCCTAGTCTCTGCCGTCTGTAACATGTATGACCGGCTCTTGGCCGAGTCTCTGCCGTCTGTAACATGTATGACCGGCTCTTGGCCGAGTCTCTGCCGTCTTTAACATGTATGATCGGCTCGTGGCCGAGTCTCTGCCGTCTGTAACATGTATGATCGGCTCGTGGCCGAGTCTCTGTCGTCTGTAACTTGTATGACCAGCTCTTGGCCGAGTCTCTGCCGTCTGTAACATGTATGATCGGCTCGTGGCCGAGTCTCTGCCGTCTGTAACATGTATGACCGGCTCTTGGCCGAGTCACTGCCGTCTGTAACATGTATGACCGGCTCTTGGCCGAGTCACTGCCGTCTGTAACATGTATGACCGGCTCTTGGCCGAGTCTCTGCCGTCTGTAATATGTATGATCGGCTCGTGGCCGAGTCTCTGTCGTCTGTAACATGTATGACCGGCTCTTGGCCGAGTCTCTGCCGTCTGTAACATGTATGATCGGCTCGTGGCCGAGTCTCTGCCGTCTGTAACATGTAATGATTGGCTCGTGGCCGAGTCTCTGCCGTCTGTAACACGTATGACCGGCTCTTGGCCGAGTCACTGCCGTCTGTAACATGTTTGATCGGCTCGTAGAGTAGTAGGAGTTGTTGTAGTGGTAGTAGTTGTTGTTTTAGTGGTAATAGTAGCATTAATATTATAATCATTCGTTGCAAATTTCTTTGTGTGTTTTTCCTATTATGCCCAGATAGGCAGGGGGCTGTGAGGAATTAATATAATAGAAAGGTTCGATTTGTCTGCTTTTTCCAATTTACTTACTTTTCTTTGATTGAGATTTGATCCATGTCTACTTTTGTTTGTACCAATGGACCATTTCGTAATTTCTTATTTCTCTGTCAGTTCTCTTTTCTCATGCAGGCCACTTTCTTATTGTTTGTCTATCTCTTTTGGTTTTGACATCTAACGATTCTGTTATCACCATGTCATTGGCACAAATGGGGCTGTTTCTGTGACGTTCGTTACATCTGTTAAGCATTCCTGACATCCCGTACGACATTGTTTGGTTCCTTTATTTAGTAATTTGTCCTTTCGTCATTTTTATCGCTACTCACCGTAAGTTACTTTGCTCTCTCCAAATCGTATAAGTATACTTGATGTCATTGGGCTATGATGATTCACGCAAGGCTTTAATGATTTGTTTATACTCTTTCGGAGTTTATTTTTGTCTTTTCTACTTCAGTGGATTTGTGTCTTAGTTATTCGGTTGTCCATTGTAAAATGGTGCCTTAGTATGGTTAATAACATAAACTTTAGCTTGGGTCGAGTTCGTTCAGTAGTAAACTTTCCGATCCCAGGCTGGTTGCCCTGTGGGATAAACGCTCCTTGGTAACCCACGGGACAAGTCATGCGGTTATATTTTCTAGAATAATGACTCATCACGTGTGGTTTTGTCAGAAACCCGTTGGTCGCTGACTTGTTGGGATTGCTGTGTCCCCTTGTTCAAACTGCAAAACGTGGGGGTAATTACTACTACTCTTACTACTACTACTACTACTACAACAACTACTACTACTACTACTACTACTACTACTACTACTACTACTACTACTACCACTACTACTACTACTACTACTACTATTATTATTATTATTATTATTATTATTATTATTATTATTATTATTATTATTATTATTTAGTAGGCCTAGTGTTAGTTATAGAGTTATTGTTTTATGCTGTTATTATTATTATTAGTAGTAGTAGTAGTATCACGGTTATTGTTGTTGACCTAAAATTATGCGTTTTAGGCCTCTGCAGTCCATTTCTTGCCACGTGTTGTGTTGTGTTACAGCCCTAACGTGTGTGTTTCACGTGAGGTGAAACCTGCAGACGACAGTGGCGACATCTCCACCCACACTGTGTTCCAGACTGTTGTCTGCGACGGTTCAGATACCTCCTTCAGATGCATAACCAAGTAAGTCAATGACAGTTGGTTTTGTGTGAGTTGCTTAATACCCATGCATGTATGCACCAATCCAACTGTACCGATTATCGCGAATTGCTTCTTGTAGTATATAACTGATAGAGGAAATCCCCAGACATCATGTACGAAATATATTTATGGTGCATGCCTTTTAATGAAATCTGTGCAATGGCTCAACACGTTTTCCCTGCTTCTCAAACAGTGTTTACTATTTAAAATAATTTCTTCTGTTGGGACACACATTTATTATTGTCATGTTTCACAGCAAACCGACCCCATCAGGTCGGGTCGTCACCACAGAAACCTACGAGTGTTGTAGCGGCTACACACGGAAACCTACTGACCACGGATGCCAGCAAGGTATACAAATATCTTGAGCAGTGCATGCATTCTAAAAGATGTCGGTCTCTTAAGAAAAATGTAGTTACCAAAATTCTTGGTTTTCAATTAAAAATGTTTAAGGGCAGTTATTATAACAGCAAGTTTGAATTTAAATTGGGATCAATGAATTCGCTTTATTTACATTCTGATCAAATGCAAACCGTTAAGCTACAACAAAACATGTATTTCGAATTAGAAATGTATTTGTGTTGCATTAACTTTAGATACATTGTTGTAATTGAGAACACCTCGCACACGATTACGAACGGAGAGAATGGATATTTAGTCATAAAATCATTATACATGTATATTGGGTACCTCGATACGTTTCAAGACGTTTTCGTGCGCCTCTTCTGTCAATAAGCATTGGTAATTACCAAGCAGTAGCATTGTCTAACTGAATATTCTTAATGGATTAATATCCCTCTCGCTGCTGTGCAGTAAACGTCTAAGCAAACCAGATATACAAGTGTACTTGATGTTGTGGTATCCTCTTTCGCTTCTTAGTTATAAGATATGTTGGCTATTCCTGGAGCCGCCGATTAAGAATGTATTCAGTCGTATATTCTTGATGTAGTGGTATCCCTCTTGCCACTGTTTGTATATTGTTTGTATTGTTCATATTTTGAGAATTTAAGAATAAAGAATAAGGTATACTTGTTGCCGCCGAGTTGTGTGATCTAATCCATTCGAATGATTCTGAATGCAGCAATATCCCTGGAGCCATTGCTGACCCGGCTGGGCTCATTGGGGCTAGACGGGCTGGCATCCCTCTTGATGGGCACGGGACTCGACGAGGACATGTCTGACCCCGACCTCAATTTCACCGTGTTCGCCCCCACCAACGAGGCCCTGCAGGACCTTACAGATCTTTTGGGCTCACAAACCGGGCTTGCTCTCAAGGTCGGCCCATGTGTCATCTTAAACAATATCTGTACAGAACAAATAAATGGAATATACAATTTTTATAACAAGAATACAATTCATGTCAACTATATTCAAAATGATACCTCAAGTATATGCTTATGCAAAACTTTTGAGACAAATTGCTCAATTTATTTTGGAATATTCGGCGGCATGACACATGAAGAAACAAATGGTAGACAATGTCCTTCTCAGCCCACGACAATCGCATGGCTGTCTTGCAACATACTTACGATATAAGCACAAAAGATCGGTTGTTCGTCTATTGTGTACCCATCTCAATAATGTAACTTTGCCCCTGTGGCAACTCGAAATTGATTTGGGGCACGAAAATGATCTGGTCACAAGAAATAGTTGATCTACCACGCTAATTTGGTACGATCCGCTTTGACTGGGGTGTATAATTATTAATCACTGTATTGCAGAATTGGGACTGCGGCTTACACATGTACCATGTAACATAGGTGTACATGGAAGTTGGTTATGCTGATATTCCTAGTACATATAGACATGAAAACAAAGACATCAAAGATATACATAAAATGTTTCAGTCATGTGCACCTTTCTTCAAACACATTGGTTACCTATAGATGTGTTTTCAAATATTTAGTGACATACACGCCAAACACTACCTTCAAACAGGTATATATGTATAGGTATGTAAGGTGAATCAGTAGGCCTACCTCGGCACAAAGACTAAACAGTGCTGAATATCTTTGTCTCATAGTATGACACATGTTTTATTTTCTTCAATTTACAACCAACTACAATTTAAAACCAAATATTTTTTGACTTCTTATCATCTGTTCGCCTTAGAACATACATATTTGCTTTGTTCGTTCAGGATATGGGTTCGGTAGTCATGGTCTCCAGGCAGATCAGTGACGTGCTCGTCAAGGACACATCGAACGTGTTGCTCGGTCACGTGCTTACTAAGCGAGTCACGACGTCGCATATGCAGGACGAGCAACTTCTCGAGACGGCGAGTCCATTCAAGACGAAGATCAGGATCAACACTTACCGGAAACCAGTCAATGTAAGGCATATGGTTGAATATAGAGTATGGAGAATTATAATTGTTTAAGAAATTATGTTAGCAATCAGTTCACCATCAACAAATTAAAATAAATATTAAAATGAACCGTTTTGTGAATTTTGCATTCGGCGAATTCTTCAAACAGACATCTATAATGTTTTTGGCGAAAAAATCATTTATATGCTTGGGAACATTAAAAAGCACATTTTAATTGATTGATTTATTTTATGAGGCAGATTATAACGGCAAACTGTGTAAAAATCACACGACCAGACAACATGGCGTCCAATGGCGTGGTGCACGTGGTAGAGAAGCCTCTATTTCCGGTCACTGATTCCCTTCTGGACATCGTCAGCAAAAACCCAGAACTGAGTGCGCTTAAAACAGGTATGCTTCCTTGTAACTTTAATTCCTGTATTAACTATTTATACGACCGATTTGTGATTTACGTGCTTTCTATTACAAAGGATCAGTACATCGACCCAGATTTTATCATATTGTCGCTGCCATGTTGCCCAAATCACGCATCAACGGTGTTATGATAGATAGTTTAATGACAACAATATGCCGTTAGGCTTGTCAGTACAGAAACTACAAATACATAAGTACATGCGTGTGTCAATCATGGAACAACGGTATTATGCCTAATGTATCGAAATGGGGCTACCTATTTGGTACCTACTTCCAGTGCCTATTTAGCAATTAAGAGAATGGCGAATTTACTGGTATTTATTTGAGATAAGCTGGATGTTATTAGGGGTCAATAAATTCTGTTCTGAACATTCTAAACTGATCATGTTATCGGGGCCCGACCGCCCACTTAACAATTCCCCATTTGGTATGGATGGTACGTATAAAATGGAATGTTCCCAGCTGTTTTATGAGAACACTATCATACTTTTATTGGTAATCACAAGGTAACAGGGCTGAGTACTAACTAGAGGGGTGGCTAATAGTATGTGGATTACTAGTATAAAGAAATTGATATTTGTGTAGCCACTAATTTAAGTCTGGATATAAACAAACAAACGTTTGTCGATTGGTTAAAGACAAAACAGCAACAATTTTAGCTGCTCTATACAGTGTGATACAAGCATACTAAACATCAATATTATTATCATTATTATAAACTTTGGGAAGGGGGCCAGTGGTTTGAGTCACAACTCCCCAGCTCCTCACTGCATGGGTTCGAGTCCCGAATGGGTAGAGAACTTTCATGTGTGGGTGAGGGGGTGAGGGGGGTTTCCACCTAACCTGAAATTCCACCTAACCTGAAATGCTCCGGTGGTGCTACCCAGGCAAAAGACTGGGTTCTTCCTCAACCAATAATTAGCTGGAGGTCGCTAATATGACCATAATTGTGTTGGTGCAATGTTACAAGCAAAAACAAAATAAAAACTTTAAGGAATATAAAATACAAGGTATGCACGATTTATTCTGGTATGTATAAATGCATGCAGTTGATATGATATGTATTTTTGTCAGAGGAATATGTCTTGTGATTGTGAGATATGTAGCATATGACTAGACATTGTGCCCAATAGAAAGAGGTATGGGTTAGTGCACTACATATTAATGATTACTTAATGTGGCCAATCCGGATGTCTTAGTCAATGTAATACATTGTGCACTACATGACCATGTTGATACCTCATCTTATTATGATTTAATTTTATACTAACATTACATATTTATTTCTCTTAGACCTGTTGTTCATATTTTTAAGACTATGTTGATTTGACTGCAGTTCTCGGTCGCTCCCAACTTGCCACCACTCTGCGAGACGACGGTCACCTGACCTTGATAGCTCCGACAGATGGTGCCTTCAAGAAGCACCGAGCGTTGCTGAAGAAGCTCCTCACTGACCAGACATGTGTCGACAGTAAGTGGTTGGAACTTTTTTCTATTTTACTATAGGTCTTTCATCCTTTTGTTGTGTTCCAACCGAGGATATAATCACTAGCTAATCTCAAACTTTCGTTCATTGACAATTTTTATTTATCATAGACTTTTCAGCATTCTGGTCTCATTTTTTTCTTTTTCCCAGAATTACAAATTTTGCCATAGTGACAAAAACACTATGTAAATCAAGAAAGGAACTAACACTCAATTGTCTCGTACATTTTCATCTTCCCTTCTGTCGTGCATGTATGTGTGTCGACTTGCAATAGATTTCAGGTATGTTGCCAGTTTTTGGGCACAAAACATATTCTGTTCAATCCTTCTTTGACTGAAGCTTTAAGTCCCTTAATACTGGGGACTTTGAAAATCTATATAACCTTCACATCATCTATCTCAGATTTTCTGAAGAGCCACATCCTTCCTAATGTGATCTGCAGTTCAGTGATCCAGGGCAATGCTCGAACTCCCAACATGTTAACAAAGTACATGAACCTGACCCGAGATGCAGACGGCAAGCTGTATGCAGATGGCGCGCAAATAGTAACCCCTGATGTCATGGCTACTAATGGTGTCCTTCATATCATTGATGATATAATAATTCCAGATGAAGGTTAACCATTTTAATATTTATTTGCATAAAGGTCTAAGTGACTACTTACTTAATCTACCACTTCAATATAAAAACAATATATGGATCAAACATAATTTTAAACATAATTTCAAACATAAATTAATAATTTTATTCTAATATAATTCTAATTTATCCATGGGAAGAAAGAAAAGACATTTAAAATATTAAAAAATAAGTAACAACTGTGTATCCTTATTATAATGTGAGAAGGTCTATAAAGATTACAAAATGATTACAAAGGATATTCAAGCCATTTTAGTTAGGTTCGCGTTTTACAGGTTCGCTTTATTAAACTAATAAGCAGCTATATTTTTCTAACAGAATGAATATTTTCATAACATTCCTGAACAATAGTGGTACTTAACCACCTTGCTCTTAAATTTTCGGTGTTGGATCGACATCTGTTGTCTGATCAACTGTCGTTGCTATTGTGTCTTGGACTGAATTAACAATTCAGTATTAATTTTGCGACCATTCTGTTTGCATAAATTTATCTACATTGTGATCCATATAAGAAGTTATTTATAAACAATAAAAATATGCTTCTGTCTTTAAGCGTTGGATCTACTCGAGCTGGCCGAACGACAGGGACTGTCGGCATTCCTCGGACTAGTCAGGCAGGCAGGGCTGGAGAAGGAACTACTGATGGCTGAAAATGTCACCCTGTTCATACCTAGCAACGAGGCCATAGAGGTAGTTCATTGAACATTTTATACTTAAAGGTAAAACAAAATAACTTTGAGCAGTATATGAAAGGCATGCAGATTTCAATGTAATCTGGTTATTTTACACAATCTGATATAATTTACATTTAATTAACTGATTCTTTTATTGTATTCCCATACATATACCAGAGTAAATATTATAAAGATATATATTAGATCTGTTCTTGTTTTTTTTTAGAATGCAAACTCTTTTATACATTCACTGTTCTGTTGCTCAATAGAATATTCACAACCAATTATCTTTCAATTTTTTTTTTTTATGCAATATACCGTAGCTGTCTCGCTTTCTAACATCCCTTCTGTGTATGTCAGACCATGTCGGCCTTGTCCTCGGACTCACTAGGGTCCGTGCTCAGGTACCACGTGGTACCAGAAGTCCACTCGTGCTCGAGTCTCTACAACAACAGGCAACTATACACCAGCCAGAAGGAGGCACGACTCCGGTTCAATGAATACTCCAGGGTATGTTAATAAGCTGAGTGAGAACAAATATTTAAAATAGTAAACACACAGTGTAGATTTGTACAGGTTATGTTTATATGCTGCATGAGAACACATATTTTAAATAGTAAACAGGCAGGACAGATTTGTCCATGGTATGTTTAAAAGCTGAATGAAAACAACTTACTAAAATATTAAAAACTCAGTATAGATTTTAAGGATATTCTGAGAATTTTTTTTGTTCGAAAGAAGAAAAAGTTAAAATATTAAACATATGGTCAAGATTTTTCTAGGTATGATTTGGTTGAAAGAAAAAAAAAATTAAAAACTTAAACATACTGTGCACATTTGTCTAGGATCAATTAAACCTCACATTAAACATTCCGTTATCAAAGTGGTATGCATGGACTTGTGGTGTTGACGATGGTCCTGAATACTTCAGAAACTGACCAAATAATTAAAATACTGAACATGCTATTTGTAATTGATAGTGGTCACATTAATTTTCACAAGACCCCAATGATGGCTGCTTCCCCATCTTTGTAGAGTTATTATGCTTTTTAATTATCGAAATATCAAAGTGCAAAAGATTGCAAAAAATAAAGACCCTAAATGATATAAGTGTTTACTTTGCTGTTAAGGTTTTTTTAAGTCAACTAATTGTAAAGTGAAGCAGCTTAGTTGGAAGTCTATATGCTTGTTATTTCTTGTGATAAACATAAATTCGCATGTTTTAATTTCGGAGACTGGACCTGGTAGCACAATCGGTAGAGCGTCGGCTCAAGGTACGGGAGGCCCCGGGCTCAATCCCAGGCCATGACCTACCAAAGTCGTTAAAAATGGTAGTGGTCAGCTCCCTTGCTAATGCTCAAGCAAATATAAGGGTAGTTCCACAACTACCCTTGGCCCGATGTCAGGATAATGAGACTGGGTGTGGTATCATGCCAGGTGTTCACGGCATGCTATACACAGTGAAGGCAGCACTACATCTGCTTCAAGTGGACACTGTCTCCAGATAACTGAAATACTGTTGGTGGGATGATAAACCCAGTAAACAAACAATTTTGGGGACATGCTTGGTATATCCTAGTGTTAGAGGTCTTTGCAAGGCAGGGGATGGGGGGGGGGGATTGGGGTTGGGGATTGGGTGGGGGATGCATCCCCCACCCACCAAACAGGTAAAAGAATAGAGTTGTAAAAACACATCCATGTAAACTTAAAAAATACTAAGCTTTTAAAGTAAAAATTTGTCTGTTGACTGCTTAGGTCAAAGTTAGGGTCCCTTACTGTGTATATATATCATATGTATATTATTTACTGCGATAAAGGTGAATGGATCTTGATTCATACACTCCCTCCACCCCCTCCATCACCAACCAGGTAAAAGAGTAGAGTTGTGAAAACACCTACATGTAAGCTTACAAAATAATAAGCTTATAAAGTAAATTTTGTCTGTTGGCTGCTTAGGTCAAAGTTAGGGTCCCTTACTGTGTATATATATCATATGTATATTATTTACTGCGATAAAGGTGAATGGATCTTGATTCATACCTCTCCCCACAAATATTTTCTGGATCCGCCACTGATCAGCATTTGTTAGTTAGGGTAGCAAGTTAGATAGTAAGTTGCATTTGAATAATTTAATATTTCAATAAGATAACGCCTTAATAAATTATATTCTGTGCAACCATTGATATGTCTTACTTGACATGGTAAGTGTTAGAGCGGCTCCTATTCCTTTCCAGTTTCCATACCGCAACTCCTGGACCCAGACTGTGCAGTGTTCGCCTGTCCGGCCTGAAAGGACAAGTGGCTGTAATGGGGTCTTTTATGTTGTAGACAAGGTAATGCAGTCAAGGTGCACCTGATTCATTTGATGATAACTTATATTCATGAAAAACATTATTTCAACATTTGTGCTTACCTAAGTTTCTAATACATTGTGGGCATTTATAGTCATGACATTGGTCTGACTGTACTGTATTAATAAAGTTAAGCTGTTGATAAACATGGTGCATGTGAGTCTAAAAACAACATATTTTCCTGTAATAAAAACAAGCTCACTCATAACATGATCCATCTATGTAAGGGCGGTTGATTGCATATTCTTTTTTTTATTAGCTTATATTAGTCGGAGTATAATTTTTAAAAAAAATAAGCGACATAATCAAAATTAGTAAACTTACCTATTGCTAGCTGATGGCGATAATGAATCCCTTAGTCTTTATCTGGCTTTTAATTATACGTCTATTGATCATAAGTACAAGTTCTTAATTGTTACTTCTAGCAAAAGTAAATAGACATAACATAATAATTGCTACTGGCAGGAGGAGTAGGCTGATATGGAGCTACACTATTTGTCTTAAATTGATCAGTTCTTGCTTAACGAGTTCAGATTTGACTCTATCTGGCAGGTACTGATGCCGCCTGTTGGGAACGTGTTGGATGTGTTGTCACGTGACCCTCAGTTTTCCACCCTGATTGGTCTTCTGAAGGTAGCCAACCTCTCGGACACATTTCAGGCAGAGGGACCATTCACTGTCTTCGCCCCCACAAACCAGGTGAAGTTGATGAAGCTGGTTTTTGAAAATGCATATATATTTTGGTAAAAGGTGTTGATACATGTGCGAATAATGCGATGGAATTGTTGTATAAATTTGAGGCAAGTAAAAAAATTCTATATATATATATATATATATATATATATATATATATATATATATATATGTGGTTACATTTCATATTAATGCTTCTTATTAAAAAATGTACAAGTTAATTAGGCTAACCCAAGACATTAACACGTTCGTGTTTAGAGAGTGTACCTTGATGTAAGGGCTGTAAGACAAATGTTATCCTATACATGTAAAATACAAGCTTGCCAAAACAAAGTGTTATGAAAAAGCTCTGTTCTAGAGATAGTTTTCACTATACACCTTAAGTTTTGGTTTTCAAGGACCAAAGTATCAATAAAGCAAAATTATGTATAGTATTGATAACTAAGATTATTAAGTTAATTTAAATGTTACATATACTTTGGTTCATTTTATTGAAATTATATAGAAATTATATACAATTAAGTTTATTTGAGTAAAATTGTTACTGATTCAGGCGTTTGACAACCTGGATGATGATGATGCTATCATCAAACTCACACAGGACCCATTAAAGCTGCGAAACATTCTGTTGAATCATGTTGCTTCTGGTATGTACAAAGCGTTTTGTTGCATTTTTTTATATTGTTAGGTAGAAGATGTCCCATGTAACATATTAAACATCACATAAAATTTCAGCCAAGTGACATGCAGATTAACTTCCTAATGTGTGATTCATTTAGTCATTAAAGATAATGGGTTCTTTTTACCTCGTGACTGTCGCGGGAACTTTAAGCTCCGCCTCTGAAAGCAGAATAGTCACAGATTAAATATGGACTACACGCTATAAGACGTAGAACTATGTAATCACATATATTCCAAGTATTGCATTACTAGTGCTATCACACATAGAATTATGTGATCACATATATTCCAAGTATTGCATTACTTGTGCTATCACACATAGAACTATGTAATCACATATATTCCAAGTATTGCATTACTAGCACTATCACACATAGAATTATGTGATCACATATATTCCAAGTATTGCATTACTGGCACTATCACACATAGAACTATGTGATAACAGATATTCCAAGAATTGCATTACTAGCACTATCACACGTAGAACTATGCAATAACAGATATTCCAAGTATTGCATTACTAGCACTATCACACATAGAACTATGCGATAACAGATATTCCAAGTATTGCATTACTAGCACTATCACACATAGAACTATGCGATAACAGATATTCCAAGTATTGCATTATTAGCAGTATCACACGTAGAACTATGCGATAACATATATTCCAAGTATTGCATTACTTGTGCTATCACACGTAGAACTATGAGGTCACATATATTCCAAGTATTGCATTATTAGCAGTATCACACGTAGAACTATGCGATAACAGATATTCCAAGTATTGCATTATTAGCAGTATCACACGTAGAACTATGCGATAACAGATATTCCAAGTATTGCATTACTAGCACTATCACACATAGAACTATGCGATAACAGATATTCCAAGTATTGCATTATTAGCAGTATCACACGTAGAACTATGCGATAACATATATTCCAAGTATTGCATTACTTGTGCTATCACACGTAGAACTATGAGGTCACATATATTCCAAGTATTGCATTACTTGTGCTATAACACGTAGAACTATGAGGTCACATAATTATATTCCAAGTATTGCATTACTTGTGCTATCACACGTAGAACTATGAGGTCACATATATTCCAAGTATTGCATTACTTGTGCTATCACACGTAGAACTATGAGGTCACATATATTCCAAGTATTGCATTACTTGTGCTATCACACGTAGAACTATGAGATAACAGATATTCCAAGTATTGCATTACTAGCATTATTACATGAACTATAAATAGACATAACATGATTGGGCACAACCCCAAAAAAAGTCGAGCCAATAAATATAGATATTGACCCGCTTTTGCTGATATAAACTGGTCTATTAATAGAATGCAAAATTTCCATCAATATTATGCGTGCACATCTACAAAACTTCCTTAGAATTGTACGCATTGTGGGATACTCGTCCCAGACGAACAATATTCACAAAGTAAACAATTTAAACTTTTCTTGCATTTAAGTTTAGATAATATTTAAAGAAATAAAAACTATTTTTTATTAACTATTTATAGTTCATGTATTAAAACAGTTATTTACTTATTAGCTGGGAAATATGCTGTTGATATTGACCGCAAAAATCTCCTTGGTCAATAACGATATTTTGGTCAATATCACAGCATGTTTCCCAGCTAATAAGTAAATAATTGTATACTATCACACATAGGGCTATGCAATAACAGATATTGCAATTATTGCATTACTAGCACTATCACACATAGAACTATGCGGTCACATAGAAGCCAAGTATTGCGTTACCAGCACTACCACACATAGAACTATGCAGTCACATAGATGCAAAGTATTGCATTACTAGTGAGTCAATTAAAAGTATTGTTTTTGAAAGATATTCCTCCATGTGTAATTTTGATATCTACAAACATGACAGCATGCTCACATATAATCTAGAAGTCAGAGGTAATATTCTAGGTCATTTATGATGATGGTTTAAAAATGCTTTGATTTCTTAAGCCAAAATAAAATAAAAAATTACCAAAATGCTCTTTAAACTCACTTTACCCATTCTGTAGTGAGTCACTTCTGTCAGCCAATAATGATGTCAGTAGGTATTGTGTACATTCAAGCATTTCACTCATACCATAGATCATGTACACTGTAGGTATTGTGTACATTCAAGCATTTCACTCATACCATAGATCATGTACACTGTAGGTATTGTGTACATTCAAGCATTTCACTCATACCATAGATCATGTACACTGTAGGTATTGTGTACATCCAAGCATTTCACTCATACCAAAGATCATGTACACTGTAGGTATTGTGTACATTCAAGCATTTCACTCATACCATAGATCATGTACACTGTAGGTATTGTGTACATTCAAGCATTTCACTCATACCATAGATCATGTACACTGTAGGTATTGTGTACATTCAAGCATTTCACTCATACCATAGATCATGTACACTGTAGGTATTGTGTACATTCAAGCATTTCACTCATACCATAGATCATGTACACTGTAGGTATTGTGTACATCCAAGCATTTCACTCATACCATAGATCATGTACACTGTAGGTATTGTGTACATTCAAGCATTTCACTCATACCATAGATCATGTACACTGTAGGTATTGTGTACATTCAAGCATTTCACTCATACCATAGATCATGTACACTGTAGGTATTGTGTACATTCAAGCATTTCACTCATACCATTGATCATGTACACTGTAGGTATTGTGTACATTCAAGCATTTCACTCATACCATAGATCATGTACACTGTCAACAAAGCATAGATAAGTTCATGATTGTTTTTGGCTGTGTGATATAGTCTCTTGGGCAGAGCCCTAGAAACTGGTGTAGCCAATATTAATCACACATTTGACAGTAATTTGGCATTATTATTATATTATATTAAGTTTTGAATAAAAATGAATGTAAGTGCCTGATAAGACCAAGAAAAAGGCCATAAGCAAATGTATGATTATAACCCACACTTCAACATGTCTATGCTGTATCTAGACTTTGTCTGCTGTGCTGCCATTATGGAACGTCACTGGTACCACACCCAGAAGATCCGGACTGATGCAGGAACAACGTTACTCATCCATCGTGATAGCCCAGACAATGTGCAGATTGACACCAACAATGTCGTCACCTGCGACCTGACAGCAACTAACGGCGTTGTGCATGCCATTGATGGTCTGCTTGTCAAAGAGCGAGAACAGACCAGGTTGAAGTCAAAATGGGATTGGAAAGATTTATTTTATTAAAGCTGTCAATGCATCAACAGCTGTTGCTTTGTTTGGACTTAAGATTAACCTAGGCTTGCATGTGTGTTAAAAGCATATCTTTTTTCTTTTTATTTTAGCTGTTACTATGTACTGCTATATAAGTATGTTAGGACCTTTAGGCCACATTCTTTTGATTGTAATTTTTAACAAATTTTATTGTTTTAGAACAAAGACTGAAACACTTTCTATCAAAATGAAACAAAGAAAGATTCCAAATGAGGCTCTGTGCTGGTATAATTAACAGTCGCATGTGGTACCCAAAATATTACAGTCGTCATCTCAGTGCCCGGTGTATTTAAATTGCTGAACCAATTAGCAGAATATGACTGTCGTCACCCCTTTAGCCGGTACAAACAAGACATGTGCCAAACAGTTTTAAACTTAATTTGCTTATGAAGATCCTAATGGTTAATATAAATAATTTTATATTGATATATAAAGTATAATTTTAGCTGTTACTATGTACTGCTATATAAGTCTATGTTAGGACCTTTAGGCCACATTCTTCTGACTGTAATATATTTTGTAAAATACACGTACACACCAACAAAAGTAAAGATTAAACAACTGGCTGATTTCGTTTCTTGGTAGTTAAGTTGTCTGTTATTGGGGCCCAAGGACCAACAGGAATTAAATTGGGCACTGTTTTTGCAGATAAAATGATCTAGTAGGTAAGGTTATGAACAAAGTTGTTGTTAGTGTCCTGTATAAATATTAAGTTTAATCTTGAAAAAAAATCCTTACACTGCGATCCCTATTGGCGACAATAGTGTTATATGGTATAAAGTCCAGAAATGCATATGATTGTTCAGTCCTCAAAGATTATTGAACAAACAACCCTAGCATTGAAGTCATATTAATTTTCACGTTCAGCTTATTCAGAAAGGTAAATTCTGACAAATTGTATTAGATCTGTTAAGAAGGTCAAGTATTTATACGTCGGAGAATGCGGACGAATTTTGATCGTTCTTTGGATCACCTCACTAGAAGATGTGATTTACTATGGCAAACTTACTTCAATAAGAACTTATAAATAATGACATCTCAATTACCTCTAAAAAATCCATGATTTATTTAGTCATGATTTTCTGTTTAAAAGATCACCTTTTTTTGATAGGTAACAATCTCTCTAAAATCCAGGAATTACATTTCTTACAAACTCTAAAAATATGATTTTATAACCTCTCAAAAATCCATGCTGATTTACAATTGCTATAAGGGTATTATTTGATTAACAAGTTCTATTAAATTTGTGCTCCATTTGATATACGGTTATTAAAAAAAAACACTTTAATTTAATTTAAGACTGCTACAAAAAATCTAGAGTTTCATTTGTGCCATGTAAATTTGTGTTTAATTACATGTATGTTCTCTATTGTAAATTATCTTTTTTTCAATTATATGATTAAGCCTGTAACAATACAAATATTTAGATTCTTAAATTTGTGTTTCAATGGATTTTGTAAATTCTTTTAAATTCATGTTTCACTTGATTTATGATGTCTCTCTAAAATCTATGGTTCACTTGATTTACGATCTCTCTATAAAATCCATGTTTCTCTTGATTAACGATCTCTCTTTAAAATCAATGTTTCTCTTGATTTACGACCTCTCAATAAAATCCATGGTTCACTTGATTTACAATCTCTATAACATTCATGTTTTATTAAGCCCTCTTTTTAAAATCCATATTTCACTTTGATTTACAACCTCTCTATAAAATCCCAGTTTCACATAATTAATGATCCCTCTATAAAATTTAAGTTTTACCTGATTTGCGTCCTCTATCAACCCCATGTTTCACGTGATTTATGACTCCTTTTTAAAATCCATGTGTCACTTGATTTACGACCCCTCTCTAAAAACCACATTCACTTAAAAAATTACCTCTGTATAAAATGTATGTTTCCCTTGATTTACAACCTCTATAAAATCCACATTTCACTTGATTTACAACCTCTATAAAATCCATGTTTCACTTGATTTACAACCTCTATAAAATCCATGTTTCACTTGATTTACGACCTCTCTTCAAAACCTGATTTTTATTGATTTACGATCTTTCTCTCTCTCTCTCTCTCTTTCCCTCTCAAATCTAAAGTTCTCTGCTATGGTAATTTTATATCTTTAATCTCTACAAGAGTTTGTAATCCATTATTTAAAATAAGTAAAAATAGTATGCATAATTATCATGTACACATGTAAGTCATTCCTACTTTATTGGAAGTTCATATAAAGTCAAAAAGATAAAGTTTCAGTTATAAATGACATGCTTATGACAAGTTTTCCGACCTGTGTTGATCGCTAATGATTCTTTACTCAGAAATGTGATTACAGTTTCTGACAACAGCTCAGTAAGTTGATCAGGTGTAGTATTATGGTGGAATATAAATGTTTCAGTGTTGTTGATTTAAATTCATGTTAGTGATTAGAAGAACATGAAATTCAGAGGCCTAAAATTATAATTGTAATATTGTAAACATAAAAAAGATAAAGTCTTTTCATAAACAGTTTTATTGCAGCAAGTAACAATAATAGAAAAATAATCTGCATAATAATAAATAGCATTCATATCATTCATAAATAAAAACTGGGATAAAAAACTACAAAACTAAAAATTGTTTTTCTGTAATATCAAACAATCATATGGTAACATACAATAGTTATAGCACAGTGCTGCTAAGAACAAACAAAAATCAGATAAATAAGTGCTTGTGATTTTGAGTGTGAAACTTTGAACAACTCAAATCCTCTTTTCCTAAGATGTATTTTTGGTAGAAAGAACTAAAAATAAATCAGTTTCTAAAAAGATCAGACCAGAATATGACTGGCATGTTGTTTTTAAAAAACTAAAATGGTTTATTCCATTTCAACAAACATGGCAGTACATTTAAGTAATACTAATATATAAACATTTGAAGTTTGTTATATATTGATACTGCTAAACAGTTCAAACAGAACAGTATACAGAAAATATATAGCAAAGAGATCTTCTAGACAACATGGAAGACACAAGTGAATCTTTTTTAAGATCCACTACCTAATGTTGTTACAATCAGCTCACAGATACAGATCTTTGGCAAGTTGAGATATAATCTTATAAACTTCCAGGCAATATACATAAAGAGTAAGCACTGATACATGTCTAATTTGCTTTGTTAATATTTCCTGCTTAGTCTCTAGCAATATGCTTTGTTATTGTTCACTCTATAACATGATTAAGACTGAACATGCCCTTTAAACACATGTAAACATGCTAAAGGTTTATCATGTAAATAGATCAAAGACTGTTCCTTAAGAGTCTTGGTTTAAGAATACAAATATAGTTACTAAGTAACTCAGCAATAGAGTCAAGATGTTTTCCTGAACTCATATAAACATCAATACAATAGCTAAGGAAGAATGTGTGATTGATTTAAACACTTTGACATGCATCAAGTAGAAATGAAGGGATAAGAAAACTAAACTTATATATCAATGGAAATACATGTTAAAGAAAATAATGACACAACCTTAATGATGGTCATGAAAAGTTGCCATAAGGAAGACTACTAAAGTTTAGGGAAAACATTGGATATAGAGAGCATTAATAATAGACAGAGACAGATCATAAATATGAATGAAAGAGAGAACACAAGCAATGGATGCAGAGAGAACAACAACAATGGACAAATAGAACATGAACAAGAAATGGAAAGAAAGAAAAAACAAACAATGGATATAAAGAACATAAAAAGGTGGGGAATGCATGTTAACAAATTACCTTTCTTGGATTTGGATGGATGCAATGCATAACTTTATACACTATAGCCATAAGATACAACAGTCAGTGTCAACAAAGCACATTGTTTTGAACAGACTAATGTCACATTTCTCCTTCTTCCTATCAACATCTCCAGCATCAGGAGCAGCAGAAATAGTAGTCTTACTGATATTGAGCTGTTTCATCTCGTAATTCCTTACTGGCTAACTTCAGTACCTGAAATACAGAGAACATGTCTTGTTTACATCTCTCACTTGCACATAGCTCCAACAATTGTTGCAACAATAAGTCAATGCAATGTAGTAACCTAGGCTTAACTTTGGTGATGTTACAATAGAAAAAATGATTGTAAGGACAATTTGTAGAAGCTTCTGATTTGGGTTGCAGTGATTGAATGTTCATTTACTATTATTTTATGTAATACATTAAAAGGAATAGTTAAATTAATAGAATATTTGGAGCTGTATATGCAAAAAAAACAAGGCATGGATTTAGGAACAGAATCAGCATAGTTCTATAATTCTCTAGTGTATAAAGATAAAGGTTAAAGTATCTGTAAAGAAAGTGTGCTTTTAGAAAATTGTTTTGCAGATTTTTTCAGTGATTGAGTACTTGGCAAATATCTTTGTAACATCTGTCACAGAGGGTATATACATGATAACTATAACACCAACCTGTTCAGTTTCCTTTATATGGCTGTAGTCACTTCTGTTTCGGTCATTTCTATTCCTGTCTTTGTGACGCTGCTGCAAGCAGACACAAGTACACATCTTCACACTTGTTCACCCTAACTATGGTACAGTTTGTAAACAGCTCATACTAAATCATAATGATCTTCACACATCATCATGTAAAGGGGCTTAGAAACATTGCAAGACTCAGAAACTAATAGTACAGAAATAGGCCGACTGACTTGAATCCACACTAAATGCCTAAACCTTATCAATTTGTGCTTGGCAGGACAAAATTTATTCCACAAACTTGCATCTTTCATTACTTTCACCTACTTGTGTCTAGGCAGTGATCTATTTCGTTATAAACACATACATGTTTCATATCAGTGTTCCATTTCATCACTTATACACACTTCTTTCAAATCAGGGGTATACACACACTTCTTTCTGGTCAATGGCTTTTTTCATCATTACCACATACTTCTTTCAGGTCAGGGGTCTATTTCATTACTAGTCCCAGGCCATGTTAATGGCCATATGACAAATAACTTGTCTTAAAGTGGGATTCAAAAAATTTATTGACAAATGAAACTTTATAATTAAATGTACAGTCAGGATTGCCATTTCTTTAACATAACATATTAATAACTTATTATAAACAAATAAGCTTAAGCACTATTTTTCTAACATTGCCTTAAATTGTATGTCAAATATGCATTTAAAACTAAATGACATTAGTCTTTGATGTGTTACCGCTTGACGCTGATACCAACCTTACCGGTATATTAAACCCTGTCAGAGAAGCAATATTTGGCAAATACTTGTATAGTATAATTCATATACTTCTAGCTAAAAAACATATCAAAGTAAACATTCATTCAATATAAAATACATTCTACAAGACAAATCCTCAAACAACAGATCAATTAAATGCAGGTTTGAGTGTAATGAAAACAATTTGCTAAGGCTCAAGTAAATATAAGGGTAGTTCCACAGCTGCTCAGCCAGGTGTCAGGATATTGTGACTTGCTGCGGTCTTATGGCAGGGATTCAAAACATGTTCTACATATTGAAAGCAGCATTGTATCTGCATCAAGAGAACACTGTTTCAAAACACATGTAACTAACATACTGTTGGTGAGACAATCATCCCCACAAACAAACCAATAAATGTCTTAAAGGCTACTTAACAACAATATGAAATAAAATTGGCCTTTTTGTGAATAATAAAAAGATGCTAGACCATCAACACCATATTTACCCAGGGTTTGGCATCGGGTGTGCCCATGGACTCTCGGATAGTGTGGTGACTCACAGATCCTATCTCTGTAAGACTCAGTGTATCAAGGTACCTGCAAATATACACCTTATAACTCATACCATATCGTGCTATATTTGTTTATGCCCCATATGAGATTTTTAGGTACAGCACAAACAATATGACAAAGTATCCAATGTACTGAGAGTCAGAGCAGCAGATAACAGCAGATCCTGATCAGGTAGCTTTCAGCGGAAACTGGCTTATCTTGATTGGCCTAAGCCTTATGAGACGGCTTAGCAGGAATGGCGTTAACAAGAGTAAACAAGAGTTATAATCATTGACAGCATGGTCCTACCTAGGAAGAGGGGCTATTTGTTTAAAATTCAATGCAAAGGTTACATATTGCTAGAAACTTGGCAGCAAATAGTGATATTAATAGATATTATATAATTATAAATACTGAAATGATAGCTATTATGGAGAACTGGCTGATCTGGATCTACACTTTTTGCCTAGATCTGATCAATTCCTGTAAACAGGTTAAGAACTAGGCTTTAACCCACCTGATGCAGGAATCCAAATCATTATTCAATCTCATCTCGTATTCTTCATTTTCTTTTTGAAGCTCTCTGTAACAGTGAGATAAAAAAATATCAACATGGCTTACAATGTCAATAATTATAAACAACAAGAGTGTGTCCTTTAAAATGATAGATAACAGAAACACACTCACAATTATTTTAACGAAATACATAAAAAAACACCTAATTTGTTAAATGAGAATACAATATACTTTCATTCAGACAATCAGTCTGTTGTAATGTAATGACAGATAAGCTCAATGAAGAGATGTTTGTAAAACAGACATGCCCCCCTCCCTTTTCACCCAATGACCAACAATAAAAACAAGTAAAAACATTTTTAAGGTCACTGTGAACTTGATCCAGGTATTGAGCCAAAATGAAAAGGCACATTTCTAGTGCTGCATTTTTGCATGTATATACTGCTGCATATTTCTACTGCTGCTCTTTTGGCTGATCTTCCACGCAAACCATCAAGCACAAAAACCATTAATTGTTCAAATTTAAAGAAACATTAACAAAGCCTAAAAATGTACTATAAATATGTTAGTTCCTTGCCAAAACTCTAAACAGCTATTGCCGCAAATTCCCCTGTAATCATGCATTCAAAGAACTGACTTTAAATACATGTACTTACAAATCATAGAAGTTCACAACAGCTTATGAATCAAATTCTAAAAATTGTTCATTCATGTTCCTTTATAGGATTTGTGGTCAACATGGAATACATGTAGTAGAAACATATAGCAGCATTTAATAACTATGAAAATGGATCAATTTATGTTTCTGATTTATACTAACACAATCCTCCTCTGTAGAAATCCAATTTGTTCCGCCATCTTGTTTCTAGATTCCCTCATACGCTCCTCGAAGGCTTGTCGAGCTGCATCCTTCAGAGAGTGGATATTCTGTTTGTGCTTAAATGCAGGTTCATACTGAAAACAAAGGGAACATTTACCATTAGCCAGCACTAATTGTACGTCATATTATAGCAACAGTTTTCTATAATAACAAAACAATGTTGATAGAAACAGAGCAGTAAATAATGCAGATCCTGCAATTAAGAAGTAAATAGTGCAGATCCAGATCAGACAGCTACTGAAGATTTCTGTTTAAAAAGTTTCTGTCTATGTTTTCATTTGTCAACAAATTACTGATGCCTGTATGATTCATGCATATTTGCCTAGTTTTTTTGTGTGTGTATAAGCTGAGCATTCATAATAATATTGATTTATAAAAGTTATAAATGAGTTCAAATTTACAATATTTAATTTTAACAAATTAATGATTAATACATGTATATCTTAATGCATAAACTAAGCTAAGAAATAAATTATCACAGATTGGGTTGATTACACAGACAACCAAAAATATATAATTGAAAAATCACATGTTTATTTTCACTCCAGGATCAAATTAATTCCAGTGCCTGTATGAATTTGAATTAAAAATTCATACATTTTATTTTTGGACATATCCAAATTATGCATTTTGTTATGACCTCCACTGTGATCAGTTTAATAACAAAACTTGACATTATATTTCGACTAAATACTTTTGAAAATTTGAGTTTGTATGGATAAAAACAAGCAAAATGAAAGTAAGTTGGAAAATATGTATTGATGATAAATAGTAATGTTGTATTGAAATATTGAGTTACTATGTGTTTTCAATTCATTATAACAATAACTGATAGTTTTAAAGACATTTAATAATTTATATGGCATTATTTTATAACTGAATTTTTTCATAACATGAACTTTAAAGTAATGTGGTTGCAAATAAGGACTAGTTTGGCAAAGATGGAACCAAAAATAAATGAGAACAAATTGATAACATCCCATGAATTACTCACCCTTTCCAGTTCCTCGGCCCCTGAAGGTTTTGGTAGTGGTCTCACAGAAATATTGTCCAAGGTCATAATGTGGGTCATCCTTAACAACTCATTTCTGTACATTGGATCTCGATCAATAGGGTTACCCTGAAGTAGAGTTGACACAAAAACAGATTGATTACATAACTTTTGCAAACAAAACAATACTGGATATTTTACAGGTAGTCTTTTTATCTTGATCTCTTAGCATTTAACAGGCAATGAAGTGAGTTACATACAGTTTGATTAGATACATACAAACATCATTTTATATGTTGTGCTATAAATTGATATTTGTATACATATTTACTCTCAATAAAAAAAAAAACTTGTCTTGAGACTTACATACAAACTGAGGACCTCTAGCCTACTAAGCTGTGCCAGGATGTCGACGGTGTTGTGGAGGGTAGTGATGTGGTTGTCTGACAGGTTCAGCACTTGGATGTAGAAACAGCTGGTCAGTGGGACTGCATCAGCCTGCCACATGATATACCAGGCATGTCAGAAACAGTTCTCTCGACTAGCAACAAGTTAATATTTTGCTTTGATTGGATGCATTATGCATAATAATAATTGTAATGGAAGTGTCCAGCTATTTTTTGTGGAGCAAGAGCCCTGATATTTACATGGCTAGAACAATAGAGGAGCTGTAAATGGCTAAAAATATTCCTTTTGATGAATATTTTTATCCAAATAGCACCCAAACTTGTGCAGAAAGATTTTTCATTTTTTAAAAAGCATGTCCATATATAATCATGTGATGAATAAATATTGACAAACCAATATTGCAATACATGCAGTTCCTCTATTATCACCTTAATAAATACATTTGTAGTTGGCATATTTAGAGGATTATGAGGCAGTCAGGAACAATAATAAGTATTAACTGAATTAGAACTTCTTGTAAGTTTAAAAAACCTAAGTTAAATAACAATCATCAAATATAGTAGAAAAATATCCAATATTATTTACACAAGACTTATCTGTATGTATATATAGTGATTATATATGTTTTTGTACATGTTTTTAGTATCAACACGTTAACTTTATATAAAATCTTTTGGACAACATGTGAATCAAGATCAATATAACTTACAATGTCATTCCTCTGGGCGTACAACTCTCTCAATCTAGGTAGTGACTGAACACCATCCAGGGAACGTATCTATAGAAATGAAATACATGTATAGATATACAACCCAATCTAGGGTTAAAGATTATAAAACTTTGAGATGGAACCTGTAATAAATCTTGAGCATCTGATTGGATAGATTTCAAGTTTTATTTTATTACAATCAATTGAACTAACTGTCTTAAACTCAAAAACTCCAATCTAGGTAGCAACTGAATATTATCCAGGAAATGTATTTATGAAAACAAAATATAGGCATACATCTCTGTTAATCATGGTAGCAAGTGAACACTATCCAGGGAATCAAAATATCATTGGTAAAAGGATGTTTAGTTGCAAAGATGAGAAAGAAAGGTGTTTCTAAATGGTTATCAGTATGTTATCAAGACTTAATGCACATGTGTTTTTTGCTTTGCATATTAAAACCCCACCTTGGAGTATATCCCCAAAAAGCCTTTTAAATGATTTGTTTAAATTTGGTAATAAATACCCGGCAGCAGTATATATCGTTGCATCATTTTTGCCAAAACTTAAGTGCAAGGAAGCCATATCCTCAGGTCAAACATGTGTCAATTGCATTCCTGTATCACACCAAGCCACTGTGACCTGTGTTATGTAACACCAATTCATGGGTCAATAATTCTCATCGCTGATAAGAAAAATAAGCGGTGAGTAACCTTGAGTACAGCAAGTAATTACAAACCAGACACCACAAATCTTATTTAGCCTAACTCCTCGCTAAAGACTATTCACTGTACATTTGCTAACAATCACCTACAGTTGTCATGACGACGTGTTATGACAAGCTTACGAGGGACTGTGTAGAGAGCAAGGAATGTAGAAAGTAACTTACCATAGGTTCTTATAAAATGTTTACTGCAGAATATTGATCTATATTTTCAGACACTTCTAGCAAAAATGCAGACAACTAGAACAATAAGATATTGTGACTTTTCTTTATACACGTTGTACACTGTTGTAGTAGTATGAGAATAGTGATAATAACACAAACAAAGTTTATAGCAAAATACTGATTGATATTTTTAAAGATTGGCCGCCCAGCCAAAATACGGGTTTGTTCATAGATTCCCCACTCTGGATGATATCCCCCATGCTTTGATCCATGGGGTCATGGGGTATATTCCGCAAAATACAGTAATTAAAGATGTTTATAGATGTACAACGACAAAAAGTGTTTATCAGTAAATTAGCTTGTCTAATGAAAACAAGCATATCACATATACCATCCTTATACATGTACCAAAATCCATGCTACCTCTGAACAAAATCATATGTATGGCCTTCTAAAGATGTAATTGTGCCTTTCCTTTTTGGCACATAGGTTTAACATATATTACAGATGTACCACTCAACTGACATATTTCATATATATAACAACTTATACAATACAGAGTGTTATATCTTTTTAGAATAGAGTTATTATTAACTTAAATATAGACTGAAAGAAAACTTCAGTTTAGAGCAATAATTAAATGTAAGTAGTATGAGTTACATCCCCATAAAGTGATATTAAGTAAATTCAGTGAAAGTACAAATCTAGATAAAATCATACCCTGTAGGTCTAATCTGCAAAGTCCATTTAACAATGCAGACAAATATCAAAATAACCCAATGACCATTTTGGCAAAATATGAAAAAAAACTTAGATTATATTGACAGAGTGGATACCCAAAATTATTTTCACTTGGTGGACAAATACCACCACCCCAGTTTATTATCAATTTAAATCACATTTAAATAAAATTTTGCACATATAACATTTTCAATTTTTAGATTTGGATTAACATTGTGTAAATAATATGTGTCAATGCATACAATCTGATTAAAGTAATAACTGTAACATTATGATATAGGATTATATGTTATAACTGTCAAACCAAATATCTGGTCAAATCAAACTGCAGTGTAAAATGATTGAAGGCGTGGTATTTGTCCACCTATAACACTTTGTTATGAAGTGAAGAGTACCACCTAAAATGGTAAAAAGTAACTTCAGAGTAACCTGACTTTAGATTTGCCTTAGAGCAAAAAGGGTCTTTAGTATAGAGTGAAAAGTAACTTAAGTAAAGACAAGTATCAAATGTTTTGAGGGAAAACTATTATTAGTACAAACATAAGTGAACGGTACGTAAATACTGAAAGTATTGAGTGAAAAGTATTATATTTATAGAGAGACAGGTATCATAAATATTGAGTGATTTTTACTTTTTTGTATGAAGTGATAAGAAACCTCATAACAGTATTGTCAAAGCATATTCTCTTCGAGGGAAACCAGTGACTGCTTGTTGCTTTTTCTACATTCATAGATTACAATAAATTGTGTACCTTACAGGTGGTGTTGGTTTGACAGACTGAGTTAAATATATTAATGGATTGTTAAGCTGGATGGGTCAAACCTTCTAATAACAATGTTTTGGTCACATGGAGACAGTATTCCTGTACAGCAAGATGGTGCTGCCTTTTTGCCAATCGACCGTTCCAAGGCAATAACTGTTGGGTTTGCTCTGTTTGCTTAAGAACTCATCACAGATTTGTTCTTATTTTTACATTTGGCTTGCATGTTAATACTTTTGTACTGTGCCTTTTTGAATTGTGCATATGTTGCAATGCTCACAGGACTTTGTCACATTTCTTTATTCACAGTGACTGCAAGTCAAACAATAATTTAATACCATACCAAATTACATTGAGGTGACACTTGGTCAAGTTTTGCCATTCCTTATACCAGTTTTCTGGGTGTGAAAAAAAAAATGCCAGAACTATTATTGATGACGTTGGGGATTTACCTGAGAAATAACTGATAAACACAATGCAGTAAGTAAAGAAATTATTGGCTGAGTGTGGAAAAGTATGTACACCATTTTTCAGATTTAATGAAATAAATGTCACTTTATCAATTGCTGTAACAAGAAATCATATGAAATATGTATAGTGGGGCCATAGCTAAGATACCAACAACTTGAAATGGTCAATAAGGTCTAGAACTACTATTATAGGATGAGTGTTTCCAGAACAAACCTCATGACACTTCAAAGACAGTATTTGGGGAATTGCACTAGGGATTAATGTCAATTTAAATTGACACAAAAGTAAAGAAAAATGCAAGATGTACCTTGTTGTTGCTGATATTGAGGACTTGCAGGTTAATCATACTTGGCATGAATGACATGTCTTGCAGCTCGTTCATGCTCAAGTTCAACTCCACGAGTGATTCACTGGCAACCAGATTGTCAATCCGACGGATAAAATTGTGTGACAGGTTCAGCGAATAGAGAAACTTCAACAGTTCGATGCCAATGAAACTGAAATAGTAACAAATATAATAATATGATGTGTTTGAAGATGTTATACACACAGTGAACAAACAAATCACATGGTATTTTATAAATCTGCATGGTCCATGAGTCCAAGTTGCCTTATAAACATAATAAAATAAATTATAATTAAAATGCTGATTGTGGTGAAAATTGCTGCTGTTGTGGTGTAACAAATACATACTTGCTTATCCTGTTTAGAGATGCATTCAGTTCACGGAGGTTTTTGAAATGTTTGATTCCAGCGTGATCCAGTGCCTGAAGTTCATTGAGGGAAAGATCCAGGCGAACTATTCTGGATGGTGTCTCAATCACTGAGGCCATCCTGGGCAGCATCCCTCTGGGGATTTGAAAAAGGTATCATTACACCAAATTATCTATTATCCATCAGCTGGTTGAAAAGAAGCACACAAAAATGGCTAAGAACAAAAATTTCAATGACTGGGTAAAAATCGAACAAAATCTCTAAGGAAATTATCTATAATATGCAAGTAATACCCCAAACTGATACTGGCAACATAATCATAGAATTTTTCAAAGAAGTGTTTGTTTTCTTCAAATGTAAATTAACTTTATAAACCAGAAAATATTACTTTAACATGTAATTTAACTTTGAAATCAATGGTATACCATTACTCAATTAAACAACACAAGCAACATACACTTCTTTTCCCCACTGAAAGTCATAGTCAAGTTTCTTCAGTTGGCACATTTTCAGGTCCAGTTCAAAGTACTGTCCACCTGTTTCTAGTCTCCAGTTTGGGAGGATTGTTTTTGTGGGGTGACACCTTCTCTCAACAAAGTCTTCCTTCAACAAGGTCCCCATTGTTTCAGTCTATATTCAAAAACACTAGAAAGTAAAGAAAAATGTTACAAGAGAAGCACAGCTTATGTAAGTAGCAATAACTGCTTAAGCATAACAAAACCAGTTAATTAAAGAGCAAAGCGGATTGCATTTAATTCAGACTTGTATCTGGCTGACAAAGAGAATATTGCTAACATCATGAAGAGTAGACAGTTAAGACAGATGGGACACCTGGTCAAGAAAGACTATTAAGACTGGTTTAAGAATGAACCACACAGTCCTGGTCCTTAACCATTATGTAGCAGACTGAAGGAGACATGGCAAAATATTACACAGGAAAATTTGGCTTGGCTTCATCTTTACCTGAAGAATAAAAGTGACAAGAAAGCTTGGAAATAAACTTTCAGGAAAAAAGTCCATCCTAGTAAATGGAAATGACACTCTAACTGAATGATGATAGTGATAATGATGATGATGATGATGATGATAAAGATATTTTTATAAGATAATTATGTGCATCTTAGTAATGTGTGGTCAAAATATTTTTAAAATGTTTAAATAGTCACTTGGGTAATAATCACACCTACTGCACCCGCTACATTTAGTCACTTGGGTAATAATCACACCTACTGCACCCCAAAACAATACTGTGGGTTGTAGTCTAATTCCAGGATAAAATTCCTATCAAATATTCATTCTTACACCAAAATTACTAAAAAAATCATAGCCTGCAATAATTTCTTTTTATAAAAAAAAAATGTTGTGATCAATTCATTCTATTAGTCTAGAAACCCCCAGTTGATAGAATTATGTTCCTTTAAAATAGAGGGGCCTTTTGATACTAGGTAATAATGAGCCAATTTTAGGGTTAATTTTTTTATAAAATGTATCAATATTTTAGGAAATGGTATAATTAGATAGATTAACATAATGGATAAGTGCTGAATATTTTACAATGACTGAGAAGCTGAAAGGTAAGTCTTCAGTGGATTCAAACCACATACCTCCCCAATTGTCAAGTATTCTACCAAATGAGCTATAGAGGCTTTGTGAAATAAAATCTTCTAGTGAAACTGCTTCACACCTCCCTCTTTAAAGAATCCGATTCACAATAATCTAATATCTTGTTTTACTCTACAGCACCTTTGCAAATGACAACCAAATAAAGAAGTCATATTAGTATATGACTGGTAAGTTATATTCATGTTGTTACAGCTTTGTTTAGTTATAGCTGTATAAACTATTCTGAAAATGTGACATTGAAGATTACTTATATAATGATGCTCAAGCATACTGAAATTAATGTGCTGGGTGCTATGTGAAAGTATGCTTTTGAAGACGATTTATAATGGTAATTATTATGGTCATATGAAATGGATCAAAGACATACTGTACATGTACATTGTAGTCTATATGAAGAGCGCAACAAACAATTAAAATTAAATTCATCAATATCATTTAACAGTTTGTGAACTAAAGGTATTGTTCAGATAAGTATAAAAACATAATTTTACTTAATTTATAAATGGTTAAAAACTAGCCTGTCATATTAACAAACAGCTAGGTTTATCAATTGACAAATACACAACAGAATGCCCCAGGGAGATTTTCACACCTAATTATCACCCCTCAATGGGGTCCTCCACACTGAACAATAGGCCTACCATAATCCCTATATAGATGGTACTTTCGATCCAAAAATGGTACATTAAGTCCTGGTACATTACGGTAATGGTACATTAAGACCAGCACCCAATTCAAATTACCAAACCGTGCTGTACCTACCTATAATGGCTATATCCGTTCTTAAGAACTCGAAATACTTTAAAATATATTGGAATTTATCATTTTTGGCAAAACGATTTAAATGCAATTAATTCAGCTTTTCTGAATTAAAATATATGTTTCCACGGCTGTTACTTTTATTTTAAAATGTATATATCAAGAAAATATGTCTGTATTCTTGTTACTGTTTACATAAGGGGAATAACTCTGAAATACTTGAGGTGCAGCGTACATTTCGCACGATCGTAAATACTGGAATTATTCGTGCCAGTATTAAACTTGATAACAATGTACACGTGTACCCTAATCACTGCATTGTTGAAATATTGCAAAAAACACTATCTACTTTTCTCTTTGTATTCAATGTGACTTTAACGACAATATATTAAAAGCTTTAATATTATAATGAAGTAAAATGAAATCATCCTACTGCTCTTTACTGAAATTCATGTGCTAATTTTGTACTAGGTCTACATAATCAATAAAAATCTGTACCTTTTTATTATTTTAAGTATTTTTGGGTTGTATTAAACACTGTGTAAAGTTATTCAGTAGATAGTCCACTACATTTGTTGTACTTCAAATCTTTTATTTCTATAGAAAGCTATTTGGTAGGTTTGTGGCGCCATGTATGGTTGTAAGGAAGAAAAACACAATTTAAATTAAATTGTTTTAATCAATCAATAACAGCAGCTTATGTTCTGTACAATATTAAATTACAATACGATAAAAGACAACAAGACTGAAAGGAGGATAAAATAAAGTATGAGTTTAAGTTGGAGTCTTTATAAGAGTTAACAGAAGACAAGACACAATGCTTGAAAGGCTACAATAATGAATATGTTAAAACATGATAAAATATGACATACCAGGAGTTACTCGAAATAATTATTACCAAATAGAAACAAAATTCTTGGAGGAAAAGGGGGTTATTTGTTACTAAGACCATTTTGGTTCAATATTCAAATTAAAACAAGTCATTACAAAGTTGCAAAACCTTCTTCATGTACTGGTTTCAAAAGTGAAATTTCTGACAATTCAAATGACAATGAGTTGGACATTAAAAGAGTAAAATATATACTTAGCAATTTGACAATATTAAAATACTAAAGGAACAACACAAACTGCTTCGTAAGCAAACTTATTGTTTCATTTGACCTTCTATTTTGTTATATCAACAAATACCATATAGTGAATTAGTGAAAGTTTAAAATAACCAAAGCAAAATTAGTTGTGATACAAAACATTACATGAGAACAGTTCTTCACACAAAAAGAAATATTTGTTAACATCGAAAATAAAAGAAATATTGCTTAAATGATTTTTATTGCTTTTAACACACATGGATAAAAAACATAGTGATCTAATAAATGTTTCTTAACATGATTTATAACCCTGTTTATTTCAACACGGTTGTGATCTAATAAATGTTCCTTAACATGATGTATAAACCTGTTTATTTCAACTCAGTCTCACAATCATTGTTATTTCACGTGTCAGGAAACTGACATGCAGTCATCTTGTGCTGTAGATATGTCAGAGACAGAAATAACTAAGTAAAACATTTCATTATACAATCTAAAAGCTTACAATATGTTTGAAGCAATGCTTCATAACTGATGTTCTAACAGGAAGCATATGGCATTAGACTTGACATACTATATTGTCATCCACAATATTTAGGCCAGTTTGGTATTCAACAGATAATCAAGACATGGGTTGTGTAAAATGAAGACAGGTATGATAATTGTTATGCCAATAATGTTGTAACTTTCAGCTGATCTTGTTTAGTATTCACAACAGGACATTTGATGCACTAAACAGCAAATACTAAACTAGTTCTGCCAGGAAATGTGAGCTGCCGACTTCGAAGACATAAGATCAACAAAATATGGCAGATTTGACCACTTACAAAATTTTCAATTTGTGCCCGCTCAGCAAGACTTGGTATCTACAGATAAAATCCTTAAGCAATAAGGGTATTCATGTCTCCAAAATTCTGCAGCTGGTAAACACATGATGTTCACACACAATGGCAAGAAGTGTGAAACATTTTGAACACAGCATTAGTAGCTACTTGTTGTCAAAACAACATGAAAGTACATGTAAATGCATTTAGTCACACAACCTTCACAAGGAAATGTGTTTTCCCATAGAGTATTATTAGTAGACAGATTAGCCTGTATCATGACTAATACTATTTCTACAATATCACTGGACAGCAAAGAATAAAAGCTCTAAACACTGGCAGTTTATTTAAAGTAAAATAACATTTGCAAAAAAACAGCTTTGAAAACTATCGCTATAGTTTAGCAAAGCAGATTTTTTTAAATGTCAACCCAGATCACTTGCAGTAAAATTTGCAAATTTTAACAGATTAAAATTTGCCAGTCAGTTTCTGTCGTTTGGCATATGTATCAGCGTAGTGACCACCGAGACCCTGCGAGTGCTGGCCAATGTAATCTCCCTCAGGACTTGGCTCTGGGGATGGCAAGATGTGGGCGGAGCTTCGTTTCTGACCCTGGGGCGTGCCCTGCGTGGTAAGATATGAAACATGTAAGTATTCTGAACTATTTTATTTAAAGCATGACGAATTAACAATGGCTTTTGTCAAAGAGTTGTTACACCTCATAACATTTACGTTTTTTTATTTGATTGCCCTGTTATTTGAACTTCCTTGTGAAAGCCATAGTTAGGAATTATTAAACAAAAATTTTGTAGACATCAGTGTCACAACTGCTTTTTATGTTTATAAGGTAATAAAATATGTTTGGCTACAAGGTCCCTGGTGCAATATATTTTGGTCCACATATAATGGCACTAACCAGGATGCCAGGGTTTCCTATTGGTGGTAGGGGAGGTCCCATCAAACTGGACTTCCCTTGGTTCATGCCCAGCCCAGGCACAAGCGGGGGTCCCGACTTCACATCCCTTATGGGCCCACTGTTAAGAGCACTGGCACGGTAGATAGAATTATCACTGTTAGCCAGGCCTTTACTGAACCCAGTGGAGGAGTAACGACCTGACCCGGGAGTCGAGTCTGAGTAGTTACTGCTGTCTCTGCTGAAGCCAGATGAACCCACGCTGCCTTTACTGGTCTCATAGGAAGATAATGAATCTGAAACAGAATAAAGATTGCATTAAATTAACCTATTGAAAATGACTAGTCTTCAAAAATTTGCTTTACTAAAGAATATTTCTCCATCTTTAAGATGAACAGAAACTTTGCCAGACTAAACTGACCCAATTAATTATTCCCCTTTATTTAAAGGAGATTTTCATTTATTTAAACTTTTTACAACATATGCCAAATAAGAATCAGTTTTAAGCAATTTGTTAAATAACACACAATTTGTAGCTTAACTTGAAAATTTGGAAAAACAAAACAAAAACATCATCAACTAAAACACTGATCACTGAATGTCCTTACAGGAAATGTCAGGAAAAACTACACCAAATCTTAGCCTAACTCAATATATTTTGCACTTCAGCTATTCAATAATGTTAGATATTGTGTATTGAAAACATGGAAATATTAATAAGCAAGCATAGCCTCTGGAAATTAAACTTGGTTAAGGCTGGAGGACTAAAATGTTTTGTGAGAGTTAAGAGTTGTTTTTTCAAACTTACTACTGGAACTGTATCCTCCAGTGTTTCCTCCACTGGACACGTAACTCCCTGATGATGATCCGTAGTTCCCATTTCCTGACCCATAATTCCCTGTGGATCCTCCATAGCTCCCTGTGGATCCTCCATAGCTCCCTGTGGATTCATAGCTCCCTCCAAAGCTGCCAGCGTTGCTGCTGTAGCCACTGTTGGAACTGTACCCTGCACCAAAGCTGTTGTAACTGTTGGCCGAGTTAAAGCCCGACTCTGATCCGTAGTTCCCTCCCCCAGACCCACCATAGCTCCCATAGTTATCACCACTCCCCTCGTCATAGCTATTACCTCTGTACCCTGATCCATAATCCCTCGTGTTGCTGGAGTCATACCCAGATCCACCATACCCTTGGTAGTCGTTGCCATAGTTACCATACCCTGCCCGTGCCATGTACTCCTCATACTGTTGTTTATATGCCGCGGCAGCTCCTGCAGCGTAGGCAGCTGCCTGCTGGGCAATGTTGTTGTAATCTTTATCCTTAAAAGACAAAAAAAATACAATGAACTTGGGGAAAAAAATCATAAAAACATCACTAATGGCTGTCAAAAAAGAACTTTCAAAATACTCTAGAAACCATTATAGAGACTGATTGTTTTACTCTATAGTTCAAGGAAATAAAGTAATACACAGTGACAGTATATATGATATCACTTACTACATTAAAACAAAAAAACTATATCAAAAACTGTATTTTCCTTACAATTAAACTTTGCCCAAAGCAAAGCAAAGCAAAGGGGTCAATTAAAACAAGAGGGCCATGATGGACCTTAATCGATTACCTGATGACAGAGGCTTTTAGTAGGTTCAAATCTGGCATCAAGTAATTAAGTTATTTACTTTAGAAATCTTTGGTGAAGGTTGGACCATTAGTGTGGCCTCTGGGTTGATAACATTTTCTAGAATTTTACCAAGTAACCTTCTGAATCCACATGACCTACTTCAAAACATATGTAAGATTTCTTACTGGCAAACATTCTGGCCAAGTTTGGCGGAGATTGGGATGGGATGGAATTAGTCCGGCATTTTTGCCGATACTGTGCAGCGATATTTCTATCATTATAGCACTGTGGCACTTATGAGGTGCCCAAGGACTGAACCCGGCCTGTCCATTATACTGACACGACGAGTCAGGCGTAATGCTGTCCCATTAGCCCCAAGGGTTAGGAGGGAAGCCACTACTACCAACTTTAAAGTCTTTGGTTTGACCCGCCCGGGGTTTGAACCCATGACCTCCCGATCCGCAAGCCTGATGCTCTACCACCTGAGCTATTGCGGTTGGTTTGGTGAAGATTGGGCCATCAATGTGTTTTTCACAAGGTTTTTCTAAAATATAACCTAGTGACCTACTTTTTGACCCCACGTGACCCAATAATATAATCATCCAAGACCTTATGCAGACAAACAATCTGATCAAGTTTTGAGAAGATTGGGCTATGAATGAGGCGTCTAGAGTGTTCACATGCTTTTTCTAAGTTTTGACCTAGTGACCTCTTTTTTGACCCCACGGGACCTAATAACGAACTTGTCCAAGATTTCATGCAGACAAACATTCTGACAAAGATTGATGAAGATTGGCCTATAAATGTGGCCTCTAGCATGTTTACAAGCTAAAATGTTGACGCCGGACGCCCGATGAAGCGGTGAGACACAAGCATATAGGATGAGTAGCCAATAATAGGGAATGAACTCAAATATTAGCTTTAAGATCACCTTGACCCAAACACTTGCAAACATTTTTTGTTGTGTGACACATTTTTAAGTGCATCTCTCTAAGTGGTTAATTGATTGAAGTACTGAAAATAGATGTTTTGTCTGAGACAGAAAAATGCGACAAGCTGGGGAGAAGTATGTACACAGAAACAGACAGATGGACAGATAGTGTGACTGCTATATGTAGACCTTTGGAGGCACAAAATGTTATATTACCACTAGACTGGAAGGTTTCAGGTTCAGTTCCTATGCACTTCCACAATATATATAATTACTTAATTACAATTACTTAATATTTATTTAAATAATACGTGGTGTTTATTAAAATGACAAACACTATCATTGAAGGACATGGTATGAAATTCTATGCACACTTACATCAGAACGTCCCTCATTGGACATTTTTCTCTTTACACCTCCATCATAGCCAGAGTCCCTGTGACTGTTGCCCATCCAGCCCTGGTTACCTTGGTTACCATAGTTGTTGTTGTCATTTCGTGTGTTGTAGTCATTATAACCTTCATTGTAAGCACTGTTGTAGTCATCATATCCACCCTGACACAGAACACCATACATGGGAACAGACCTGACACACGATACTGACCAGCCACATTATCTACTGTATGCTATTACACTTATTAGCTGTCATCAGTGATATTAACTTAGTTTATGCCTTATTTATTATATTTATTTAAACCTGTGTATAAAACTTATATAATTAATAAATATCACAATTCATCCAAGAAAAAAAATCAAGACTCATTCTGTAAAAATAAAATCCTTTCTTATGTATTTGAAATACAGTACATTGGAACAACACAATTATATACATTAAAGTGAGATCTGGCTATTTTGGTGGCAGAAAACCAATAAACAGTCTTGGTAAAACCACAGGTCTGCTGCAAGACTGTTACACCATAAAAAATGACACTATGTAAAGAGGAGTAATCATAAAACCTAAAATAAGTGAACACATTACTATGATGGAACTAAGTGAGCAGCTTTGAAGAAAATTGCTACTACCCTTGGTAAGAAAGTATATAAGCAGCTTTTTTAAAATCATTATTAGTTTAAGTAAAAAGCAAACATCATAGTACAGTAAAGAAAACAAGCCCTTGAGGCAATACCTGGTACCCAGAGTCGTCATACCCTCCTCCGTGGTTACTGCCCTGATTCCCGAAACCTCCCTGGCCCTCCTTGGGGCTGGATAGTGGTGGCGTGGGTAGGAGACCATCCCCTTTATTGCTGAACAAAGACGAGGGTCCTTTACCCAGCAGTGGGGCTGGAGGGGTGTTGTTGTTGGGGCTTGTCTTTGGTCCACCTGCAATGACAAACAGTGATTTATCAAAAGTGTATTAACATTTATAAAAACAGTTCATGCATTTTATGTGAAACCAGTGTGAAAAACAAAGAGCAAACATGTAATGTCAATTTCATAAGAACAAAACCATTAACCAGTATTTAAACAAATGCATAAATGTTGTCAATCCGTTTTATAAGGGTAATTTCAGAACTGCAAGTATAAAGTCTACTAACATATGCCATTAAAATTTGTTTACTTTTTGGGTTTGTCATCCAACCAACAGTATTTCAGTTCTCTATAGACGGTGTCCTCTTGAAGCAGATATAAAGTTGCCTTTAATATGTTTAGCATGCCATGAACACCACACCCAGTCACATTATCCTGTCATCGGGCCAACCAGTCGTGGAACTACTTTTATATCTGCTTGAGCGCTGGCAAGGGAGCTATACCACTATTGCTTTTAATGACTTTGGTATGTTGCGGCCTGGGGGTCTTCAGTACCTGGAGCGGACGCTCTATCGATTGCGCTACCTGGTCCAGTCAGCCATTAAAGTGAAGCAGCAATGTAACTGCTTGACGTTAACAGCGTTTCCAGAGCACTGAAAGATGCTAAACTGTTACACACAGTAGAATCCAGAACACAAAAACTATTACCTAATCCACCTTGCAAGGGCCCTTGCATAGGTCCTGGAAAGTTCCCCAGCAGCCCTCCACCTGGCTGCTTGGATTTGTTGGCAAACAGAGCCTCAAGAGGGGCAGACTGTCCAGCCATACCCAAACCGCCTGCTCCAGGCTTCTTGTCATTCATCTTCTGCATAGCCATGGCCTTAAACATACAATAAATAAAATTAAAACAGATGATTACAGTAAGTAAAATATTATTGTTGAATGGTATGGTAAGAAAAATTAAAACCAAAACTAAATGAATAGACAGGTGAATACAGCTCAAGAAACAATTGATACTATCTTAATTAATCAATCAATGCTATTCCTTGACCCATTTACTGCTATTGATATGTGCTTCCTATATGCAATAAAAAATAAAAGCTGTCAACTTTCTGCTTGGTACCATCCTGACTAAATTTCATTTTTTGCCAGATTTTGTTGTTGAAGATAAAAACAAATTTTGGGGGCATCTTTATACTATGTTTACTAACATATTTGCAAAATTTTATAATTATACCTTGTGGCCAAAAAAGTGTATATTTAATTTTGACTCCAACAGTGTTTCTTCTCCCATTTTTGGTAAAAGTGTGAACTTGTCACACATCTGTCACTGTCCAAAGTCGGATGTATCTATACTTCGACAATACAAGTCTTTATGAAGCTCTGCCAGCAAAACGTTAAACAAAAATAATGGTGCAATACGAGTCCATGCTAGCACCTATAATCATGTGTTCACAAAAGCAAAAACATGTGATTGGTCTATTTTTCCAGTGGACTTGCAAGATTCAACATTAAACAACTATGTTATAAACCCACGTGAAACACTGAGCTGTGCACAGTAGAAGAAATTTTTACTGCAAACCAGCTCCAGTTAAAGGCAGCGAACAGATTAACATGCTAATTGCAGGGGCGCTTTTTTTTCAAGGAAAGTTCCACATATATCATACACTACTCTGTTCAGTGTGAGCCTGCCTACCTGTATGGCATTCATTAGGTTGGCTGTGTTTGGCCCCTTGCCAGGCCCAACACCCATGTTGGGCATAGGTGCGTTGCCAAGGAGACCTTGTGGACTGGGCAACTGGCTGCTGGCCTTTGAGGTGATGGAGTTGATCAGTGACTGAGCCATCTTGTTTAGATTTTCCATCAAGGGCTTTGGTCCCGCTACCTGTTGCCCCATCTCCCCAGGAGCCTGGCCTGGTGTACACAGAATATTCAAAATTATTTAACATATCTGTTAATTTTGGCATAAAATATATTAATGTTAATTATTTGAAATATTTGTATAAATATGCCTATGTTTTAATCATAAGGAATGTAATGTGTAACAAGATTTAGATAAATATAAAATAGTAAATGCCCTCAAAATGACAACTTGTACCTACATAGCAAATTAAAAAAAATAATGTAATAACATTTTTACAAAAATACAATGAGCTGTTTTGTAGACTTAAACCTGAATAAATATGACACAAAAGTCCAGAGAAATATCTTCAAGCCTATGACTGGCTACCTAGAAGGCCCATGGAGTGGGTTCTGTCTGACATCATGGCCATCAGGCGGCCTAGGCTACACAGGTAGACCAGGTTCAGGGCTGTGATTGGTCGACCAAGCAGAGTAGGCATGTCAGTCCCCTACTGAGGGAGAGGCTTGTAAGTCTCCACCCTCCCCTTGTGTCAGCAGGTTCTTCAGGATAATGTTTGCCTGGGCAGTCAGTGGGTCACCCAGCAGAGAGACAGGCTCTTGCTTTTGATTTTGCTGTAACAGAAAATTAATACTGCAGACACAATTTTTTTTACTGAAGGTTAAAATTCCACAAACACCAGAAACACAATATTTACTTTTTTGACATTTACCATGTCAATGTGTTACACCTACCCATAATCAACAGTTATGGTTTCTAGTCAATTTCTGTGACTATTTCTTCATCAGCACACAAGGGTTAAGCAAATAAATGTACACAAAATATAACAACAGCATTTTACCAATAAAATTAATTAATAATTTATACAATATTTTAAAGGTAGCATCTGAAAGTTTGGACTACTATTTTGTTTCCCAAACAACCAAATATGGATTGTATTTATATGAAATTTTCTATTTGAGCCATGCTGCACTTAATTTAAACTAAGAAAAACAAATGACCACTTACTTTTAAGATGACTTTTAAATCTTATTGGAAATCCACTTTGATTTTGATATCTAATGATATCTAATTTTAGCAGAGATGCCAATCATACTGATTTGTTTCGAGATTTGTACTCTCAAACATTTGACATTTTTAAATCCATCTTTACTGAGACTAAAGTATGACTTTATGCCCAATTTTAGACTCCTGAACTGGCAAAACATAGCATTACATGCATGTTATATAGGCAAACTGTTGGATACCTGCTTTAAATGAAAGCTGTTCTTTAACTGTCACATTTGAAAGAACTCCAAATGTGAAATGTACAATATCTCAACTTTAACAATATTTTTTTTTTGTTTGGAAAAAAAAACTAAGCAGTGCTTTCATATGATAAAGTTACAATTTATTCCTAAGCCATATTTGACATTCATTTTTAAAGACATGCAACAGAATACATTATTATCAATGCAGGATGGTTGAAACTACATATCTTTATCACAAACTCAAAGAGTAAAGAGCAAGTTTCACAGTGACACAAATGAGTTGCAAAGACTCAAACTGTGGTTCAACACAAAACCTGAAGATTTGTTTGATCAGGAACATACCTGACATTCTTCTTTTGTGGGAATTTTCAGTTTACCAAGTGGATCTGGAACCTGTGGCAAAATAGCAAAAAAGAGTAACCATAACATACTACATATGCTAAATACAAATAATAAATTCTTAATTATTTCTACTTACAATTACATGCAGGTGTAAAAATACATTCTGCTTAAGACTCAGGGGCAAATAGTGCTGATCCTGGTTAGACAGCTAACTGCTGTAACTGGCTGATCTGGATCTACACTATTTGCATATGATTAGTGTTAAGCAGGCTTACAGTTAAATATAGAATTATAACCTTCTGACCTTACACACTGTGAACATAAATATGACACATACTTAAACTGGATATGCATATGGACCTTAAATTAACTGCCTTCAGTAAGACATATTTGTTTTAAGCTTAAAATCAACAAGTCAGTTCCTTACTTGCCATTGTAATGGTCATCATTGTCATGTAAAGTGAAAACTCTTGACAAACAATAATGATAGACTAACACTTTGGCCTCAGCTACATACATTTACAGTTTCAATCCTTTGCCAATCAATTGTCAAAGACATAACAGATCTGAAAAATCTACACAGTGCTTTACAGTGAAAAATAAAAGCGGCACTACAAACCGTTCTGCAGAAGAACACAATAGGCCTGGCAAGCAAATTCAAAGAAATAAATATCTTAAAAAAACAATGTTGATCTATAATGACTGAAAAAAAGTTGTTTGAACAGTTTCAAGAAAACATAAATTACCAGTCCATTTAACAAAGTTCAAAATTGCAAACACTGCCATTACCTCTCCATTATAAGTCCCCTTCTCTCGTGAATCCAGTACGATAAGAGAGAGGAGACCCAGCTGGAGGTTGACATCCATCAATGGGCTCATAGGGATAGTAGGGGCTGGGCCCAGCAGTCCTATAATACACAGTATAGAGCTGACAGTTGCCAGGAACCACCGAACAGTAATGTGTGACTTAGGCTAGATAAAAGTTTTGTATAGGAGGTCATTTTACATATCAATAAGACGACTAAGGCAACGACTCTTGTTGAGGTGAGATGCTTCTAGATGTTTTACAAATATACCAATCCATGTTTAAATCTGGCATTTATACTTGTTTTTTTGAGGTGAGATGCTTCAAGATGTTTTACAAAGATGCCAATCCATGTTTAAATCTGACATTTATACTTGTTTTTTTGAGGTGAGATGCTTCAAGATGTTTTACAAAGATACCAATCCATGTTTTAATCTGACATTTATACTTGTTTACATGCTGAAAACATGGTATTTCAAGTTATATGCAACATGTCTACAAATATTATTTTTGAATGAGGCCCAACTACAATAAATGATATGATACACACTTCATACCATTCTGAATCCTGCAAGCTGTTCATGTTTTGTTTACATAATTGTTGCAATATGTTGACATTTATAACTGTCAGTTACAGATAAGATATTTAGGATAGTCACTTGTTTACTTCTGCTTGCAATTTATAAACATAAACCACTAGTTATAGACAGTCGTTGATTTGTGTGAAGTTTACTTCTTTTATAGTTTGTAAACTTGAAGAGTTTATGGTTAAAGTAAACAAAACATCAGCTAGGCCGCAGAATCATCATGACATGCATAGAAATAACAGAAATGTTAAAATGCACACTACAGGAGATTTGGTATAAAATCTTTGCTCATTGGAACATTGATTTAAATTAAACATTTTCACTATATTCACTAGTCTTACCTGGCTTTGCATTAGTTTTGTCTTCAAGAGTTTTCACATACCCCTCTGACAGTTGTACGAGACTGTCTGTGAACTGTACCAGTACTGTGTCAATAGAATAGAAATACAGCTTGTACTGCTTGAAGGTTTACAACTAAAATAGTAAAAAAATATTTTCAGCTTTTGTGACCAATTATGGAAATACTTTGTCTGCTTTTGAGTTCTGTTCATTTATCAATTGCATCAATCATTAATTAGCTGTTGTTGACAGTATATATTCAAACACAATCCAGTAAAATTAATGAACTAGCCTTACTGCACTTTTTGGTACTCTTTATCAATATAATATTATACGTGATAAAATAAATATTTCAAAATAAACAGAGCACTGCTATAAATGTGCAATATTATATTCAGTTACATACATTTCACATAACCATTTCATAACTTCATGGAACAGATTGGATTCATATATAATGTCACATCAAATTTAGTCAGAATTTTCCATTAAAATTGTTGCACAAAGCCAAGCATTTACAATACTGGTCAACCTCTTGATTGTCCATTTCCATGTACCAATTTTAATTATATTGTTTTGGATGATGTTGTGAAAAACTATAAAGTTCAACTGCATTACAGTTCTATGACAATCTTGCATAACAAGACCTTAACCACATTTCACCACCGCCTCATCCACAACTAGATCTTTAAAGTCCAGAAAGGTGTTGGTGAGAAAGGTCCTCTTTCCCATCTCGAATGATGGTATATTGTCATGTTGATTTTAATATCGGCAATAAGTGGAAAAAGTTATCAATTGACATGATGTCTGTTTGTAACAGGTACTTATGTATGAATAAGATCCAAATAAGGAATGAAGCAATGTGTATGAAATGCACAAGAATCAACATGTTTCAACACAACGGTGATATATATATATATAATATATACACACACACAAACAATTTGCTTATTATGGTCATAAACTGACTGGAGAACAAGTCTGCAATACTTCATTTGGCACTGTTGATATCATTTTTGCAGATCATGTCTTGACTTTAGTGAAAATTCCATATAGGTGAACTTAATTCAAGTGCTCACAAGAAATATCACAAACAAATTCCATGTTCTTCTGTGTGTATGCTAACTGTTTAGTTTTTGCTGTATAGCTATTCTGACTGGATAATTGAACATTAACACAAAAAAATTAAGTTCATCTATGTTTTTAATTGAAAGTCAGCAAAAAACAAAGAAGATGAAAGCCCATGATACTACAAGCACTTACGTCTTGGGTTTTTAGATACATGGAGCTTGAAGAAGCTGTGTTTGAGGAAGGCAGGGTTAGGATACACTGGGTCTGGTAGGAGGCTGGACTTGTTTACGGACACTTGGGTACCCTGAAATAAGATGTCAGCAGGAATTTACCAATATTGTCAAACTTAACTCACCCTCATCATCATAAGCATCACTACCACTGTCATAATTTTATCACAATCATCATCATCCAAAATTGCAAAGACTTTCAAAGGAGAGTAAGAGATATTGGTTAAGATTGTCCAGTGCCTCTGTCTTAATGACTTACATATTTGAACATAATCCTGTTGGACATGTGAATGGCAGACTTCCCTGGGATACAGTAGGAGAGACAAATCTCAGAACCATTAATCTTGTGTCCATTCAACTCTGTGTAAACCTTCTCTGCATCTTCTCCACAATCAAACTCCAGGACACCAAATCCCAGAGACTCACCATCTTTTGTTAGGATCTGAAACAAGGCACATAATATGTATAAATACATCATAATCATCATTAATTCAAAAAGGTTCTTTTACAGAAACCTATTTAAGAAAGACACCAATTAAACTGTGTTATAAAATATTTGTAAAATATATAAATACCATTAGGGCCAAACAGTAATATGGTCTGGAGGTGAACTACATCTTTAATGTATGTACAAAAAAATTTGACTACCAAGTTGCATTTACCTGACAGAAGACTGGCTTCACCACTTTACTGACTATTTCTCGGAGCTCTATTGGATCCTTGAAATCCAGGGGTAGTTTATCCACCAGCAGGCACTTGGAGTGAAGGTCAGCAAATGTGAGTCCAGACTGAGCACTGTCCGTAATGGCGTCACAGTGAAGAGTGTGACCTCCTACCTCCAACCAGTCTAACTTGACCTTGATCTGTCCCACCTTCTCTATTGGCTCATTGTACTCCACAAGACCATAGCCCTTGCTCTCACCTGAGGGACACATACAATAGGCATGGATAACTACTTCAAAGTTCACTTTGTGTCTCAAAAGTGGAAACTGACATGATCTATTGGTACTGTTTTAATGATTCAGCTAAGCCTTAAACAAACTTTTAAATGTAACATTATTTATGAAGGGCTAGAAAGGAGGGAAAAAATCTTTCTTTCAACAAAGAAGTCAATTCACTGTCACATGCAACTTCTTTTAAACCCCAACGTGACTAACAACTTCATTTGTTTTACATCTTTACATTTCTCAATAAAAAATATGGGCATAAAAGATGTATCAATGAATTTTATCATTCTAAGTCTAAATTTTTTGTTTCTTCACATGTAAAATTATTAATCTTCTTTACTAAAAATATTTTAAGCCTATCAAGGTCAAATTGCCAATACAAACCGGTGTTTTCTGATCTCATCAGGAAACACTTCTCAACATTGCCAAACTCGGACACCATTTCCCTGAACTTGTATTCTGTCGTGTCTGGGGGCAGGTGACTAACACAGAGCATCTTGTCGCTGCGATACACTGACACAGTGACTGTCAGAGTGTCCAGTTTAGTGTTGTCCAGCTTTGAGATGGCTTCAGGCACCAGGGCTGGGTCTTTCAATGTGACAACAGCTAAACCAAGGAACAAACATAGGTTGTTATTTTGAAAGAAAAAACTACCAAAGGGTTTTATGAATGATTATATTTGAGCTAATGCAGGCACTTTCTTCTTTTTGAAAATTTCTTACACAAATCACATTAATTGACATGTTCTTGTTTTAGGTCATTACCCGTGACAAGACAAACATAATGCAATATTGCATTTTTTCTGGGACCTTGGTGTAAACAGAAATCTGTGAAAGATCTGTAAAATGACAAAAAATAAATGAATAAATTTAAGTTCATTTATCACAGTCTTTGGTTTACTGACATAAATGTTAGAGTATAGTCATATCTACACAAACAGAATAGAGCTTAAATCATGTTGATCTTTTCTATATAAGTATTTTGATCTTGGCACAGTTTACTTACCTTGGTTGAAGTATTTCACCATTGTAATTTCTTCTACTGGAAACTCTCCATTGAAGCCCATGAAAGCCTGGATATCCTGCAGGATAATGTATACTACCTATAAACATCAGGAGTATGGGTGCTCTAACATAGTTTATAATAGATATCAAACCAGAGGGCCAGAGGAAGAGATGGGCTGATTGGGCAGAGTTATTGTTGTAAGCAAGACTAAGCAGACAGAAAGAGAAGTAAAGGGGAGTACGCTATATAGATAGTTTCATCAGTAGGGAACATGACACTGCTGGTGAAAGCATTGCCACAACACTTATCAGAGCATAGAGAGCTACTGAAAATAAAATCATAGAAATAGATCAAATGAAGAAAGAAAAAAGTAAATTTGCATAATTCTCCAAGAGTTCAAGAAGTAATTCCTTGAGAAGCAGGCAAAGAATGGAAGAGTAAGGAGAAGCAAATCTAGCTTGTAAAATGATGTCTGAAGTTGTCAAAAAGTACACTGGTATGGTAAAGTCTGTTAGATTTTGCAAGAAACAAGAGGAAGATAAGTAATTTCAGAGTACACATTACGTTACCAATAAGAGTAAATACAGAAAATGGAGGAAAATTGCATCAATTTAGATAGACAACACAACAGAATTAAAGAATGGGAAAGATAGACAGGACACAACTAGTAAAAGAACCTCAGAGACAGTTTCAAAAAGAAAGGCAAAACACAGTTTCTGCTTCTGAGAAAAAAATAAGAAAGAATGTCCAGGGAAATAAAGAATTCCAACTTGGTAATTGCTGAAGTATACTTAAGAGTTCCGACTGAAACAAACACCTTGAAGTCTGAGAGGTGTGTTATGGTTGAAAAAAAGTTTGGAGAACAGATGCAAGGTATCTAAATAAGAGACTGAGTAATAAAGGAAGATGATTAAAAGATACAAAAGAACAAGAAAGGATTTCTTCCCTGGCATCACTGGTAGGATTGATTTGTCAGGCAATACCTTTTCTCAGCCAATGTTGATGCCTGTAACATTTTATTATTTAATGCAGACAAAAGACCTAAAACCCTTGCAATATAAATTGCTGTGAAAACACATTTTATCTGCAATTTCCACAAAAATATAACAAGTCTGTTTTATAACAATATGACATTAACACTGGCCAGAAAAGGATTTTGCCCTTGTCACAAGTAAACATCAAAAGTTTTGTCATATTATGCACACCAATTACAGCGTCAGAGTATATTCCAGACAAAAGCTGCTATCGAATGGGCAAGAATCTGACAAAACTGGGACACACATATGTGGACAAGAACATTTTAGAACATAGTAAACACAAATAATGTGAGCGGAAGTGAGGCTTGACAGTTGGAGATTGTTGGTTGCATTCACCCTGTGTGTGAGACCACTGTCTGGACATAGCTGGATATAACTTCATGTAGTAGTTGTACTGTATTCACTCCTCTCCAAACATAAAAATGCTTCCTGCAAACAAAATTGTATCATGAGGAACATCGGTCAAGAACAAAACAAACACATTGTAGAAAAAACAGCAACAAATAAGCAAAGCTGTTGTGCAAGTATTTGTAAGATGTAATTATTAATAAACAACATTACCAGAATTGCTTAAATAAAACAAAACAACCTTAAACAAAGTATTTCACTTTTTTGCTCAAACACATAATAAAACAATAAACCATGTTTTACAAATTCTTACAGTCTTACTGTCTGCTACCTAAAGCTTAACAAAATTTCTTGCAAGATCTAATTATTAAGGAGTCATCTATGGCCAAATGGGTCACTGACTCCATAGCTCTTCAGTGTGCATGCTTGAGTCCTGTTCTGGGCACAAATCACCATGTGGTTTACCAGCTGACATGCAGAGCATAATGCAATGCAGTGGTTCTACTCTGGTATGTCTGGTGTCGTCCACCATCAAAAATAGCTAGACAACATTAGTATAATGACTATTATTGTGTCGCTGCAGAACTTCAATGATTTAAATAAGATTCTGTATAACACCATTTGATAATTTAGCAAACAAGCATGTCATGAACACCTGTACATTATTAAGACTGGTAATCTAGATGATAACTTATAGTACCTGGAGTGTTGGATATAATTAGAGTATTTATACTGAAATAGTGATAATGGCCACATAAGTGCTGCACTGTGGACATATGATCTTTTACAAAATGACTGTTATACAAGATTATCACTTTTTATTAGCTGAGATAAGCTGTGAGGTAATTCAGTCTTAAATAATTAAAACTGGGTGATTATTACAAAAACTTTCCTTTTTTGGTGATAAACTTCATAATTAAAATAGCTAGCAAAATGATGATAAGTTTAACATTCATTTGATATAACAAGAGGTTTCAAACTTATACACATTTGTATTACCTGTTCTTATTTATTAAAAAAAGGGTTTATATTCTGATTTATAACTTATAATCTCCATGACCTGTGGCCTATGTTTGACACCACACATATTAAAAGTATGACATATACATGAAAAAATAAACCTATGTTATTTGAATAATGAACCCAATTAAGACAGAGGGATAAAATTAAAAAATATGTATGTTACCTTCATAATAAAATGATCAATTATTTAAAATGTATCAGAAAAATGTATGCTCCTACAACAAACTAGGGCTAGCACTGTTGTTTCTTTGCTTTTTTTTAGCCAATTTACACTGTGAATGCGTTTTGGACATTTTCTGGTTAAATTTGACGTTTGTTAACAATTTTGCACCTTATGGTGCACTGACCTTATTAAACCACTTGAAAAACTTTCAAATGATGTACTAGCATTTATCCCTAGGTACTCAATCACACTTTTCTGTTATCAACTGGGAAAATACAAAACTACTATTGATTTTTTAAAAACTTTATTCATAAAATTATCCTTTTTACATTAACAAACATGTTTAACACTGACTTATCATTTTGATTGCCCATAGGCATACTTGTCAATGGTTTAACAGATGATAGTGATAGTTGTACTACATGTATTTAAATAACTGTACATTCATGTCTAAGGGTGTTGCAGAGCCAGGTCAGAATGTTTGTTAGAGCTAAAAGGTGAACATCACTGCAGAATCCGTTTGGCCTTGGCAGAAATGCTTAAATGTTTTCCTGAATGGAAACTGCTTCAATAGAGAGGAGCATCAAGGCATCCAGATAGGCTGTTGACAGACTGTTCCTGACAGAGCTTTGATGACGTTCTGCTTAGAAAAGCCACGCTCAGTCAGCAGTGGACACTGGCAGAAGAAGAAATCTCTCAGCGGTGAGTGTTCATACAAACAGCACGACACCATTATCTGGCATGCATTGCAACCTTTCCTTAATCCTTTTCATGTCTTTATGCTTACTGATACACCTTTATCAATGGTATAGTGTCGCAAATTGCAAGCAATTGCAATATATTGCATTACCCAAGTTTCTGAATCCATGGGCTGTGACAATTTATGCCAATCATGATTTTCTTAAGAAAAAAAAAAAGGTAATTTGGATCCATTAGAACTTGACAGTGTGAGCCTGACACTTTTTTTTATCTCCCACTGGTAGAACTAAGTGAAATACAGTCATAGAAATTAGGATTGAAATTTAAAAGCAAGTCAGGCTAGTAGGTAAGAAATTTTCACTAGCCGGAAAGAAAAATTAATCAGCCTGAATTAAATTCTCTTTAAATGTTACAAGTAAGCCAAAAAAAAACAAAAAAACTAAGATAAATACGGAAAAAAATCACCATTTAAGTATCAATCGCCTGGTAACTTCATAGTTTTTCCCAGGTTTTGCACCAGAAACAAATTTCAGTTTAATTTTCTCTGCCATTTTGTTCTGTGGCTCAGCTGATTATAATTGGGTATAGAGCATAATGTACCATGCGGGCACCAGAATACCATGTGGTTCTTGCACAGAAAACATATTAAACATAGTATGCATAACATGATTACGATACAAGTGACAGCTTGCCAAATGAAATAAGCAGGTCAAAGTTTACAAATTAAAAATGAAAGTACAAATTCCAGGTTTCTCTGCCAAGGATATCCGTATTAGTATTTAAACCTTTTCCAGGGGGTTTAAAGGTGGTTGATATGATATAACTGTTGGATACCTTCTTTAAGGCTAAACGTTCCAGGCTCTACATTATAAATTGTTAATGCACTTTTTTACATACAGTCAAAATCTGTAATGTTCTGCTGGCAAAAGAAAGGTGTCCTCTCAATACTGATGAGCACTCATAACGTTAATGAATAAAGTGTGTTCAAGATGGCTGTATTCAGTTTGCTGTAATCAGAACTGCACTTTAAAACCAAGTATTCTGACTTCAAAGTCAGGCTTTGCAAATGTACTGAAGACTGGCTAGATCGCTGTAGATAATGTTCGCATTCAATAATGACAACGTTTTTACATTAAATCTCAGCAAACTGACACCAATTTCGTGACTAAAAAGGCTTCGCAAAAATGCAGCAGGCATCGTGAAGCATGATCAAATAAACACCTGCAAAACTGTCCCATTTTATTTACACATTATGATAACAAATTGCTGATTTCATATGCAAATCAGTTCATACTTTTCCAGATTTTAAAAATCATGACATTTTCATGGCCAGGAATGGATTTTTCAAAATTCCCAAGTTTTCCCTGTTTTCCCAGTAGCGTAGGATCCCTGTGCACTGATGAAACATTGTGAATTTGCTTGCATGCATCATTAAGCATAAATATCATTGAAAAAGGATTCTTTCTTGTTTATACAAATAAACAGTATCTTAGAAAAAATGTTATTTCATCTACCTGCACATTTGTATGAAGGCTTATCATGTCAACCAATCTAAATTTGAACAATGGTATGATCACTCAACATATATCTTATACCTAGTCAACAGCAATCGTGTCATCTGGCATATTTCCCATGTTCTATAATGACAACACTATGATATCACAATCAAAATAAAAATGAATTTGAATGAAATATTCAACGGTGTAGTAAGTGACTAAGTCTTTCTGTTTACCTTTTCGGTTGTGTTGAATGGCAAGTTTTTTATGACCAGACGTTTTTCCCTGTTAAACTCATTCTTTGCTCGTTCAAGCAGCTCCATACTTGAAGCCGAGTCCGAAAAGTTTTCAAGTTTCGATGCCATTTTGCAGTTATAGTTACAAACGCATAACTTTTTAAAACATTGTAAAAAATATTTTCTGATTTGAAGGTTGAAAACACAACTTCCGGTTACAAAGTGTGTGTAATTTCGACACGATCGTCAAATTTTTTATTTATGTATCTATCTATCTTCCAATAAGTCAAACCCTTGGTAGGGACTTAGACTGTCACGCGTCAACGACAAAAGAGGGAAAAGATAAAAGATTAAAAGTACGGAAATATACAGGGTGTATTGTTAAGAACAGGTTAAAGAACAGAGCAGGTTTCTAGGTAGAGACGTGTTCGATCTAATCGATTGTGTAAAAATCGCTGTTGAGTGACTGTTGTACGAACGCATTCCCTGAGCCTATGACTTGGATTCAATTTTGACATTGCCTTTCCAGTTGTTTTGGTGTTTTGATTAAAACCATACATAATCTGGCCTCACCTTTCAAAATGAAGATTCGATGAAATGATTGTGATATGATCATGAGTTACAACATTTATGTCGCTCTAAAAGTGACACTGGCATATTATCTTTAATATCTTATTTGTTGTACTGTAGTGTAATAGCGCAACATAATTCCGTTCCACTACCCATCTGTTGGTTTTCCTTTCTTGGCTGAACGACAGGACTAGACGTATTCGCAAGTTACATAGAAACTTACACATTTCCTCGTATCGATTAGGTCTTTTTGTTGTAGGACGAGATGTGTTGTATCGGCTGCAATTGACATGCAGATTGATTATGGCTTATCAATCAGAGCAAAATACTTACCGAAAACTTCTTTTTAATAATAATAGCATCGGCCTAATTGACACAAACAGGAAAAATTTACAGAATACTTCCCGCAAGGTACCCACCTACCACTACACGATATAAATTGAGCTTTCATAACACTTGTACGTAAAATCATTTGTATCTATATTCTTATACATTTTCTTCACTTTCATGAAATCATGTGATTTTTTGTTCGGGGAAACAATACGACGATTTTTCCTAAAAATAAATTACGTTAGAGGTTTAATCAATGTCGTTTATAAATTATTCTTAATGTAAATTTGAAATTTGAATCAATCTAGTCAAGGTAGATCTTTATAAATTTTTCGACATTAAATAAAAATTGACTTTAAACAACTATGCCATTCACGCAAATACTGGTGTCAATAGGTAAGTGTAAAGAATATCCAGTATTCTGTATATGATGATCACTTTCGGTGGACTGTATACATGCGTGTCAATCTGATTTGAGCGAAGATCTTTCTCACCATGGCATGTATGACCTTCCATGCATTCGATCGTATTTTATAAATGCCACGTTCAGCATCCTGTTGACCAACATAGCAATTTACAAAATAACTTGACCTAGTATGCTATTCCTCATGCACATTTGGTTGGAATTTCATTTACAATTATCAAAAGTACCGGCATGATGCGTAGGAAAGTGGCTTGGCTGAGAAGAAAGCGTTGGTACTGCTTAGGGTTCTTCACGTGTGGTTCCCTTCTTGAAAAAAGGTGAAGGGACAAAGATGTATGTGCATTTGTTGTGTTTGAATAGAGAAGTGCTTCACTTTGATGAGAAAACTGTAGATACGTGTCTATGGACACAGAAGCCACGACAGTACATGTTGTGCTAAAAAGGAAAATTGCATGGCAATGTAAAATATAGGTAGGATGTTGTTGTTGTTTTATTTTGTTACATCGCACCGACACAATTATGGTCATATTGGTGTAAAGCTAGTAATTTGTACACGAAAACCATAGACTAAGACTGGGTAGAATCCCCGGCGCGCCGCATATCAGCTGGCTTAAACAAACAAGGTAACAAGGCTCGGTAACAAACAAGTTCTTAAGTGATGAACAACCAGAACTTAAGACAGACTGCAACGTAATATGATAAAAAATTTCAATCACAGGCATAAAAGACATTTATGTCTCCTCATTCTACAAACCACATGAACACGACGAACAGTCACTTAAAGAATTATGGTCATCAGTAGAGAAAATTCCACAAAACAGTCACATATGGATCCTTGGAGATTTTAATCTCCCAGACATGAACTGGTCAAATGAGTCACCATCAGACACATGCAGATTCAAAGAACTGTATGACACTTTCACTGAATACATGATAAATCACAATATCGAACAAATGGTCAAAATCCCCACCCGAAACAACAACATACTTGATTTATTTCTCACCAACATACCAAGTCAAGTTTATAAAACCAAAACGTTACCAGGATTAGGCACAGATCACGACATAGTATTTCACGAAATCAAGGTCAAACGGGGTCGCATCAAGCAAAACCCCAGACAGGTCAAATCATACAAGAAGGCTAATTGGTCTGACTTTAAGAAAGACTTGGCCATCTTCACTAACACATTCACAACACACAAACACAAAGACCCAAACCACCTTTGGGACATGTTTAAAGCTGAAGTAAACCGGTTATCCACCCTACACATACCAACAAGACAAATCAAAAGTAGAGCTGATCTACCATGGGTCACACACGAAATAGTCAAACTCATAAGAAAAAGAGACAAACTCTACACAAAACTGAAAAGGACATGCTCACACAAAAGTCACTACTCTGAAAAGTTCAAACATCTCAAGTCAACCATACAAAAACAGATTAGAAATGCATACTGGTCATACCTAGAATCAGTTATCTTTTCTGACACACAAGGTCCTGGTCACAAGAAAAAGTTTTACAACTTTGTAAAACACAAAAAGACAGAAAACATAGGAATTGCACCACTAAACTCTGAAGGTCAAACTCACTCAGATCCAGTGTTGAAGGCCAACATACTCAACAAACAATTTGAATCCGTCTTTTCAAAGCCTTCGCCACTCAGCCTCAAACAAATAGCAAAAAGCTCAATGTCTAAATTAGATCATCCACCCATGCCACCAATCACCATCACAGTTCAAGGAGTTGATAAACTATTGACAGGACTTTACCCCAATAAAGCCCAAGGTCCGGATGAGATCTCACCTCGGCTGCTTAAAGAACTACACACAGAGATAGCACCGATTCTTACAATCATATTTCAGAAGTCACTGGACACCGGTATTGTTCCTAAGGACTGGAAACATGCCATAATCACATCAGCATTCAAAAAAGGGTCAAAGTCAAAACCAAGTAGCTACAGACCAATATCACTCACATGCATAGCATCAAAACTAATGGAACACATCATTGTGTCAAACATGATGGATTACTTTGACACTCACAACATACTTTGCCCTCAGCAACACGGATTCAGGTAAAAACACAGCTGTGAGACTCAACTCATTGGCTTCACACAGGAAATAGCAGACAGTTTAGATCAAGGTCAGCAAACTGATGTCATTGTCATGGACTTCAGTAAAGCGTTCGATAAAGTTGATCACCACAAACTCGTTCACAAACTGAAACACATGGGGGTAAACCCATACATCACCACATGGATTAAAGACTTCCTACATAACAGGTCACAACAGGTCTTAGTCGAAAACGAGGTCTCTCACAGTCTCCCTGTACATTCTGGTATCCCACAGGGCTCGGTCGTGGGCCCAAGTCTATTTTTAGCCTACATTAACGACCTACCAGGAAGTTTCAGGAGTCGTGTGTGTCTGTTTGCAGACGACACAATAGTTTACCTCACAATAAAATCACACGCATCTGCAGAAAGTCTTCAGGAAGACTTACACAACCTAGAACTTTGGGAAAAAGAATGATCAATGGAATTTAACCCTGACAAGTGTGAAGTTCTAAGAATACACAGGAAAAAGAAACCGGCTATCTTCCCATACACACTTCATGACACCACCCTCAGAACAACAGAACACGCAAAAGATCTCGGGGTCACTATCAGTAGTAACCTCGATTGGTCATCTCACATAAACACTATCACAAACAAGGCCAAAAACAGTCTGAGATTCATCAGACGAAATGTCAAAACACAGAACAAACAACTAAAAGAGGCTGCATACAGAACATATGTACGCCCCCAGGTCGAATATTGTTCAACTATATAGCACCCATGGCAGAAACACCTCACACACAGAATAGAAATGGTTCAAAGGTCAGCCGCAAGGTATGTTCAAAATGACTATCACTACACAAGCAGTGTCACTAGCATGCTCAGCGAGTTAAAGTCGTCTACTCTCGAGCAACACAGAAATCAAGACAGTCTCAAAATGCTACACAAAATACATAACAAACAGGTCAATGTCGATCACTGTTATCTCACAACTACACGAAACAACAAATTTCTTATTCCCCACTCAAAAACAAAACACCACATGAACTCATTCTTTCCGCGGGCTATACGACTTTGGAACGGACTACCGACTGAGATTAAGGATGCCCCAACTGTACCTGCATTTGCAAGTGGCCTAAATAAGTTTTATGCTTTTTAATTGATATTTTAAATTATTAGTCTTAAATTGTCAATGTTCAGGACTTGCGCCTGCCTTATGCAGTCAGTATTGACTTTTGGCAGTACAAAGTTGAAGTTGAGCCACCCTCCCCACCCCCACCCCAAACCCAACGCACATGAAAGTTTTCGCTGACCTGGACACGAACCCACGCGTTGTGGGCCTGAGGCCAATGTATGATCCTTACTCCTAATTTAACTGTAATTTTTCCTGGGCGTGGGAATACGCGATCTCGGGGCACATTTTCTAATTCATGTATAATACTTAATTGGAGCCGCTGAGGAGAACCGTGTCTCTTGTAGAGTGCATTTTGATGGGGACTATAGTGTAGACGGCAAAAAAAAAAGGAAAATACAAAAAAGGCTGCTGTTCTATAATACCTTTTTTAGAGAAAAAAAACTGAGTATTCCATTTTTTTAACATTGTAGCTTGCAACAATAAGAAGTAGTTGTCATTTATATAATTTTGCAGCTGGTTGGCGAAATATTGTTGAACGAAAGAACCGAGTACACCGATGTTAGCAATGCGGCTTGTAAGTACAGATGTAGCAGAGAACAAGGAAACGATCTAAGTAGCAAATACTCTGCTGCCCATCAGAGTCATGGTTCGTTACTGTCAAATGTTTGTGTAATTAATCGACAGTGTAAGAGAGTGTTTAGTTCCCAGGATAGTCATCTTTTTGTTTAAAGCGCATGCTCGCTACCGTGCCTTGGATGTCTCACATTCTGGCTCTTTCTTGTCAAAGAATTGGAACAATTACTGTGTAGGAAACAAGGATATCCGTGATTAGCCGAGAAAAGAAAACAGAACAAGGACACGTATGCCATTAATCATGGTTTTTATTTTTAAAAATAAATATTATGTGCATCCTTTTTATCTGCACCTTTTAAACGTAATGCTGTATATAGTGCTAGTCTTAACAATTTTCAACGGAAACATATAATTGCATATTACATATAACAAAAGTTCAACAAATCGAAGCCAACCAAGATTACGAGGCAGTAGTAAAGGGAAACATTAAACTCTATCATAAGCCCTTTTAAAAAGGACAGAGGGGAAACATGTATGATTGTTATAATATGCTACCATTGTGAGGGATTAAAACCGCATTAGCAGGTCACTATAACATGCATGCAGCTACCGGTAAATATGTGTTTCTGTGCAGTTTCCTCTATTAAGATAAATTGCGTCGTATTAAATGGCTTGGTGCAACAGGATTACATTTCAGAAAAATTAATACTGTTTGAACAAAATACAATAACTAGCTGGATACAATAAGCTATATTTCTAATATTAATACAACTATAAATACTAGATATTACATATGGTTGCTGTGACTTGCCATGTTCAGGCCAAATGAACTGTCTAGATTCATATCAATGCATACATAAACATTGGCAGTCTCTGCTGATCTGACCATTAATTAGCAATGCATATCAGCACTTTATACCACATTTACAACACATAAAGACAAATTGCTCTTTCCTCCCTGCAGTTTGTAGTTAGAACAAGTCTGCGATTCTAGCCAGTATATTGAGGATGGTATCATCGATGTTGACGGTGGGTGCTATGTCACGCCCTTGAGCACTGGAAGCCAGGACTCGGCGGGTTTCTCGCTCCAGTATAATTGCCGCCTCGACGACGGAGACGACATTATTGTGCGTTACGCCCTCTACGGCGAATGTCACATGGAGCTGGTCAGCCAACTTCCGGCGGTAGAAGTCTCCCCGGTCGCCGGACATTCCTTGGTCGTCATGTTGCCCATTCAGGAAAGTAAGCACGTCCGCCATGTTTCTCATACGGCGCACCTTGCACATCTCCGTGTTGTTCATCATGAGCATGATCCGTTCCTGTGCCACTTGCGCTATCCGGTTGAGCGTGTTAATGACGGCCATTCGGTCAGGCTTGAACTCAAATGATTCGGTCCTCGTCTCCGGGGCCCGAACCAAGGTGTAGTTGGCTTGATATGACATCTGTAGAATAAAACAACATGGTAATTTCTGTGAAACTGACTACAGCACAGGTGCTGATATATGTAGCTATGTAGCAAGTCTAATACCTATATTACAGATAGTCCTCCATAACTCCACCACACCCACAAGTATAAATGTACAAAAATATCATAACATTCTATCTCGTCCATGTATGGAATAGGAAGGATGCAATGTATTTCAATGTGTTTTAAGTTATTTTGACGAACTTTTCTGTTAAATGTTACACTATGGCAATGCGTGAATATTGTTTGATAAAATTCTGAGACTGGACCTGGTAGCGCAATTGGTAGAGCGTCGGCTCTATGTTAGGGAGGCCCCGTGTTCGATCCCGGGCCGCGACGTGCCAAAGTCGTTAAAATGGCAGTGGTATATCTCCCTTGCTAACGCTCGAGCAAATGGTATTTCCACGACTGGTTCGCCCGGTGTCAGGATAATGTGACTGGGTGTGGTAACATACCAGGTGTTCACAACACGGTGTCAATTTTTACGCGCGATGTAATTTTGAAACAATCTATGTGGGTTCGGTCGTTTTTGCATACTTCCGGAATGTGATTTAACAAGCAAAACTGGTAACACAAAACATGAACTAGGAAATGAAATGAGAAAATATATAGTTTTCAGTCAAGGGTTGACTTGTTTAAGGGTTTTTTCCAATGCTATTTACAACAAAGTACCCGATGAACGTTTACTTTGGTTAAGCTACAGCAATTTAATCCCAGCATTTTTAGCTTAACCCATTTAAGATAAGAGGGCATAGAACAACTTCAGAGCGCGTGTGTCTGGCCATTATTTATTGCTCTGTGATTATGGTGTACGTTGACTTAATGATTACTGAACGTTCGGTTGTTGATCAAGGCATGGGGTTGACGTAAGGCCAAGGCACTTACGTTTTATGTCATCTCGGCTGACGTTACATACACACAAACTTTCACCTGTCACGTCAAAACAAGACGCAATAAACGTTGATAAGTGACAAATAATTCGATGGCTTTTTGATGCACAACTTCTATCAAAGTAGTTTGCCGGTTGGTCAAAATTGTAAACACTGTATTTAGCTATACTGCCGTATGTTTGAGTTACGAACTTAATTGTTAATATGTTTAAACACGCTAAGTCGAAATTTTCAAAGCGCCGGTAAAACACAGTAAGAACAAGCTGTGATAATAAATTATGTAGAACTGTTTACAACATGTAGTACGAACTTGATTGAACTTTTTTTACAATGTTAAGCATGGATTTTTTTCATCGTTACAAAAATAAAGAGAATAAATATATTGAAATATTACAACCAACTCTGGAGATACATAAACTGTTATATGATTAAGTAATCGGTACTGGAATATGCACCATTCATCATAGTAAGTTGTTTAAAAAAAGGGTCTGTCTTCCAACAAATGATATTAAAACGTTTAAATAAATACGTGTACGTGTGCATAAAATTTAGTTCGCAACTTTACCTTTATTTTTCTTATCTTACCATGAAACTATTTAGATCAAATTAGGAATATCCTTTATCCAGGTAATAATACTAACACATAAACATACTCTCGGTTGTTGATTTACAAAACGATTTAGAACGCAAACAACTAAGCTACCACTTCACCCCGGCAATGTGATTTAAGCAAGTTAGCAAATATTATTAATTGGCAGTCCTATATGTAATTATCTGTTAGCTGTTTACACTAATATACCCAGTCAGTGACCGGTACTGTAGCCCAGTTCATAAAGTGTTAAAGAATCGCCCAACAGCACAGGGGCTACAGACATAAGCCATACACGATATTTATCAGACAATTACTCCCATTGAAGTAGGACAATTGCCTTGATGTGTATCTTTGATAAATCTTCAGACTATTTATCGTGGCGCGAGTCACGTATTTTTGACATACCGATTAATGTAAAGGTCTTCCTGAACCGTTGATCTATAACTATGTATAAAACATATAAAATTTAAATTCTGGTGAACAATATTCACTAACAACCAAGTTATCATATGTAATATGTTCAATTATAAGAGCAAGTTGTTGATCACTTAGTAAGTTAATGTATTACATTTTCTATTAGATTTTACCATTTATGATTTAACATGTATTCTAGTCACAAATTCAGTGTGCATGCATGCATAATGATGACACCGTATCTCATCCGATACAGCTCAGACAGCAGCAAAAACTTTATGTCATAGGTCTTCTTAGTTCTGATTTAAACACCCTGTATGTGTTCCTTATTTGTTCAATATATGTGTAGAGCTATACTATTGTATTCAATCTGCGAATTTCAATTAGACATTTAGCTAGTTACACAAACGTCACGCTGGACTTTAATGTAAGTGAACAAGTCTTTCGTTCTGTGTTATAAACAATTACCTCGTTTGGTTCTTTTCAATCGATAAACGTATATTCGCCAGTGTATGTCCAATTATTAGTTTCACTTTGAACACTTAGAAACGTCTGGCAGCCATTTGTAAACAACCAAGCAGGGGAGATAATTCTAGTTCTGAACACAGATCTAAGGGCTTGCTTGAAAAATCTTTATCAGTATAGTTTTGCCCCTTGGCACTCGTGATTATGGTAACAATGAATGTGAAATACACGAAATTGTTATAAACAATAAGAGTTTTGTTTTGGTTATCAATCTTTTTTGCATCGAAAATGCTATGCAGAAACAACAACAACAAGCAAATGATTAACGCAAAGCACCAAAGGCGACACAAACAATAAAAAAATAATTCAAAAGCAATCTGGTTATACATAATGTTAATTTAATTAAATTTGAACTTTTATGTGAAAAAATATCAATTTTTTTCAAAAGTGACATTTTCTCTACTAATGACACCACCAGATGGTTTAAAACTTCGTAGAAATGCCCACATTATACGCCATATGCATATTATCAGTATTATCTATGTAGCGGTTACAGTGTTCGACATGTCATAGATCAAAGCGCTTCAAACCAGTCTCGCTGCTGGGTTAACACTTTAGGGACGTGCTTTAAGTGGCTTCCAAACTTGCGCGGTTAAGCAACGATTACAGTGGCATGTGTATGGATGGGTGATCTTTGGTGAGCGCCGGCCTGCGATACATCTATACGGTCTTAGTATATCTCCGAGACAGAAATCATTCAATTAATCAATTAAAACTGAACAGGCATTTCGCCGTTGTTCTTGCAAAACTGTTGAGGCTACAGTGACGTTATGTTAGATGCCTATTAATTATACAGGTACGCTTGCATTAGGGCCTACATTTGCAGTAATCAAAGGCCAACACGTTGACCTTGAGATTACGCTTTAGGGAACCAAAAGTGAAAGCAGTTGAAATTCGCATTTTGCAGTTATTTTTAGCTAATTACCACGCACACTTACTGAAGGTGGGCTTTTCTCATCCTTTTTGAATTTCCAGACACATTTGTGATCTCGGTCTAACGCACTCGGAACTGCGGTCAAACGATCCTAATGTAAAATGTGATAAATATGAATTTACAGATAGATACCTAGTTCAATTTGTTTCCGACTGAAATTGGTGTGCTATAAATAACAATGAGATACGACATTTTATATGGTTTTACATATGTCTACATCCAGGTCCTTAAGACCAGTAATAACGATTTACATGCGCCCTGAAGTACATACTTGGATCAATAGATACAAAGTAAGTGAGCATATATACTCAACAATATCGGTACGAATTAACATTGTAATGACCAAAAATGATCAACAAAGACAGGCATAGACCAAGAAATCGGGAAAATTTCTCAAGTATCAAACGGCAAATTATCGTGTATAAAGAATATTTTATGGATGGTTGATTTGGATGATGATTTATTTATAAAAACAGGATAGAAACTAAATGGGTTGTTCTGTTAATTAATATAACATATAAATGATGGTCCAAGGTATTAGATTGCAAAGGCTCATATATGCAAATGCGTTGCGAAAACATGTTCTTTTGTTGACTGCTCTGTTTACAACATTCTATTTTTTACATTATTTTCCGGCAAATTTGATGCTCTGCATCAAGATTTTCTTGTATACTTACTTGATTAGACATTATATATATATCATTGCAGTCGGTGTGATTTGAGGCTTCTCCTTCAGTCCATCGTCACAACAACATCGTCACAACAACATCGCCACAAACAACATCGCCACAACAACATAACCACAACAACATCGCCACAACAGCATCGCCACAAACAACATCGCCACAACAACAGCGGCTGCTTCCATTACTACATGTATTACTCGCCAATGAAAGGTGGGGAATATATTGTTGTCGAGGTATGATTTACGATTATCGTTGTCGACGCTGTTGTTGATTGCACAATTTTAAAGGAGGTATACGACACTTTGGACCATACATATTTTCATAAAACCTGTGAGAAAAGTGAAGTTTAATGCCACAATAGTTGTTTTAAAAATGCATTTCCTAACTGAGCTACGCTTCACAGTTAGCTATTTTTAAACTTATAAAACCACGTGACCACATCATCCGCTCTGTTGTTTATGTCTAGTTTAAGCAGGAATCCCCATCAGTTTTTCTTTATAGATTTAAAAAGAACGAGCATTTTAAGTGTTGATTAACAAGTTTTACTGTCCTAAAATTGAGGTACTTTTTAAAACCGTATAAACTTAAACTTAAATATCATTTCCTGCAGAAATTAGGCAGAAACACCCCAAACAGAGGCCAGATATTGTAAAATATATTTGATATAGACACCCATTGAATAATAACCATGCACTTTTCCTGTATTGTGGCCATGGTATGACAGTATAGTTGGTAAGCTGGAAGCCTTGGGCTTTGATGACGAGCTAGTTTAATAAGGACCGGCACACTCTCTCCGGCTTTATCGTTACCTACCGTGTCCACGTTCGGCTTTATCGTTACCCACCGTGTCCACGTTCGGCTTTCAGAGTTTATGCCAAAGGAAGGTCAAACAAGCCTTTCTATACATATAATTATATCAGTGTTGTCAATTTGTTAACTTGTTTTTGTAACGGACAATTAAAAACGACTTTCTTTGTTGAAAATAAATAAAATATCCCCATTGAATAATCTAACTTTTTAGGAGTAGTTCCTTTTGATTGGCCAGCTTACGGAATAATGCGACTGGTATGAGTACCACCATGTAACGCGTTCTCGGCATTCTATTAGAGTACAGGCACTAGGGGACAACAGTCTCCGTTTATATAATTGTTGGAAGGCACCTAACAGACACATAATTGGTTAAATAATTTTTTGTTATTTTTAATTTAATCGGAGAATTTTCAATAGCAGTTATTAACACATGAGTTTAAATATACAAAATTAATATGTGCCATCCAAAAAAGTAGAGGAAAGGCGTTTGTACTTATATTTTCAATAATATTATTATCCATACACGTCAAACACATGCATTACAGAAATGCTTTTTCAGTAATCTTCTCTACTTTTCTCCACGTTTATTAAAAAGGTGTATATGCAACCTGTTCATACACAAACCAAATTTTACTATATACACTAAGCAGAATGCGCTTCATGATTTTTTGGTTGGAAACTTATAAAATGGTAACACTTTTATTCATGAATAAATTGCATTGAAGTTTGATATATAGGCTGATATTGATTTGAAAAGGATTAATGTATGTTCAATGTACGGCGACCGCCTAAAACCAGGCTGGTTTGAAAGGTTCTCTTTATGAAGATCGACCGTAGCTTAACGATCTTGATAAATGCATGGCGGCTTCCGATTCACGTTATTTCATTTGCCCGCGCACTGTGTACCTACCCCACCTCCGATATATCGATCAAAGCTGTCCTGATATTGAAAAGGGCCAGGGTTATAAAATCAATATCATACATTTCAATTCCAAAAACATATAATAAATAAAACTGGTGAAAGGTGTAAAGAAAACTGTGTCCCCGTTAATACTTACATTCTTCGCCATAGAGCTGCAATTATAGACATAACCAAAGCGCCCTCTATAACATACTCACTTATTGAATTGGTATTTGTGAACGCTTTATCCGTTCGTCGTTTACACTTAATTGATTTTAGACCATAAATTGTTCTACTATTGTTGCATTGTATTTTGCTGCTTTGAAGTGTGATTTATGAACGACCCAAAACAAGACGTGATTATAAATAAGTTGCATGCTCACGTTCATAAATTAGACTAGAAGAATCATTATAGTTTTATTACTTACTGCCATTAACAACTTAATCATATCGGCCATATTACTACGTTTACATCAAAGAAACCATCATCAATAACATATTAAACATTGCGATTGGCACAGCTGTTATCTTTATGAAAACGAACAGCATATTTACAATAAAATATGGAATTCTTGTTTACACGCATATATAGGTCTTCGGAAACATAAATTCTTTTTTATTTTCATAATAATTTTATTCGATTTTTTTTATCAACATTAAAGTTTGAGATCCTTCCGGTTCTGACACATGTGAATCAGTAAGACATCATCTATAAGGCCTCGAGGCCAACTCTTGTGGATAACCTATTAATGTGGGGCTTGCAGGCCAATATATGAGTTCAGCTGATTCCGAAAGTTCAACACAGAACTAAACAAAGTTAAATTTACAATTTAATCATATGTCATAATTAAAAATAGACATTTTAACAATTAAAAAGTTGTATCGAATAAATTATAAATTTCAATGTAACATTGTTATTACACTACATAAAAATGGCATTTGTTTTCGATTCCACCTTCAAAATACTTGTAGTACAATGAATTCTATTGTTAACGTTCAAACATTTAATGTTCATTATCTGTTAACATCAATAAGACATCTTAAAAGTTGTGCACTGTGTGGATTTAATTGTGCCATAAAATATAGATAATTACAATCAATATAATGTTTCTTTTCTTATAAACAAGATAATTGTATATAATTATTATTTTCATTCAATGTAGCAAATAACAGATTATCTTGTCCCATTAACTAGTCTTCAGTAATTTATTTTGATGGTAAACAGTGCTTTCTCCCTCACACAAGCACTTCTCAATATTTGACAGCAGTAACCACTGCGAAATGTAGCCTGAATATTGATAATTGACAAACAAGGCTGAATGGAATTATCACTCATTTAAAATGTACATTTTCAGGCTTAAATATTAGTAAAGTGCTGTATACGTTCAGTATCTAAGATCGATCAGGTGTACGCAGCAATTGTAGATACAGATTTGGTTATAGCATGATAAGTGGGTCCTATTCTAGTAAATAAAAACGACAGGTGTAATCGGCAATACTATCTTGGTTGAAATCTGATTGCTTGTATTCATATAGAAGAGGACGGTCATGTGAATCGAATACACAACAGTTCAATGAATATATGTAATTGAAATCTTCATTTTAAAAATTAGGAATGAAAGGCAATCTTCTACATATTGAAGACATGCTATTGTATCCTCGATTCTAGCACGGCAAATGTTTGCTTTTTAATGCTTTCAACAACACCATTCCCCATGTCATCTTTAGTCTCCACGATAAGAAAAAATGTCATTCACGTATTCTTTGATAAGTCATACGTACAAAACATACAATGCCCTCGCTTTATCTCAATTTGCTTGTTGTACTGTTTGTCTAATGCAATAAACAAACATACCGTGAAAACATTTGCGAAAAAAACACATTCAAGGGACGGCGAAAGTGGACGGAATGTCAACACAGTTGAACCAGAAGATGATTAAACGTACAAAATGTATATCTGTATATCCATAAATACGAGATCATCTACTCGAAATAAAGGGCGTACACGGTTGCTACTGCGTACAAGTCCGTCTTTAGAGTAATGAGCCTCTGCGTAATTATCCGTGTCCTTGTTCCAGAGACACCGGCTGACCACTTGCACCCCCTGGCTGCAGTCCTGACCTAAGGTCACCGACACAATCAGCTTGTACCGCGGGAAACCCATGTCCTTCACTCGGTTCTTGATCAAGTCTGTAAGCATCTGGGACAAGTTTCGGCACTGCGTAGCGTTGTACTTTTCACCGTCCAGGCACTCTTCGAGAACTTCCTTGATGACGTCACGCACACGTCCCGGCCGAAACACCTCGTTCTGATGCGGTTCAGTGCGGTACGTATTCTGTAACTTTACCGGGAAAAGTCCAATATGTTTAGCTAACGAAGAACCAGGTGACGCTTGTCCGTGACGCCATGGACATGCGGCGGTTTGAAAGGTTAGGACCGCGAGGGTCCATACGGGACATTCCGCCGGATGCTGGGGTTAGTAGTGGTTAAAGTAGTTGACGTGCCATCGCCGTCACTAGGACGGATGGAATGACGTTTTAGGCCGGGTCCATGATCTGTATCGTTAACCGAGAGGTTCTCTACCGTCAGAGTTTGTACCTTTGACATGACTCCTGATCGCCGCCTTCTTTGTTATATAATGTCCAAGAAGTATTAATACCTGAAAAAGAAATACCATTAAAACACCAATTACTCAACGTTCGGGTCATATTGACACATATCATAGATGAATGAAGAATTTATCTCAGTTTAGTTAACATTATCAATCCTTTCGATTCTCCCACTCATTCAGGAACATTAAATCGTTACATATACACGTATTCATACGCACGAATATATTTTTGCTTTCATTGTACAAACAATTTGTGATCCTCAGAACAACGGGACAAACACTGAACAGATTTGTCAACCCGGGGTTGAGACTTTTCTAATCGTAGGATTACTACACCCGGCATGTCCGAGGTGTGAGGATTAGCAGAGATCAAATGGAGTCCAGACAGTCCTAATCCTATGTATTGTTTTCTTTTTCACAAGAGTTTAATTTACTGCTGCATCACTTTAGTAAGACCCGGCTTATAGAGAATGAGTGTAATCTTGTTTATTGAAACATCCACGAACTGTGTCAAAACAAACTATAAACTATTTGTCGTCGTAATTTTGCTGTTGCGTTCGTTGCTGTCGGTGTCTCGTAATCATCATTGTTGTTTCCGTCATTACCGTCGTCGCTGGCGTATTCAGTGCCTATGTCGTTGTTGTTATCGTCATCGTCGCCGTTAATGCTTTCCTTTGGCAAAGCCTTTGTTCACACGATGTGGATTTCAAATACACAAGCGTTGTCAATGCGTAACTATGGTTGCGATTATAATGAACATCGCGGTATTTTATACATTATGCATACTTTCACATGAAAGATAGAAGTTTCGATGTGTATTGCTTAGTGAGAACGAGTTTGTTTAACAAATTAAATATACTTGTATCAGGAAAGAAATCAACGTCAACGCGCTAAGTACATTCTTTGAAGAATTCAAGTAGATGGTCACTTTACCTCTAGACAACATTATCACAGGGATATGTTTAGATAATTGAATCATTTACCAATCGCTTCATATAAATCAGTTTAGCAAACAACTGGATTATGTTGGTATTAGTGAAAGCGGATTTAAGCCTCAGATTGAGCTGTTTAGCCGCCTCGCCACGCAGATATACAGGGAAGAGCAAAGCTGACGGGACTGCTATGTTCACTTTATTATTTCAATCGAAACAGATTTTAAGCTCGTCAGGTAACAAAAGCATTGATAAGAACACAGCTTTACGTGAATTGTCAAGGCTTTATGGGCGTTCATTCTGCTTAGTACGCTCTCACACTACATGTTAACATATGATAAAAGCAAAACCGGCGAAGACATACTCCTGGTTCCCCTACTCCCATGCTCTTATCATCCACCCCATCCGACTTCCGTTCCATTCTCATCCCCTCTGTCCTATCCTTCTCCCCATACCCTCCAAATCCCTTCACCAATCCTCCTACCCTCCTGACCTCCTCACAACCCTACCGACCTCCTTACCCTTACGATTATACTCCCCACCCTTCCTCATACCCACCCTCCTCACTCTTCAGCCATGTTTCTACCCATCTTAAAGGCATCTCGAAAGGAATGTTGTATCCACTGAGCCAGGCCCCCACATTGATATGACCAGACCATGATAATTGTGGTCATCACTTGCAGGGAGCTTTAGCCAACATAGTACTAATCTGTCACAGTAAACCTCTGATGGTTAATGCCAAAACTAAAATTACCTGCTAGTATGGATTGTGAGACAGTAGGCTAGTTTTTGCACAAAGCCACAAACATTATTGTTAGTGATAATGTGGGTTGTTTACATAATGATCCCTTACAAATTCTTTATTGCATTAATTACTAGGTGTCAATTTTGTAACTGCAAGATTATGTATTTATTTCATAGCTAAATATTTAATTTTGAAAATACATGAGAGATACAAGTTTTAGTATTCAAAATGACTTAAAATGAGTCTGAAGGACATTATTCTGACAATGAATGACTTTTTAAATTGCTTTTGTTAGAAACGTTTCGTTACATTTTACAAATCCAAATAAAATATAACTTAAAATATATATGAGAACTAAAAGAATGAAAGAAATTACAAAATGTATAAGAAATAACAAAATCAATTATATCAAAATATTATTTTGTTATTTCTTATACATTTTGTAATTTCTTTCATTCTTTTAGTTCATATATATATATAGAAAACAAGTTTAGTTCATATATATATATAGAAAACAAATAAAGATTTTTATATATATATATATATATATATATATATAGGATTGCGTAATTGGTATATTCACAACTGTTTCCTTTACAAACTGTGAATGACTATGTTCAACCCCCAGATATAGCATACATACACTTGGATCTTGAACAATACCTGTGTGACAGACACATCGTTACAGACTGTGGCAGCCTGGCTTATCAGAAAACAGATGCCCTCACATGCTGGGTGGGGCAATAAATGGGGGGGGGTCACTTATATAAGGCTCTTGAGATCCCTTTAAGCTTTTCAAACTCTCCTTTACCCTCCCCACCCCACCATTTATCTTTAACCCTCCCCGTCTCCGCCTAACCTTCTGACCCCCATCATTTTACCACATCTCATCCTCCGCCCGATACCATCATCCCCTTCTCTTACCCTCATTCTCATCCACCACCACCCTCCTCCCCCATCCCCCACCCCTCTTGCTCCTCCACCTCCCTTCCTTTCACTCCCATGCTTTTATCATCAATTCACCGCGCCCAGCCTCTTCCATGCTTAATCACTGTCATGCTCTCATTGCTTATCATCAACTCCATGCTTCATCACTTCCATGCTCTGGTTATCATTTCCATGCTTAATTACATCCATGCTTCATAACTTTCACGCTCTCATCATTACTTCCCTGCTATCCTTATTACGTTTGTGTGCTCATCATCTTTTCCAAGCTTCATTACTTCCATGCTCTCATCAAAAACTTCTATGCTTCATCAATACTATGCTCTTATCATTACTTCCTTTCTTTCATCTTCACTTCCCTGCGCTCATAATCACTTCACTGTTCTCATAAACATTTCCTTCCTCTCAGCTTTACTTCTCTGCTCTCATAATCACTTCACTGTTCTCATAAACATTTCCTTCCTCTCAGCTTTACTTCTCTGCTCTCATAATCACTTCACTGTTCTCATAATCATTTTCTTTCTCTCATCTTCACTTCCCTGCCTCCATTTTTATATTGCTTCTCCCATTATCTATGTTCTTATCCCCATCGCTGTCTTACATTATATCCTGCATGACATATGAATGCTGAAGCACATGTTCAGATCTTTCTGACACAGTGGCAAACCGCGTTCAAAGTGAGTTTTAATGACGATTAAGCAAAATAATAATGACAAAATTAACATTAATAGAAATTTCATTATTATTACAGAAACCATTTATATACATCAAGGTGTCCCTTAACAAAGTCAAGGCCAACATTTATACATATTTAATTTGTCGCATTTAGAAAAGCCAGTGCTTTCTGTCATTTCGTCATACATTATAAGAAAAACTGAACGTAATTAATATTGTAGAAAATCCCAAATTTAAATATTAAGAGAGTGCCAATCAAAGTTACCTACGTGGAATTCATGAATCATTAACCCACTTAGGTAAAATATCTAAACTTTGAAAATTGTATGTATAAACATTTATTTAAATAAACAACGGCAAATTAAATTCTACACCCAACTGTATGAAATATCATATAGTAAAATACCACTATAATATGAAAATACAATCAATGCTACAAAAATGCTGTTAAATAAATCCGTGTATACCTGTAATCAGATAACTAAATCCTCCACACCCAATTGTATATTTGTGTGCCTATGTTGGGATGGTTGGCGCTGGTTTACATGTTTATCTCCATGGTGTATGTCCGCCTCGCTTCATCTCCCGTCTACAGCCTCGCCAACAAGTCCTCTCACCCAGTCACACTCTGTCAATGGCGGCTTCAACAGCGTCACAACACTATATATAGATATTTTTCACTTTCGATCGGCCCTAAGCACCTTACCTGTCAACTTAACCGCTAAATCCGCTCGTTGATATATATTGATTGTTTGTAGTGCAGAGCACATTGGCAGTCCAGGGTGACCGAGGAGAAAAGCTATAGGTACAACGTGCAAAAACACGATCTATTAATTAAGTCTTTCACAAGAATATAAGTTGATAATCGATTAGCAGTCAAGTTTTTTAAGTGTCTGTCAAGATGAATATCGGATCTTCAGAAAGAGGACCTAAATTTCAACGTCTGAGGGAGCAGTTCAATAAAATGTACGTTTGTTTGTCACATACTACTATTATATTTCATACTATTATAATATTACAATATAATAATTATTATGAAAAAAGAAGTGAATGCTTTTGATTGTGACTCGATGCGCGTTTAACAAAAAATATGATTGTTCGAAAAGTTTCCTATAATAATAGAGCCGTTTATGTGCTAGCCGGAGAAGAAAATTGAATACCAAATAAGTGTAATCTAAAGATTATATTCGGAAAGGTCTTTATGCGCTGAAACCACAGCTTGTCCCATATTAATTGCACATTATTCGGTTATTTGAGCTGTCCCAATAATTTGAATAATAAAGTGAGCAAGCGTATTGTTGGGCTTGTATCAACGTAATTTGAGATAATTTCACATCCATTAAACTGTGTGCATAATGAACGAACAAATATCCCAAATAACAAATATCAGGTACACGTTTTATAGTTTTATATTACAGATTTAAGGAAAAATGAATTCTGATTATACATAGATGTGTGTTTTTGCATCGCAAGTAAACAAAAAGCTATTTGAATCAATTATAAAGGACCTACATATTTCCTCAATGCATTTTACTGAGCATCCCTGGCTCTTAGACCATGAACTGCTTCTATTATTATATTTCTATTACTTATTTATTCATTGCTTTCTTACACTTTATTTTAAGGAAAGTGTCTTGTTAATGCGTTTGTGCATACCGTCAATGAGCGTCTTACACTGGCCCGACTAAGGACAGCAGAAAGCAGTCAATAAGCACAAGCTCAATGGGATCAAGCATTGTTATCTTTAACTTGCTATTGTTACTGTGTATACTAGTATAATAGTTCCATGATATCTTTAACTTGCTATTGTAACTGTGTATACTAGTATAATAGTTCCTTTATATCTTTAACTTGCTATTGTAACTGTGTATGCTAGTATACTAGTTCCATGATATCTTTAACTTGCTATTGTAACTGTGTATGCTAGTATACTAGTTCCATGATATCTTTAACTTGCTATTGCTACTGTGTATACTAGTATAATAGTTCCATGATATCTTTAACTTGCTATTGTAACTGTGTATGCTAGTATACTAGTTCCATGATATCTTTAACTTGCTATTCTAACTGTGTATGCTAGTATACTAGTTCCATGATATCTTTAACTTGCTATTGTAACTGTGTATGCTAGTATACTAGTTCCATGATATCTTTAACTTGCTATTGTAACTGTGTATGCTAGTAAATAGTTCCATGATATCTTTAACTTGCTATTGTAACTGTGTATGCTAGTATACTAGTTCCATGATATCTTTAACTTGCTATTGTAACTGTGTATGCTAGTATACTAGTTCCATGATATCTTTAACTTGCTATTGTAACTGTGTATGCTAGTATACTAGTTCCATGATATCTTTAACTTGCTATTGTAACTGTGTATGCTAGTATACTAGTTCCATGATATCTTTAACTTGCTATTGTAACTGTGTATGCTAGTATACTAGTTCCATGATATCTTTTACTTGCTATTGTTACTGTGTATACTAGTATAATAGTTCCATGATATCTTTAACTTGCTATTGTAACTGTGTATGCTAGTATACTAGTTCCATGATATCTTTAACTTGCTATTGTAACTGTGTATGCTAGTATACTAGTTCCATGATATCTTTAACTTGCTATTGTAACTGTGTATGCTAGTATACTAGTTCCATGATATCTTTAACTTGCTATTGTAACTGTGTATGCTAGTATACTAGTTCCATGATATCTTTAACTTGCTATTGCTACTGTGTATGCTAGTATAATAGTTCCATGATATCTTTAACTTGCTATTGTTACTGTGTATACTAGTATAATAGTTCCATGATATCTTTAACTTGCTGTTGTAACTGTGTATGCTAGTATACTAGTTCCATGATATCTTTAACTTGCTATTGTAACTGTGTATGGTAGTATACTAGTTCCATGATATCTTTAACTTGCTATTGTAACTGTGTATACTGGTATACTAGTTCCATGATATCTTTTACTTGCTATTGTTACTGTGTATACTAGTATAATAGTTCCATGATATCTTTAACTTGCTATTGTAACTGTGTATGCTAGTATACTAGTTCCATGATATCTTTAACTTGCTATTGCTACTGTGTATGCTAGTATAATAGTTCCATGATATCTTTAACTTGCTATTGTAACTGTGTATGCTAGTATACTAGTTCCATGATATCTTTAACTTGCTATTGTAACTGTGTATGCTAGTATACTAGTTCCATGATATCTTTAACTTGCTATTGTAACTGTGTATGCTAGTATACTAGTTCCATGATATCTTTAACTTGCTATTGTAACTGTGTATGCTAGTATACTAGTTCCATGATATCTTTAACTTGCTATTGTAACTGTGTATGCTAGTATACTAGTTTCATGATATCTTTAACTTGCTATTGTAAGTGTGTATGCTAGTTATACTAGGTTCCATATATCTTTAACTTGCTATTGCTACTGTGTATACTGGTATACTAGTTCCATAATATCTTTAACTTGCTATTGTAACTGTGTATACTAGTATACTAGTTGCCATGATATCTTTAACTTGCTATTGTAACTGTGTATACTAGTATACTAGTTCCATGATATCTTTAACTTGCTATTGTACTTGTGTATACTAGTATACTAGTTCCATAATATCTTTAACTTGCTATTGCTACTGTGTATACTGGTATAGTTCCATAATATCTTTAACTTGCTATGTATATTGTGTTATTACTAGTATACTAGTTCCATGATATCTTTAACTTGCTATTGTAATTGTGTATACTAGTATACTAGTTCCATAATATCTTTAACTTGCTATTGCTACTGTGTATACTGGTATACTAGTTCCATAATATCTTTAACTTGCTATTGTAACTGTGTATACTAGTATACTAGTGCCATGATATCTTTAACTTGCTATTGTAACTGTGTATACTAGTATACTAGTTCCATGATATCTTTAACTTGCTATTGCTACTGTGTATACTAGTATACTAGTTCCATGATATCTTTAACTTGCTATTGTAACTGTGTATACTAGTATATTAGTTCCATGATATCTTTAACTTCCTATTGTAACTGTGTATACTAGTATACTAGTTCCATAGTATCGATGTATTGGTGAACAATATGACACGTACTACAGGTACAGATTTAGATGCACATCTAAGACGCCATTAAAATCATACAGTTCCATGCACTCTCATTTTCAATGATAAGTTTCTTGTGATTTGACATCTTCTCGCATAATTGTTTTATGTGCAGAGTGTAAAAGCTGAAAATCGCACCTATTTGATTTACAAGGTTACGTTCCTTCCTTTGTAATTCGATACAAATGTTTTAAACAGTGAAATGAATGCTCGTGATATAAAACAAATCAACTTCCTGTCATCCTTATCCCTGATCCTTGGTAAAGGACTTTCCTTCTGAAAACACCACTGTTTTCTTACATTCAGGTCTCCAAAAAATAGAGTCGGTCTATTTATAAAAGTAAGTAGCTTTTGTTTCCCTCATAGTGACTTGGAAACTTATCACTTTATTGAAGCGGGATCTTCAAAGACAAACAAAAGACATAATCTTTAAAATTGAATATATATGCAATATTTCTGAGACAACTGTGTTGGCATGTGGGAATAAATGAGAGCACAATATGTGTTTACTGTATAATTGAAAAAAATTGTGTGATGGTATCCATTAGGACATCATTAGTTATTTCAATGTGTTGCATTATATTGGTCGCATTGCTGTCTTTATTAATGAATGTCCTCTGTCAGCTGTCGTATTAAACTGGCATGAACATCATTATCTGCACTTATTAAGTGTGTTGTATAGGTTTCATAATGGATATTTGTTAGAAAGTATGACAACCAGACCACCCGCCAGTTTGTGACGCCTTAAAGCAAGTAAAAGAAGCAACAACATTTTAATAAAAAAAAGTAAATATAATGTCATCGTGTGATTTAGTACACCTGTCAACAAACACAACCCCAAAACGGAATGGCAGTGAAACATTTGCTCAAGAGCTAATTGGTTTCGTACTTAACTTGTTTCTACTATGGAGTTTGACTAACTAGGCCAACTGTACGCTGTGTGGAGACAGAGTGTCGGGCATGAAAAGGGAGGTCACTGGTTCCATTAGGATACACTGTATGGCGACGTCTTGTAACAGTTCTGGTACTGGTAAAGTAACTAATGCTTATGCTCAACACAAATAGATGTTTCAAGATTTATGATCTAAATCATATAGAAACAACAGCCGTACATATTTGTAGTATTTATTATTTTGTTAGTTTAGAAGATATATTAGATTATAACTTAAATAATATCGGCCTGCTGGTATTTATTGTGTCATACTGATGGATGAAACAAGGAACGATAATTTGTGAAAGTAATGTTTAACCCACATTTCGAAGTCGCATTTGGTAATGACCATTTGTCATTTACTTAACTATATTTGTGGGGTGCCTGTGGTGAAATGGTACAGTCGCCGACATATAACGTCTCTGACCGGTCAGCCTTAAACCGTGTGGGTTTGAGTCCCTGTCGAGGCGAAATGGATGATGTGTGAAAGTCTTCTTGTTTACCTGCTGTGCGCAGGTGGGTCTATCCAGACATTTGTCACCGGACTTCCTGCACCAAAGTAGCCGGATGTCCTAATTTTAAGTAAAAATAAGCCTAATTTTGGCGAAGCGATGTGCAGCAGCATCAACAAAAACAGCAACAGCAACAACAACAACAACTTTATTGCAACAACAGCTGCAGCAAGGCACTTAAATAAATCTAATAACACAAAGATAACACCTGGCATATGGATGATTTGGAGGACATATGCAGTATAGGCAGGTATAATTCATAGCATTCCCGAGGCCAACATTAATATTTAACAGTCTGCGTCCCACGCAACGTCAGCAGACGAAAACCACGCGACTAACTCTTCACCCGCTTTATTAGCAATTCGGGTAAGTATTATTTTAACAATAGAATTGATTGTGCTTATAAACAGCTCCCAAGTCGTAAGAAGAATGTCCAAACAATTTACGTATGCTTGAGAGGCAAATGTGTACATGAAAACAAACATACCCCATTGACGTAATGACAAGGACTTCATCGACTTTATATATGTGTTTTTATAAGAGAAACACAGACATGATCAGATCGACTAGAAGTAAAAGACCATTAGCAATATGTTTTCTCAATGTAAATAATCACTCACTCAGTGAGATGTTTACGACATTCATTTAGTGTATCACGAAGTGCATTTTCACTGAATGCGCATTCCAACTTCAAATTCGATCATGAACAGCATTATTCTTTTAAGATTACAGATAGCTATTTATGGTCACAGAAACTTAATGATTTCTTTCTTTCTATATTAGGTACGGCGTAGTTCGACAAAATTGCAAACAACAACAACAACAATATAAAAACAGCAACAAAAAACAACAACAACAACAGAACACACACACACACAAACAACAAAAATACTCTTGCATACTAAATACGTCACCGTACGACAATCTTATCATTCGCAAATGAAATTTTAATTAAACCATTTATGTGCACTTAATTTAAACTTAAACAATCCAACATGTTAAGCATTAAAGGTGCTATCCCACAGTTTGGAGTAATACATACATGTAACACTATCTTACCACTACCTTTGGGGAAACTGGACATAGTTTCTGAACAAACCCATATTTACATCGAATTTAAAACGATTGTGAACTACATATATATTGTTAGACAGTTCTAATCACGAAATAAAAAATCACTCTAAATGTCCATTCTTTCCAAATCTATAAAAAGCACGATATTAGTCTCTGCTAAACACAAATGTCTAAGCGGATTTCCCAGATGACGATATAACGTAATCTTTAAAATAAGTTGTCACGTGGATTTATTAGTTTAAAAATAGCTATCTTGGCGGCGTGGCTCAGATAAGAAATATCTGTTTGCAATGACGAGATGAGATTTATGCTTGATTGTTCACACATGTCTAGGGTATCAATGAACATAATTGTGCAGGACATTTTCAAGGACTTACCTGGTTATTGGATAAAAAATCGTTGGTCCAAACTGGCCTAAGGGAAGTTATTCTCTTTAACAAAAGAGGAGTTATTATTTTTTTTCAAATGTTGTCATTAAATTTTCACTGCAATAAAACTACACAATTTATGTGTAAACAAATAAAAACAAGTTCACAAATAAAATAAGTACACAAAAGAAAGTTCTTATGTCCGGTTAGCGGGAAAACACACGCAGGCAACTCATAAAATATAATTACTAAAATAAAATAAATCCTTTCTTTAGAAATTATGACACTTTTGTTTTATTATACAATTAGAAAATTGGCTTATCGTACATGTGTGGTATGACTATGATATCTTCATAAGGAACGGCAAAATATGTACAAAGCGGCTAGATCGAACGTGAATTATAAGAAAAAAAGAAAACCCACAACAAACGTAGTTAAATGTCTGTTTAAGGAGCGTACATTCTTTTGTATACAAAACATGATATAACAAGAACAAATACAACCAACGGAGATTCCACAAATATTCGACACATTTACATTTAGACAACAGCATTATTACTGGCATGCCTATACCGACACACTTCATTACATTATTCGCGGTTTTATTATCGACCCCGCTTTTATTTCACTGAACGTGTTAATACACAATGCACAATGCACAGTGCATATCTCTATCATATCCTGCGGCAATACAGCTGATTGGATTCCTACGCTGGCAACGCAGTTTATTCAAGGCACTATTTTGCCACTGATTTGTTATTACAAGGTATAAATAGCAGCGATCGCTGCAAACGGTCACTGTTGATTATTAGTCATTGCTGTCAACAAACTTTAAACGCTCCTTATACATGTATAGACTTGACACCGCTACGAAATAAAGCTGTCAAAATTATGTATGAAAAAAAGTCTATATAATTTCGAGTTAGTTTTATTTATTATCGACCTTTTTCGTCTTTCGTTTAAAGATTACACTGCATACGCTGCACACGTGTTTTTCGAAAAATGTACGTGCTAGTAATACACTAGTCATTAAAAATACAAATCAAATGCCTGGTATTGCATTATGCAAACTTAGGATTTTTTTTTATATTATACATCCAATGTTCTACCACGTTACCAATTTTTGTTAATACAATGTGTGTTTTTTGTAGTGGTTTAAAACATCGCGATTGATTAAATGTTTCAAAAATAAATTCTCAAATTACTACTACTAATAAAATCTTTTGCTATGATTTTGACAGGTTTCAACCGGCTTTATCAGTTAGATTAAGGTAGGGTGTAGGGTGTGGTCGTTTGATTTTGTTTGGCCAGTCTTCTATGCTATACATCAGTCTTCTTTACCATTAACCCGCTTTCCTTGTTTTGTACATGTTACATCGTTTCACTGGAGCACCTGTACACGTCATCACAGACAACCCATATATTTGTACTAAAACAACAAAACCCTGCGCATTTAACTTATTAGTTGAAGGCGTACCTTTGAAATTCGACACAAATATTTCAAACGGCGAAACAACAACGACAACAACGGCAACAGCAACACCGCTAACAAACTCAACACTTCTTTGAAAATGGATCAGAAGGACAAATACATACCAGGATAGGCCTAATGCAACGAAACATGCGTTTATTTCTTTGAAAGAAATCTGTCAGAATAAAGTATCGATGCTTATGAAATCATACCGTACCAGTTAATAAATCCGTTTAATGGAGAGGAATTATTTTACATGTGCATGAACGTGTAAATGATAATATAATGGATTACAAATAAATATTTGAAGTTGTAATAAATAAAACAGGACACATGTTAAATCTACGTTGGTTTAGAAATTCGTATATAGATGGAGACAATAATATAAGAGTGGAATGTATATTTGGGAAAGTGTAGGGCAAAGAACAGGAAGTTCGCTGGTTCCTTTCGGAAAATGTATATGGCAATGTTTTTCCAGGGGTACTGATACAGCCAACTTTAGCTTAAGCTAAGCCTTAAATGGTAGTTCCAGGTTTGGCAGGGCCGAGTGTTATCGTGCCGCTTAGTAAGTACCACGTAATACAGGATTGCTTCTACGTGTTTAGTTAACAACAACACCTAATAGGTCTAAATGAACAATGTATGGTACAATAATTAAAATGCAACAACCATTAATTATTTAAATAAGCATAGTTTTGTTTGACTAGAATCTATATTAGTATAAATATGAATAAAGCATACTGCTGTCTGCTTGCCTGTCAACATGACAACATACATGGAATTGTAGCTTGCCCTGGTATGTGATGTGCAATACAATAAATAGATAATTGGCCAATATTTTGTGAAATCGATGTTTATCTGACACTTTGGAATATGAAAATATAAGACGTTCCATTGATAACTGCAACATATACATGTATTGTATAGACATGAAAAAATCGCACAATGAATATATATTTTCGTGCTAGTCAAATGTAAAAGTGACACATAAGAAAAACATAAAATAGAACAAATCCACCAGTTACCCCTTGGACCGGTCAGTCGGCCTTCATGCTGCTTAAGCCGGTGAACATATCTCGAACCTGGCACTTTAGGTTTATGAACTACATACAGCTGAGAGAAAACAATTCCATTTGAAACAAAATAAATCCGTCGAAGTCATGACGTATACTTGCATCTAGGTAATTCAACGTCATATAATAAATAGTGTTGACACAATAAAAATGTCATTTGTATTTGGGTGAGGAGAGAAGTACTTTTCATTTTAACACCACCGCAAATTTCTAGATTGTCGAAGAAATAATATATTTTAATTAGAGACAATGACGACTAGGTGAGAAGTATACACGATTGTTCCATTCTGTTCTGTGATGCTGGAAATGTAGTACTAAAGTCCAACATAAGTCAGAGGAAAATACATATCAGTCGCCATTAGAAATCGCCAATTATAACTTTCTTGAATATAACATCAAACATGATATCCAAATTATAAGAGGAAACATTGCATAAATGAAAGACACGATAATATTCATAACATTCAGGAGCGTGCCTTTGCGATTTTTAAGCTTACGCACTATTCCTAGGAGATTCGGAGAGCACGCCCTTTCCACCTCATCCCCAACCTCGAAATTTCTTTTTTCCATAGAACGCCGATGCATTTTGTGGTGGGTGGAGGACTCTCACTGTCTCAGTACAAAGAATTGTCTAATTGCAGGAAGAGGGATGGGATTAGCCGGCAATTTTGCCGATACTGTGCAGCGACATTACTATCATAGCACAGGGGCACTTATGAGGTGCCCAGGGACTGAACCCGGCCGGTCCATTATACTGACACCGACGAGCCAGGCGTAATGATGTCCCCTAAGCCCCGAGCGTTAGGAGGGAAGCCACTACTACCAACAATCTTTGGTTTGACCCGGCCGGGGTTTGAACCCAAGACCTCCCGATCCGCAAGCCGACGCTCTACCACCTGCGCTAAGTGCTGGACGAGACAGAAAAACGTCAAACAGGATTGCAGCAGAATGTTTAGAATTTGGAAAAAGCTTAAATTACTATTTAAATAATGAGCACAACTAAGTGATAGTGCCTTACCCGGACCAGACGATTATTTTTATGCGCTTAAGAACGTTTTTATTGTTTCAATTTTTGGAAGCAACTGTACACACGTGCGTAAGTGCGTAAGCACAGGCACGCCCCTGACATTACTGAGGCCAGCAATAACACTAATGTTCGGATTAATCGTTGAACGCGGCGAGACACAAAGACTGCAGACGAAAAACACTCAACAACTAATTTTTAATCTGCCATTTTGGGTATACTTTTAGACATTATTTGACAGTTTACACGAACTTTTTCATGACAATGTATTTATACTTTTATATTTTTATGTAAAAAAATGTAGCCATTGTTAGATAGACGGAGGAAAAAGACCATAGTTATGCAATTCTGTGTGCTAAATGTACATAATCAGGGTTGTTTACGATTTTCATTGAGTTAATCGCGGCGTACAGTTTCACTGAAAATAAAAACCCGAAACCAAATTCGCAGAACTTAGCAATTTATTTCCCAAACAAACTTAAAAATATTTATTTCTCTTTATCTTTGACAAGATTTTGTTCGACGAAACGGCAAAACAGAGAAATTACCTTTACAGATTTTAGTTTATTTAGCGGACAATAATCTTATATTTCGAAATTGAAATTTCATATAAACTGGTCATATGTCACAATATTAACTCTTGAACAACCAAATAGGTATATGGTATGTTAAGTGGTATGTAATTTCTTTGCTGCTTTATTGCCAACATTAACCGCGGAATGTCATAATGGCTCGTTTGTTGCAAACATTAATCACAGAATGTCCTTATGGCTGGCCTGTTGCTAATATTAACCGGCGAATGTCACACTGTCTGAACTGTTGCCAACATTAACAGCGCAACGTCATTATGGCTGGCCTGTTGTCAACATAAACAGCGCAACGTCATTATGGCTGGCCTGCTGTCAACATTTACAGCGCAACGTCATTATGGCTGGCCTGCTGTCAACATTAACAGCGCAATGTCATTATGGCTGGCCTGCTGTCAACATTTACAGCGCAACGTCATTATGGCTGGCCTGCTGTCAACATTAAGAGCGCAACGTCATTATGGCTGGCCTGTTGTCAACATAAACAGCGCAACGTCATTATGGCTGGCCTGCTGTCAACATTTACAGCGCAACGTCATTATGGCTGGCCTGCTGTCAACATTAACAGCGCAACGTCATTATGGCTGGTCTGCTGTCAACATTAACAGCGGAACGTTATTATGGCTGGCCTGCTGTCAACATTACCAGTGCAAACTCATTATGACTGGCCTGTTGTCAACATTAACAGCGCAACGTCATTATGGCTGGCCTGCTGTCAATATTAACAGCGCAACGCCATTATGGCTGGATTGTTGTCAACATAAACAGCGCAATATCATTATGGCTGGCCTGTTGTCAACATTACCAGCGCAACGTCATTATGACTGGCCTGTTGTCAACATTAACAGCGCAACGTCATTATGGCTGGCCTGTTGCCAACATTAACAGCGCAACGTCATTATGGCTGGCCTGCTGTCAACATTAACAGCGCAACGTCACTATGGCTGGCCTGCTGTCAACATTAACAGCGGAACGTCATTATGGCTGGCCTGCTGTCAACATTACCAGTGCACACTCATTATGACTGGCCTGTTGTCAACATTAACAGCGCAACGTCATTATGGCTGGCCTGCTGTCAATATTAACAGCGCAACGCCATTATGGCTGGCCTGTTGTCAATATTAACAGCGCAACGTCATTATGGCTGGCCTATTGTCAACATTAACAGCGCAACGTCATTATAGCTGGCCTGCTGTCAACATTACCAGCAAAACGTCATTATGGCTGGCCTGTTGTCAACATTAACAGCGCAAAATCATTATGGCTGGCCTGTTGTCAACATTAACAGCGCAACGTCATTATGGCTGGCCTGATGTCAACATTAACAGCGCAACGTCATTATGGCTGGCCTGTTGTCAACATAAACAGCGCAACGTTCATTATGGCTGGCCTGTTGTCAACATTAACAACGCAACGTCATTATGGCTGGCCTGTTGTCAACATTAACAGCGCAAAATCATTATGGCTGGCCTGTTGTCAACCTTAACAGCGCAAACGTCATTATGGCTGGCCTGCTGTCAACATTACCAGCGCAACGTAATTACTGACTGGCCTGTTGTCAACATTAACAGCGCAACGTCATTATGGCTGGCCTGTTGTCAACCTTAACAGCGCAACGTCATTATGGCTGGCCAGCTGTCAACATGAATAGCGCAACGTCATTATGACTGGCCTGTTGTCAACATTACCAGCGCAACGTCAATGTGTTTGGCCTGTTGTCAACCTTAACAGCGCAACGTAATTATGACTGGCCTGTTGTCAACATTAACAGCGCAACGTAATTATGACTGGCCTGCTGTCAACATTAACAGCGCAACGTAATTATGACTGGCCTGTTGTCAACATTAACAGCGCAACGTCATTATGACTGGCCTGTTGTCAACCTTAACAGCGCAACGTCATTATGACTGGCCTGTTGTCAACATTAACAGCGCAACGCAATTATGACTGGCCTGTTGTCAACCTTAACAGCGCAACGTCATTATGACTGGCCTGTTGTCAACATTAACAGCGCAACGTCATTATGGCTGGCCTGTTGTCAACCTTAACAGCGCAACGTCATTATGACTGGCCTGCTGTCAACCTTAACAGCGCAACGTCATTATGACTGGCCTGTTGTCAACATTACCAGCGCAACGTCATTGTGTTTGGCCTGTTGTAAACCTTAACAGCGCAACGTCATTATGGCTGGCCTGCTGTCAACATTACCAGCGCAACGTCATTATGACTGGCCTGTTGTCAACATTAACAGCGCAACGTAATTATGGCTGGCCTGCTGTCAACATTAACAGCGCAACGTTATTATGGCTGGCCTGTTGTCAACATTAACCAGGGACTGTCACAAAGCTTAGCCTGTTTCCAACGTTAACAGCGGAATACCATAATGGCTGGTCTGTTGTCAAAATTAGGCACAGATTGTCACAATGTTTGGTCTGCTGTCAAGATTAGCCACGGAATGTCATAGCAGCTGGTCTATTGCCAACATGAACAGCGAAATGTCATAATGGCTGGTGTGTTGCCAACATTAATAACAGAATGACATAATTGTTAGTCTGTTGCCAACATTAGCCGTGGAATGCCATAATGACTAGTCTGTTGTCAACAGTAGCCGCACAATGCCATAATGGCTGGTCTGTTGCCAATATTAACCACAGTTTGCCATAATGACTGGTCTGCTGTCAACACTAACCGTGGACTGCCATAATGGTTGGTCTGTTGCCAACATAAGCCGCAGAATGCCATAATGATTAGTCTGTTGCCAACATTAACCGCGGAATGCCCTAATGGCTAGTCCGTTGCCAACATTAGTCGCGGAATGCCATAATGACTGGTCTGTTGCCAGCATTAGCCGCAGAATGCCACAATGACTCTCTTGTCAACATTAATCACGGAATGTCATAACGATTGGTCTGTTGCCAACATTATCCACGGAATGCCAAAATGTCTGGTTTGTTCTCAACATTAACCGCGGCATGCAAAAATGGCTGGTCTTTTGCTAACATTAGCCGCGGAATGCCATAACTAGTCTGTTGCCAGCATTAGCCGCGGAATGCCATAACTGGTCTTGCCAGCATTAGCCGCGAAATGTCATAATGATTTGCCTGTTGCCAACACTAGCCGCGGAATGTTATACCTGTATTTATCATTATAAATATTGCAGACCAAACACGTGATGGAACGCGACCAAATAGGTTCTAACAAACTAAGAATCCACGATATTTAACAAAGTTTCAGCTTAAGAGTTAATTAAATAACAACCAACATGAGAACAGACGTACCAACGTCGGTTTTTAATCCTCATTATCGACCGTTCGTGTTATTTCCTGTTCCTACTGCTGGTCATCATAAATGTGCAAATACATAAAATACTACTAGGCAATCATTTTACATTCATAACACATATTTACCCTACCCTCTGGCATCAAAACTTATTTGGATATTAAAGTTACCACCATACATAGAAATTCCTGCCAAAATATCGATGTATTTTGATATTTTGTATAAATAAATAAATATAGAACCAAAGCAAACATTTTGTACGTTGGGCCACCCAGTCAACAGCGGTAGTCTTATAATTACAACCAGATGACATAGTAAACTAAATAAGTTCATGTCTACATATCCTTATTAAAAATATCCCATGCATATAAAAGTTAATACTTTAGAATAAATTTAGCAAGTGTAAATTGTAGCAATTCGTGTCTACAGTGAACGAGGAATTTTTGCGTGGGAAAAAAATACCAATTACAAAAAACACTATACGATGGAAAAGTAAATTAAGAAATACCTATAAACAGTAAGCGGGTACATTGAGCAGGTGTTTACAAGCATTGACATTAAAGGTTATATTAAACGGGCAATCCGCAAATGTTTGACAAATGTACAACATGACAAGAGTTAATTAAAAACTGACTACAAGAGAATAGACATGCCAATACAGACGTTTCAATTGATAACAGTAAACCAGATTTTATTATTGATCCCCTTGTATTTCTTATCCTGTTTACTGGTCTACAAAGTAACACATATCTGCTTATACATAGTGTACTTCCCAGACCGTATTTCGTGGCAATAAAATTGATTGGAATTCAACAAAAGAAACACAAATGGTATATTCTTAGCCGCAGTCTGTCGCTGATATTTTATGACAAGAAATAAACACCAAGGCCACAACATTTGACAAAATACTTAGCCACATCTTTCTATGTACACCACACCACACCAGTCGCCTCTACCATCACCAGCAACAACAGCAATAACAACAAAACACAACAACATCATATCATTGTTTTTTTAACAATACAAATAAAAAACACCAGAACAAGGGAACATAAATGACCTTATTGATTAATCTCCCTTGGGTAACGATAATTCTGAAATAAATTAAAAAAGTTGACAAGTAATTTTAAACTTAAAATAACATATCGCTTTTTGGAAATGTCAAAATCAACGGCAAGGAAGCCATTTTATTATTTTCTAAATATTTAGGATACGTAGCAACGAAGTCTTAGAGCTAATAATGTCTAGTTTTGATTGGAGGTACATTGATGCCCGAATAAACAAAGTACACTATGACCCACTGGCCCATTTGTTGCCAAGCAGAGCCATACAACCGAGTGGACCGAACCTGGGGCACAATCGGTAGAACCAACATCGTTAAAATGACAATGCTAACGCTCATGCAAGTATAAGGGTAGCTTCACGACCGGCATGTCCGTTGTCAGGATAATGAAACTGGGTGTGGTACCACGCAAGATGTTCCCGGCATCTAGAGTGAAAGTAGCACTATGTCTGCTTTAAGTGGATAATGTTTCCAAATAACTAAAATACTTTTTTGTAATACAATTATAAACAAAAAGAACCACAACCTACAGGTAGCTTGTTAAATCCATTTTCAATGACACTCTTGTATCTTGCCAGCGTGCGTTTACAATCAGAGTAGTTTCGAAGATTTGTAAAACCGTGTTTGACAGTGTCTTCTATTTCCTACATGCAACTATAGTGAACGGTGGTAACACTTATCCTGGTTCAAGTGAACAACGTATAATCTAAATAGTGTACATGTATTGTAGATACAACAGCTACCGTCATTTGAATACATTATATTTAGATTATAGCTTACAATTGTTTATAAAAAGTTCTATCAGTTTAAATAAAATTATTTGCAGGCCGTTTGCCTGTCAATATATCGGCACATGACATTTTGACCTAGCCTGGTTTGACGTACAACAGTAAATGAGAGCATTTAAAGTTTACTTGCTTACCATCAACAAAATTACTTATCGACAATGTCTCGAAACATTAAAGTCATCGGAGCTTGTCAGTTACACTTAAGCACGTCTTAAAGTTTGATTCCAACAGGTCCGACGGAATGAATATTAAAGTGCCTCCCATTAGTAACAATTCTCGATAACACCATTTAAAACCATCTAACAGGTTGTGCTTATTAAACGCAAAGGCTTGGGTTGTTTAATGTAGTCATAACATCGCCTAAATCAATTCCCGACAGTAGGTGCATAATGCACGTAACAACATTTGTTTCCTAATTACATTTCATTTTCACTTTAATAATTGCTACCAAATACCACAGGGTGTTTGCCCCATGTATTCAGCTATTAAACTGCGGGTAATTTCATATTTATAGCCGATTAATTTCACGAAGAACTGGGTTCTTCCTAGTGAAGAGTCCAGACACCGTCTGTTAATGCACATAAAAACACACCACTAATGAATGTTTTCAGTCAAGAACAAATTTAATGACGCCATAGACACATATATCATTTTGTCACGTGTTTTTTGTTTCTTTTTCCTTTTATATATTTAAAAAAATTGAGCATAAGTAAATAGTTTTTAAGATAATAAACGCATGACAAAAACGCAGCTTCTGTTGCCCATGTTCTGTCTACACTGGATACTTTAGTCTGTCTGTTCTTGAAACTGTTCGCTCCCGGAAAATAAAATATAGGTATTGTCAATAATAACTTCCGTGAAAAGCATATTTCATAAGGTGTATACATTATGTTGTAGACTATGGATAATAAATTAGAAGTTTCAATTGTTTATATAGTATGATTGCATTTATACTTAAACCTCGGGTATTGAGCAGTGCAATGTTGATATCTCGTCCTTGATACCTTGTATCACTATGATAAAGCTACTACTCTCAAAATCTGAACATCATCAATCGATGTGATCCATCCAGTAAATTCAGGTGTATTTTTTAATCGCGTGGTCGTTAGTCCGAGTCCACTAAGAGGCATTTTGGAATTTTATTTTATATGGAACTTGTTGTTATTTGAAATGATATATACGAACATAGACTACGCTTATCTGTATTCAGGTATATGACTCATCGTTCAAAGCTTTTATCCATGAAACAGTTTGCTATAGTTGAATTTATAATATATTACGTCTTTTTAAAACACTCCTTGTCACTTTTTAACCATCAAATGACGGTCACCTTACCTTTTTTCATTTTTAGAAATATACCACGGTTAACTTAATAAATAATTATACTTTGCAAGCATTAATAGATTGTACATTTTATCGCCGGTAATAACTTTTCACTTTGCCACTCGACCTTTTAATAAATTAAAAAAATGTAAAATAGTGGAAATATCATGGATGTGGTGAAGAAGTGTGGCTTCTTTGAAGGAAAGAATGAAAAACTGGCTCCAGAGTTCACCTAACAGCTGTTGTTAGTAACATTGGGAGTCGTGTGTTGGTGTTGTTTGTGTTGTTTATCAAGTATAATAGTATGAATCGTTGAGATTGAAAACGTTTTATATGATATCCAAGTATATTTCACTCCCTGGGCTGTTGGTTTTACATCGATCTGTTTCCCTGTGAACGTTCCATTGCGTTAACTGTTGAGTTTGCTTTTTTTGTAATGTCTCAGCACCCTAATTGCCAATTTTACATTTAATTAGCATGAAATTACATTATCTTGTGCTTTGTCAAATTTTATTATGTATGTTGCAATCCCCATAGGACATTTTTAGATTTCGTTTGATACCAGGATAAAACGTAATAACTTAAATTTTGTATGTTTTGATTGAAGCTCATCTGTTTCCGTTCTCTATGCTACCACTGTAGACCAAGTTTCCCCGTCAAATAAAATAAATAGAAGCATTCGGCACTCCTTTTAGACGACTTCGTCATTATCATTGCCAGATATAAGAAGAATGGTTAAGTAAACTTATCCAACATATGTATTGCAAATGACAAAGTTTTTATCAAGATTATTTTACAAGGGACAAACTGCTGTTTTAATACTATACGAAAAAAAAGCTTTTATTAGTTATAAAATGGATCTGACATTTTTACCAGAGTAAGAAAACAGAACAGGTCCCGTGAGAGTGATCGGTCCTGTGAGTGATCGGTCCTGTGAGAGTGATCGGTTCTGTGAGAGTGATCGGTCCTGTGAGAGTGCTCCTCTGACATATTAACACTGGAACAATCTCTAGGCCAAGGGACACTCTGTGTAATAATATAATATCAGTTACCACTTTGGAACGGTAAGTCGGCAAAGGGGCCGATAGGGTGTTCAAAGCTAGTCTGCAGAGCTCTCCGTACACCCACTTCCTTAATATAAGAGTTTTCTCCACCACTAACAGTATTAATGAAAATACTCCAGCAGAGAAAGAGAGGCAACTAACAGTAAGCATCTGCTTCGGGAGTTCATAAATTAGCAAAGTATACATCTCATAAACAGCATAACAATAATTACAGTGAACTAAATAGCAATTAATAGTGCAGAGTTTTATTCATGTAAGATAATGTATAGTTCTTTACTGCTTCGGTTCTAACACGCTAAATTTCTTATAAAATAATAAATTGTGCTAATGACAGCATCTCCAACGCCGACTATCCCTACATTGCAAATCAACAGAAATTCCATTCTTGTAAGAAAACAGCTTTTTGACGATTAATTTGCAAATGCAAGATGTGGATGCACAAATAAACTCAGAATCGCATAATCATACAATATAAAGACTTGCTATACACTTCAGTATAGAGGTACAGCTTTTAAAAGACAATGAGAATAAGATGACAATCTGTTGAGAGAATGCATACACCAACATGGCTCATATAAAAACTTTCCGTTCCGCGCGTCGAGATGCCTAGTCTGCGGACAAAGATCACTAAAGCACTTACTATTCTTCGGTTGTTATGCGTATTCGTTAAGGAATTACTTAACACTATACTTGAATTTGCTTATAACCGGCTCTAAAGTAGTTGGAAAGACGTCTAAACAATTACCGTATACTTGAGAATCAAACATTACTTTGTGAAAGAAGACACTCGTATGGCATTGAAGTAATTAAGAGGATTAAATCGACCATATGAACTGTTTTGTGTTCATATGATAAAACCAATCATTGTCGGATCGTCGAGAAGAAATAGACATATGAGACTCTGTGCCTAGTGTAAATAATAACACACGTGTTGAGTTGCTTTTGACATTCATCTAGTATTTTACGACGTGTAATTTCACTGAAAATGCTATCGACTCTTAATGAAAAGTAATGTCGATTATTTCTATTCATATAGAAATAAGTGTTTAATTTCCCAAACAACCTTTATCAAGATGTCCATTGTTTAATATTTTAGAAACGATAAATTAGCAAAACAAAGAAAGCACTCGCGAAGATTTAACATTTCAACATCGAATAATCGTACGTCGTTATAAACCCGGCCGAATTTCATCTCATTTTGAACTTTACGTGAATGAACAGCCAGTCTCAGGGCTGACCGTTTCCAACAGTAACCGCGGAGTGATGGACTCGTGACCGGCCCGTTTCCAACAGTAACCGCGGAGTGATGGACTCGTGACCGGCCCGTTTCCAACAGTAACCGCGGAGTGATGGACTCGTGACCGGCCCGTTTCCAACAGTAACCTCGGAGTAATGGACTTACGACTGGGCCGTTTCCAACAGTAACCGCGGAGTGATGGACTCGTGACCGGTCCGTTTTCAACAGTAACCGCGGAGTGATGGACTCGTGACCGGCCCGTTTCCAACAGTAACCGCGGAGTGATGGACTTACGACTGGGCCGTTTCCAACAGTAACCGCGTAGTGATGTACTCATCATTAACCACAAAGTGATGGACTCGTGGCCGGCCCGTTTCCAACAGTAACCGCGGAGTGATGGACTCGTGGCTGGCCCGTTTCCAACAGTAACCGCGTAGTGATGTACTCATCATTAACCACAAAGTGATGGACTCGTGGCTGGCCCGTTTCCAACAATTACCGCGGAGTGATGGACTTACGACTGGGCCGTTTCCAACAGTAACCGCGTAGTCATGTACTCATCATTAACCGCAAAGTGATGGACTCGTGGCCGGCCCGTTTCCAACAGTAACCGCGTAGTGATGTACTCATCATTAACCACAAAGTGATGGACTCGTGGCTGGCCCGTTTCCAACAGTAACCGCGTAGTGATGTACTCATCAGTTAACCGCAAAGTGATGGACTCGTGGCTGGCCCGTTTCCAACAGTAACCGCGTAGTCATGTACTTATCATTAACCTCAAAGTGATGGAGTCGTGGCCGGCCCGTTTCTAACAGTAAGCGCGGAGTGATGGACTCATGACTGGACCGTTTCCAACAGTAACCGCGGAGTGATGCACTTAGGACTTGGCCGTTTCCGACAGTAACTGTGTAGTGATAGACTTATCATCAACCGCTAAGTGATGGACTCGTGGCTGGCCCGTTTCCAACAGTATGCGAGGAGTGATGGTCTGTTGATTGGGCCATTTCCAACAGTAACTGCCAACTGATGTCTCATGACTGGGACACTTTAAACAGTAATCATCGAAAGATGGTCTATAACTGGACCGTTTTTAACAGCAACTACGGAGTGATCGTCCCACTAGAGAGTGAAAGAGACAGAGAGAGAAAGGGAGCGGGAGAGAGAGAGACAGAAGGGCTTGCGGACGGACAGTCAGACAGACAGACAGAGGGACGGACGGGCGAAAGAGCGGGCGGGCGGGCGGGCTGTCGTACGGACGGACGGACGGGACGGATGGACGCACGGGACGGACGGACGGGCGGGCGAACGGACGGACAGACATATGGAGAGAGAGAGAGAGTGAGTGAGTGAGAGAGAGAGAGAGAGAGAGAGAGAGAGAGAGAGAGAGAGAGAGAGAGAGAGAGAGAGAGAGAGAGAGAGTCGCCAACTGGCAACAAAGTAGCCCCTCCAAAGGATTGAGTTCCGGATGGGGCTTTGTGCCTGTAGTTCTACCCAGTCGTGAGCCTGGGATTTCCTCCATCAGTAATTGGCTCTACGTCTCCAATATGGACACAATTCTGTCGGTGTGATGTAAAATAACAATCTATCAAACCTAAATAAATAATAATGGGACATAACTAACGGGTTATTATCGACATGTTGCGATTATTTCCCTTATATTGTCTGCTTTTATAGCAGTACAAAAATACTGCTACATACTTCAAATCTTCATGCAAATTAAAGAAAAGACAAATAAAGAAAACGTTACGTTTAGAAGCATTACACTCATGCAGCGTCACATGACAATAAATGAGACCACTTGGATGCTTGGCATGTTAAATCATTTCAATTAGTTTTACAATGTCATAGCTATGGAGAATAATGAAAAACCGTAATAGATCAATATTGCTCCAAGTAAGCTTTAGTCAATAAAACATCACTGGACTCATGTCAATTGGAAAGAAAAGCCCGGAAGCATAGTTTTTCAACGTTCGTGGTGTAAGTCGTTAAGACGGTGTCTCCGTATCGTTCTAGGTATAAGCTATATACAGATACAGCTGTTATGACCCGATGGGAATGCTTTGTGTTTCCAGCTCCTATAGCCTTGCGCTGTGCCATAGTCCCTCAGTGATTTATGTATATAGCGCATTTCGATTCGACTCATAGATTAAAATAAACGAAAGACATAGACACAGTAATTAACATATATTTCAACCAACTAATCAGCGTATTAGCAGGTATTGTGTAAAAGTCAACAAGCTTTTATAAATTTGTTCTTACTTTTCGCTTGGCTTGCATGTGAAATACCTCTGTTCTGTGCCTTTTCGGAGTTTGGTATATGTTGCAATACTCATAGGACTTTGTCATATATTTTTATTCATGATCACAACAATGTTACTTGTGCAGTTTGGCGGTCGTAAAAAGTCTCCCCGTGCATGTAATCTATGTTGTCATTTAATTCATCCTATAAGGATTGTTACGTGTATTTCCTTTGATGGACATTGAACTTTGGTTCTTTAAATCCATCTTCACATGAACAGGATGCTACAACCATTTATTCGTCTCTGGTCATGTTTGTTCATGATTCAGAGAGTTTATTTTATTTGTGGTCAACCATTTTTGTGTTGTTTTTCAAATCGAAATAATACCATATTCCTTTTCTTAACACTATGTGGATATTATTTTTCGATGACGTCACTACTTTCGTCATAACGTATAGAAAATATCAGCGCATGGACATTTTATTTTCAAATGGATCGGTTTTCTTTTCGTTGCTTGCATTTGAGAAACTCGTCAGGAAGTGCGAGGCTAGAGCTCTGTAAAACCGGTTTAAGCACACCAGTCGGTCCATATTGCCGACTGACTGTTCCAAGGCGGTAACTGTCGGGTTTGCTCTTTTCCTTAAATGACTCATCACAAATTTGTTCTTACTTTTCGCTTGGCTTGCATGTGAAATACCTTTGTTCTGTGCCTTTTCGGAGTTTGGTATATGTTGCAATACTCATAGGACTTGGTCATATATTCTTATTTATAAATATTAGTCCACTGCATTATCTGTCTCTTTTGAAAACTAGTAGCAACGATATTATTAGTCAATTAGTATTCCGTCTATTTGTAATCAGTTAACCAAGTAGCATGTATAATGTGTCCAAAACAAGAACTAAAAAAGGATATTTCAAAAGGCCCATTGTTCGTTCCAATATAACCGCAATATGGGCTTGTGGATATTTGTTTTATACCATATTTCCACTAATTCCCCAGGTATTTTCATGTTTTTATCCTCAAAGAAAAAAATATAAACGAATATCTAATTGATTCGTCGTTTGCAGAAAAAATGTCTTTGGTGTGCGACAAAAACTGTAGTCTCAAGAGGATCTCGGGTTACAGTCTTTGGAACACAAAGTGACTGTAACAATACGACGAAGGCTGCTTCTATGCTTATCTATTACCAGCGCGTCCATAGGGAACATGACCTCCATCTTTAGCCAGCTAGCTGAGTGACCTACAAATCGGGTAATGTGTGTCCATTGGCGGTCAGGACATAAAGTTTAAGAAACGATATGCGTCGTTGGTGACACACATGTCTTTTTTTCATAAAATTAGAAGTTATAATTAAAATTACAAAATATACATCGATAATAAAAAAACGTATCAAAGTATATAATACATAAAAAGACGTATTAAACATAATGAAACATAATTATATCATTGTAATATGAGTGAGACACAGAGTCCACCAAAGATAGAAAGAACTTTTAGACCAAAACTTTTTATAAACCAAAAGGTGTCTATGAACTTTTAATAGATCACATTAAGATAATGCATATCGAAACTAACTGTAATAGTTAATTGTGACATACTATAAGATAAACAAAAACATTCAGACAAACATAGCAAACTTTATAAACAAAATCGATATAAGTGATGTACTACAGTTATAGCTGATCATAGACATTGTCCAGTATAGTGGCACTCCGTCCTCTGGTGATTCGTCCATGATACATTATGTTCCTCCTCGTGATGGTGCATTGGTAAGGTGATATCTAGGCTGTCTTCCAGTCTTGGTTGCTTCCGTTTAGTCAAAGCTAATTTCGGCGTTTCTATTTTAAGACTTGTGGTGTACTGTACATTATTGCTAAAAAGCGAAATATATAAGCTAGAACTATAACAACCAGTTCGTTGCAAGAAATAAGTGTTTCTATATTGTTTACAATGTCTTGACTGATTTTGAAACTTGCACATTTAACTGGCATGTATATAACTTTTATATTGTGCCTTTTCAAATGTTAATATTTGTTTTATACTCACACGAACTCGCATATACACGCCTGCGCACAACCAGTTCGACAGTAGAGCAGAATAGAGCGCATATGTTAACAAATGTGCAATGCACAACAGTAACAACACGATGGAGTTGGATGACATTTATACAAACAGTTAGCCAGTAGTTAACAAGCAAAATTTAAACCCATAAGTATGACAGATTTATAATTAAATTATAAGGCCAGAGTTCTCAAACCATTTCAAAACAAGATATTTACATAGACAGTAACCAAATCACAAATTAATCATTTCCCCAAATGATCGTGGTAGTGATTATTATATTGATGATGATGACAATAATGATAATGATAACAATGATGTTCTAATTAGGACATTTTATTAATTTTCACAATAAAAAGAACTGAGGCACTAAATGATGCCTCAGTCATTTACTATGACACTACCATAACTATTGAACCAAATGTGACCTACAGTGGTAGGAGACACCAATTCACACGTGTTTCAGCACAAAGTGCGTGTAAAGGTCATAGGTTAAGTAGAAGGTTTCTTTTTTAGCGAGTATATGGAATTTGTACAATTGAGCTGCATTGATATTGATTCGAGATGTGTTTGCATGCTCCAAAACGTTGGTAAGCATCGCCGAAAATATGACAAACCCTATCAGCAAACTCGTTAGAAGCAAATGACTTATGACAACACATCTCAGATTTGATATTTTTCACAAGAAGCTGATATCATCCATTTTTAAGATTGTATTTTTATGTCATCGCGCTCTGGTTAACTAACTGCCCCAACTTATTTAATAAAACAGGTTACTCGATGAAACAACTTACGTAAATATCTTTTCCGATGTCATGAAAAATATTAATAATGTATCACACTTAGCCATTCAATCTAATTCCTTACCATTCCTTTTGTTGGCTATTTTTCAAAATGTCATGCTGCTGGTATTTGTAATTGAGCCAACAGTCCTTATAATGAAACCGATTACGCAATTAAAACAATTGCTCGAAACATGCACAGAACTATGGCCCATGACGTTGCTAAATATAAAATTGATCTCAAGCATCGATTTATCCTATTTACAAGACATATTCTGAACAACGTCTTGTCTGTAATAACATACTATCCTGACGTGCTTTGTGAGTTCCTCTGTCACTGAAGTAGAGTAAATTGAACGCTGTCACCGCTTTCGGATATCCTGAATTACGGAATAGGAAAAACCGGAACACGGAGATTCTTTTTGTATGACTTTGATCTTTAGCTGACACAATGTTTGGAAAATACACAGTGCACAGAAAACGGACAAATGATATTTTATTCTTGATTATTCTGATTAATTATTAACACATTCTATTCTCAAATGAAATAGGTCCAATATTTCTGTGCCCATGTGTAAAAAATATAAAGCATGTGTCCGTTTTAGAGACAAATATAAATACAATTTCATATTCAATATGTCTCACGTAAACGTTTGTTGCTTGTATGGGGACAGGACAGGATAATCACCTTCTGGTAAGCGTCCTTCACTCTGTATACGGCATATTGTAGGTTTTAAATTTATTTGTATAAGAACGGTCTATGTGCCGTATCTTAGGAGATAAATTCTGATAATTTGCTGATGCTGATATCACTTTTCATTTACGACATATGTATTTACGAGTTCCTGATAAATACTTCCCTGAACATATGATAGATATTTTTAGATCTAAATCATAGAAAACCGAATAAATCCAATGCCAAATCATATCTGACCCCTTTCTCTGTGCAGGTAAAGTAGGACTACTACAGTTATATTCCCTAAATAGCTTAAATATGATGTCAGCATTCTACAACACTAGGCTTGCACTAGGCATCTCCAACAAAAGAAGAGCCATAAATAATGGATGAAGGATGTGATATCGAATCTAATCACGACATCTCTCGTTCCCATCCTGTGTGTCACTTAATTAGCAACAAATTAAATTAAATTGTTTCTTTGATTTTACATGGTTTTTGAACACAAATTATATTAGAAATTGACCAATATAAGCAAAACATACTTAAATCAAGAAAGAGACGTAACTTAACCAATGATTTGAGGTAAGACAAACCCTTATCATTAATCATATTTTGGTGCAGAAACCGAAACTTTACAGCGACTAAAATAAAACCTGTTTGCTATTAGTTGTCTTTTTATAGTTAACCGACAAATTATTTTGGTTGTTCTGTAAGTGTAAGTGAGGAACAGAAGAAAATGCCACGGGTTTTACTTAAACAAGAGTATGCCTTGTCTATTTTATACATCCTGCTATAAAATCATTACATTCCATTTAATTGAAATCAAACAAGCGTATACAAACATCTTTGCAACAAAACAATGTCTCATTAGACATATAAAATGCTGTTACATTTCACCGAGACAGAAAAAAAGCAAACTTATAACGTTTGAAACATTTTGTGTATCCGACGAAGAAAGGACACTAGCTGAACACGAAATAACCAAATAAACGAGATGCATGTGCAGTCGACTATTGACATTAATTCATGCAAGCGTTTAACAGTTATAGTGTTAGTGGCACCACTCTATAAAAGGTAACACGCATGAATACGAATTCGCAACTGTTTGGCAAGGTCATGTTTAAGAAAAGAAACCGAGTATTCCGATGTTTACATTGCAGCTTGTAATTACAGGTCTAGCAAACAACAAGGAAAGCAAAATAAAAGATTAACACTTTCTTCCTTTCACATATTAATATAATAAATTGACAGTGTATTATAGTGTTTAGTTCCCAGAGTAGTCATCTTCTTGTCGTTCTCTTGGTAGACGGTTGGGAGTGGCGGTTACAATATTCACAAATGTGGAAACTCATTTAAATATTGCAAACGCCAGCAAAGTGTCACCATTGCAAATAATTATTTAAGAGTAAAGGTGCTAGTGTGAAAATAAATTAGAAATATATCTATTGAATCGTGCTAGGTGATATATTCATTTACAAATAAAATATGAAATACATATTGTAAGTTCCTTTGAACATTTATTAGTAATATAACTAATTTTGATGATACTTTCGGTTAACATCGCCGTAAATATAGATCTATTGACCTACATTTTAATATTTCCACCGGACACGTAAATAAAGATCTATTTTGACCTACATTTTGTTATATCCACCGGAGAAGTAAACGTAAATAGAGATCTGCTGACCTATATTTTAATATATTCACCGGAGACGTAAATATAGATCCATTGACCTACATTTATATATATCCTCCGGAGACGTAAATATAGATCCATTGACCTACATTTTGATATATCCTCTGGAGACGTAAATATAGATCCATTGTCCTACATTTTGATATATCCTCCGGAGACGTAAATATAGATCCATTGACCTACATTTTGATATATCCTCCGGAGACGTAAATATAGATCCATTGACCTACAATTTGATATATCCTCCGGAGACGTAAATATAGATCCATTGACCTACATTTTGATATATCCTCCGGAGACGTAAATATAGATCCATTGACCTACATTTTAATATATCCACCGAAGACGTAATATAGATCTATTATCTTACATTTTAATATATCCACCGGAGACGTAAATATAGATCTATTATCCAACGTTTTAACATTCCCAAAGGCGACGTAAATATAGATCCATTGACCTACATTTTAATATATCCACCGTAGACGTAATATAGATCTATTATCCTACATTTTAATATATCCACCGGAAACGTAATATAGATCGAGTATGCTACATTTTAATATATCCACCGGAAACGTAATAAAGATCTTTTATCCTACATTTTAAGGTATCCATCGGAGACGTAAATATAGATCTATTGACCTACATTTTGATATATATCCACCGTAAACGTAATGTAGATCTGTTATGCTGCAGTTTAATATATCCACCGGAGACGTAATATAGATCTATTGACCTACACTTTGATATATCCACCGGAGACGTAATATAGATCTATTGACCTACATTTTGATATATCCACCGTAGACGTAATATAGATCTGTTATCCTGCAGTTTAATATATCCACCGGAAACGTAATATAGATCTGTTATCCTGCAGTTTAATATATCCACCGGAGACGTAATATAGATCTATTGACCTACATTTTGATATATCCACCGTAGACGTAATATAGATCTATTGACCTACATTTTGATATATCCACCGGAGACGTAATATAGATCTATTGACCTACACTTTGATATATCCACCGGAGACGTAATATAGATCTATTGACCTACATTTTGATATATCCACCGTAGACGTAATATAGATCTGTTATCCTGCAGTTTAATATATCCACCGTAGACGTAATATAGATCTGTTATCCTGTAGTTTAATATATCCACCGGAGACGTAATATAGATCTATTGACCTACACTTTGATATATCCAACGGAGACGTAATATAGATCTATTAGCCCACATTTTAATATATCCACCGTGAACGTAATATAGATCTGTTATCCTGCAGTTTAATATATCCACCGGAGACGTAATATAGATCTATTGACCTACATTTTGATATATCCACCGTAGACGTAATATAGATCTATTGACCTACATTTTGATATATCCACCGTAGACGCAATATAGATCTGTTATCCTGCAGTTTAATATATCCACCGTAGACGTAATATAGATCTATTGACCTACATTTTGATATATCCACCGTAGACGTAATATAGATCTATTGACCTACATTTTGATATATCCACCGTAGACGCAATATAGATCTGTTATCCTGCAGTTTAATATATCCACCGTAGACGTAAATATAGATCTATTGACCTACACTTTAATATATCCACCGTAGACGTAAATATAGATCTATTGACCTACATTTTGATATATCCACCGTAGACGTAATATAGATCTGTTATCCTGTAGTTTAATATATCCACCGTAGACGCAATATAGATCTGTTATCCTGTAGTTTAATATATCCACCGGAGACGTAATATAGATCTATTGACCTACATTTTGATATATCCACCGTAGACGTAATATAGATCTGTTATCCTGCAGTTTAATATATCCACCGGAGACGTAATATAGATCTATTGACCTACACTTTGATATATCCACCGGAGACGTAATATAGATCTATTGACCTACATTTTGATATATCTACCGTAGACATAATATAGATCTGTTATCCTGCAGTTTAATATATCCCCCGGAGACGTAAATATAGATCTATTAATCTACATTTTAATATATCCACCAGAGACGTAATATAGATCTATTGACCTACATTTTAAATTATCCACCGGAGACGGCCAATAACCAAAAACCAGTAATTTCTATCTGAATTAAGACGCTCTGCTGGACTACTACCTCAAATAATTTAATAAAATCAGTTATACATATTATCAACTATATTTGTAGTGATTCAATCATATTCTCGTCGATTTTGTCATTGCAACGAAGTATCATAAACATTTGTCTCATACATATATAAATATTTAATAAAGGGTAAATTGTAAACACATTCAACCCTTGAAGGAACTATAATAATATATATCGTGTTATTTGTAGAGTTACGTGATCAGTTAATTATAAAATTGTGTGAGTAAAACATTCACATATTCTTACGCACTTTAAAAAATTCTCAAATTTACTGCACCGAGCAACGTTTAATAAACAAAAGTATAAAATGACACACAATCGAAACTACAATAATCTCAACCTGTCTTTAAGATAAAAGAAAATGTAAAATTAAGTTGGTGGTAACCCAAAAGGCATCGAGTGGACTGTTTTAAATGTACTGATTTCCCAATAGGAACTGTTTTGTTGCAGAGGCAGTTTATTTTGAGGCATAGTTTATATATGTTAGATTATTCAGTAAAATTGTCCAGTGTGTTCATGAAAAAGATTTAAAATGGTAAACTTCGTCATTAGACAACGCGATATGGATTTATATTGTAGTAAACGTGTACACCTTTTGAATCATTGAGTTATCCAAATTATGAAGTTAATTGGCTTTACTAATTATATTGTTTTCAGAATTAACCATTTCTCTTGGATAACAATTATTTATTTGAATTGAATTGAATTGGATATTACCTTAATACACGGTTATATTTCATATAAATAGAACTTTATTAAATAAAGTCTATCTATATGCGTTACATCCGTTTTTGCTGTTTCTATTGTAAATTATAGATGTAAAATAGTTGACTCTTTTTTTGAAATTATTAACACACAAAGGATTTCTAAACGGGACATTCGAGTGTTGTCGCATAGTATTTGCCCACCTTTGTTAGAAATAGCTGTATACAAGTCAACATTCCACCTGAAAAGTTTGAAGAGTTAAAATAAAACAATGTCTTGTTATGAAAAAAGATATTTTTTAAGGTACAGCGGAAACATACATATTACATTAGGGATGTGATGTCAATGTGAAAATCAAGATCGGTTCGACGTGGACAAATATTTAACGCAGCATTTATGGCTTAAAATGAGCGGCTCAGAAAGAAACATGTGGAAAATCTTATGTTTTTTTTGTAGTGTTTCTTTGACATTTAATTAACTTTTTATTTGTGCACACAACAGGATAAATAATGATCGGCGTTTAAACACACGTTTGTATGCGACTCATTGAACATTGCACGGAATCCGCCCACAAGCCTTACGTGTTAAATATGTCACGGATGTCACGTACGAAGACAGCTTATTAAATGGTGACCTACTGGCTACTTTTTCCAGGTGCTGGTTGTATTCTAGTATTAGGAAAACTAGATGGTTTGAGTAAAAGCAAATCGTGTATATCGTCTTACAACTGGATTTAAGTATTCAAATCCGAATGTTTATTTTCATTTCCATGGATATCATAGATCTTGGTTTGTTTATATTAAGAGTTGCGAAATGACAGCAGATGTTTAAATATTATCTTTAATAAATACGGTTTTTACTTTTGAGGGCTGATGATTATATTCCACATGATCAATCAATTGTATATATTCCATTGCTGTATAGTTATACTGTTTTCGTTCTTTTAATGCTAGCGGTGCGTAATTTTCATGCAGGTCCAAACGTTGTTAAATCTTATAAAAATATGTTTCAATGGATTGTTATATATATTTGTATATAAATAGTATAGAAATAATTAAATCTCTTTCTTTTCTTTACGCCAAAGGACGTCACATAAGGTTACGTAAATTGTTTCTAGACCTACACGTTATAATCTGTGTTAGTTTGTTAGCACAAGCTTAGAAACAACAAAACGTAGTGTTATATATAAAAGGCAAACGTGTTTGGACTTGAGATGACATGATGTACTATGTATTATATTAGTTTTTCATCTAGTTTGGTTGCTGAGAACAGCAGGAAATAAAACTAAAGGTAGCGGTCCTAATACACTTAAATATTTTAACTATTTAACCAGTCCACCCATGGATTAGTTTGATGATACGGCGTTGCACTATGAAGTTGTAGTGACTTTGGCTACAAGTAATTTAGAATTATTCACGTTTTTTATAGATCGTACATTATGAAGCATAAGTAATTTTACCACATTTGTTATGGAAACATAACGAACATACTCAAAAGCAAATACTATTTTCAGAAAAAAAAAGAAAAAACAACAACAACTTATTTCACTACTTTAGTCCTTAGCTTAAAATTGCAATTCATAGCTAAAACCAATTCTGATACCACCAATCGCATTGCCAAACTACTGACCTTTTGCCTATCTTCATTACTTAATCACGTTGTTAAGTAATGGGAAAAATTTACGGAAATTAAGGAATTTACATCGTTGTTAAAAATCAACAGATGTCTTGAAAACATTTCTTATTGAAAAGTTCTATTGCTTTGCAGTTAGTTATTCTTATAATTTCATAAATAGCACATTTTACGTTTCATTGAAAAACAACAACAACAACACAACTTGTGAACAACATCAACTTGCAAGGAAAGTAAATCCGTTTTCATCAATGCATTCGTAAATAATATTTACTGTATTAATTTCATTTATATACCGCAATCGGACCATAGCTTTAAAGGAAATGTATTAAGGTGTCGACGAACTTAATTGGCATGTTTTATTAGTAGTTCCTGCAGCACTTGATTCCTGAAGATACTGAGTTCCGGAATCATCCATCCCGGACAGTTGCAGTAGAATTGACCTTTGCATACTAGCATCGATGCAAATATTTAAAAACTCACTGAACAATTGATGGTGCTAAATATAGTATTGACCCAGTTGTCATGTAGCATAGATTATGATTGAGAGAGAACGTTTCTGAAATGTGCTTAGAAGCGTCAATTTGCCTGACGCATCACTGTCATGGATGACAAAAACGGAGATAGCTAATTAAAACGTATTCCACTGGCGGTAAAACATTCTGATCCACACAGACACCGAGGACTTGGACTTAACAAAGGATCAATCCGTGTAGTGGTTTAAGTGTTTAGCTGATGCGATGGTTCACGTCTAAACCAAATATTGTGTGGCGTCTTATAAATAAAACTTCTGCATTAATATAAATGAAATGCTTGGTTTAGAGAGAAACTTATGTTTTATGTTGAACGTGACTAAATGTAGCGAAGTTTACAAAAATGTAGGTATTCATTGCCGTTTTTTTATATCTCGTTTGTATTTCCATATATATTATAGATTTTATTTCTTATTAATGCGGAGGGTCTTAATGCTGAAGAGGTTTTCATGCTATCTTGAATAGACATCGTTGATATACCACAGTATTAAGTCAATATATATTCTAGCCCCTGATATTATACAACGGTGGACTAGTTAGCTGGTATACATAGCCGAGATATATACTGTTTTGTCCGTGATCATGTATATTAGGGGAACTGCCTATAAGGGTTGCATTATATAATCTTAACACATATATTTTACCGTGTTTATAAAAAGAGTCTGTGCAAGGAAACGGCCATATAACACAATAGATCTATCCTTTTACTTCGAGAGCTACCGCCGTAAACATCAATTGAAACAATTAATTTAGCACTCCACTAAGTATAGGTTAATGTTTGTTCTCGACGGTTTAACAAATTTAATTGCTCAGCTCGGCTTGTTAAACCGTCGAGAACAAACATTAATATATTCAATGTATGGAAGTATGTTTTGAAAAGTCTCCGCCCATAATTAAACCGCCCAGCTAACTAATCAAGCGCCTTTTTTGGATCGCATATGTAAATCAGATGATGAAAATGACCGGTCTAAAAATAGACACGATACAACCGCAAGCTGTTTCAAGAACGTTTAGAACAGCAGATCATTTCCATTGTCTTCACGACTACAGTAACGTCTGCAGAGCACACGCCGCCAGCTACAGTAACGTCCACCGAGATTAAAGCACCGTTAACGAGGGTAATTTCATGTGACCAAAACGCATCTGATGGTAGTCTCGTGATAAACGTACCAAACTGTGTTAAGAGTGTTGTGATTGTTAAATCGGATGGCAAGAAAATAACTATTGACGTGTAGTTGAGCAGTGAGTTGTATTCACTTTTGTAATTTTTACTGTTATTGTTCATGTTTTGGGCGAGAAAAATATTGATGTCTCGACTACGAGAAACGTGTATTGAATAACTAAAAGTGACTGTTTTATGTTGATATTTTCTCCTTTTCTTATACAGTTCTTGAAAATAAATAGTTAAAACTCCGCACCGTTCTTATTTGTGTTGTCGTAATTGACACATTTAATTTAATGGCCACACCTCAAACCTCAAATCCCGCCTCTTCACGCATGCGCACTTGCGATTAAACAGAAGCATTTAATTCTGAACGATAACCAATTTATCACAATCAACCGTGCTGATAAATAAATATAATGCATTTGAAAATTTAAAAACATACTGCACTGTCATTGGTCAAAATACATTCTGAATACATTCAAAATATAACTCGGCTGCGCCAAGCTGAGCGATTAAATTTGTTAAACCGTCGAGAACAAACATTAACCTATACTTAGTCTTCGACAAGGGTGAAAACGACCAAAAAAAGACACATGCTTCATTTATTCAGGTTAATAGCAGTTTACAGTATCATATAAACATTGTACTTTTTTAAGAAGTGTGTATGATGAAGATTCAGAAAAATAGCTCGTCTTATTTAATTGACTTTGCAATTTAAACCCAGTTAGAAATCTTATAGTAATCTGAAAGTATCCTATTTCTATCATGGGAAGAAGGACTAGATTTGTTCGTTTCTCACGCGAGAATCTCAATATTCTAAGCAGACACAAGTCATTAAAACCAAAATATTTTTTCTGTTTATGGTGTTTTCAGCAACATACTTGTATCATTATTATATACAATGCTACTTATTTTTTTCCCATGTCAAAGTTAAGCCTTATTTCCATTTCAATAATTCCATGGAACTTTTAAGTATATATATTATGATTTTTGCAAATTGCAACAGGCAGTAAAGCAAGAGAACTGTAAAGTGTTTACTCGATGGCTACATTGGGATTCAGATGTTCTTTTACCGTTATTTAACCCACAATTACCATTGAACCGTAGTAAAAGGATAAATGTGTTTTAAAAACTGACACTCGTTGGCAATGCATACCAATTAGAAAACTTGATTGTCAAATAATATTCATCACAGAAGCTCGATTACTATATTTTTTGCTCGATTACTATAATATTTTTGATTAATTACTAAATGTTTGTATTGCAACTTCTTTAAGATCCTCTGTAGTTTTTCCTTTTGCTTAAATACATGCATTTAACTAAACTGTGTCTCATAACTGCAGTCAGATGTTGGATCAGGCGGAAACACCCATACATGTTCCGTTGTAAGTACGACAGAAAAATATGATGTTGCATATACGCTGCCTCATTTGTCTGACTTTGATAGGATATATTCATTTCCACTGTTTGTTGTTAAGAAAACCACCCAGGAATGGCAAGTTTGGAGCGGTGTGTAAACCAAGTTTACTACTGTCAACTTGTGTAATGTTTCACCTCAGAGTTGTTGTCATTTTTATCATAGCTTGTGTGTGTGTTGTGTGTGTATGTGTGCTCGTGTGTGGTGGTGTGTGTGTGTGTTGTGTGTGTTGTGTGTGTTTGTTGTGTGTGTTTTGAGTGTGTGTGTGTTGTGTGTGTGTGCGTGTGTGTGTGTGTGTTGTGTGTGTGTGTTGTGTGTGTGGTGCGTGTGTGTGCTCGTATGTGTGTGCGCGCGCGCGCGTGTGTATGTGTGTGTATACGTGTGTGCTTGTGGGTGCGCGCTTTTTGTCTAGTGGTATTTTTTTATTATATGTGGTTTTTCTAACAGACCATATTACCATTTTCCTTTTCAACATTAAGTCAAATTACAAAACATTATTTCTGAATTCCATGTGATATTTCTGTTTATTAACTGCTAACAATGTCATCAACATTCCTGAAGTAGAATACTCCCTTTGGTTAACATGTTGAATAAGAACAAAATGCTGTCAACTTAGAAAGAACAGTGCTGTTAAATCCACACGTCATGACTACGAAGAAAGCTCTAAAGAAAGACAAACAATAGTAAAGCGCAACCCTATTAAAAAACAATGTAAACAACGCCAATAAGGGAAATAAAAACTGGATTGGTAAGTGTTTATCTGAAATTCTATCGACAATTAAGTACATGGTCAAATGTGTCTTTGAATACATCCTAAAATAAGCAATACAGCTTTAAGTGCCAAATGTTTAAAATATTTTTCAACGTAATCAGAAAGCTGTCAAATGTGTGATTTACATTATTAGGGCAAACAAAGTATGACTTGTTTTGCAGACTGCTGAATGTCGATAACACTTTAACTGACTGTCTTATCTTCGAGTTATAAATATTCAGGGTATTTCTACAAAGCCTTCAATAATTAAAAGAAATGCCGTATCTTTTCTATGGATAGCACCGCGTTAAACAACAGTTCTGAGTTCTTTGTTTTAAGACAAATGTGTGTCTCAGTGACGTCAGAATGTAGTCCGATATTTATGTTTTATTGAGATACGACAATGGCGTGATGCGGTCTGTAGTATTGCTGTCACTGGGAAATTGGTTTGAATATTTTACCCAAGATGTCTGATAATAACTACAATTTGTTTCAGCATATTTTCAAGATATTATAATGTTTTAATTTATAAATTTTTTGACACATATGGGGATTATAAAATATTAATACCAAGGAATTAAAAATAGTGTCAACAAAAAAGGTACTGTTCTACATATCTACATAAAACTACCCAAATAACACAGCACAACCTGTGATAGAGTCTATTTGTAGTACAGATATACAACGTCCTATAAAGATTTCAACATTCAGTAATTGAGCTAGCGCTAGATACAAGCTGAATGACTAACAGAAGTATAACCTTGTCTGCTTACTTGATAACTGAGATGCAAAGATCAGGTTTGAGAGTTGTTGATAATGTTTATGTAAATATACAGATATTTATTGTCTTGCCTTAGTTCTACAGTGTCATATTTTACCTACTTACCTACCTAATCGCTCACACACCTACCTGCCTACTTACTTGCCTAGGTTCTTTCCTTCCTGCCAACTTAACTACATACATGTACATGTCTCCCTACGATGTGCCGTATTGCCATTGATCTATGCACAAGTCGGCTTGTACCCCGGCCGACCGAACTCATCAGTACCATTCACTTTGCCTTTGATCATAGTCCTGTGTAAGTAAGCAATACAGGAGATGTCTGAGAAGATCTTTCAGACATACAACGAAATATGCCATCATATCAGGCATAATCTTTACGCACTTTGTAAGGTTCAATGTTTTTTTGCTGAGTAAGGGTGTTTTTTATTCGAAATTTGCTACCAGCTCGAATAAACTGCTGTGTACCTGTTGTGCAGTTGGCATAGATGGGTCTATTTGTTAAAAAGTTGTATTGTAGACTGATTAGGTAGGTCTTCCTAAAATTACCCATAAATAAAAGGTCTCCCGGATATAAACATAGTTCTAATCGATGCGATGTAACAAAAACAAACAAAACAAAGTAAGAAAACAACACCAACCCGCATTGCACTAACTACAATTTTGCATTTATAAGTGCTCCTAAAATCAGCCTTATAATAATGACATAAAGTGTCAAGTGATATGAAGATTTCTTTGCAGTATTTAATCGCTAAACTCTTTTACATTTGCTTTCACTAATATAAAACACTAATCTGTGTGACGTGCAGTAGAGATTGTTATTTACCAATAGCAATTAAAATGATTGTGTGATCATCGCGTCGAACGAGATGAAAGTTACAGTATCCCGTTTAATACAAATTAGAATTGTAATGAAATCATTATGTTGACCGAAGTATTCATAATTAGAGTAACGACCTTTTGTTTGATGACTATTTGTTTTGCTATTTTGAAAATGATAAGAAAATTTAAACCTACAATGTATATGTACTATTCCGGTATGTGTACAATGTGTTGATTGTCAATTTACAGGTTTTACAAAGAGGTATTCTTTACCATTTATTAATACGAGGGGTGATCCAGAATTAACCGGATTATGTTTGTAGCTTGAATAATTATGCATATTTTATAATGAGATTTTCACTAGTTGTTGCTTATACATATTGCAATAACAAATCAATACGATTTTAATAACGTATATTTTCTTTAACGATCAATGCGTTGCTATAGTAACCCATCAAGGTTTAAAAATTGTGAGTTTTCAACACGTTATTTTGGCGCTAATTGTACTATGACGTCGATGACATCATTCAGCATCATTTGTAAAAATGTTGACGTCACTGAAGCAACGGCTGAAAAACAACTTCATTTCTACGTAACTTCGTATTTTCTACAATGTCGTCATTTTATGCAACAGAAACGCGCGCCGTAATAAAGTTTTGTTGTGAACTTGGATATTCGCCTACTAAGACCTACGAAATGATCCAGGAGACATCAGCGGGCAAAAGTGTTTCACGTACACAAGTATTTGAATGGCACAGGCGGTTTCGGGAGGGTCGTGTTTCTCTAGAAGACGATGGAGGTATGGGCCGAAAATCCTCTATTGACTTAACGTTTGTAAGCTCCGTAAAAGACGTCGTTGACAGGGATAGGCGCGTCACCATTCGGGATATCTGTACCGTAACCGGATTTAGTTTTGGGACTGTTCAGCGCATTTTAACTGAACATCTGAACATGAAGAAGGTTAGTGCGCGATGGGTACCACGGTTGTTGACAGATACACATAAAGAGAACCGAGTAATGGCGTCAAGGAAATTTATCAAGCGTTATCGACGGGATGGAGTGACCTTTCTTGACCACATTGTTACAGCAGATGAGACGTGGTTGTACTTGTTCGATCCGGAGACGAAGGAGCAAACAAGACAGTGGAAGACGCCCGGATCGCCGACCCCAAAGAAGGCACGAGTAACAAAGACGTGTGGCAAGCAGATGTACATCTCCTTCGCCGATCGGCGTGGGATGATTCTCATGCACGCTGTTCCGATAGGTCAGAATGTGAATGCCGCCTACTACGGAAAGGTAACTGAATTTTATTATAAAATGATTTATAAATTTTAATTTTATTTATTCTTACTTAAATACAATAAATACGTTAGATTTGTTAAGTTTCCGTAATGCGCAATTGTATAACCTGATAAGTGCAATTGTTTGCTTTTAAGTCACCATGCACTTACCGGTTTCTATTGCAGGTTTTAAAGAAAGACTTGGTGCGTGCGTATCAGAAGAAGAGGCCAGGAATGGACGTGGGTGACATAATTCTCCATCACGACAAAGCACCGTCCCATACAGCAGACACAACCAGGCTCGACATCGGACTTCTAGGATTCGACCTTTTTGACCATCCCCCGTATTCGCCGGACCTCGCGCCTATGAATTTTCATTTGTTTCCTGTCGTAAAGTCGGCATTGAAGGGCACGAGGTTTGAGACATTTGAACATTTATCTAATGCAACTCAGCGTGTAGTATCACAGCTGGACGAAGAGTGGTATATTGACATGTTTCAGCAGTGGTTAGCCCGTCATGAAAAATGTATAACGTGCGGCGGAGATTATTTGGAAAAGTGACCTGAAGTTGAAGTGCGACGAGATTTATGACGTACGTCATTTATGACGTCGAGCGTCCCCGGTCGCCAGTTACAGACATTATGTTTTGAAGTGTTGCTCGATTGTTCTATGTAAAAAAAGTCATGAAACTTTCAGATATTGTAGATTAAATATTCATGTTATTACCATCTTCATTTTATACAGGTAACAGTAACCGTTTCTAAACGGTGATAGTAGTCCGGTTAATTTTGGATCACCCCTCGTATAACTTAGCCTTGAGTCATAAACTTTGCATTACTTTTATTTATGTTAAAATATGCTGCTACACAACCGAAAAATAGTTTTCACTCAGACCTAGCCCGCAAGAATGTATTTGTGACTAGAACGCTTGATTATACATTATTTTACATTGATAACAGTCAATTTACACAACTCTGTCAACTTAAACTTTTGCTTATATCAGAACAGTGCTAGTAAATAGCTGTATTCTGTCAGTAACCATGTAAGTCTTGGTCTATTCCTTCTCCCCTAACGCTAGAGACAATTTTCGATAAGTCACAAAATAGGTTGAATGTTAGACACTTTTAATATATTTGCTTTATCGTACCTTTCACCTTTTGTGACGAGAAGAGACAATGTGGAAGTTTTGCATCTGAATATTTATTACTCAACAGACATATTTCAAGGATCCTACAAATTAATTGAGTTTTCAAGATTCTTGTTAGCGACAAAAGAACGTCATTTCAATGCCGAGTTGTACAGTTTCATCCAATCGTAAAACTTCGGGTATTTCCGCATGGTTCGTAAAATACACCTCGTACATAGCTCTAGAATACACCAAAGTGCGTCGCCTGAGTTATGAAACAGTGTCCGTTCGCGAGAAAGTAACAAATTATATATATATCATTTAGTTGAGTATATCTTGCAATAACAACGATTTTTTTTATCAATACAATCTATATGATTTACGGAAAATTGAAAAGTCAACATTAAATACCCAGTATTAAAACTAAGACACACAAAGTAGATCCAAGATGGCGCCTTATTATGTCAGAGGTCTCTTGCATAGCATAAAGGCCGAGGTGATCAGATTGCAGTTTCATCCTGTAGCAAGCCGATAAGGTTTTCTATGAGTTATATTAATTGTCAGACTGTCAGCACGAGATTAATCCCGCTTAATGGTATATACTTAGTAGAGACAACGGCTTTTTTTGTCCAACAACATATATTATTCCTGTGCATTTTGTTATAAAACGGACATGGATATTTAATAAACTTATATCCCAAAAATTGACATAAACACATTGTTAAAAATGTTGAAACGAGTGTAACATTGTCTCCATGCTCGGTGCGTGTACGATACACTGTACAGACAACATAGTCTCCATGCTCGATTTATGTATAACACTAAAACACTGTATGGATACAATTGTCTCCATTCCCGGTGCGTGTATCGCTAGGTGCGTGTACATAATTACTTTTATCGTGAGTGCGTGTCGGTCTTGTTATTGGGGCTGATGATGATATTTTACATCATCAATCGGTTGTATATGTTTTAGAGTTATGAAGTTATACTATTAAGTATCCATCAAATGGAAGAAATCATATCATTCCACTTCTTTAAAATATAAAAAATATACATTTCGGTGCGTTCAAATCGACAAAGCTTTTAAATTATAAACGTTATTAAACACTGATAATTGCTGTTTCATTAACACATGATATTAAAAGTCACGCATAGATTGCCAACATGTAATGTGTACATACTTTAAAAGAAAGAAGTGTATACTGTTTCCCAAGAGAATATTCACACATGAATTGGTGTACATGTAATGTGTTTATATACCATGAAAGAAAGGATTGTATATTGTTTCCCAAGAGAAGTTACAGACGCAATAAGTATATCGAATTAAGCGATTAAACGAAGACACAACAGGAATCCATTAGTTCTGCAGAAGGTTACTTATATCCAGTAATAATGTTTCATTTTACGTTAACACGCCCTGTTTCACTAACTGCATCAAGTTATTAAATAACAATGCGCTCCAGGGGAAAGTCACAAGGTTAGCAATATATTTGATAAACAATTATATCCAGGTATGTTGAATAGTGGTATGATTGTTTAAACAAATTATATTAACATCTCACATCTCTGTACTTCTGATTGTTCTTTGTCTCGCATGAGAATTTGTCTTTATATATGTACTTTCATTAACATAATTATTGTCAGTATTTGCGTAAACTGATACCTTTATGTTGAATTATCAGAATAAATGTACAGATATACGATTGGGAACAAAATTACATTATATGATTAAGTACAACACCCGTTCCAGCTAGCACACATCCACGGTGTAAATTATCAGATTAAACATGTTTAATCAATTATAACAATACAACATCCACTTACCCTTTTCTTCTTTATAATCGAAATTTACAAATATTTCAATACTTTATTTCTTCATTATATTCCTTTGCAGTGTTTTATAATACTAAAATACTAAATAAATTTGTTGTTTACATAAGTAGAATCACAAAAAACAACAACAGGCCCTTAATTCGTTAATCTCAGAAACACACCTCAGGCCATATTTTATACAATATATGGAGTGTAAGTGCTTGTCGCATAAACTCTATGATTTTACAGACGAATGAAACTTCAATTTACGCTTTATACATAACAGTTCATTTAACCGATGGCAAACCAGAGTCTAGACTAGAGATATAAAGATATTTAGTGGTGAGAAAACGGTATATGAGCTTAATGTGTGTAAGTATAACTTTACGTCATTAGAACGCATTATTTTGTGAAACAACGTAAGTTAAACTTGATAGTCCCGTATAGTGAGGATAGAGGTACAGTAACCTTTATTCTGTATTCTCAGATAGAACGAATTTTTCTGTTATTTAATGTAGTTTGTAAGTATTTAGTGAAGTTCTTCTTTTTGTTTTTACCACAGACTAAATTTTTCCATGCAACTTGTTATTTAATATGAATTGGCGTTGATTTTATCTTACCAGCCGCACAATATTATGGACTATAAACGCTGTCATGAAAAGCATGAGCAATACGTTTGATACCTTTTGGAAACTACACGTTCTAAATTACTCGTGGGCTATCCACATAAGGCTGTAACAGAACATAATTATATATTGTTTCACAAATTAATTTTCTTTATTTCCAAAATATGTACGTAAAACACATTTTCTACAACTGCGATATTTTACATGTGACCCAATAACCAGTTAGTTAGACAGAAACAATTATATTTTATTTTCCATATGCAGTACTTCATGTTGTAGAAATTGGATTAAATGCTCAAATTCTGACGGTTAGTGGTCGTCATTTCCATAAATAGATTGTGGATTCTGACTTGATGATATGAAGAGATTTTGCCCCAGAAGACGTATACAGCTTCTTTTGAACGGACAGCGCTCTAATAACTAGGGTGATCCTAATATGTTGCTGAATCAATCAAATGTTTACAGCCAAGTGCCTGCTAAATGGAAATTCTTCTGGACCTTTGCAAATAAAACAGTATATAATACATGCAAACTATTTTGAGTAACACAATAATTTACAAAGCTCTTTGGGAAAACGGGGGTTTAAATGAATAAAAACCAGCGAAATCCAAAAATGGCAAGACCCATTGTCATTCTAAATAAACATCGTTTATTTATATAGACACTATTGGAATAAGCTAATACTATTAATAAGATGTAACGTATTAATTATGTTTGTTAGTCGTTTACACAACGCGTCGCTAGGTACTGGCGCTGAACCACATATTCCATGAACTGAGGTATTGCGTTATAATAACGCATAGTACACAAGAGTACTTAGGATGTACGCATGTTATGTTAATGAACCCCAGTATATAGCGTAAGATAATCCAATCTCAAGGTATCAAAATAACTTCTGATTTATCAATAGTTCTAATGTTTAAGCATTGCTCTGTCTTTGTTACATTGCTCATTGCTACCGAAACTTTACACTTTTCATAGATGGATAACGATGAGAACACGTTTAGCATTCCCACAGATAACATATATGTATGATGAAAATATCTTTTATCATCATCCATGCATATTACAATATAAAAGACCGGTAAGCTAAGATAAGAGCGTAAAAGAAAGATTGTCAGTTAAATGGCATTTGTGCAGATATCCCTTAAATGCCCTTTTACCACACATACTTTTCATTAGTTATTTATGTTAGTCATGCCAAGCCGCCCATAAAATTTGGAGTGGGAATAACAGTGATAATTTATTTTCAATTACCAAACTATATCTGTAAAAGAGAAGTGTGGTCATCAACGAAAATAATATTTATATGTGTATCTTCATTCGACCCTCCAGGAGTGGTGTTGTGTAAATTGGTGCAACCTACATTTTATCTGGCTCACCTGTTAAGAATTGCCCTATACATTTATGAACAAGAACCGTAACCAGTTTTTCACCCAAGCTAAACAATTCCACCTCTATAGGTTGTTGAGTCCCCTTTTTTAAACTGTTTTTGTATACAAATCCATTTAGAAATATTATATTTTTCATTGAAAATTTTGTTTAAGTTTAGGTTTGACGTTAAGAGTAAAGTCACTAGAAGATCCGGGTAGGAGTGGGGATTGCGGGGATGGCGGGGATGGCGGTGGCGCCCCCCCCCCCCCCCGATTTCCAGACTATAAATTTATTAACGGTATAGAATAGCACGTTAAAACGCGGAAACACTTATATTTCTTAATTATAAACATATTATTTCAAATGAAATACAAGATTTAATAGTAAAACACACATAGATCTAGTTTCTAAAATGTCTCGACACGAAGGTAGGTGTTTACTCTGTTATTAACTATTTCCGTATTTTAACATTCTACTGCGTCTTTTCGTAATTCCGCAATTTATGTCGCTATTTTTATTTTTCCTGATTGGTCAACAATAATGGTAGCGCCTGCAAAACGTGCTTAACTTGACATTGGTCAAATCATTGACAGTTATGCAAGGGAACATCCTCGGCGAATGCTTCTCATGGACCCTTTGTCAGAATAAAAATATGACTTGTTTTGCAGTTCTAAAACCACAACTGCTTATGTTTGCCCACAATGCAATTTCTAATAGATAGTATCGAAATACTGAACATTCAAAACGTATCCCAAATACAGCAAAACAACGTAGGAAAGTATAAAAAATAAATGATTATAGCAAGCATTTATCAATGTTGGTAGCTGTGGTTGACAAAACATGATAAAAAATTCACGCCCCCACCCCCAAACTAGAAATCCTGGATCCGCCATTGTATCCTTAGAGTAAATGTTAATAGATTATTATATAAGTATAATGTGAACATGTCAATGTATAAACACGATTTATTAACTATGTTTTAAAAAGTTAGCTTTGCCTCTGACAGAGCTTTCTTGTTGATTGAACGAGTCACATCAAGATGGTAAGGAAACAACAAACGCAATAAACGCAATAAAACATCTCCGAGGGGAAATAACTGTTCCTAAATTGTAAGACAAACATGTTTCTTAGTCACGTAATTATGTGAGTAGCTATAAATGCATTCCGAAAAGTGGAAGACTACTTAATCAATATCATTTTGGTTTACCTATAATATCAACCTAGCAGGTAATAACTACAATATATGACAACCAAAACAACACAGCAGTGTTTGTAGTAATAACTTGTTCTGTATTGTAATACTTTCATCTTATTTATCCCACCATCTCTGTAAATATCGGTTGATATAACCCGTGTGATAAAGATGAGCTTCATCAACCGATATTCGCGCACCTGCTCTAAGCAGGACTACTTTTTTGACGAAACGATCAGGAGTGTTTACGAGAACGAAACTCATTTATCCCGTAATTATGCTTGTGGTCACCCCATAAATGTCCATAATATAAATATTGATGAAATAGAGCAAAAGAGGCTATTAAAAAAAGAGGACGCGAGCGGTTTCGATCTCTGACCTGCAGGATTGAAAACTTAAGTGGCAGCGTCTTTACCGACTGAGCTAACCGGACAGTTCCTCGCAACTGTCCTAAGTTTTATTTAACAATGATATAGAAAATTTGAAAAAAAAAAATCTATCAGAAAAATGAAACAACATGTATTACAGGAACATGATTAAAATTGTTTAGTAATAGTAATAAAATCAATAAAAGTACGAATTTGTAGTCTGCAAAAATAAAAACAACTCTCGAAATGTCAGATCATGCGAGTCCCCGTTGTTTTGATGTTATTTAGTGTGAATTTAAAGAATGTGATGAAGAATCGTGTAAAAGCCTAACTTCCTAAGCAGTGCTCTTTTCCTTAAATGACTCATCACAGATTTGATCTTACTTTTCGCTTGGCTTGCATGTGAAATACCTTTGTTCTGTGCCTTTTCGGAGTTTGGTATATGTTGCAATACTCATAGGACTTTGTCATATATTCTTATTGAAGAAATGAGCTACGAGGATTTCGAGGCAAAATCTGGCTTTAATCCGAACATTTTTGAGAATGAAATTGATCTTGAATCTGTGGTGACTGTCTCAGATTGCAATCATCTGCCTAATCTTAAGGCAGACCCTGATGATCAAATGTCGTTACATGATGAACATTCAAATGGTTTAGATAGAGCTCGATCTTTAGTCGAACCAAATACAGCTGACTGCACAGATCTGGACAAATATGCTAAAAAATCAGTTTCTAGACGTAAACATGAACACCAATCCACCACCTCCACTCCCAACATTTCTTCAAATTTCGCAAGTCATCCTGTCAAAAACACAACTATCTTCGAAATTTTAAAGCGCTATATTCAATGTTCATAATTTCAATGTCATCAACAATTAAAATCCATGAGCTACTGTTTGTTACAGCCACAAACACACACACAAACCTCGAATGTAATTCGCGTTCCTTAAATGCCAAGTGCGTAGCTCAACTTTAATGCTACACGGCCTTGACAGTACACACTACATATATAACTTTACACGAGGGTGTGATTTTTGTTGTTCTTCTTTTCCAACCATTATTTTCAGTTATCGTAATCAATAAAATTACAACCTTGTGTATAGCGCAAATAAAATAAAAGAAATAACATGTTTATTGTTTTATTATTTTATTGTAAAATAGAACTATTTCTTATAGCCGAATTACTCTATTGCTCACGCATGAATTTCGTGTATTGTATTGAAATGTCAGATTATGTAACGGAGGAGGAGTAGCGGTAAATTTAAATGTTTACCTTTGAAAAGCTGTTGATGGTGGGATAAAAAGAATACCAGGTTAGTGTTGATATAGATAAATGTTATCATGCTCGGCCCGAAAATCAAAAAGCACTCGGCAAGCCTCGTGCTTTCTGATTTTCTTAGTCTCGCACATTGGTTCTTTTAAGTAATAGCCCAACGCTATAATAAGTAATGAAAGTTTACATATATGTTACTATATATATATATATATATATATATATATATATATATATATATATATATATATATATATATATATATATATATATATATATATATATATACATATATGCATGGATATATCAGAATTTAGGGGACGTGAATTTGTTTATTTCTATTTTTAAACAACGATTACATGATATTGCTAGGCAGAATTGGTTGTCAGAAATAAACCAATCACCAAAATGTTGTACGTATAAAGAGTTTAAAACATTACTTAATCCAGAGCGATATTTATCTCTTTCCATTCCATTCAAGTTCAAAAAGATGTATGCAAAATTTAGATGCTCCAATCACAATTATGCAATTGAAATTGGACGCCACAATAATATACCACGTAGCGAAAGATTGTGTAACCATTGTTTAGAAAGATTAAACACACATGTTGTTGAAGATGAATACCATGTAATGTTTATCTGTCCCAGATACGATGAACCCAGAAATCGGTTATTACTTAGTTGGTATAAAGGGAGTAGAAATAGAATATTTTTTTTAGTATTGAAACAACTGTGTTATTATGTGTATGAAATTATGAAGTGATGAAGATATATGTAACGATAATAACATAACTCGTGTTTTGTATAGTTGTATGAAGATATATGTAACGATAATAACATAACTCGTGTTTTGTATAGTTGTATAATTATGTAAATTGTATTATGGGCCTAAGGCCTTTAGGTACAAATAAAATTTCTGTTCTGTTCTGTTCTATATATATATATATATATATATATATATATATATATATATATATATATATATATATATATATATATATATATATATATATATATATAATTTTATATATATATACTAAAAATAAGATGTAACGATATGTGGTTTAAAAAGATAATTTTCTCTTTTGGTTATCTGCACTAGGTAAAAAAGAAAAGGTCCTATAAGATTTACGACAGGTATTTAAATCTAATGTACCTATAGACAAAGGCAAATAGGGTAAATGTTAAAGTGACAATCACACAGACGAGACATAACACCCAAAAGAAAAGCCAGCAGATACCGCCTTGGAGCGGCCAGTCGGAAAAGGACCGACTGGGGTGTTAAAGCCTAGTTTGTAACCTCGCAATTCCTGAAAGGTTTTCTATCAAACAAACAGTGTAAATAAAATAGCCCATCAAAGTTAAATAACTAAAGATAAGCACCTGCATCATGTTAAAACATGTATAATCACTTTATATACAGACAAAATAACTAGTAATATATTAAACTATCAACATATGTAGAATATGTACAGTGGATAAAAGCCTTAACAACATAAAACAGCCCAAGCGATGACGTATAATAAGAACAATTTAATGACGTCATACAATAATGCCATGATGTCATATGTCAGATGTGTCAAAAGTGACATTGATGAAACAAAACAATAATAACGCAATAGTAAAATCGATCGATTACGGAAAAATAACGATATTCTTCCCCACCCTCCACCACTTGGAAAACGCCAGCCTCAATTATTGGGCCTTTGACGTCTCAAACATGCGATGGCGTTTTTCGAAGATGTCGCATATGTTTATTGAATGTTGACTCTAGTTATACAAGCTTGCTTCATATAAGAATAAGAATATATAAGACAAAGTCCTATGAGCATTGCAACATATACAACAATTGAAAAGACACAGGATCAAGGCATCCACATGCACGCCAAATGTAAATGTGAGAACAAATCTGTGATGAGTCATTTAACAATAAGAGCAAACCCGACAGTTACCGCCTTGGAACTGTTTAACTAAGAAGTCGTTGATGCGAAACGTCAAAAGCGACGCAAAAAGTTGGAGATGTAAAGAGGTTAAGCAATATGGGAGTTAGTAACAAAGACACGTGAAACGTTATGGTTTTTATTTGAAAGTTTTTAGTGTACACAATTTTTTTTTGAGAAAAAGCCTTATTATAATTAACTATAAAACTAAAGTGTACTAGCGGAAAATGCACATGAGCAGAAGCCTGACATTACACAAATAAGTATTGTTCAGATAATATTTTTCTCGAACGTAATATTTTTTTCTTAGTATCTTATTGTTTTTTTCAAAGTTATTTTGAAAGTTACAGACAAACAAAAATAAATATAAAAATAAAAACATAAAATAGAACACCTTTTACCGAATAAGGACCGTATTGATCAGGTTTAGAAAGTCCGCAAAACAAACTTTCCCCATGTGCAAATTTCAGTGAGCATTCAGCTACAGCGCGTCGCCAATGAACGATATCGCATAAATTGTTGTAATTGTAATGTGTTTACAAAACACGTAGAAAGACGTTTAAACCTTTTCCCCAAGCGACGCTACAAACTAAGTTTGTCGACCTACTAAGCAATAAAGCGGAGACAAAATAGGTATCCCATAATTCCCGGGATGGCTTCCATTATCAAATTATACTATTGTTTCAGCTTAAGATTAAACGCTCCATTTCACTAACTGCGTCTACTTATTGAGTGAGCTGGAGAGGAAAGACTCCACAGATTTTATATTAACTTTGATATACACGTACATTTATTTTTTAGATATCTAGTATTGGTATATGATTAAGCGAATCATATTGATATCACTCTTGATTTACAAAACGTAACTATTGCAAAGCATTGTTTACCAAAACATTGTAAATCCCACATGTGAAATTATAACAAAATTAAAACATATTTTGTGGAATACAGTATATAATTTAACATCGTTTGAACGAATAAGTCAGTAAAACGACAAACTGGAGTGCCTAAACCAGCGTCATACTTCCGGAAAGTGTGTAATGAACAAACATGGTATATCAATTATCCCATTTAAATGTGACTAATCAGAAAGAGCCTGAATCGTACGGAAATAACTGAACAGTGAATTCATCTTGCCGACTTAACCATGCAGTGTAAAACAATACGTTTATATGAAGAGAACTGACAGAAACGAATATTAATAGAAATTAACGCGCTGCCTATCACGGATGCAGAGATCTAATTAAATGTTATCCTATTGAGACCTTCTATGATCAAAATACGAAGACATGGCTAGAGGCGCGTTATGATTTATACGTGCAACTGGAACCGCATTTTGTTTACTTCATGGTTCAATGTGCTCGTCCATTTTAACACGATAATATGACAATACCATATAACAATTTCAACATATAATTACATTAATTCCATCACATGAATTGAGTAAATAGGAAATTTCGTTGTAAAAGTATCAAACTACAGACTAGGTCTTGCACAAAATAAGAGCATTTTTTTTTCTCTTGGAAGTGAGAATCAACAATATGACTTACAGATGTGCTTGATTTACAGAGCCCCTATATCGCATTTTCCGATAGGTTATCTCATTCATACAGTGTAAACAAAACGGATTAATTTGAAACAAAAATGTGTTGCCGTATGTTTAGAGCTATGTAATGAGGACACAAACAGCAATATCCACTGTCTATTAGGGGTATTACTATCAGTAGGAGACTGTCGAAGAAATAATTACCACCGAGAAAAAGAATAGAACAGTAACAGAGTATGAAACCATTTAATAACAGTTACACTGATAACAATATTTGTTCGTAAAGATATCAGCATTATTAGACAGATGCATATCGGAGACGTGGCATTGAAGGTGTGAACTCCAATTCCGTTAGTTGTAGTAGCTTGTATATAGTTTGTTGGAGAATTGAAGTACCCCAGTCCAGTATATATAAACAGAAATAACAATCCTGAGAGGATGACACTGATGAGATCTACGGGGGATATTTCTATGACCGCCACATTGCACACATAATTTTGATGTAGGAATACGAATATATATGGTTGTTCTAGGGTGGCTACAACTTATATAAATATTTGAAAAGAGATTTCTTTGTTCTCTGAATTATTACATATATTTTCTCTCTGTAACAATGGTGCTTTACACATGATCCAATCCCATTGTGTGTAAGGCAGAAAGAAGAAAATACACTGCTCCTTTATGAATTTAATGTTACGGAGTTTGTATAGGAAGTGGATTAGATAATCAATTTGCTGGTGCGTTTTGCTCGTCATTTCCATATATATCGATGGTTCTGATTTGATTAAATGAGACGGGTATTTGCGCTGGGAAGCACATCTATATTACTTTTGACGGAGATTGTTCTGATAAAGAACTTACTTTGATTAGTTGCTGTATATATCGAATGTTTACATCCAAGTGTCTGCTCTATTATACTTTTTCAGTATGGAAAAAATACATGCAAAAAGCTTAATAAGAAAACTGATCAATAGTTGATTGATTAAATCTCAGGTTGGAGTGATAAAAATCACGAACATATAACACAAGAGTAGAGTAGACTTTCCAATTTATGTCAAGTTTTAAATTGGACGTTGGCATAAATGTAAAAAAAATCTCCAACATAACATTGTGACTAACAATAGCTTCACAGTTGGTTGGACCATTTTAAATCAATAACATTAACACAAACTTATTGTTACCTGGTGAAAAGGATGAGAACAGAAATATAATTATTCTGAAAGTCTTTATACTTCAAACAAAAACATAGTTAATCTATTGTTTAAGAATATTTAAGACATTTAAGAAACGTGTTAAACTGACCATTCTTTCATCTTTATTACATTATTTGGACCCTGTCTATCAACGTACATACAGTTCATACATTATCAAACAATATTTGCAGTAACAATATATATATATATATATATATATATATATATATATATATATATATATATATATATATATATATATATATATATATATATATATATTTAGGGTATCAACTTATATCTCTCTATATATTTAACAAATAATACATGGCCTTGAGGTTAATATGCAAGTATACGGACTGGTTGGTCAGACCGAGGAAGGAATATGGCCCGGTGCGCAGCTGAGGGCCATATACCCTCCGAGGTCTGACCAACCAGTCCGTAAACTTGCATATTGCCCGCAAGGCCATGTTTTATTTGTTATATTATACCGAATCTTAATCCTTTTATCCCTTTTGTTGCTTTCATTTTAGTATGATTTGCTTTTAAATAATAATTGTATTTGTTCAGTGTGTGAAATATCTCAAACCCTAGTCGTTTTTTTATTATATTCAAGCGATGCAGCAAACAAATCATGCTCTTCTTTTAATATTCCATTTTTGTTGATCAAATTAAATAGTAAATGCTACTAGACAAAAGACCCGGACTTTTAGAATTTCGTTCGTGTAGGTTTCAAAGGAAGAATCGTGGCTTTTTTCCCCTGCTAAATATGTTCGGAAGAGCTTCAGTTTTGTCGCGGTTTTGGTGTTTTTGAATCCTTAAATTCTCTGAATTTAACTAAATCTGTCTCCGATAAAGATGCGAATCACTTAGACATTGTGACAGTGTTGTCGTTAACTTCGCACGTCGTAAAAGTCGCGTTTAAAAAGTCAAACAACTGGATGACGTCATAAACAGTCTGTATAAGAATTATGGACCGGGTAGCCGGTCTGTATGCGATTTATGGACTGGATGACGTCATATTAAATATAGAAGGGCGTATGCAAATGAGGTATAATATTATTTGGTATAAATTAACATAGGAGTTTCACAGACAAAAAAAATGACAATAGAGTCATGATTATCATGCTGCACAAAAATTATTGTTATTTAAAGTAATCAGTTACATGTACTTCATGTTATATTGTCTCGACGAAATAACAGGATAAAAGGTTAAATGAATTACAAAATAAACATTGAAGATAGTATAAAGAAGTTATTTGTCATGATAATATGTGCTCAGTGCTATTTAAAGAGAGACTACTAATCTCCGTATTTTGGCATGGTGTACCAAAATCATTTATTAAGTACGCACTGCCGGGACGATAAACCATTCTTTTTCGCATCATGTATAGCAGCCGAACATTCAATTATTGTATATTTTAAAGCAAAATATAAAACACATTGGACATTACTATTTCTTGATAATAACATAAAGGAGAACGTAAATGCATGCTGAATTTACTTGGCAAGGCTATTTTTATAAATTGTTTTAATTATAAATCTCTTTCTCAATTATATTTGAAATGATAAACATTAATGGGAAGTATAATGTCCATATATCTATAGTGCTTTAAACGAATCAAACTAAACTGTTTTGTAAAGGTTCAATTTCACGAGAAGAATTAAAACTGGATTGCATTTTTAGTCAACAATTAAGTACTCGTGATGTTGCAAATACACTAATTGTATATCTAAATGGTGAAATCTGGTAGTTCAGCAGCAATTTCTCACCGACAGTCCGAATGACAAGGTTGCTGACACTAAGTGCAGTTATTTTTTATTATTAATATAATTTATATTTTCTATGTTTGCCTTTGTTTAGAGGCAGTTAAGATTTAAATATATATGTTTTAATTCTTATAGGACCTTTTCTTATTTCTTATTTACTCACTGTAAATGCCGTTTGAAGAAACCATACAACATTAATTGTCATTGTTATATTATTCATTCAAGAAGCTATTAAACAAGTGTTATATAGGATCAGAACAGACGGTTAAGTGCCGATAACAGATTTATCCCTAAATTATAAATATTCATTAGAGAGAGAGAGAGAGAGAGAGAGAGAGAGAGAGAGAGAGAGAGAGAGAGAGAGAGAGAGAGAGAGAGAGAGAGAGAGAGGGGGGGGGGGGGAGAGACAGACACAGACATACAAATAATACGAGCTTTGCTATGAATATATCAGGCTGAGCCAGGATATCTGTCTGTCCACCTCTTGTAATGTTCTGTATTTCGGAGGCATTAAATAAGATACACTCAATTTTTTATTATTACCAAACCTAGCTGATAAATGACAATAAAATATATTAGCATATGTCTTTTTAGTGAGACTAACAGAATCGATTTGAAATTATTGTGTTAACTGTAACTACCTTAGACAGACTTTCCTGTCATCTCTGCACACACCAGCAGAAAACAGTTTTATGTACAGCAAAACATTTAACTAACATAACCGGTATGCAATTTATTAATAGTATTTGCTCTAAAACCAAAGTTGATTGCATTATTAATGGAATAATCGCTAGTTCGTGCGATTTATGAGATTTTGACATAAGGTCACGCGTACAAAGGCTACTTTTTATAGGTTTACTCATCGGACATAAATTAATATTAACAAAGATTGAAACAATATGTATTTTAAATGTGTATTATTGGCATGTATTTGATACTGCAAACTAAACACAAAAATGTTAATCTATGTAATAAGCCGTGCGGGTCGTGGGTTTTTGACGTTAGATAAAAGGAGAGGGACATGACTGGGAATGTGTTATTAAAACTTATACATATTAATGTTTTAGTATTTTGCTTACTTGCTGTTTTAATGTGCTAGTTTATTATAATACAATAATATGACAAGGTCATGTAACTATTTCAACATTTATTTAAAATTAGAAGTTAGCAATTTCGCTGTTCCCTTACTGGTTAGTCTCTCATCGCGTGGATTCAAGTTCCGTTTGGGGCGAAGGGCTTAATGAATGTGGGAAGGGAAGATGATCCTGCTACAATCTCGTAGTTTATCAAAACGAATATAAAGTAATATGTCATCAACTTGTTAAACTAACCCTATCGTGCGAACGACAATGTTACTGACATAAGGTGTAGTTATTTATTTTTTATTTAAAAATAATTGTTCAACTGTCCAGTCTTTATTTGATTATTTTATGTTTTAGACATTTAAATTAATCATTGAATGCATATTATTCCCTTCAGTTAATCAGTCCGAAAGTATGTTACTGACCGTCAACAAAGACATCATTAAGTAAGACACACTTTTTATATCTCCGACAGTGCAATCTTAGTGTAACCGAAACATAAACGATACATAACAGTGTCCCTTATATATATATATATACGTCTGTGAGAAGTCAAAAACGTTGCCAATGTATATATATATATATACATTGGCAACGTTGCAATGTATATATATATATATATATATATATATATATATATATATATATATATATATATATATATATATATATATATATATATATATATATATATATATATATATATACATTGGCAACGTTTTTGACTTCTCACAGACGTCCATAGAAAATACATTCTAACACGATTAGGGAAATCAATACTTGATCAGTGGATGTTGGTATCGACCTTTCATTTACATGTAGTATGTACACTGTCAAATATGTTTTTTAAATGTCCTTTAAAGAAGCCACACAACATTAATTGGCATTGTTATATTATTTATTCGATAATCAAAAAAGTGTTGTATAGGATCAGAACAAGTAAAGACACGCAATACAGACGGCTAAGTGCCGATAACAGTTTAATTGACATTTTTATTCCTGAATTATAAATATTCATGACGTAAATGCGAAGCCGCAAAAATAAACGAAATCCCATATAACGTTTATGGGCAGCATCACTGGGCTTTGAGTTACCTGTTTTTAAGCAAATGTGTTTTTGTTAAGTAAGTATTTGAATCGATTTATAGAAATCGATCGTATAAGCTAACGCAATGTGTTTGATGCCCTCTTGCTTTAATCGTATAAAGTTCAATTTCGTCTGATACATGAATCCTTTTATATTGCCTTTGCATGCAGAACGCTCACCACAGACAGGAACGATTGTATGAGAAGGAATTTCTTGCTCAATATGCGACATTCGATGTTGTGCAGTTTGTAAGAAGACTAGATTAGATATTCAATTTCAGGCGAGTCTTTGTCCTCATTTCCATATTTGAAATATGTACTGGTTAAATTACGCTTGTATTCGAAAATTTTATATGCGATCGGAGGCATCTGAACATAATCTTTGAATTAAAACTTGTTCCCTTGCTTGACCTTATATTGTCAGCTTGTCAGCATGTTTCATAAGTTATATATTTAAATTCAGAAGTAGGATATATATATATATATATATATATATATATACGCTAGTCAGGTTAAGGGGTTGTTTATTGTTGTAGTATTAATGACGTATTTCGCATGACGTAGCATTTACGTAACAGCTAGAAAGAAAAGGATCATGCAAGAAAATTCATTTGTTTATTTTTAACTGGATTTCGTGAATGTTCAGGAGACTTCTGCGTTCTTGAAATTCTTTGGGTCTATATAAAGGCTTGTTAGCCGTTTTAAGTTTAAGTTTGGACATACAGTTTGGAAATACAGTTTGGAAATACATGCAGCTTCTATATTAAACCTTTCTTTGTTGGAACTTACGTGGACTTATTATATTCTACAGTGATACAAATATTAAAGTGTTGGATTTGGAATTATATTAATTACATTCGTGTATTGTTCTACCTTTGGATAATTTCAGCTGTGCGTATCTACGAGAACTTTCTACCGAAAACTCTTCAGGATTATTCGACGTTGGATTATTAATTGGACTATTTAAGGGACTCCTCCTAAAGGGACAAACTGTAAGCTAACATTTATTGTGCATTCTTAAATTTTGTCTGATATATTTGTTATTATTTTCTTACACCATAGATTTAATTATTTATTAAAATAAAACATTATTGTACTAGTTTGTTGCTGGCTTGTTCTTTCTCGTACATCATTTCGTCGTTTATTAAACGTGCCATTTTATAAATAAATCTTAAATAGCGACACCGTTCGTAACGGTAAGGCACTAGATGGTTTTCGTTATTTTCTCAATTTTGCAACAACCTTACCTATTAATTCATGTGTCATATGTTAGTTCACATTTAGAACATTAGAACATTTATAATTCGCATACTTGAACAAATAAAAAATGTTATGATTTCTCTCTAAGTGCATCACAAACCGCCGCATTCTACGACAAATATATAAATTTGCTACCAAAACAATAACAATTTAGTAAATCATGGCGTCCATACGATGACGTCATACCAGTCTCTTCAAGGAAATATTGATATTTTCCTGCTAGTTATATTGACTCATTGCACATTGAATGAATATTATACTTTCTATAAATATACCATTTATACATTTTCGTTTTCTTTACTTTTGAATCACGGCATGTTCAAATAAAGAAAATACGTTCACAAGTATGGGAGACACAGCCATGTTAAAATATATACATATATATAATGAAATGCAAAATGTACATGATATATATATATATATATATATATATTTATATATATATATATATATATATATATATATATATATATATATATATATATATATATATAATGTACTCTTGTACATTTTGCATTGCATTGTCAATCAATTTATGTGCCACACGTTGTTTGCGTCATTTTCTATGCATTTTAATTTTTCAAAAATAATGTTGTTCATAATAATACCAATCTGAATATGCGAACTGTAAGAATTAACCTCGCAGATTGCCTGCTATCAGAGTTAAACTCGCACCTGTAAAATGGTGAGCCGGGGACTATAAATCGAGTTTCTAGAATTTTAGACTTCCGTCTTGAAAGAAAAAAACACTTAGAAAATAATTGGTATGCATACTTCTTTAACGTTTGTCCCGCTTTATTCGAAAACTAATTTGTTAGACCTTTCTGTTTTTGTTAAGTAAAATTGATATTGCGAGCAAGGAAAAAATGTTTTGACAATAACCAACAGCTTTGTATAAATATATAAACACTCGAATTTGTAAACACAATGCTTCTGACTTCAGTACCAATACCTTTAACTATCACAAACATAATACCATACTTGGTATTTTTAAATATATATTTGTGTCATTGGCATCCCTTAATTCTACGTCAAGAAAGTTCTTTTAATATGTATATTTATTTTCACATTTTCATTGTAGCATTTCACGCTTTAGTAATTTGTGTTTAACGTCGAAGAAGTATAATCGTTTTACTTCAATATTATTTTAAATTGCTTAAGAAAATTAAACTTAGCATCACAATGTGTTTGCCATACCATACACCCCTAAGGTTATACACAAACACAGCACAGGAGTGAAGCATCCAAAGCTTGTAGCAATATCTATAATGTAATATATAACTGTTCCAGCTAATGAAGGCATACAATTTAAAAGAAAATAGTGCCTTTCTGAGAAACCTGAAATAATGCAAATGATAAACGATCGTGTCGTTTAGAAAACAAGTACGTACTCAGAGTATCAGCACATTTGGTACTACTGCCAATTAATCAGTGGTTTCCTCAATTAACCATTGATTTCCTAGAGGCATTTCCCCATTTATCCCGTACACCTCGTGGGGGTCTTACCTGCATCTCATGCCTAGACACATCTGGTGTGGATAAGGCGGCACTGGATGATATTGGGATAGGTTGGGTATACACAAAACAATAAACATTTCATTCTCCGACATAATCTAAGGGAATTATAACGTATTTGTAGCACATAAGATGCTTTAAACAACATTGAAATTTTTAACATTGTAGCAGAAGAATTATTAAGGAAAATAGAGAAAATAAAAATGGAAACACATGAAAAAAGTATTTAAGATTTAAATTTTAACATAATTTGTGACAACTATTAGAATTTTTTTAAACGAAATACGCAAAGGATAATTTTATTACACTTTAACAACTTATGTTTGATCATGTACTTAACTAGAAATAACGAATCAGAAACCTATTTTAACCAGGTTTGACGATACGCCTGGAGTTCCTAACTGTAATAGAAACCGTTTTATTGACGGTTTACAGATATTCTTTAACATTTAAATTGTTTAATCAATGTTTACAATCGGCTTTATCATGTTTTTGTTTTGTTTATTACGTAAATAACTCAGCTTTATGATCTCTAAATCAAAATAACTTGAAACATTCGGTCGTCTTTGATGTAAAATTGCGGTTTAATTTGAGAAAGAAAGCTTCTGGTAAACATCAAATTTGATTGACAACTTAAGCATCTTCAAGAACTTACATTTTGTGATCAAAAGCCTTTATCTATCTGCAATCGTTATATATTACTTAGATCTATCATCGCTAATTCCATTTGCCAATAAATATGCGTGTAATTATAAATGTGCATTCGAGCAATAAGACTTATTTTCTTTGCTTGGACGGTGTCAATTCATTTGTTACACCAACATAAAATGTCAATTCATGATGCAACTACGTTTCTAATTGGCTCAAGTTCGAAACATTACCAAAACGCTGTTTAATGGTATTATACGAGACATGTTCCATCATAGATTTATCGACCATTTGTCACTGTTTGTCTCTTGTATAGTACTGAGTCATGACTTTAATGCTTTCAGAGGGGAAAACGTAATAAAAACTTTAACATTAAAGCTAAACAAATATACTTTCGTGATATATTAATTTCGAAAATGTAGGAAATAGACAACAGTTTAAAAAGAAATTATTGCATAATCAGCTTTGACCACACAAATGCAAAGAACTTCTAAAAATAGCTTATTACAGCACAGAGAACAATGGAAAACACATTTAAAATGTCTCAGAAAAAAACCAAAATAGCAATTAGTTATCATCTTAATTATGATGAACATAAGATTTAATTTACAATAAATTGCTTTGAATTGACTAGTCTTATATCAAAGGATATGAATTAAACATTAAATACTTCATGTAAAACACATAAATAATATGAGTTTTGCCATAAATATGCCAGGCTGAGACAGATCTTTTGTCTGCGTATCTTTTGTCATGTTCAGAATGACCTGCTAAGAAATGAATAGTGTTTTATCTATTGGTATAAATTAATCAATGACTTCATAATGTTCGTCATGACTTATCAAAGAAAACGTTAGCGCTTGGATATTTATTTATTCAAATAGATCGGGCTTCTTTTCATTGCTTGCATTTGAGAAACCAATCAGGAATTGTGAGGCTAGAGCTCTGTAAAACCGGTTTAAACACCCTAATTATTACCATGCTATTACCAAACTCAGCCGATAAATATCAAACATTTGCATAGGTCCTTTAAAAGACACCTAGGGAATCGCTATGAAGTTATTGTGTTATCTATAGATATCTTAAACTTTTTTCTCTACAATCACCACTGCAGATATTGTAAAACGAGTTTTATATTTAGCAAAACATTTCACTGTTCCAATTTTAATGCGATTTATTAACAGCTTTTGGCCTGAAACCTTAAGAAGTTCTTCGCATTATTTATGGAATAAACCGATTATTGTTGCGAATCATAAGATCTTGACATCTGCTTTGAATATTCAGAGAACACTTAGTCCGAAGGACTGCACACAACGTAATTTAAACAGCCAAAACTAACACCAAAACTAACACCAAAATCCCAAACCGTACCAACCAACCATCGGTTTATTCCGTGTATTTACATTTTATGACAGACATGAAATACTAATTTTATTGATAAAAATCTTTTTTTGTCAATAAATTGTTGACGAGCGGAAAGACGGAAATACATTTAATAGCGTATGTGATCTTATGTAAACGTGACCCCATTCATTTAGATGTCGGTCATATATTGCAGCCACGCACTGGAAATGCGGAAAAAAAATTCCAGTGATCGGTCATTTTTCTTTTTATAATTAATCGGTTTAGATTGTAAAGGCCAAACAATAAACGTTTTTACTTTACCCAACATACTTTGTGATGTCAGGTTTAGAGAAAAGGAAACTACAATATACATCTCGAAGACGAGATTAAAGAAACACAAAAAGACGTTGCTCAGTATGCCATACTCCGCCATTGAGAGTGCTCAAGAAAATTATGATGTCCTTTAATAGTCCTATAAACAATGAAAGGTTCTACGCAGTTGTTTCCAATCTTTGTTACTATATAAATATATATTTTTGAAACCGTTGTTTATTTCCTACTTTTTTGAAATTATTCTAGTAGGATAGTATATTTTCTTTTTCAAACTTAAATGGTAAAATAATAATGGTCATTATGCTTCTGAAAAGGATGTCGTTAAGAAATGTTAATCATGAAACAATATTAATGACCTTTAAAGTCAACACCCTCTTTTATACTTACACCTGTTCTGATCTGCGTTTAATTCTTGTTTTTAATATAAGTATGAGTCAACTCTAAAGTCGTTTGGGGCGTACTAAATAAAAAGGTAGAATTCTACTTTATATATATATTGCGGATATCAATATAGTTAACTTTATTATAACACTGTTACATTTCTCAAGCAAGCTCTGTTTCTAAATATTTGTCATCACATTACTGGTCAGCTAATTAGCAGAGCAAATGCAATAAAAGACAAGTACAAGACACACTCTTATTCAAGCATATTTACTTTACGTACAGTTATTGGAAAACGAATGAAAGAAAATACCATTACTGCCTGATTCTATATTCTATTTCCCAAATAAATATAAAGAAACACCTGCTGAATATTTCAGTTTTAGATATAACACACAATTTGACCAACAAAGTTGCAACAATAGTTTAAACTGTATGTTTTAATACAGAAATATGCACTTGCACAACATAATTAATTATTGCAATTAACATATTGTCTTATCTGTATAAAATTACTGTCTCCAGATTACAAGAATACAGTTGGTGGGATGATAAACCTAATAATTAATTATTCAATGTGCAGTATATGGTTTAATACTTATTAAATTACAGCATAAAAAGCAGTAAAACTCTACACTTTGTAACACTAAGACTTTTCTCGCCGGCAGAAGCATTGTCTCCACACATACATTGTGATTAAACTAATGACGTCTTTAAGAAACATATTTATCTCTCAAAATATTGTATTTTCATTCGGTGTCCATAATAATGTTTTATAAATATAAAAGCGCATTTCTTTCAGTATTACAAATTATATGTTAGTTTATGTGTTCACCCCTGATGCTGTTGTTGCTCTGAACGTAGGTTCATCGTTCATAATCAAACAAAGCCAAACAAGCAAACAAACAGAATCGGCTTTACACTTCACGGCACCTAATTTGTTAGACAGAAACATTCACAGTCGCAAATTTGCTTTTTGGACATTGCCATTATCAGACAAACACTTTAAAGACATCACTTGTAAAGGGTATTTCGGGATAACAAAGTGGAAAAACGAAACGTTAGCTTTTCACGTTTGATGTCCTATCAAAACATTATTTTTCATGAATGTAAACAAAACATTAAACATGCTTTAACATATTTATGCATGGAGTCATTTTATTTCCTAATCAAGCATATTTATATTGCCTTAAATATTATATTATTTTTAAATGCCGAGTTTGTGCTTTCTTTAGACAATGGAAGACAACAGGCCAACGTTAGCCCTAGAATTAAGCTAGAATACGGCTTACGTATCTAATCCGAGAGTCATTTTAAGGCTTCGAAAGACGTGGGTTCTAAAACATCTGACTGGATGTTATTCTTAGACAAATGGACATAAAGTTTGATGTATTGATCAAACAAGAGTTTTTGAAGAAAGGATTGCCGGATTTATTTAAATAGTTCCCCGTGTATGTAATCTATGTTGTTCATTTAATTATGAAGATTGTTACATGTATTATTCTTTGATGGACAATGGACTTTGGTTCTTCATTACACATCTACACATGAAAGGATTTTACAACCATTTACACTTCTTCTGTAGTATGTTTTTATTCAAAAATTTAATTTCATTTACAATCAAGAATTTTGTGATGTGTTTCTGTTATAAATAATACTTCTCTCTCTCTCTCTCTCTCTCTCTCTCTCTCTCTCTCGCTCTCTCTCTCTTAAATACCACGTAAACAGATTTTAATTACATCACTACTTTCTTTTAATGACGTCATAGTTTCAGGAAGTGCCCGGTTAGAATCGGTTTAAGCACCCCAGTCGGTCCATTTTGCCGACTGACCGTTCCAAGGTGGTAACTGTTGGGTTTGCTCTATTTGTTTAACGACTCAAAACAGATTTGTTCTTACATGTGAATTTGGCTTGCATGTGAATACATTACCCTGAGCCTTTTCGAACTTTGGTATATTTTGCAATGATCATGGGGCTTTGTCATATTTCCTTATATGGTCTATGAAACATAAATTCTATTTGACATGTTACTAGATCAATTTGGATGCTGTAAAATAAATTGTGTGTAAAAGATTTTAATTATAATTTGTCAATATATATAACAATAGGGGCACATGCTGATAAATTAATAATACCCCATGTCAATTTTAATATCTTATATTATTGCAAACACTTCTCTTAAATTACTTTACAACATAGTGTAATCAGTGTCACATACATCTGATAGTTATTTTCTTTTACCGAAACTATATTTTTTTAAACGACATTGAATTTAACATGTCGTTCCTATGACGAGCAATTATTGAATTCTTATTCTTCAGAATTTTCTTTGACGTGGCGAATGTTCTGAATATTGCTTTGATCAGGCTTAATGAATGTTGATTGTTTTTTCTTTGACCAAGTTCAGTTCTGCAAATTTATTGTTACGCGTAAATATTTGAAGGCAAAGAAATGAAACTGAAATATTGATCTGACATGTAATTGTCGATTTATTGTTGTTAAGCACATTGTCTAATACATCAGACATACACATTTGACACTTTTGACCATAAAATCATAAAACCGTTGGCATATAAGATATAAATTTAAACATTTTATCAATATATTAAGGCGGTGCAAATCTGACAAATAAATCAATTATTTGCAGCATATAAATTAACAAAATTCATGTAACAGAATACCACTCGTGGGCGATAGAATCATCAAAATTACTAACTTGTCTGGTCGAGCTGGTTTTCGTTCTTATCTAATTATTTAAGTGATATATGTTTCTGATATAATAATTTAAGACCTGAAATAATTTCTTTACTGTGCAAAGAAGCTATGAATGTTGGCGTCTTGTTTAGCATACTAATAAAGCGTTTTTGATTTAGGTGTTATGGCAACTATTTATAGCCTAGGGTCAAGGCAATGTGAGCATTGCAACATATGCAAAAATTTGGAAAGGCACAGAACAAAAGTATTCACATGCGATGATAAGTATATATTACAAAGTCCTATGAGCATTGCAACATATACCAAAATTTAAAAAAGGACAGGACAAAGGAATTTCCACGTGAGCCTAATGTAAAAGTAAGAACAAATCTGTGATGAGTATTTTTTTTACAAAAAAAGCAAACACAACAGTTTAAGCCTTGGAACGGTCTGTCGGCAAAAGGGATGGACTGTGGTGTTTCTCAAATGCAAGCAATGAAAGTAAACCGATCTATTTGAATAAACAATGTTACGTAACAGCTAGAAAGAAAAGGATCATGCAAGAAAATTCATTTGTTTATTTTTAACTGGATTTCGTGAATGTTCAGGAGACTTCTGCGTTCTTGAAATTCTTTGGGTCTATATAAAGGCTTGTTAGCCGTTTTAAGTTTAAGTTTGGACATACAGTTTGGAAATACAGTTTGGAAATACATGCAGCTTCTATATTAAACCTTTCTTTGTTGGAACTTACGTGGACTTATTATATTCTACAGTGATACAAATATTAAAGTGTTGGATTTGGAATTATATTAATTACATTCGTGTATTGTTCTACCTTTGGATAATTTCAGCTGTGCGTATCTACGAGAACTTTCTACCGAAAACTCTTCAGGATTATTCGACGAAGTAGTATAATCGTTTTACTTCAATATTATTTTAAATTGCTTAAGAAAATTAAACTTAGCATCACAATGTGTTTGCCATACCATACACCCCTAAGGTTATATACAAACACAGCACAGGAGTGAAGCATCCAAAGCTTGTAGCAATATCTATAATGTAATATATAACTGTTCCAGCTAATGAAGGCATACAATTTAAAAGAAAATAGTGCCTTTCTGAGAAACCTGAAATAATGCAAATGATAAACGATCGTGTCGTTTAGAACACAAGTACGTACTCAGAGTATCAGCACATTTGGTACTACTGCCAATTAATCAGTGGTTTCCTCAATTAACCATTGATTTCCTAGAGGCATTTCCCCATTTATCCCGTACACCTCGTGGGGGTCTTACCTGCATCTCATGCCTAGACACATCTGGTGTGGATAAGGCGGCACTGGATGATATTGGGATAGGTTGGGTATACACAAAACAATAAACATTTCATTCTCCGACATAATCTAAGGGAATTATAACGTATTTGTAGCACATAAGATGCTTTAAACAACATTGAATTTTTTAACATTGTAGCAGAAGAATTATTAAGGAAAATAGAAAAAAATAAAAATGGAAACACATGAAAAAAGTATTTAAGATTTAAATATTAACATAATTTGTGACAACTATTAGAATTTTTTTAAACGAAATACGCAAAGGATAATTTTATTACACTTTAACAACTTATGTTTGATCATGTACTTAACTAGAAATAACGAATCAGAAACCTATTTTAACCAGGTTTGACGATACGCCTGGAGTTCCTAACTGTAATAGAAACCGTTTTATTGACGGTTTACAGATATTCTTTAACATTTAAATTGTTTAATCAATGTTTACAATCGGCTTTATCATGTTTTTATTTTGTTTATTACGTAAATAACTCAGCTTTATGATCTCTAAATCAAAATAACTTGAAACATTCGGTCGTCTTTGATGTAAAATTGCGGTTTAATTTGAGAAAGAAAGCTTCTGGTAAACATCAAATTTGATTGACAACTTAAGCATCTTCAAGAACTTACATTTTGTGATCAAAAGCCTTTATCTATCTGCAATCGTTATATATTACTTAGATCTATCATCGCTAATTCCATTTGCCAATAAATATGCGTGTAATTATGAATGTGCATTCGAGCAATAAGACTTATTTTCTTTGCTTGGACGGTGTCAATTCATTTGTTACACCAACATAAAACGTCAATTGATGATGCAACTACGTTTCTAATTGGCTTAAGTTCGAAACATTACCAAAACGCTGTTTAATGGTATTATATGAGACATGTTCCAACATAGATTTATCGACCATTTGTCACTGTTTGTCTGTTGTATAATACTGAGTCATGACTTTAATGTTTTCAGAGGGGAAAACGTAATAAAAACTTTAACATTAAAGCTAAACAAATATACTTTCGTGATATATTAATTTCGAAAATGTAGGAAATAGACAACAGTTTAAAAAGAAATTATTGCCTAATCAGCTTTGACCACACAAATGCAAAGAACTTCTAGAAATAGCTTATTACAGCACAGAGAACAATGGAAAACACATTTAAAATGTCTCAGAAAACCCCCAAATAGCAATGAGTTATCATCTTAATTATGATGAACATAAGATTTAATTTACAATAAATTGCTTTGAATTGACTAGTCTTATATCAAAGGATATGAATTAAACATTAAATACTTCATGTAAAACACAGAAATAATATGAGTTTTGCCATAAATTTGCCAGGCTGAGACAGATCTTTTGTCTGCGTATCTTTTGTCATGTTCAGAATGACATGCTAAGAAATGAATAGTGTTTTATCTATTGGTATAAATTAATCAATGACTTCATAATGTTCGTCATGACTTATCAAAGAAAACGTTAGCGCTTGGATATTTATTTATTCAAATAGATCGGGCTTCTTTTCATTGCTTGCATTTGAGAAACCAATCAGGAATTGTGAGGCTAGAGCTCTGTAAAACCGGTTTAAACATCCCAAATTATTACCATGCTATTACCAAACCCAGCCGATAAATATCAAACATTTGCATAGGTCCTTTAAAAGACACATAGAGAATCGCTATGAAGTTATTGTGTTATCTATAGATATCTTAAACTTTTTTTCTCTACAATCACCACTGCAGATATTGTAAAACGAGTTTTATATTTAGCAAAACATTTCACTGTTCCAATTTTAATTCGATTTATTTACAGCTTTTGGCCTGAAACCTTAAGAAGTTCTTCGCATTATTTATGGAATAAACCGATTATTGTTGCGAATCATAAGATCTTGACATCTGCTTTGAATATTCAGAGAACACTTAGTCCGAAGGACTGCACACAACGTAATTTAAACAGCCAAAACTAACACCAAAACTAACACCAAAATCCCAAACCGTACCAACCAACCATCGGTTTATTCCGTGTATTTACATTTTATGACAGACATGAAATACTAATTTTATTGATAAAAATCTTTTTTGTCAATAAATTGTTGACGAGCGGAAAGACGGAAATACATTTAATAGCGTATGTGATCTTATGTAAACGTGACCCCATTCATTTAGATGTCGGTCATATATTGCAGCCACGCACTGGAAATGCGGAAAAAAAATTCCAGTGATCGGTCATTTTTCTTTTTATAATTAATCGGTTTAGATTGTAAAGGCCAAACAATAAACGTTTTTACTTTACCCAACATACTTTGTGATGTCAGGTTTAGAGAAAAGGAAACTACAATATACATCTCGAAGACGAGATTAAAGAAACACAAAAAGACGTTGCTCAGTATGCCATACTCCGCCATTGAGAGTGCTCAAGAAAATTATGATGTCCTTTAATAGTCCTATAAACAATGAAAGGTTCTACGCAGTTGTTTCCAATCTTTGTTACTATATAAATATATATTTTTGAAACCGTTGTTTATTTCCTACTTTTTTGAAATTATTCTAGTAGGATAGTATATTTTCTTTTTCAAACTTAAATGGTAAAATAATAATGGTCATTATGCTTCTGAAAAGGATGTCGTTAAGAAATGTTAATCATGAAACAATATTAATGACCTTTAAAGTCAACACCCTCTTTTATACTTACACCTGTTCTGATCTGCGTTTAATTCTTGTTTTTAATATAAGTATGAGTCAACTCTAAAGTCGTTTGGGGCGTACTAAATAAAAAGGTAGAATTCTACTTTATATATATATTGCGGATATCAATATAGTTAACTTTATTATAACACTGTTACATTTCTCAAGCAAGCTCTGTTTCTAAATATTTGTCATCACATTACTGGTCAGCTAATTAGCAGAGCAAATGCAATAAAAGACAAGTACAAGACACACTCTTATTCAAGCATATTTACTTTACGTACAGTTATTGGAAAACGAATGAAAGAAAATACCATTACTGCCTGATTCTATATTCTATTTCCCAAATAAATATAAAGAAACACCTGCTGAATATTTCAGTTTTAGATATAACACACAATTTGACCAACAAAGTTGCAACAATAGTTTAAACTGTATGTTTTAATACAGAAATATGCACTTGCACAACATAATTAATTATTGCAATTAACATATTGTCTTATCTGTATAAAATTACTGTCTCCAGATTACAAGAATACAGTTGGTGGGATGATAAACCTAATAATTAATTATTCAATGTGCAGTATATGGTTTAATACTTATTAAATTACAGCATAAAAAGCAGTAAAACTCTACACTTTGTAACACTAAGACTTTTCTCGCCGGCAGAAGCATTGTCTCCACACATACATTGTGATTAAACTAATGACGTCTTTAAGAAACATATTTATCTCTCAAAATATTGTATTTTCATTCGGTGTCCATAATAATGTTTTATAAATATAAAAGCGCATTTCTTTCAGTATTACAAATTATATGTTAGTTTATGTGTTCACCCCTGATGCTGTTGTTGCTCTGAACGTAGGTTCATCGTTCATAATCAAACAAAGCCAAACAAGCAAACAAACAGAATCGGCTTTACACTTCACGGCACCTAATTTGTTAGACAGAAACATTCACAGTCGCAAATTTGCTTTTTGGACATTGCCATTATCAGACAAACACTTTAAAGACATCACTTGTAAAGGGTATTTCGGGATAACAAAGTGGAAAAACGAAACGTTAGCTTTTCACGTTTGATGTCCTATCAAAACATTATTTTTCATGAATGTAAACAAAACATTAAACATGCTTTAACATATTTATGCATGGAGTCATTTTATTTCCTAATCAAGCATATTTATATTGCCTTAAATATTATATTATTTTTAAATGCCGAGTTTGTGCTTTCTTTAGACAATGGAAGACAACAGGCCAACGTTAGCCCTAGAATTAAGCTAGAATACGGCTTACGTATCTAATCCGAGAGTCATTTTAAGGCTTCGAAAGACGTGGGTTCTAAAACATCTGACTGGAAATGTTGATGTTATTCTTAGACAAATGGACATAAAGTTTGATGTATTGATCAAACAAGAGTTTTTGAAGAAAGGATTGCCGGATTTATTTAAATAGTTCCCCGTGTATGTAATCTATGTTGTTCATTTAATTATGAAGATTGTTACATGTATTATTCTTTGATGGACAATGGACTTTGGTTCTTCATTACACATCTACACATGAAAGGATTTTACAACCATTAATTTCATTTACAATCAAGAATTTTGTGATGTGTTTCTGTTATAAATAATACTTCTCTCTCTCTCTCTCTCTCTCTCTCTCTCTCTCCCTCTCTCTCTCTCTCGCTCTCTCTCTCTTAAATACCACGTAAACAGATTTAAATTACATCACTACTTTCTTTTAATGACGTCATAGTTTCAGGAAGTGCCCGGTTAGAATCGGTTTAAGCACCCCAGTCGGTCCATTTTGCCGACTGACCGTTCCAAGGTGGTAACTGTTGGGTTTGCTCTATTTGTTTAACGACTCAAAACAGATTTGTTCTTACATGTGAATTTGGCTTGCATGTGAATACATTACCCTGAGCCTTTTCGAACTTTGGTATATTTTGCAATGATCATGGGGCTTTGTCATATTTCCTTATATGGTCTAAGAAACATAAATTCCATTTGACATGTTACTAGATCAATTTGGATGCTGTAAAATAAATTGTGTGTAAAAGATTTCAATTATAATTTGTCAATATATATAACAATAGGGGCACATGCTGATAAATTAATAATACCCCATGTCAATTTTAATATCTTATATTATTGCAAACACTTCTCTTAAATTACTTTACAACATAGTGTAATCAGTGTCACATACATCTGATAGTTATTTTCTTTTACCGAAACTATATTTTTTTTAAACGACATTGAATTTAACATGTCGTTCCTATGACGAGCAATTATTGAATTCTTATTCTTCAGAATTTTCTTTGACGTGGCGAATGTTCTGAATATTGCTTTGATCAGGCTTAATGAATGTTGATTGTTTTTTCTTTGACCAGGTTCAGTTCCGCAAATTTATTGTTACTCGTAAATATTTGAAGGCAAAGAAATGAAACTGAAATATTGATCTGACATGTAATTGTCGATTTATTGTTGTTAAGCACATTGTCTAATACATCAGACATACACATTTGACACTTTTAACCATAAAATCATAAAACCGTTGGCATATAAGATATAAATTTAAACATTTTACTTAATATATTAAGGCGGTGTAAATCTGACAAATAAATCAATTATTTGCAGCATATAAATTAACAAAATTCATGTAACAGAATACTACTCGTGGGTGATAGAATCATCAAAATTACTAACTTGTCTGGTCGAGCTGGTTTTCGTTCTTATCTAATTATTTAAGTGATATATGTTTCTGATGTAATACTTTAAGACCTGAAATAATTTCTTTACTGTGCAAAGAAGCTATGAATGTTGGCGTCTTGTTTAGCGTTTTTGATTTATGTGTTATGGCAACTATTTATAGCCTAGGGTCAAGGCAATGTGAGCATTGCAACATATGCAAAAATTTGGAAAGGCACAGGACAAAAGTATTCACATGCGATGATAAGTATATATTACAAAGTCCTATGAGCATTGCAACATATACCAAAATTTAAAAAGAACAGGACAAAGGAATTCCCACGTGAGCCTAATGTAAAAGTAAGAACAAATCTGTGATGAGTATTTTTTTTTACAAAAAAAGCAAACACAACAGTTTAAGCCTTGGAACGGTCTGTCGGCAAAAGGGATGGACTGTGGTGTTTCTCAAATGCAAGCAATGAAAGTAAACCGATCTATTTGAATAAACAATGTTCAAGCGCTGATGTTTTCTTAGTTAAGTTATGACGTCAGAAGTGACGTAATTGAAAAACAATATTCAAAATTATAAAATTACTTTTAATCAAGAAAAAAATAACCAGAGAAGATGAATGGTTATAGCATCCTGTTCATGAGTAGATGGAATTGAGTTACCAAAGTCCACTGTTTGTCAAAGGAAAATACACGTAGCAATCCTTGTACGATGAATGGTGACACTACTCGCGTTGAAAGAACAAATGTATTCATACAATCAATAATGAAATAATTCAGCAACACTTGTGAAACATACTATTCAAAACTCTTGTATCCTTTCGACCTTGTCAACCATTTATGGAAAAGAATACATTAAAACATTTCATGTGCAGTTAATGTCATAACCAGCTTCAATGCTAACCATTTTGCTTTCAAAATATCTAAATAATGTTTGCTTGCAATTATAGGTAAATCCATGTACGGTCCGACACATTATATACTAATTATCTATTGTTTCATTGTATTTTTAACAAATGGCTCGCTGAATTTGACAAAAGGTGAATTAACAATAAAATATGGCAACGTCCAGCGAGTATTAAAATACCATTAAATCGCAGAAGACAGAGATGCTTACATCCCAGTTATTGTAAATAAAATAACGAAAACACCAATACATTTGCATAAAAAAGGAAAACCCAACAACTTCACTTTGAAACAATGGACTGGGGATCTTAACCAGGTCTCTTTTATGGTGAAGTTCTCAAAGACAGAGAAATGAAAACAGAACAAAATAAAAGAAGTCAAACTGACGACGTATTTTATTTAAAATTAGAAAAATAGTGACCTCATTTAAAACATTATTGTCCAAATTGTTTTTGGTGGGGGAATAAATATTACTTTCATAAGAAAACAAACACGAAGTAATACATTGTCAAATGCGTTATCCTTTTGAATCAAAAAGAAAAATCTTGAGATGAAAATGAAATAGTTAAGTGTTGTTCAGCATGAATTGAAATACACGGGTACATCAAAAGAAAACTCACAGGGCAATGCTGAAATAATTAACAACATAAGTGACATTTTAAGAGAAGTTTTTACGACCACAACAATGCACAAGTAAACAGTTAAAATAGTTCTACGTGGCAGTGTCGCCAATTTGTAAATCATAATCATGTTACAAAGAATTTATCAATATGTACAATAAAAGTAAAACGCAATTCAAAGATAAAACAATTCATGGATATTCTTATGGGTTGTGCTGTGACTAAGTACATCTGTATCTTATATTATTCATATATATGTATATGTATCACGATCATTAATGCTACTGTGGATGAAACGCTCGGCAGTCCTAGCAAAGTTTGGCTATCAAGAAATCCCAAAGACGCTCAAGGTAAGAGTTGTGTAAACTGGTTTAAGCACCCCTGTAACTAGTCACGTGTGTAGCGTGGCATCCTTGAAAATCCCGTTTTATTACTTATATCAGAAAGGATTGAATTGAGAATGGAATATTGTGGGTCCTCTTGTGGGTCCACTTGTGGGTCCACAGTCAACTGCTTTAGATAGGTTCATGAGAAATGTACATACTCATATTTATGCATTTTGATTTTATCACTAAAAACTTTTAAGAGTAGAAACAAGGTTTAATCAGTCTTTAAAATGGGATTGGTGGGGAAACACTTTAAAATACGTTTAAACATTTAAATCAAACGCTTAATTAACCATTTGGATCACATTTAGACCATAAAGGATTTGCTTCTAAATTATACCTAAACAGCAAACTGTTTCTTTAAAGGTTGTATTATATTGTATTAGGAGTTTCCTATTTATACACAAGATATCATTAAATGTTAGAGTACTTGATATGACATTGACAGAAAGTCCGATATTCTATTTATCACAATGATTTTCTCAGTTCGTTGTACTCTTTTACATATACATTTTGACTAAAGAACAACAACAGAAATGTAATTGTTGTAAGACATATAAACATTCCACAATAGAGTGCCACACTTTTACTTCTATGGCAAGTTATCGGGAATATATAAGGAACGACAAAGGCATTTTGAATCAAAATAGGTAAAAAAGCATGTAAGTGTTATCGGCAATCTTTATTGCACATTATATTGTTTTGATTTTCATACAGCTCACAATTGACAACACATATCTCTCAAGCTCATGGTTTGTTTTGCTTGCTTTTTTCTCTTGATCATGTTCTTTTTAAGTTTGCATTTATGTATCTACATCTAGTGCTAGTGTAACTATGAAAATAGTTGAAATTCTCCGGACCTGGCCATTTTTATTATAGCTTTCTTGTATTTAAATATATGTCAGACTTATACATTACATGTGTGTTATTATTTTCACAATAAGGTGAATATTTGCAAGGCGGTATATTTACTTTCAAACAAGTCCTATAAAATGATCAGGGGATCCCAGAATTGACCGGTTACAGTAACCAAGTTTAACTGCTCTGCATTTTACCGCGCGTGTTGAGTCCTGATCGGGTCAAGAAATTTCACCTGGGGTGTTTGCCATATGGGGAGCGGCGGTAGCTGTATCCAGACACATGTCCAGGGTCTTTTACCACGAATAGTTCCGCATTCGTCGCTAATATTACCATAATTATCTCAGTGGGATGCAGCAAAGACGACGACCACCACCACCAACAACAAAACCGTAAACAAGAGAAAAACAAACACAAAAATGAAAAAAAACCCCAGACATTGTAACACTTTCAGGGCTCATGCGTTTTATAATTCATGACCAATTTATACATAGGTTGTAAAATTAGCATCGTTCTGTTACCTATAGCCGTCAATACTGTTAAGTATAGTTATTAATTTAGGTGACATAATAGTTCATTGTGACAAAAACACCGAGACGAAACGAATTACATGACACAAATCGTGAAAAGCGGTCGGTTACTGTCCTAGAGTAGTCAGTTGGCAGTTAGACCGACTGTGGTGCTTGAAACTGGCTTACTGAGCGCTTTAACTTCGCACTGTCTAAAGGTTTGTTATCCCATACTTTTTCCAGACAGACACATAGTGTAAATACAATCCCATCAAACTGGGACAACTATCAGCAAGCACCTGCACCTGAAGTATCAAAAATAGACTGTACATTATATACATGAGATAAATACTCCTGTACCAATCTGTTGCTGCAGAGAGATCGGGTTAAAATAGAATGGTACAGACGATGACGTATAATTAGAGCTAGTTATAAAACCTTTTTGATAACATTGTACCGACGTAATTTGAAACAAGTAGATGCAATTTTCTAACTCAAATGAAATTTTAAAAGAAAATAAAAAAATGTTGTACGTTAAGCTTAATGTAAAATAATGCAGGATAGTAACAACAGTTGACAGTTGGTTTAAAAAGATATATTGTTGATCAGTGTGCCATGAAGCAATATCTCGCCTGTTGTGTAATGAACCAGCTATACAAAACGTATCACTTATTTTGTTATTTGATATATTTTTTCAAAGCGGTTAATAAAGTTAACTTATTATTCCGTTATAAATGCACATACTATGCACCCAACGTAAGTTAAAATGGCAATTTCTGATACTGAAAGTTTCCAAATAACATCATTATATTCTAATGGAAGTATTCGACTGATATCTTTAATCGAAATTATCATGTGGCATGGAAATGGCAAGACTAATGTGTATACAAAACGATCTGGCAGCACTTGTTTACTAAGGTGCAAACCTATGCAACATTCTGGTTATGGAATATTTGATGAAAAGCACGAATTCCTGGAACAGGAAACCGATCCATTTTGTTATTTGTCTCTAGAGACAAAAAGTCTCGTTCTTGTTCGTAAATGGTCAAACTTTCTTGTTTGGTAATGTCTGGTAAGGACTGTTTGACATAGTCTCAACTACATTTAGAGTTCTGGGAGAGATGATGTGACATATAAACACTGTTTTACATTTAACACATTTATGTTTAATATACATTAAAAATTAACACACATCATTGTTTCTAAAACAATTATTTACTTAATTAGCTTGGATCGCGTGTTAACATTACTTTTTATCTGTTATCAGCAACAAACCGTCAGCAGCTTGCATTTGCTTATTCTGAACGATTCATTTAATGTACAAGGCAAAGTCTGAAAAAATGATGTCAATCTTATAATTATAATATATAATATTCTGTAACGTCTGCACAAATTATATGTGTTTTAATATTCTTGGAAATAATGCTATTTTATTTATAGTTTTTTTTAATTTTAAAACAGTCTTGACTGTGTAAGGAATGTATATTATATATTCTCTTTCTAGAGATTTACGACCAACAAAAAGGTTTTTATTCAAACTCAATCCCATACAGCCTTTTCATACCTTGCGTTCTCCTTTCATGCATCGCATGAATAACTTTTCTTGTTAAAAACAAGTAATAAATCAATAGGTAAATATTAAAAGGTAAACTACTCTTTTGAGAATTAGTTACGGCATTTTAACTACAGCTAGACAATGGCACATACGCTTCATTTTAAGCTCGACAGAAACAGTTCACACATAGATAAAAGTTAACAGTTACCGCCCTGGAACGGTCAGTCGGCAATACGACAGAATAGTGTGCATGGTTTGCGGAGACCTCAAACTTCTCCCTTCCTGAAGGTTTTTTTCTCTTAAAGATAAGATCAAAAATACTTCACAACAAAGTGAGACAACCTAAATTTAAGTATCTGCATCAGCAGTTTAAAAATCATCCAGAGTACTTTAACAGCAATTTAACAATACTTGCAGCAATGAGCTATCAAAATACATATAATCAGTACAAGAGATTAAGGCAAGAACTAGTATATTGTATAGCCATTACGTTACTTAACCATCCTATGCTTAGCTTTTCCTGAATAGAACGGAAATATAGTTGGTATCTGGCAATTATACTTCGATAATTGATATGTATGGATGTAAAAACCTTTTGTGCCTTTGCATAACGTAGACAATGTTATTGTCCCCTTAGAAAACGGGTATGTGAGAAGATCCTACGGATATTTCCACTTCTATTAAAATGTACAAGCAGACGACCAAAGCATTTACATGTCACTTAAATTTAAATTGACGAAATCGAACACTGGACGCAAAACTACCATGCGAATATCGAGCCTATGCCAAACAACTGTTACGGTTGTTAAATATTTTTTGTACTACTTATACTAATGGAAGCACTTCATCTGCTTTAAATGGACACCATTCGAAGATTGTAAAACGGTAGAAAAGAAAATCTAACAAAAACTAAGTTTTAATTTCTCAGAGGCGTACGAAGCACAACATTGCATAATAATTAGAAACCATTATGTAATTTGCATCATTTACTCAAAAAGTGATATCTTACACTTCACCTACATCAAATACATGTAACTTTAGTTGGAGGTGGAAGTGAGTAAAGATCCAACACTAGTTTTTTTACACGTTTCTTGTATATATTTCTACCACATGTACGTCCTACAACAAACAAATTATAATAATTAATAACGAAATTTAAGCATTACATATTATTTTAAACCATACAACAATGATAATAATATAACTATAAACTACTACAACCCGATCTGACTGGCGTTCGAACCCGGGCCTTGAAACTGAGTGGCAAATGCTCGACCAACTGAGCTAAGCGGGCTGTTGTCTCCTATATAATTCTTATACCATAATAAAATATCATTACTCATGACAGTTTAATAACTTTACAATAACCATCTGCCTAAATAATGTTTATCTAAATAATAACACAGAACACAATATTCATAATACTTACTGACCGTTCCAAGGCGATAATTGTCGGGTTTGCTCTTTTCGTTAAATGACTCATCACAAATTTGTTCTTACTTTTCGCTTGGCTTGCATGTGAAATACCTTTGTTCCGTGCCTTTTCGGAGTTTGGTATATGTTGCAATGCTCATAGGACTTTGTCATATATTCTTATTCTAGTTTTCATAAAACATAAACATCAGCAAAATGAAATTTAATTCTTATATTTAAATTTATATGATTGGTCAAACATAGTTTGTTGTTTGTTTGTTGTTGTTGTTATCTGTTGCTTGTTTGTTTGATTTTGTTTTGATTGTTGTTTTTTGTATTTTGTTGTTTGATCTTTGCTTAAGAAATCAGGGCAATTCTTACAAAAGTTAAAAATAATCTATGTATAGCAGACAGCTATTTCAGAAAGACAAACTACATAAACTCATTGTTACATAGAAACAGATAAGAAACAGATGTCAAACAAGGTCTCATACTTATAGTCTTACCGATTATGTATTAAAATTAATAAGTGTTAAAACCTTGTTAATATATACGGACGGGCAGAGATAACCTTCAAATATATTCAGAGATATGCTATCGACATATGTATGTAGCAGAGTGGTATTTAGCATTTTAATTTAGTGTAATTACTTTCGCTTTTAACTTAGTGCAGTCTGTTAATTTGGTCTTCGCGCCTTTTTTATTCCACGTGATGACATCCTGAACCACGTTGGTCTGTCCGCCGACAATCGTCAACCTGTAAGGACCGTTTTTCATGGTTTGCTTTTGGTTTGTTTGATTTGTTGTTTGAGTTGTTAAATTGTATTGACTTAGCGGTTGGATTATCCGTCTTCTTTTAGCACTGGTATTTTATATTGTTTTGGCGTTAGAAGTATTTAATCGACGGTAACGACAAACTTTAAATTTCCAACTGTTTTTGCACACTAACAGAATTGCATGTTTATTTACAGAACTACTTACTTACAGCAATGCCACAAAGAGATTGAGACAGTTACCGCCTTGGAACGGTTAGTCGGTAATATGGACCGACTGGGGTGCTTGAACCGGTTTTACAGAGCTCTAACCTCGCACTTCCTGACGGGTTTCTCGAATGCAAGCAATGATAAGAAAATGATCCATTTGAATAAGTGTCCAAGCGCTGACGTTTTGTTTGACGAGTTATGACGAAAGCAGTGACGTCATTGAACATAATGTCCACATAGTGTTTAGAAGATAGATAGGTATTATTTCGAATAGAAAACCTACAGAAAACGTTAATAGTAAATGAAATTAACTTTTCTAATCAAGAAAAAAAAGAAGTCGTATTGGCAAATTAATCTCGAAGCGCTAGCACATTTATCATTAGAAGAAACAAAAAACTACCAATATATATGGCAAGACGAGTGTCTTCTAACAAGAAGAAGTATTTGCGTACATGGTATGTAATCAGTAATTATTTAGGAACATTTTGGGTTAAGGGATACGTGCAATAGTTTTTACTTTTCATATAATAAAAAATTATTTTATTCATTTCTTGTTTGTTACATCCCATCGACACATTTCTAGTCATGCTGGCAAAGTCTAGCTTATTAATGGTTGAGAAAGATCTTGACATGTGCATGGGTAGAACCACCGGCGCACCGTAGGTTAGCTAAAAAACTTCTCAACATGAAAGTTCTTGCTCCGATCGGGACATCAACCCAGGCAATGAGGGGCTGAGAAGTTACAAGTCAGCGTATCTATCCGCTCGGTCGCGGGCGACACCAATGATTAAAGTTTATTATTATTGTAATCATGAATTCGTAAATTCTAATTTTGCTGACTCTATCTGTTTTTGTACTTGAAATTCACTGCAGCGACCATTTATGGTAATTATAGCAACGTCCAGCTGTTTGGTGGAGGAAGACCCCTAGACACATGTCCGAGTAGAACCACCTGCGGGTTGACCTTCCTACATTTAGTCGGTGAGAGGCTAAGCAGACAGAGAGGGTTACAAAAAGGCGACTCTACCAACACGCCACGGACCCCCTTTTGACTATATATCTATGTCACCGATAATTGAACGAAAGCAATATAAACCATAATCATAGTTCCACCAACAGCTTTGCCGGTAAGTGACGCAACTTAGGCCCCACTGCGAAAAAACATCAGGGATAGAAAGAAATACAAGTTGTACACTGACATCCGATGCTGCTGATGTTTGAACGTCAGAAGACGGTGCAGCGCTATGAGATTTTTTATTAAGCATCGGCGTTGAACTTTTGATAATTAAGTTAAGCTTTGGATATGTTCACAACGGTACTGGGAACGACACCCGCATTAGGGACTTACAAAATGGTTTCTTCATCTATAAGCTGAGAAAGGAATTCACGTCCTTCTGACTTACGACAGTACAGCCAACGGTATAAGGATGTGGTATGTTGAGCTTATTGTAAGTCTCGATGTTATGTCTGTAAGAAACACTATTCTATTTAAATGATTGCTTGCTTAAGCATTTTTAGCTGTGTGTATACTGTATAGCTGTCTAGTTTCGATGGCATATATCCTTTTTATATATCTATCTCTGAGAAAACCCACATGAAGTGCGACGTTGGGGTACCGTTAACCGGATTAAACACATAGTCGGCCCTTTTTGTCTACTGGTCAATATCAATGCATTTTTCTGCATTGTCGCGTCCAAGTGTTTCGATATTTACTTGTCACTTTTATACTTAACTCACATGTTTGCTCCTACAGAAACAAGATAATACAACAATATTAATAACATTTTAAATTCTCATTCTGAATTTTTTATATAGTGTACTTTGGTTCCCTCAAATGATATAAAGCAAAGAACTATTTGGAAACAAGCAGGTATTAGACAGTTAGAAAATTTCGTACGAAAATATTAAGTCGGCCTAATGTTTTTTGTATTAAATAAGAGTATTATTCGAAGGATTTCGGCTAAAATAACAACGAATATATGGCTTCTAAAGAACGTTTTAATGTAATCAAAGACGAGACAAATGGTCACTAGGGATAACATATTGACTATAATTATCTATACAAGGAAATAATATGTTATAGAAAGAAAATCCTTTTTGCTTTCAGAACCCATACAAACAATTCAATTATGAAATAGGCTCAGTAAATGATTAGCAGACATACGATGTTGTGAATAAAGTGATAATAATTTTCTCAGCTATGTTGAGCCCAAAATCAAATCTGTTCGTTTTGTATTGGTCAATATTTATGATACTTTATAGTTCATTTCATCAGTTTTAACTCCGGATGACGGTGCTTACAGTTGGTTGTCTCACTTGATGGGATATTTTTATTTACACTGTTTGAGAGAAAACCCTTCAGGAAGTGCCAGGTTGGAGCGCTCCACAAACCAGATTTAAGCACCCCGGTCGGTCCTTATGCTGACTGACCGTTCCAAGGCGGTAACTGCTAGTTTTTGTGTTATGTCTCGTCTCTGTATTTTTGTCAATTTTACATTTACCCTGGTTGCCTTTCTTTAGTGGTAGTTTAGATTTAGGTATCTGTAATAATTCTTACAGGACTTTTCTTAATTACCGATTGGAATTATGTTTACAATACATGTTTAATACGTCTATAAAACTGGCAGAAAAATACCAAGAAACCAAGAAAGGTGTTACTAATAAAACAAAAATCGACAATAGTGGGCCTGTCATACTGACAAAGATCAATTAGAAATTAACTAAAAGGAAAATATATCTATCCAAAATTAAACTGCTGTTAGTTGCAAGGACACTGTTCCTAAACCATCAAGTTACTGTAGTGTTGCTGGTATATTTATTCTCAATGAGCAGTTTCAACATGCCATACTTGTCTTGTTTTTACTGGTAGTACTGTTTTGATCATTGTGTTTTGGGATCTTAGAACAGCAAACACCATACAGTATGACGATTGCATAACGCATTGTCACGGTGTAACACCACTTTGAATTTTTATTGTTTTGTTTGATTTCAGGAACCTACGAAAAATCATAGCAGCACAATAAAATAAATCAAATTTTATCCACTAACACAAGTCCCGTTCTAAACTCTATGATTCTTGTTTATATTTATGTTTCGCCGTCAAGATAAGTCCGTAAATGATTAATTACATTATTTATTAGTAATATGTTAATACTTGGTGAATGATAGATGTTAACTTTATCCTTAATTAACTTCAATTAAGTAAAACATTTATTTGGAAAGATTCATCAGCATTTTCTTTTTTGATCTTGCATTGAACACGTTAAATATCGTCCGAAAAAACGTGCGAAGTGTATATAAACAATAGTCAGTCTTACGATCATCTTAATTAAACGTTCCTTAGGGTTATAGAAACTGTACCACTAACGACACGTCATATTCTCTGCTTCTCAAAACAAAATTAACAATGGCTGAATCACAGCTGGTCTCTATATGTCCTTCATATGGACCAACCATAACAAATAGATGGAAAGGGAATCATTTGCTCTTCAAAAGAAACGAATGAACACTAAACACAAACTATTATACGCTAGTAATGAGAAAGAGACATACTGTATATCATGTTGTATCGTGTTACAACAAAAAGACATGGTCCTAGGTCGGGCATAATACATTAAAATAATTTGTATGTTTTAGAGCAAAACCGCTGACACATTTTAATTTGCGGATCGGTCCTTACATCAGGTATCATACAAGAAAACTCTCATGGCTTGGTTAAACGAGTGATGATATACGGCGTGTGGTGCATAACGTCTAGTATATTCTATACTTTTATCGGTTAATACAATCATAGATTGCTACGAAGAACGACGTCATATTTAAGTGCTTTTAAAGATAAAATGCTCTATACACGTTTTCTAGTCATTTAAATGATTTTTACACCCGATTAGATATCGCACATGTTGATTGCTATTAATCAAATGCCACTTTTTTCAAGTAACTGGCTGAAACAAGAATTTTAGTATCTTGTATTGCATTTTAAGCTGTATGTTCGCATTATTACATGTTTACATATGTAAGAGTTATATAAGGGCTTGTTTCTTCTGTACAAAAACTAAGATACTGAAATAATTGGTTGACATCGCTTCAATCCCTATCAACTGCAGTGCACGCATGTTCTTATCCATAAAACAGCATTTACATAAACCGTTCACATGATAATACTGCAATTATTTACACTGGCATGTCCTTTAAGTTTAATGAATGCTAAATAAAGACCTTTTCGCCAAAAGTATGTGCTGTAATATTGGTTTGGTTAAATATTGTAAAAGCGTATTTCAGTGACATAAAAAGCGCCATAACGACAATGATAAAATCTAATAGAAGCAGTAAAGTAACAGCCAGCTTACAAAAGATCCGACTTTAGTTGTTAAGCTGACTTTAAAGCGGTACAATTTCACACTTCTTAGACGTGTTCTGTTTTGTGACAAACAGTAAAAATTCCAAATCGAAGAGAGAAAAGTAGTCAAAACCAAAATCAAAGCTTAAACATTTTCTTCTGTATGGATAACAGATGTTTGATTAAATTGTAATCAACTATCAAGCTATTGGCCAGTGTATACACTTAAATTCTGTTATCCCTTGCATAGCAATCGAAAATGTACTTTATGTTAAATTATAGTGTTTTACTATGTTTGATGTTTTACTTACATGTATAAGTTTTGCATACACGCACTATTAAATTACTAGTATCCTAGAAAGCAGAAACAATTATACGATGTGTTGTGTAAGCATAGTGTACCCGTCAAAAATAATATTATTATACATCTTAAAGAATATAACGATATATACAATGTTTTTAATAAGAATATATATAACAGAGTCGTATGAGCATTGCAACATGTAAATAACATGGAAAGACACTGGACTAAAGTATTCACATGCACTGCCAAATGTAAAAGTGAGGACAAGTCTGTGGTAAGTTATTTAACCAAAAAGAGCAAACCCGACAGTTACCGCCTGGGGACGGTCAGTCGGCAATATGGACCGACTGGGGTGCTTAAACCGGCTTTACTGAACTCTAACCTCGCACTTCCTGATGGTTTCTAAACTAACTACACACTGCAGTTGATGAAGGACGTCCATGTGTCGAAAACTTTACGATACTCTTCAAAAACAGCTGAAAATCACCACACACACATTACATTGGTTGCACCTTAAAAGTAAAAGCGGCAAGCACAATTAAATTTTGTTACTGATTAAAAATGATCTCTCTCTCTCTCTTTCTCTCTCTCTCTCTGTCTTTCTCTCGCGGCGCACGCTCTCTCTCTCTCTCTCACTCCTTTATTTATCATATGGCACATACATTCTTATTAAGCACTCCTTTACAATTGCGAGGTTTTTTGGTCTTGACACCGCGGCAATGAACATAAAAGAACCGACGCCAGGACTTTGTGTGACCGATATGTCGACAAAAGAAAGTACAGACCTTTATTTGTTTAAACAATGAACAAGAAGCGGCATGTGTCTGATCTTTTATGTTGACAGTACTGGGGCAAGGTGTTACAACACATGTACGTATGTTGTGATCTACCATCCAGCAGTCCTTTTATGAAATGAACAATAATTTGAATGCAAGTAATAAGACAAGACATGCAGTCAAGACATCTTCGCTGACATAAACTCCAGACACAAGAGTACATTGCTGGTGGTATAATGTTGTGACCATATGTAACCATCAAAAGTATTTAATTAACAATCTGACTCACAGTCATGACTCGATATTATGAAATCAAAATAAAATGCGGCTTTTGCTTTGTTAAATCATTTTTTGTCAGCTTTTTAAAATGTTCGTGCGATTTTCTTCTCTAGGCAAGAACTTTCTGTACATTATCATAATTCCATTTTTCGAAAAGTATACTATACTGACTTATATATTAATTAAGTGGCTGTTAACATGATTTATATTTGTTGCAAATGATGTTTTATTTTTGTTATTACTTAATGTCTTGGAGATCGACCGTTTTATTGAATTGTTTCAAGGAGACACCACAAAGCCTTCGGAATAAGAACTAACAAATCTTTTTATTCTTATATTTCTTGGATATCGGCCTTAATATTTCGCTGTTTTAAGCAAATAATACTAAAACCATGCCATCAGAATAACGGCCGTAAAGGATGTAATTTTCTTCTGAAAAGACCAAACTGTCGGTTATTCAGGAAATTACATTGACTGTGGATGTATGACCCTATTCTATTTGTTACTGATTGGTATTATGACCATTTGCTGTCTAAAATCAATCATCTGCATTGAAAATTGTGTTTGCGCCATCTTCTTTCACCCTTTCGTTGTACCGACAGAGTTTGTATCGGAAAGTTACTATTGTCAACAGATCATTAAAATTTCTTTATTTAAAATTATATAACGGTCAGTCGGCAAGAGGACCGAATGGGGTGCTTAAACAAGGTTTGTGGAGTGCTCCAACCTCGCACTTCCTGAAGGTTTTTCTATCAAACAATTATATAGATATTTCCGGAGCTTTTAAACAACAGATTATTTGTCAATGCTTACACAGACATAGGTATACCAAGTAAAGCTTATCTCAGACAGACAGGCAGGCAGATGTATACAGCTAATACATAACCGGTATACAGAACGTGCTAACTACGGCGGTTTTCTTCTTTTTTACGGTAAGCACTAGCAAGGACTACCAAACTATGTAAAATCCTTTAAACATTTTAATGACAGTTATATTTTGGAAAGGTGGCTACAGAGCACCCCGTTGTTCGCTTATGCCTTAGATAGTCCAACTGACAACAAAGGCAGCAAGACATTTTTTTACATCTGTCTTGTGCTATTGAAAACGTTTGCCAAACTAGAAATATTTAATGGAATCTGTTCAGGAAATAGGTACATTTTTACCTGTTTTAAGTGCTCGTTATCATACAGCTAATATAGGGCTCAATCCTGTTACGTCTAATATGAGCCTTATAAGAGTTTTGTTTGGTTATTTGGTTTATCGTCCAATCAACAATTTTCCAGTTATCTGGAGACGGTGCCCACTAAAAGCAGATATAGTACTTGGTTAAGCATGCCGTGAATACCTGTCATGATACCCAACCCAGTCACATTATCCTGTCACCAATCGAGAAAGTATCCTTATATTTGCTTTACCAATAGTAATGGAGCTATACCACTACCATTTTAAGACACTGCTATGTCGCGCCCCAGTGTCTACCGCACCTAGATTCGACGCTATACCGATTGCGCTACCAGGTACCAATACTACTTGAGTTCTGATTATAATGAAGACAGTAATATTATCGTACAAATGGTAGCAGTTTTGATCTATTGTTGTAAAATGTGACGTAGATGCGCTAAGCATGATGCAAAGTTTCGTTTTCGTATAATTGCTTTTCGTCTTGGTATTCTTAGATTTTGCTTGTACTCTTTGGTTGTTGTATTCGATTACGAACTTAACACCTGCTTCACAGCAGTTAAATCAATTATAAGGAGAGAGACTAATTCAGTTGACAACATTTTCGGTAATATTAGCCTTGGACAATAGAGTGCAGTAATTTGTGAGATCAGGGTGTCATTCTTACTTAAATTATTCAAGAGGTTGTTGTTTATGGCCCAAAATAATATGACAATGAGTGAATCCCTTTTTGATGACCATTGGTTGGTTATTGGGTCATAGACATTTTCGTCGAAAGATTTAGTGCCTCCAAAGAAATAAATCAATCCATATTATGTTCCAGAAGGCATGTACGATGTCATTCACCAGTTTTCATGTTTTTCTTATCAGGCTTCTAGCTTGCATTCGGTACACACACACACACACACACACACACACACACACACACACACACACACACACACACACACACACACACACACACACACACACACACACACACACACACACACACACACACACACACACACACATATATATACAATACAATACAAGAGAATATATATATATATATATATATATATATATATATATATATATATATATATATATATATATATATATATATATATATATATATATATAATTATCTTGTATGGTTTTTGTTTAGGCAGGGTGAGTGTGGAGCAGAGGATATCAGATTTAAAACATTTTTCTTCATTCTTTTAATTCTCCTACTACAACTTGTAAAATGTTTCCTTTGATGTGACATGAAAAATAAAAATGTTTTAGCTAAACTAATGTAATAGCGTCTTCGAAATAGAAAGAAACGAGAATATATCATGTTACTGTGTCTTGTTTCTGTTTCTGAAGAGAGGATATCTTAAAAGAAAACTAATGATATCCATGTGTTACCATATTAAAGTTAATATGCCAGTTTGAGTGGAGTGGAGTCATGGAACTCATCACAAATTTGTTCTTGCTTTTCACTTGGCTTGCATGTGAAATACCTTTGTCCTGTGCCTTTTCTGATATTGGTATATGTTGCAATGTTCATAGGACTTTTCATATATTCTTATTTGCTTAAAATCGTTTCTAATTCATACTCTTTGTGTTTTCACCTTTCATATCTTGGAGAAGTATTTCTACACAAAGAGGCACCAGCCGTATGTGACAACAGTAACGTAAGCTTATAGAAAGACGGTCATTGTTAAAGGTAGTCCAAACCTTTTCATCCATGATACTCCTCACCCAAAATATGGAGGGCAAAATAAATGCATTTGAATCTATGAAAATTGAGAAAATAAAACCATTAAAGTTTCAATACTTTTCATTAAAATTTAAAATCGTTAAAAAAAGAAATCTATTGTTTGTCTTCTACACAAACAATTACTTTAATTTTAAGTGGACGAGTCGATTTGTAAGTTTTCTTTTTTTTTATTAGTAAGCCATATTTTTATGAATCAAATCTATCACAAAATTTGTGAATTTGAAATTGTTGATAAGAAAGTTATGTTATAGATTTAGTTTTCGTCTAACTTCGCTGAGTAATGTCGATGGTTTAGGGAAAATGAGTAGGTGTTTTAGTTCGGGTTAATGGTTGTGTTGCGTGTTAGGAAGACATTTCTTTGCATTTGAGTGATTAGTCTTTTAGCCAATAAGACTTGATGGCTTAAAATACACGTATGTGTATGAGATGTATGTTAAGAAAGAGAGAGAGAAAGAGAGAGAGATAGAGAGAGAGAGAGAGAGAGAGAGAGAGAGAGAGAGAGAGAGAGAGAGAGAGAGAGAGAGAGAGAGAGAGAGAGTTATGAACATTATGGAGATTAAAATTGTTTGTTGTTATGTTTGTATAAAAGGCCCCCGTCTGTAACTTAAATTAACCACCAGTTTTAACGTATATATTGACGTATAAAATGTTTTCAAAACATCGGACATTTTTAGGTCTTACGTTTTCAGAAATAATGAAACTCTCAGTATTATGCAATACCCTGGTTAAGAAACATGTTTTATATTTTAGATGAGCCAAATACTAACACTAACAATCCTTATAGGATGAATTAAATGTCAACATAAATTACGTGCATGGGAAGATTTTTTACGATGTGAAACAACTAACAGTAAGCCCAGGGAGTTAAAACAGATACAATGAACTTTTATGCATACATAATTTCCAATAAAATAAACAATCAACATATGTATAGTTTGTACAGTAAAAAAAAAATCCTCGGCAGCCTAAAAATTTCAAATGAGAAAGTAGTTTGAAATAAAACAGCCCAAGCGCTGATATATATTAAGAACAAATAAAACAGCCCAAGCGCTGATATATAATTAGAGCAATTTAATGATTTCATACAATGTCATGACGTCATATGCCAAAAGTGTCAATAGTGAAATGTAAAAAATACGAAAGAAATAATAGATTTTTTTTTGAAAATCACCTACATCAACAAAATAAAATGCAGTATTATTAAGAGTTAATAAATTTAAAAATAAATATCATAAAAAGCCGAGGATTTATCCGCAGTTGGCATATTATATAATAAAGGTACAAAAATCCCGATGTTATACCTACTGTGCAATCTCACGTAAAGGACATGGAAACTGCTTAAGTTGTCCTACCTATGAAGGGCACGATTTGAGAGATGAAGAGACAAGAAAATCTAACCGCTACTATCCAATTATGGCTTTAAGTAACTGTTTCATATAGTCTCAAAGATCTGTCCGGTCATCGTGTAATTTAAAAGCAATGCAAGTTCTTGACTGTAAAAGGTACCATTGCAAGCAATGCAGTAAACCGAAGGATTCCCGGGTTGTAACCGTCAGCACTAAATTTTCTGATAAGTTTTATAAAACGGTCAGATAAGTTATTGAGACCCTTGATTTTCTTTAACTTGTATAAAACATTTCCATAAAAAAGTGTTTTCATACTGCTATTACACTTAGAAGCAATAAAGTCATTGCGCTGAAAGAATTTTTAAAACGCCTTTCTTAATTTATGAAAACGAAAGCCTTGCGGTAACAGTTTAGAAGAAATAAACCGATTTCTTGCATTGAAATCTTCTACTTTAGTACAAACTCGTGCAAACCTCGTAAGTTGTGATATGTTAATACCATAGGAGGTAGCACGTGGTGAATCACCGTCAAGGTATGGATAGTTCACGATACTAAAGTTAAAATCATCTCTCTTGTCATAGATTTTAGAAGTTGTCATTGGAAATAGTGATCTCAATAACTAGAAATGCTGCATTTACATGTCAGTTATTTGCTTTATTAAGGCTAAGTTCTGGAGGGTAAATCAGATGGACCATTTGAGAAAAGAAAGGATTATCTATAGTTAGAATATCGTCAAGATAGCGTGACGTTAAATTGAAAGCTTCTATATTGTCTAATAGAAAACGTAGAGCTTCACAAACATCCGTACAAGTCCACATAGTAAACTTTTCTAAGAAAGTGTTGGTAAAAAATGCATTACTTTCATGACATGCAATATATAGATGTTGCTCTCGAGCAAATGTTTTCTCAATAAAAGCAATCAATTTGGTCTTAATTAAATCATGAGGTAAAGAAGTGTACAGTGTATAGAAATCGTAAGTATTATCTGCAGAGCAATGGAAGTTTAAAGTACGAAACTTGGCTAAGATTTCTGAAGAATTTTTTATAGATCAAAAAATGTTAATTTCTGAATTTTCATACACCTTTTCACAATATTTAACAAGGTTAATCTATATTTATTAAATATTAAATAAATATTAAATAAATATAAAATATTTATTTTTTAAAAGTGGTTTTTATGTTATTGGACTATTAAAGTATTAAATCACATATTATATTTAGATCGATCCATCCATTAAAAACCTATTTATAAGAAAACTTTCGCCCATTTTTTGCATATTTACGTAAGTTATAAGAACAATAACACAATGTTTCCTCCTGCATGCGTTTGAACTAAACCCTTAGTTTTAAATGCATAAATGCAGTTCATAGCTATTTAAGCTTATTCAAGGATATTTTTCCTTTGGCTTTAGAGGTAACGTACACTCCCACTACTAACACTTAGTCTGAAAGCTTAGTTATTTAACACAAACACTCTATTTTCAAACTTTCTAAACATTATTGCACATCATTATCGACAAAGTACACTTTTAAAAGACTCCAATATAGGTATTCCAATTGTCTAGCAACTTGTTTCCTTATAGAATCCCTTAATATTACTTTAATTCTCTAAAAGGTCATATATAGATTTAGTTTATTTCTCCTTAAGGAGAACGGGGAATATAGAACGACACCATCACACCAAAATTTAAGTCCGCTTATAATTTCTTTCTTCAGTACATAAGCCTTTTACCTCTATTGACACACGGGCTTCAATGTTATGCAGCGATATTTTTTTGTTTTTATTAAACTTTAAAAAGAGTTATTATCTATTGCAAGTATATTTTGAATGCGAACAGTAGGTTACACTGAATGCAGTATTGATATTTATGACATGATCAAAGCACGTATTTATTTGTATGTGTGACATTTACAGGTTATTTTTAAAACATTTATGCATTGTATATTAATATATACATTTGTTAGATCTCATCGACATCAACTCGAAACAGTTGGGCAAATGGAAATATCTCAACTACGCAAGAAATTATGATAAAATTCAATTATCTTTATCTAATTTTACGGTAAAATAGACACATTTATAAGTAAAATGACGTCAGAATTACGTCAAAATGACTGCACTATAAATGACGTAGTAATTTACAATTAAAAGGACTTAAATGATGCTCGGACAGCATAGGGCAAAAATGCGTTTTCGCACCACCTTTTAGGACGGGTGTCATTGGGGGTCGGTCCTAAAGCCTCTCAGAAGTGTGGGCATAGTTGAGGAAATTGCGGTCGCTTTGGGTCCTAACACATTTATACTTTCTTGTGCTGCATGAAAGATGTCTTTTTTAATACTAAGTATAAAAAGCAAATGTGTTCAACTTTAATGCCATGACACATGTTTAGTCTCAAATCAAACATTTAATTCAGGCGCCAATGCAAAGACTGACCTTTTCTCTATCTCAAAATACAAGTTTCATTACAATATATGATTGATAAACCCCTTGCAAATTGTTTCAAAAACTAATACCCTTAAGAAATTTTGTCCAAAAAAGGCGACGTCATCATGGCTAGAAAATAACGTTTATTTTAGACATTTTCTGGTCTTTCGAGTTATAATACAAAAACGTCACTGATTACAACTGAACAAACAGTTACATAGACGGAATAGTAATTTAATCAGCTTTAAAGTGATGAAGTTGGTGTGGGCATACCGTGCTTAAATATTATAAAACAATCGAGAATAACCGCAATAACTATTCAGATTAGTCTCTTATCTGCACCTCTTAACGTTTTTCTGGGGATGCTAATATATGTAAACATACAAATGCGTGCTAATCAGAATACATAAAAAGTCTCTTGAATTTTGTCTGAGTCAATGATGTTTGTTTTATTTTAAGATAACTAGAGCTGATATACATGCAATGCGTGTGGTTTCAATGGTACAATAAAGAACCATGCAATATCTGGTATTGTTGAAAATATACTGGCGAAATCTGCTCTGCTGAGTATTAAAGCTACTCTTTTTGGAAGCCATTTCTGTATTAAAAATGTTTTCATGTAGGTGTAATCATTGTCAAATATTTTCGCTCAATTATTCTTATCTATGCACACGATCAATAAGATAAAAGAAACAGTAAACAGTATCGCAAGAAAACAAACTAGTGATCTTTCCACGCGAAATCTATGTCTTATACCCAGTCCCTTTATTCTACCGTTTCCACGCTGCATTTTCCATACATCATCATTCTGTCCAGTTGCTATACATTATTAATAACATTGTTGATTGTACCCAATGTACAGAGCAGAGGAATTTTCTTTGATAAAGTGCTTTTAATGGCTTGATATATTGCTTACATAAAGTTACAAGTTTTCGTATCGTTGGATTTATTCGTCTATATTAACAGCGATGAGCTAGGCATAATTTAACAATTCTGAAAGAAAATAACGGTAATAACTCAGTAACACCACGCAATATAACCGGTGATCTATACGCCAAAACTAATGTCACATCACGTTATTTAAAAACATCAACTATCGCCGTAAACTCATGATAGATTCAGAAAGAAATACCATTACATTTATGTTGTTGTTTTTATTAAAATCGATTATTCACGAAATAACACAGTAAAACGTTAAATGGCAAATTTGTCCGATTTTTACGTCATATCGGTTTTATGAGGGAAAATATCTGGACTTTTTCGAGGCCATTGATTTAAGGAATGCTTTAGAGTGGCAATGTTTAAGTAAAATAAACACTTAAAGCGGTGAGAAGAGTGGAAAAGAGTATTATGTTATTAATACATGACGCTAAGACACTTATCGGTAAAATGTTTATAGACCCTTAAAGCCATTATTGTATTTCTTGGTTAACGAGCCTTACAAAGATACAATATGACCATTTGTTACGTGCACAATGAAATGGATCGATGGATAAGCCGCTGCAAGCACTTAACGGACACATCTACATGGCTCCACTGGGCATTGTTGTTATCTTGCACAAGGAGATGCCTTAAGAAGACGGACCCTATGAGAATAGTTGTCATTGATTTTGCGCTTTGCGCTTAAGTAATCTTAAGTTGTTTTATTAGACATAATTTTACCGATGCCTTTGCTGACGTTCAGTTTTTGTCTGTTTGTTATGATTATGCTTATTGATATAATAAGTCTCTCCACGCAAACAGACAAAATACTTTTTATGTAACGTTCTTTATGCCATGAAACATCTGTCAAATAAATTCCAGTGCCACCTTAACCATACTCATATATTAATTGTAATAAATACAATGTGTAATCTAACACTGGTAACACAAAGATAGTGTTAGCTTTTATTCTTGTGTTTCTATCAGACAGGTTATTTCTACAGAGCTTGTGTTTTTAAAATTATAAAGACGAATTTTATGACAATTGAAGATTTACCGTGTTCTGTCTTATTCTTGATTTTATTGCATTTATTTTTGAATTCCAGAAATCATTATCTTAGATGTAAAAGGCAAGTCAAATTATAGTTTTAGACACTGGTTACGTGAAATATCATTGCAGGCGTGCATTCGCTATCGTTCTGATCCGTGTATTTGTAATGCATAGTTCTTGTTTTGAAATGATTTTATTGATTCAGGTTACGTTATTTCGCTTGAGTAACTATATTTTTCTTTTTAATAATTTTACAGCCATGCGCATCAACAAAAATACTTAATGGTTTAAATTAATTTGCTCTTTCTTGTTAGTTATGTGGTTGGATGGAGGTAGTGGTGTAGGGCATATTCTACTATATTTCAGAAAAGTGCAACGATGTACGGCAGGTATTGTTTTTTTCGAGCCTCAAAGATAATGGTCTCATCAAGAGATATCGTCACGCCAAGAAACTTTAGCAAAAAGCCTGTCATTTCCTGGTGACAACACAGTACAATGTTTATCATCAATAAAATTAACAAGCCAAGAGGTAATATGGTTCTAGCTTATTGTATTTTGTATATCACGAAAACGTTCCCATGAAGTATGCCGTGCTTTGATCAACATGCGCACCAATAATATGATGTGCGATAGATTTGTCACAATAGAATAGTTTACATTTAAATAGTACAGACAAAAAGAATATTTATGCATGCGTCTGTGGTCATCTGGTTGTGGTAGGGTTGGGTGGTGGTAGTTTATTCTAAAAAATAGCCAAATATACATATTAACAGATGTATACTCATCGGAAATAATTATCTTTGTGCGGCATGACTATGCCCGTAAACAATCAGGTTTGAACGGAATTCAACAGGTAAACATAATATTGTTGCTTTTGTTTTGTCTGACATTAATTGCTGAATACCACCTCAATATCTGCTCTAGTACACCTGCAACTTCTGACGCAGGTAAGAGCACGATAATGTGAATGAAATCGTTTCCACAGTGAAAATGTAAGATAGGTCGGTGTAATATTTGCACTGTGATGCGGATCTAAACAGAAAATTAAGACAGGACATGTTTAACAAATGAAAGACGTGGCCATGCCACGAAGCCAGGTTTCAACGATTTAACAATCATTAAACGGAAACGGGTTTTCTATTTTCAGTAATAGTTACATTGACCTTGACCTTGACCCAGCTGGCCTAAATTCGGACCCCAAGCTTTCTAATCAACAATATTTAAAGACAGTTTGCGATTTCACCTACACTTTATTTCCAAAGGATTCGTTTAATATTGACATTGACACTATTCTGATAATTTTATAATTACTGAAAACTATTTTCAGCTGGCAGTGACAATTATCGCCATCTGGTCACATTTTTGTGAATTATTCATGACAAGACAAAACAAGCAGAATGCAAACCATGAGGCAGATATATTGTCATGGACATACTCAAGTCTGAACTGTGTTACGTGCTATTGTTTGTTTTGATCTAAAACTAGCGTAGGTTTGACAGCTTGGTGAATTAATAATGCATGACAAGACCCTTACCTTTTGACACGTAAAGCCATCCCTTTATAGCCTGATTTATTAGCACTTAAAATAAGACAGTTGAACAATGCCATAAATCGATGAATTGTCGCAAACAGTTATTGCACAAATGTCTTGTGGCCCAATAGGAATAAGCATTTAAAATCAACCAGGGCATGTTCTTTTATCAAACGTAAACAGACATTTAGATATATTTTTTTGTAAAAAGAACACGGTTTATGCATTATTCGAGCCCTAGATAATCATATGAACGATATTCCAGCTGGATCTTGAGTACATATTTAATTTCTTGTAATAGTGTGCAAATATCTGTCTCTTATGGAAAATGATGCGCATGTAAGCAACAGAAATAGGATTTTATGAAAGTGATGTTGTGCACCAAATTATATACCAATTCATGAAGGACGTTTATTGGTATGTCTACAGCAAACATTTTATGACATTTCCCCATTTGTTTTGGTCAATGTTATCTTTTGAAGCATTCCTAGGCACATATTATGTAGACGTATATTTCATCATTCTTTCTATTTCATTGTGATGTCATTTTATTAATTCTTGGTTGCAGAAACCTTTCGCTTGAATTAACAAATAACATGTATGAACCTCAATGGACGCACAAAGTCAAAAGACATTACACCGATGTCCTATGATATTATTCTATGTTTGGGGTTTATTAAAACTGTTTATCATATGGCTAAATCTAGGTCTGCAGGCGACGTTCCAGTCCAGACGTCGGCTGGGTATAGTAATAGTAAATGCAGAATTATTTACAATGTTGAAGCACATTTTGCACACACAAAAACATGTTTTGTGACTTAATATAGAAGGGACTGACACCTTGTGACGCCATCGTTAATATATTCAATGCACATAATTGTGTGTGTTACTTACAAAAGTAAGATCCACAATACGCCTAACAACATTTGGTTAAATTGAAGCAAGTTTTAAGTTTCAAGTTACAAGTAACAATTATGCATACATTTTACAAACGGCGTCAGATATGTATGTTAAATATTGTACATAGAGGTTATAGCCGATACAATAGGGCTACAATTAGTACTACTTTAGGATACAAAAGGCAGTGTGAGATCCCGCCTGTCAAAAGTACACGAGAATTTTCTACAGCAGCACCATATTAAGTCAATGTACTTATATATCTTTTGATATATATTTTTTGTAAGGAAGGGTCATTAAAATCAATAATCAATGAAAAAATAAACGAGTAAACATACCAGTGTTGCGAACTATTTTGTTAGAAACATAGAATAAAAGTATAAATGGATCGCCCATTGATACATCACATAGTTATTTGTATCGAGCGACTTATTGTAAAGCAACATACGAAACCAGTTCAGATACTTGCAACATGTAAAGAACCTAACAACTTTACCATGATACAAGTACGAGAAGAATTTGAATCTTTTTTCTTTTACGTTGATTATTACGTTACACAGGCGCATCCTCGTATTTCCGCAATAAATTGAATATTAATGGCGCCAGATATTACGCCTTTAGTACACTACATCATTTGTGCAACCTTTATGGAACATTGACGTCATTTTAAGCACGTTTTTATTATCTGTAAACACCAAACATTATATAGGGGATCTGACAAGAGTTGTTATTTAATAAAAACATTTAATAAATGAGTTCAGGCAAAATGACATTTAACGAGCCTCTGGCTAGCTAGCTAGATTGATAGATAGATAGATAGATAGATAGATAGATAGATAGATAGATAGAGACACATTAATAGAGACACATAGATAGATATATAGATAGATAGATAGATAGATAGATAGATAGATAGATAGATAGATAGATAGATAGATAGATAGATAGATAGATAGATAGATAGGCAGACAATCAGACAGTCAGGCAGGCAGGTAGGCATGCAGGCAGGCAGACAGGAAGGCAGGCAGGCAGTCAGGCAGGCATTCAGACAGACAAAAAGAAGTATAGACAGATAAATATATACCATTTATTGTGAGTCGGCAAGATTTAAGAAGTAACATAAGCCTTTATAAGCTTTTAAAAACATCATTTTCAGGTATTATAAAGATAATGTATCCCTTACAGCTGTTAAGTATATTCAACAAATCTAAGGACCTAATTTTGCAGACAAATGGAACACAATTTTGCACACTTCAAAGAATTGTTATTATTCCAAAACGAAATCGAAGTTATAAAAGTATTAAAATCTGTGCACTGTCTATAACTTCCTATTAAAATGGCGACATTTCATCTCAACAAAATACAACATTTTTTTCTTGTTTCTTTGTGTTTTATATTACATAATACAAATAATAGAAGAACCATCGAAGCACAGAAGATCGACACAAATAGCTCATGACATGTCGTTAAGCATAACTTCAAAATATCATATTTTATTTTGATTAGATTTCATAAACGCTGAATAGATGCCTAAAATTCCAGACAATTACGTTCCTATACAAATGAAAGATTTCTTTCTTTCGCAGGATCACACATTTGTTGCAAAATAATAAAGCATGCATCATGAAATGTGCACGAATTGTTGCCAAAGTCATGGTGCATGCAGCCGTAATGAAAGAAGGCATTTAAGTAGTCGCCGCTGTTGTCAAAGATAAGTAATGTTACTGTAACCTTAGACAAGTAAACTCTATGTATGTGCATCGGCAAAGGAAACATGGCAACAGGTGCTCGTCTTTAATCAAAGATTACATCTACCTCCTACATACCTGGGGAGCCGTCTGGTAGAATGGTACCTGGTAGCGTTAGCATAAAGATTAACTTACCTGCTTCAGACGGGTTAATATTGGAGCTGATGACTGTCAGTCAACAATGTCGGCTGTATTTCGGTCTCAGCTGCAATAAATGATCAAAATCGGGTGACACAAATATCAGTGTTAATGCGCATTTGGACGTGGCCACCAGACATGCAGATGAGAGAGATTTAATATCTTTGTGACTATGTTGGTGTGCTAGAAGATGTAAACATCACGAAGTACATTATAATCTCATTTATTATTTTATATATCGCTATAAAGAGGAAGCAAATTATTCTCGGATATTCTGTTTCGGATATTCTGCTGCATTAAAAATTCAATTTTTGTTAATATGTGAAGTGTTGAAGTACAGTTTATAAACTGAACACAAAAGTTGGAAATATAAACCAATGAGCATGATATAAACAAGAAGTTGATATTACTTGATCAGAAGTTCAGCATACAGTCGCAAATCAATTAGCACATGCGAGTGCTAAGTAATATTATCCATGGATTTTATGTGTTTGTGTACAACACCTTTTGTCTTTTTATTTAGGATAATATAGAAATTTAATCGTGTTACCTTATTCATTGCAGATAATAAACATGAACGGAAATAACAGTTTGTTATAATTGTACAGGGTAAATATTTCTATATGTTTTCAGAAAATACTATGTTTTCCTTACTTACTTTTTAACTTAAAAAGCAGACAAAGAAGTGACTAATAGATTCCGTTGCGTTGTCTAAAGGGTGTGTGTACATCTACTGTTAAGTACGTTGTGAAGAAGTTGCAAGATACTGTACATATTCCACACAATGGCCATATATGGCGATCCATTCCGAGGGGACAACCTGACGTGGAACTCTTCAGACTTCAGTGCGGACCTGAATGAGTGGGATTACGAGTGGTTCCGGAATACCATTGAGGACTTCCAAGACAGTCTCTTCACACTTTCTGACCCTAGCACAGTTATTCTCATCTCTCTGTATGTGCCAATATTCATGACTTCGCTGGTCGGTAATGTACTGGTTTTACTGGTGATCGTGCCCAACCAGCGTATGTGGAGCGTCACTAACAACTTCCTGCTAAACCTGGCTATTGCAGACTTACTAGGTATGTTCAATTCATCAAAGATTTTTAAGTCCTTAAATTGTGTATCATCATAACATGTGTATATAAGGTAGATGCTTTACCAATTATGTAGTCATATAGCACACGTACAAGTCATACATAAAGACAAGTCTGGTTTAGTAATTAACAGCCAGAAATTACAACGAAATACTGAAGCACGAGGCTTTATTTTAAGCTCATATCCATTCTTACTTTGCAACTTAACTTCCAACAAAAGTATGTCAGCCTGGAAACTCAGTAGGACAGAAATGTTTTGTTAATTTTCATTATAAATCATACACATACGTCAATATAGTACATGCACATATAAAGTGTCAGGCGAAGGTAATGTTAATTTTATATTTACTTTATAAACGATATTGTTTGAAACATATTAGTTTACAGTTGATTGTAATGAATCCCTCCCGTCAACTGCTCCTTGGAATAACCTATCTGCATGCTGTAACTACCAGAAGTAATGTTAGTAAATAATCTTACCAAAGTTCTTATGGTGGATTCGAACCCGATACCCTCTAATGAACAGTCTAATGTCTTTATCACTTGACCACGGACGCTATCAGTACAAGGACAAAACAATTATAATATTTCTTTTTGAAATGTGAATTGAAAAAATAAGTATTCAATATACAATAAAATTCAATCTTTAGCGCATGTTGAATAAATTGCTAATAAACGACGTATCTATTTGGCGCGACAGAGAAATCGATTAAATAATGCCAAATGTAGCATAAATGATGATTTTTATCAACGTAAGTAAAAAAAGATTTTCAATGCAGTATTTTCTCTCATTAAAGTAATGGGGTATACAATTACAATAATGCTATTGTGATAGAACAATGTATAACAGATTTCTCTGGTCATATGAGGCCACATTTGAACATTGTTTCGTGCTCTTTTTGTCTCTTTTATACTGTGTTACTGTTTTATAAATGTCCTTTGTTAAAAGGCGATGAGTAAATAATTTCTGTTACTGCTGAAAATTAAAATATATACGAACCATAATACAGAACTTTTACATACTTAATAATTGTGTGGTAATGTATAAATGAATATAGCAAAATGTCTTTAGGGTAAAAATGTATAGACCTCCTGATTAGAAGTAAAATTATGTGCAAATATTGTCGACAGTCAGTGATTGAAAGTGACACGGATTCTTTAGCTACGTCAATATACGATAGGCAGCAGCGCAGTTACATACATACCTGAGCCTTACATACATAATAACCACGGAGTCGGTCAAGACTGCAGAAATCTCTTACGTATTTCAGTTTACCCTTCTCAGCAAATTGAACCATTGAAATAAATAACATTTTGAAAGTTCATGAAGCATATGTCAGTTATATGGTTTTCCTTTTACCGCACAGGGTTACCGCTGATTGTTCCAACACCCATGATTTGGCACGTGTCCCCCCCCCACTCCCCACCACACACAAACTCCTCGTTTTTCTGTACAATCTCTTTCAATAAAGGCTGCGTAATTACACCGTTCTAAATGAATTTTTAGAACATTACATGGCGTATCTTTCTAATGTTTGCAGAAATAATATTTTGTTTTACATTTCCTGGTTTTATTGTGGCGTCATTGAACTTCATTTCTTCCTTTCTTAAGGCATAAACGCAAACACTTTTAGGAATTTACATGTAATGCATTATTCTTGATAGCTGTATCCGCAAAGCTTCACCAAAGGTAAACTAGAGTGTAAACCTTATCCATTTAGTCTTTCATCGCTAACCTCTGATTATCACAATACCTGCGAATCGCTGGGCGATCTAAAACTATCGCTTAATGCGAAGGAGACTATCTGTTTCGATACTCAATTTTATAGCTCCTACAACTAGATTGTTTATATATTTCGCTTTTATACTCATTGCATGAAACAAGAACAAATTAGGACGAGGTTTCCAGGGTTAATTTCTATTTTTTTCTGATCTTGACGATTTAATTCTCGCAAAAATTCTTTAAGAAATTACGTGATATGGTGAAAGATTAAGTTGCTTTGTTACGATATTCTACTTATGCCTTTATAGTGTAACAACCTTTGTATACTGTTCTTGCTAAAACAAAGGGGTATAAGAAATAACGTAATATGATTAAAGATTAATATGTTTTAAAGCAATAGTTTAGGCTCTGTATCCACATTCTGTTAATGCCTTTGTAGTGTATATCAACAGCCTTTTTGTGTTGGTAAAGTAAAGGTTATATGGTTTACGCTGTTAATCCTGCGTGTATGCTACACATAGGGCATTGTAGACTGGATCCTGGGTAAAAACTACGGTTTTAGTTGCAGAAATGATTAAATTAAGGATTAAACTATATTAGACCTATACATTAAACTTATGTAAGTCTTTTATATATGTACTGAAATATGCAGACAATACGTTTTAGGTGTTCCCTAGTCAGTTTTTGTTTTCGTTGACGACACATCGTATATGTGATATATTTATTTATTACACACCATATTCTCCGCCATCATTCAATATGCACAGAGCATTGGCATGTGGAACCAAATTATACGTTTCCTGATGACAGTACTCGTGTATGTATAAAAGTTGCTGTCTTATTTCAACTAATAATATAAGCTAGCTGTCTTTGCCTTATACAACAAAGAACGGGAATTGCTGAGCCTTGTCTCTGTTTGCAGACATATTTTCCACAGTATTCTATCAAGTAGATTGAGTAAGCACACCTAATGCACAACTCATCTTTATCTTGATTATGCCACATTTATGTAAAAGAAGTATACCAATCATTTGCTAACAGCTACTTTCAAAGGTAAGAAGATGCTCCATTAAGAAATTTTCAGCAAATGAGCAATTATGAAAACAGCTTCCTGAGTGTAGTAGGACTGGCTTCTCAGGGTCTCTGCTAATTGTTTAAGAGCCTTAATCCGTGACTAAAAGGTAAAACGTTTATGTTAAATAAACTCGATACAAACGGATATCAATTCTTGACTCTTGTAACAGATATTGCTAGTGACATAACTTCATTGTAAGTAAAGGTGTACCATTACTATTGCTTATAGAGGTGGGGAAAGCTAACAAACTTTGGGAGATCTGGTCAAATATTCGCACATCGGCCGCATTGTTGATTTAATCATTTTCAACCTACGGTAATGTTTTATAAATAAATAAATATAAATTTAACCTTATTTAAATATATGGGGACTTTTTCCAAACCCCTTTATCTTTTGATGAATATATATCTATTTATATTACTTATATTTAATAAGATCTTTAAATAGTGAAAATTAAGAGTATTTATGCACAATTTACACTATTTTGCATAAGTATTAATAAGGCAATTTGTGCATATAGGTCTTTTTGTTAAGTAATTTAGATAAATAAAGCTAATGAAATAAGAATGTTTTTGATAAATATATCAGAAAATGTAATGCACAAAAATTAAACAAAAATAAACACGATACTGTACCTAATTCACGCTTTAAGTTAAATACTTGTACAGCAAAACATATATGTAAACATTGACAAATCGCAACATAAATCTTGTGGTTAAAATGCTAATACAAATGTGTGCACCTTCGGTGCTTTATTGTACAGTCTCATAGAGTGCTGTTGACAATTCGGTTAAACCATGAAATCTATACGACGGACTGCTGTATATTACGCCTTATTTGTCGCTGGTGATACCGAGGGCTGTGTTTGTGGCGCTTCATGTCATAGCTGGGAAGTAATTAAGAAACATCAAAATATAGTACGAGAGTCGATCCTGTCTTATTCAACATCATATCGGAGTTTACTTAAAAGCAATCAAACATTATTTAATAAAAAATGTGTTATAGTCGAAGCTGAAGCTATAGACTTTTGAAAGAATAAGTTCAAGTAGCTATATGGTCCATAACCTATCCATGTATATGCTTTAGTATAGTCATGGGATATTCGGATTTCACGTTTGAATGACATTGACAGAGGGCGTCAAAGCTTAGGGAAGTAGAAGTCAGAAATATCCATCGTAATTACGCCAGTTACATGATTACAGAGGTTATTTAAACGATATTTTAAACGACTTGTTTTCCGGTGCTTTATGATAATGTCCTAAGAGTATAACATGATATAACAAAATCTAACATTGCACTAGGTTACAGAGACATGGGTATATTTGTACATAATTGGCCTCTTTACATGACATCGAGCCCAAATTAAAAAAAAAGAAGACTGCGAAACATTCATTATCATCATCATCATAATTATTATTATATTAATAATAATAATAATAAAATAATAATAATAATAATAATAATAATAATAATAATAATAATAATAATAATAATAATAATAATAATAATAATAATAATAATATTAATAATAATAATAATAATAATAATAATAATAACAATAATAATAATAATAATAATAATAATAATAATAATCATCATCATCATCATCATCATCATCATCATCATCATCATCATCATCATCATTATTATTAACATTAGAAAAATATGAAAACAAATTACAAGCCCATTGTTTGATATTGCAAACATGTAGTAAATATCACCATGGCAAAGTTCAGTTCATTATTTTTTTTTTATTTCACGTACGGCATTTAGAGATCACCTGGATGCAAACAATCATTCTTTCAAGATTGTGTGAGCGTTACCCTAGAAACATGCACGTAATGTTAGTAGTTCCTTGTTTCGTGGCGCCCTGAAGACTGATTAATAAGTTGTTTTTTGTTGGTTTGTTTTTGTGTGTTTTTTAATTCTGAGAATTAAGTATCTTTGAATGTAATTATTACTTATTTTACTAGCGATAGTGAGTTGTTCGTATTTTCTCCGCAATTTTACTTACGATATCCCAGAGCTGCATACTTTCAGAGATACTAAAGATGAAACGTTAAAAGTATAGCCAGACTTACTGTTCCACCCTATCCGCAGTAACGTAAGGCTGTAATTCAGAAAACATCAAAGACCGCTATTAACCACTACTGAATATCCCTGATTTATTAGACTTTTTGGGAAATTGTCTATCAATACCGATACAACATTCCTGTTTTTGCTTGTAAAACTACAAAAGTAAAAGTAAACAGATAACTCGATATGGGTTAATGTAGTTAAATGTAATGAAAGTCATGCTATCACAAAGACTTACTGTTAATAAGGTAACTAAAGCAACTGATCATTCGATACAAGCGGGAAGTGGGCAATAAATTGCTTTATTAAGTGATGCTGTAGACAATGCCTGTTTACTTGGATTATCACTGATTATGTTTATGTTCCCATTCCGTGCCCTTATTACTATTTATATCACTGCCTAAAATCAAAGTAAGTGTATACAGTTTGAGAAATTAACGCAGCGTTTAAAAGGTATAATGGTTACAAAGTTTTGCACGCTTCAGAGAATCATGGTAAACAAATATAGAAGTCAGGGTCTTCAGGTATTTAATGTATGTATTTGTCCTTGAAGATGTATACCTGATATGTACAATTATGGACTTGCTATGTGGTGATACAGTAAACTATCTGTACCGGTATATAGAAAAGGTCAACACGACCAGTGGTGATGTAAAGTATAAATATTGAGAAAACAGGGGATACTAGCCTTGAACTTTGGAGTTTGTGTATATTGCAGCAGAAGCTTTGGACTTTCTATTGCTTTTACTAAACACATGGTACTGTGCTTACAAAACATCTGCTACACAATTTTTTTATACTACTGTTGCCCTTTTTTTCAATTAAGACAATGCTTTATGTACATTACAAAATATAAATCCTCCGTGCGTATGTTTGGTTGTTTACAAAATACTGTGAACATTCATATTAATAATTCTCGTGAAGTTTGTTTGATGATTCTTGTATTGCATCCTCGTCCTCGTACAGTAACATTTTCACAGCCGATGTTTCTAAGATACTCAGAAGTTTGCCACATTTTTAAACATATTCTGCTGTTGAAAAGGCTATTCTTCTATTCACATCATACAACAAAATCAATATCAACAACAGCAAACAATTCTTTTAATATACCAAATATGCAAACATTTGACCACGACTAAAAATATTTACAAAAATTGAACAAATGTGTTTAAAATATCCTGACAATTTTACATTTGTGTGCATTTTCAAGTACCAAATTATATACTTCTTAGATATACTTTTAATGTTTCTTGTATGATATTAAGGTTACAATGATTTAGGTGACTTTATAGAATGATTAAAACAATCATTGGAAACCGAAATGAAACCTTCAGTTTTAAGCCAATGTATATATATGTATAATATACTTAATGTCAAGTTTAACTAACCGAACTAAACCTTTATATTTCCTTAATTTTATATTTGTTGTTGTTGTTGTGTCGATCTCCTGTCAAAAGCATTAAGCTACAGCGCGACTATAATGGTTTTTGAATAATATACATGCGTATTTTGTTTTCATTTACACAGTATTTTGGGAGATAAAATAATTATCTTTATAAAATGAGATCTAAACATTAAATATATCCAACACATGCTGATTGCGCATCTTCGTGGTAGCCCGTAATGTATCAACATTGTGTGTATTGTATATTGATTCCATATAAAACGCAACTATTACAGAAAGTAACTATATCCCCAATTCCCTACTGTTCGGCAATAGTTAGCGGAAGAAGGAAGAAGGGAAGGATACTAGACAGAAAATGTTGGTTATTTGATAACACACACATATATCCTCAGTGGTTATATCAAACGCGCTCTCGGCTCTGAATCGTTTAACCATGTTTCGATATATAATGTGAAGATAGACATAAACAAACTGGAAGTTTATGCAATTTACTGTTGAGTTGATACGTGGAGCCTATTTACTTTGGTTCAAATGTCCATGATTTTGTCAATAAATATAATCATCACACGATAGCAAAATGATTCTTTCATTTATGAAATCTAATTTTTAACTTGATAAGAAAATCAAATAAATTGATTAAAATAGTTTTTTTTATAGAAAAATAAACAATGTTTGTTAAAGTTATTGTCGAAGGTCGAGAAAAAAGATAATTAATTTGGCAATAACATGCCTTTATGTTAATGTTATACACATGACAACATCACAAAAGAATAACATGATATGTTAAAAATTTGAATTAACATTAGATTACCAGAGACAAGGGTATACGTGTACATGATAGTTACATGAAACATTGACAAAATCCATCAAAAGGAGACATTATTCAAAAACAGAAAAATCCCCAATTTGTTCTCTTTTCAGGGGAGTAGGATAACTGTTGTTGTGAGAAAAGCTATGTGTAACAATACATTGTCGAATAAACAACACATCGAATTAAAGACACAAATATCCGAGGGTAAAGCCTACACAGTTAGATGGAAATGCGATACCGATGGCATATGTTTGCCAAAGGAAAATATTTCTTACAAATTTACAATTCTTATAACATGAATTGAATACCGAAATACGTTCAATTCACTGGAGATCTTCTTACATTGTCTGATATTGCAACACGAGCGTGTTTGTCAATTCCAGCAATGTTTACATGTCTCATTTTCATACATTGGCCTTAAAGATAAACTTGCTACCAGCAGCCGGTCTTCTCAGGCTGGTGAGCAGAAACCCCTCGATTCGATGCATGGCGATATCATTTCCTGGCGGCACTGATAATATAACGATTTTAGGGTTTGTGGGACAAAGGCGGACCAAGTAAAGTACATTTGATTTGGGACGGTATAACTTCCATAAGTAAGCTTAATTTTTTCTATGAATAGGAAGACCTGGCGTAGAGTTCACTCTAATGACAATTTCTTAACGTGCAAGGACTCGAAAGTTTAAACTTAAAAATATGCGTGCTTTGGTTGGGGTTGCGGCACTATATAGGCTTCATGTTGAAAATAATTAGACAAGCGAGCAAACAAGCAAACCAACCAACCAACCAACCAACCAACCAACTATCTAACTAATTGACTAACTGACTAATTGACTGACTGACTGACTGACTAACTGACTAACTAACTAACTAACTGACTGACTGACTGACTGACTGACTGACTTACTAACTAACGAAACTAACTTATTGACTAAATGACTATCTGACTGACTGACTGACTGACTTGCTAACTAACTAACTAACTTACTAACTAACTAACTTACTAACTAACTAACTTACTAACTAACTTACTAACGAAACTTATTGACTAAATGACTATCTGACTGACTGACTGACTGACTGACTGTCTGACTGACTGACTGACTAACTAACTAACTAACTAACTAACTAACTAACTAACTAACTAACTAACTAACTAACTAACTAACTAACTAACTAACTAACTAACTAACTAACTAACTAACTAACTAACTAACTAACTAACTACTTCTTTCACACTGTCTTGTTATCATTCGTTTCTCTATGTCCGCAATCTTTTAACAATTTAATACACTACCCCTTAAAACAGCATGTCGGTAGAGTTAATGAGTTCAAATGAGTACATCGCTTATGCTTTGATAGTCGCTAATTAAAAATAAGCAGAAAAACAGACACGATTATGGATTTATGTTCACTCTGATACCATGCAAGGTTATAAGGGAAGTCATAGAAGGAGGCGCACAATGTGAACAGGTGAAAGGTTTAGAGCAATATTGGAATATTTAGTGGTTTTTTTTAAGTTTTTAGAAACAATATATATTTCTAGTGAAAACATGTATAGCGTTTATTCTGGAGACCATACAGAATGGTTTAAAAAAGACAACACGCACACCCATATAAAACAAATCTTTCATACTTTTTCTCTGAATACATGTACAAAGATATTTGAATTTTACAATAACTCTGCATCTAAATTCAGGATCTGCTGAGTATATTCAATATAATGGTCACAATAAGCCAATTTTGGTTAGAAAAATTCTAACGCCATGTTAACACGCAGTCTTTTATACGTAAGTATGAACATGTATGGACATACCACGAGTTTATGTATATTTACCTGCGATATTTAGAAATGTTGATTGCTTAAATATGGAAAATATAACTTTTGTTGCGTTAAAACAACGCCGATTACCGATTTAGGACCGGTAGTATCAGGGCTGTGAACATCCGCAAAATAAAATCTGAATAGCTTCTTACGAAAGTACGCCCATGTCACGACAGAGAATCTGTGTACATAAGGGCTGTCGCGGTATACCGGTATATTACGCCACGGAGTAAAATCGATACAGCACCGCGATACACAATGACTGTACCGGTTCTTTGGCAATTTTTTCTATAATTTGGTTGCTGCCATTATTTTGTGCATCAAAAGTCAAAGATGCTCGTATTGATAATACGCAATCGCCAGTAACCGACTGAAAGTGTAGTCTTAAGCCAATTCGATGTCGGCGGAGTTCATTCTAAACAGCCCGGGAAATGCGACCTACCCGATTTGCATTTGCGGTATTCCTAACAATAAGAGTTTAAAATTGGATTTTGACTTCATCTGCACAATTTAGTTTCTCGATTTGAGATAGTCGAATATTGGGTGGAAGCATGCAATTCATTGGATATACAATGTACTGTAATGGCTATATTGTTGTGAGATAGTGCGTTGCAGAATACTTAGAACATTATTATTACCTATTGTCGCCAATTTAATCGAACACGACTCTTGCAGTTTATAAACAATATGGTCGGGCCAACTAATTCTTTCGAAAGAACGGCAAATGAAATGGTAAAAGCGATATGTGGGAACACTACGGGTTGAAAGAGGAAATATCAACAACGAAAGTTATTGTGTGAACATTTAATGTGCCTGTCAGATAACGGTTGAGGCCCAACCAACCTAAATACACTCGTATAGCGTCTTCACTGATATTCATTGGGAACGTCAAACTACACTGTTGTTTTGTAGTTTTTCAGTTTGACTGTTTGTACTTTGAGACCTTCTAGTTGTATTACTTACTTTCTTGTTTCTCTGTTTACCTATTGTGAAGTTTATAAATCTATGTCATATTGTACTCGGGTATTTGTTAATTCTGCACTTTATATTGAGTGCAATTGCTCCTTATAATAAAACTTAAATAAACGCATATACAAATAAAGTATGACAATATATTCAATATATTGCCGAAAAAATCGTGCGCCATAAGGATGCGCCAATTTTGAAAAAAAAATGAGCCACTTTTTTTGATTTTGTGCCAATGGCGCATTTGGCGCATGGCAGCGGGAGCCCTGTATTGTAACACGTATTGCAATATATATCGTAGCACGTTTCAGTCATATCTTAACAGCCCTCATGTACATTACCTTCGAAGTTTCGACGTTTTAGAAACATAAATATGGAGAGTTATTTATCAGAATAATTTTTTCCTGTCAAAGTTTTTTGAAATATACACAACATATATAACTTAAAAAAGAAGACAAAAGTCTCTTTTAAATTACGACCTGTAGTCTCAAGGTTCTGAACGTGAATAAATCCAGATATTCTCCAACGCTTCGTCAGTGGTAACCTCCTGCGAAATTTGCAGTCGTTGGACTAAACACAAAACAGTTTATAACGCATTTGTTTTCCCATGGCAAAATGCAGCAATGCGTTTTCTTCCAAACAGTTTATGTCGTCCTTACCAGTAAGTATTTACATGGAAGCTAGCGAAGCAATCTGAAGAAATTGATGGTAAATTGTGTAAGAATTAAGGAAGGTGACAATTAATAAAATACTAAAATGAGTAGGATTTTTTCGTTTTCATTCATTTTTTTCATTCATTTATTATTTTTGTTCTATGTTATCATTTAAAACCACAGATATTTACTTTACAACATGCGGGAAACACAAATATAATCTCGTACTTCGTCAATGTCGATAACAGGTTTCAGTCTCTGTATAAAACACTTGTCTAGATGTATGAATTCGTGATTGTCAATTATTAAAATGTAACAGTACGCTCGATGATAGGCCAAGTAACACTTCCAGCACATTAATGCAACTCTGAATCCTTTTGTTAAAGGAAACAGACATAGATTTTGTTTTGTATAAATATGTTTTCAAAAGAATTTACACGAAATTATTAATGGTCTTTGTAATGTGTATGCACTTTATTTGTCAAAGGAATAGATAAGCATGCTTAAATCTGGTCGTGCATTAGGCAACCCGCATTCTTGTTACACATACGAGGTTGATCATAAAAGTTCGTAGAATGGTGCTATAACTTGACAACTAACAAGCGCAGACATTTAAATTTTTAATATGATATAGCCTAATATCTCATAAACAAAATCTGAAAAAAATCATAACAATAAAATAACAAATATAAAATCTATATAAGAAATAGCAAATACAATAAACTCGACCCGGAGCACCCCGGGGTTACAAAAACGACGTCGAAATCGACGTCGCATCGACGTCTCACAACCGCAACAAGCGCAAATGACATAGGATTTACTACAACTTTTCAATAAAGTCACCCTAACACTGTAAACATCTCTGATGCCTGTGAATCCACGCAGAGAACACGTTCCGGTACCAAGTCTCGTTGAAGTCGGCGATAATCTCGTGCAACGCCTGTCGCAGTTCCGGTAGGCCGCGTAGTCCAATCTGGACTTCACCTGCAGAGACAATTGCATAACAGTCATTTTACCACGTACCTGAGATATCAATAGTTTATATTGACGATTGGCTTGAAAAGTTTAAATACATAATTTTATATTAATTTTATAGAATGAATCAAAAATATTATTTCTGCTATTATCTCGTATTGAAATTTTATGTTATTTTTATTTTTTTATATTAACTGTGGTGTTTAGTTTGCAGTAAACGTATTGTTATTTCTGAAACATTTTTAAAATTATATTTTCAACATTTTCTAGTATGGATGTGTTTTAAGTACCTCAGGAAAAATGGAGAAATCCATTGGGGCGAGGTCAGGACTATACACTACATCTCTAATAGTGCGCCGACGGTCTTCTTCAATGAACGTCTTCACTGACGCCACTAACGTCGGCGTAATAACGGATGGTCTCCCTGAGCGTGCATCATCGCTTATGTTTGATCTGCCATCCTTGAAGCGTTTAAACTACTTGAAAACAGTAGCTTTCTTCATATCTTTGGTGTGTTGAGCCCTCTGCATAGTATTATACGTTTCTGTGGCTGAATATCCTAAATTGAAGCAAAATTTTACCGCCGCTCGCTATTCTTCATTTTCTGGAAGTACCATAAAGGACGTTGTGTGTGAACGATGCGCGTCACTCAAATGTACATTAAATGCGTTGTATACATCGCATGACGTCATAATCAACGTGAAAATAAAATAGTTGACGTCACGTCAATAGCAGACAATATTTCGCGGAATTTCGCAAAAAAACAAGGGTCAAAGTCGTGCCATGTGATACTTACATTGCTTTAAAATTTGGCGTGCTCCGGGGTAACGTTGGGTGGTGATTATAAATATTCATAAAAATGAAACTAACTGTTCGATTTTAAAAATTTCTGGTGAAAATATTTAAAATAAATGAAAGAATATTTATTCAAAATTTGAAGCGCATATAACGTCATATATAGAAAATATAGCACCATTCTACGAACTTTCTGATCAACCCTCGTAACTTACTGCTCTTTTCTAAACTGACGTCTTATGCTTGGTCATTTCTTTAAACACCGTGTGTTTAACAGACACGGTGTCTGCACTTAACGAGATTAAACTCACTTGGCTTGACACTTAATTGTAAGACATTTTTAAGTAGTGTGATATGTAGGCATCGTCAGGCACAACACACTGGACCAAGAGACAAACGTCAACAACTTGCTGAATATATTCATTACCGTACATCGTTGACTGGAGTCTGTGTCGATATATCATTGATCAAAAAACGACGTTTAATAAAGCATGCCCAAAAACTTTCGCCGGCTTCTTAAGAGGAGACTGAATGTAATGATGCATAGTACGCTAATGGATTTCTCAGTGAGAGGACCAAAGCTGCATGTTTGCATTAAAAAAATATGTGCGTGAAATATAAAGGTAAAACCGCCATTGAATTTTATGCAGTACATACACTTAAACATCCATTGGAAACACTATATAAGTCATATCAAAATTAGGTATATTCTTTAATGTATTTGCATCGCCAAGCTTAATTTATGTAGGTTATTATACTAAAATAATACTATTCAACATAGACATGTGTTAATGTCAATCTAAATTATGCAGTATAAACCTTGTTAATGTAATGCTCGCTGAGGACGCACGCAGAGATCAATAAAACAATAAACAAGACCCTTAAAAATATTACGATGACCAAAACATTAATCTTTATTGACGAAATGCTATATGCTTTATTAACAAAAAATTGACAATAACAATATTCAATTGAAGCATTAACACAACATTTACCGAGCATTACCGAGGATTGCCGAGGTTTGGAGATAAATTTATTTTTCACGGTCAATATCACGTTCATTTAACTCACACGTGAACAGCGTTTGACAAAATAAAAACTTTAAATATATAGGGTTCCTACGAGTATCATACTAATAAAAACTAATGTTGGGTCGACATATCGACCTGAACATTAGCATTTACTTGTTATATAATATCGCCTTTGAATTTGAAGCATCCTGATGATATGATGTTATCAGAGTTGTTTTCTTATACAACGAACCATCTTTGTTTCTCATTTCAACGAAAAAACATTCCAGGTGATTGTCGAGCTCAGCAGCGTTCATGAATGCTTTCGAAGTCTGCACTGACTTGCATATGCCAAGCATACTCCCTAAACGCACTCACGGCAACTGATGTCACTTTTTTGTCTTTTTTGATTCAATATTTCCCTTCAAGGCTTCCACATCGTCCGAAGATATGGTTTAAAACATTCTCGCCTGCTTACTACGTGACGCCATGTTTGTTTACAGTGCGCATGAAAATTTAACACGTCGTGAGAATAACAAAGGTCAATATTAATTCCCGGAGTAGTTATCACTTTTCATGGGACTCGCGCGTACGAAGCTCTCGACTAGTCAAAATGCTTCAGGTTCATAGGGTATATAATATTATAAATTATTAATATAAACTTAATAACTATCTGATTTCCAAGTAACATACAGCTATTTACGCCTTTGTATCATATTGATAAAATGTTCTTTTTTCTCTTTATTTAAGTGTATACAAGTATTGTGCTTTGATAACTTGAATATTAGCATTTAAGTTGTGGTTAATGTAGTTCAAGTATGTGGAAATTTTGTGTACAATCAAATATAAAATAAGAGATTTTAAACAAGTTTGAGAATATTTTTGTTGTTGTTATATATCATTTCTACACGTACCTCAAGGCCGTAGTTAAGATTTACATTCAAAACTGATCAGTAAAGACATTTTGTCAATCAAAGGTATCCAAAGGTTTTGTATTGTCCATTATTTTCTGATTTATGCACCAATGATCCATTATCTTACTTGCACCCATGTCTTAAAACTAAAACTGTCAACAGTTCTCAAAGTTTGTATCGGGGAAAATAAATACAAAACATCACTGTGTATATGTTCTTTATATCTTACTAATGTATTTTTTAGCAATTAACAAAACAACACATAATGTAATTTATTGTTTGATGACGTCATCTATACAAGGGAGTAAATCGAATCATGAGCAATATAAAAAGACCAACACGTTTATATCCCTTTTATAGTTTTACAGTTGAATAAACATGTAAAGGTAAAAATAAAAAATATCGTTTTACGTGCTACATCGTATAATAATGCACGACTGTTTTGCTTTTGGTTTATGTTCACATGTTTTGTAGTCAATCAATCAGGCATAATACCACAGACATTAGATTATGCGTACTTGAACACAATATTCTATCATATTCAATCATATTTAAGGCAAACCCAAACACTATTTTCCAATCAGTTATGTTTATAATAAACAGCATTTTTTTTCTGCAATAAATAAATTTGCCAAGTTAATTCGAAACTCCAACAGCCTGCGTGATGTGTCTTGATTGACCTTCTGACAGTAAGACGATTTGACTTTAGTGTTGACATTACACACTATTTTATGTGAGCAAACATGAAAACACACACTCATAAGCATAAATATGTATTTAATATCAAAGAGCCCGCTTTGAAGTAGAAGCATAGTTTTCTTGAACCTCATTTGATTGTAAAATGAGAGTATTTTTTCTATCATTCCCTTTTTTATCCTGTTTCGTACAAAAAAAAATGACTTTCGTATTTTCCACCTTTTAAACCCCAACTGTGAAAGTAGTTAGAGCAATGCATGCTTATCCTTTGTGAAAACAGAAAAAATGGGTATACGGAACAGCGATGATTGCAAAGCTATATACACCGGCAATATTCTGTTGAATTAGATTGGACATGGCACTATCACCCCAAGCATCTAATGTACATGTACGATTGCAGAATATTAGTATAGGCAGTCAAGACATGATTACACACTCTAAATGATACGTATTTCAGTAGGATTACCTGAAGAGAACGATTTTATGTTCTTTTTAAGATTCGCAGTGTAATGGAACAACTGTCAGAGCATATCCAAATAATCTGATGTTTGTATGATTATGGCATAGTTCATAGCAGTACGACTGTGTCAAATTTAATTATATGGCTAAGTATATCAATTATCTTAATATTAATGTTTGCACATTCTGCCAACAAACCTTTATTTAATTGGAAACAAAAGTTTTCATTTGTTCTAAAATAGGATAATTTTCGCATTTAACAACAAGTCTATTGCATGGCCCTCCGATAATCTTATATTTTAGAATGTTAGATGTTTCTCCAGCGTTTACTTACCTATTATATGTTATCGTAATAGTTTCTTTCAACGCTAATTTCTAATTAAGGATTTGTGGTAAATCAGGCAAATAGATCAGATTGTTGGCAAATTGCCTCGGAGCATATCAATTTCAACTCCAAAGATAAGCTATGTATCAAGCTCATTCTTGGATTGTGCACGTGTTCTCATTTAGAAATCATCCAATCAGCCCGTGCAATTATCTTGCGGCAGAGTTCTAAAATTATGTTCTGAGATTACTTTGAACTACATGTAATTGTTATATTATGAAACTTTTCAATTCCGCTAACGACATCGACCTAACAAGAACGACATTTCGGCTTACTACCTGTAGTGACTGTGCAGTTTTTAGTTAGTATTTGGAAAAATGCCATAGGGCAGAAACGTCGAAAAAGAAATTTTCTGAGACATTTGTATCCACGTTATACGACTGAAAACACTATGGTATCGTTTTAAACGAGCATATATTATTAAATTAAGGAATTGAAGTGGTATAGCTCGCTTGCTAACGCCAAAGCAATCATAAGGGTAGTTCTACGACGGTTCCTGCTGGTTCCACGATTATGTGTCTGAGAATGGTATCATGCGAGATGCTCACGGCATGACATTCATGGTAAAGACAGAACTATATCCGATTTAAGTAAACCCAACCTCAGATAATTAAAATACTGGCGTTTGGGCGATAAAACCAAGCATGAAGAATATTCATTTTTCACGTGATGCAGTCGTTGAAATGCGTAATATCAGCGTAGGAACACGATACTACCAGATTTACGTGACTCTGAGGCTCTTATTGTATGACGTAAGTATATTGTGCATGTATCTTTTAATAAACGTTGATTTATTATTTTCTCCACGAGGCGTGGGCGCCTAATAATCAACTATACCATAGTTCTATGATTTTCAGTAAGTTGACACTAGTATATGTATATCATGACCGCTAACGGGTCAGCTGAGACATATCGGCATTGAAATATAGATATATATAGATGTAGAGTATCACGGTCTACTTCGCATTACGATTTCTCGTACTTAACATCATACCTATGGTTACTAAGTGCACTGTCATAGTGTCTTTTGATAGGTATTTGATGCTGTAAAACTGCAATCAAATGATAAAAATCTCTTTCTTTTGTTTTATATGAGCGTTTTATACTGAGACAGGATAACAGAGGGCTCCCGTGGCATAGTAGTTAAGTCGCCGATTTGTATCTCCTCTGTCTGTTAAGCCTCTCACCACGTGGGTTCGAGTCCCGTTTATGGCAAATGACTTAATATTGGAAGTTCTTCCAGCCGACTTGCGGTGCGCCGGTGGGTCTTCCTCAACCAAATAGCTGCACATCGCTATAATGATCATAACTAGTCGCTGCGATGTATTTCATAAAACAAAACAAAACAAAACAAAATTAGAATCATAAAGTCATAGTTATTGAAATAGGTACATTACCAAAGAGGCACCTCTGAGCAGCACAACCTCAAAACAATAAACCCATTCTGCCGATCGCTTATTATAAACGTTTTTAACCTCTTAGTAGCACCACCTCTAAACAGTAATACGATCACGTGAAAAAAAAAGTAATTAACGTGAAAATAATAACAATCAATTAAAATTTATCACATAAAACTGGCCGCAATGGAGATGACTAGTTTATTTATTTCATATCTAAAATAGAATTGTACTCCCTCGTATCCTAACACAGGGACAGTTCAATACTGTTGTTGCTATTATGCCCTACAACAAATATAGGGCAAATAATCTTTTAGTGAGACAAATGACCTTATCATTTAAGGATTGTAGGATAAAATAGCCCAATTGTAGGACAGGTTTGAACATCGAGAAGACTTAAAGGATATATAAAACTTCTTAACGACAGAGACAGCAGGATCAGATAACTTAAAAAAGATTACACAGAAGCTATGTTAAACTTTTCTCAATTTCTGTCACAATAGCGTAACTACTTTTGTTTTTCGTTCTGCAACGTTTTCAAGCAAACATGAAGAATAAAGGGTACTGAAAAATACATAACTGTTAGGGCAACATTCTGTAAAATAGTTTGGTTAAAGAGGATCTTATTTCTATCGTTCACATCTAATAAACTAATCATTTATTATAAATAATATGTCACTCGATACCCTTCCTTCTTAATACTACGTTTCGCTACACTAGAGTAACTACTGCCGTCTCAAAAGGCAATGCAAAAATATTTCAAACACCATAAATGTAGTAAAATAAAATATTTTTATTTAAAGATCCCATACTTTGTTGTTAAAATATCAGTATCCTAGTATGTTCATTTTAATACATAATCCAACATATAATAATCTTGTTTAAATCTGTTTCGTCATCTTTCGGTGCTATGTGTTTTGTGCTCTATGATAGCAGATGTTACTGTGATCTGAGAAATTTGCATCACAGAGCTACATAATCGTTAGCACAGTTGGCATCTTACTTGTTAGGCATGTAAAACTGAGTACACAACCACAGTTTCATGTCCATGTGTATTTATCTGTTAGTTATTGTGGAAGAAGGCATCCAATATGTTACTATTCGAAAATTTCAAGCAACCATTAAAGTTTTAACAAGAACTGTTAATTTGCTAAAGTTATTCTGTTTTTAAGAGCGGCAGTGTTCCCTTTTATTCCTTGAATATATTGACCTTTGAGTCCGTAAGGCTCATTTCTTGTTGTTCTGCCTTTTTTGAATTCTAAGATAATTTTCATTTCAGTATTTCTATTTAAAACATATACGAACTCCTAATATATGCCGCGTAGACGGATGACATCTGACATTGTTCAAACATTTACTTTGTCCAGTGTTAAATATTTATGATGCTATCTAAGTTTTTATGGTATTTTCAACTTAAAGACCGTCATAGATACTTTTTGCAAAATTGTTATCATAGGACAAACAAATAAATAACCTTGATATAAGTTTGAATTCATTTCGAAAATCTCAGAAGTGCTCATTTGTTATTTATTTACACAAAACATATATCACTATATTCAATATAAAACATTTTCTTTTATATTTATTACGTGAATAAATTATCTTTTGTAATATCAATTCAGTAAAAGTACGTTGCATTGTCAATAAGTTCGATTTCTTACATTCTTTTTCTTGTTTAAAATATTTATTCAAGAAAAAATAATCATGGTCAATGCATACATAGCCAAAATGATCAGAACGAAAAAATAAATTATTATCGTTTACGTTTCCCGTAAATGATGTTTTTTATAATGGTATCGCTGTGTAGTAATATATCAAATATAATTATTTAAAGTTTACAATATATTGATTGTAAAAGGGAAAATATTAATAAGCAATATGTGGAGATGCAACCAGTTACAATAGGGTTACAACCAGTTACAATAGGGGTACAGCCAGTTACAACAGGGATACAACCGGTTACAATAAGGATACAACCGGTTACAATAGGGGTACAACCGGTTACAATAGGGGTACAGCCAGTTACAATAGGGGTACAACCGGTTACAATAGTGGTACAACCAGTTACAATAGGGGTACAGCCAGTTACAATAGGGGTACAACCGGTTACAATAGGGGTACAACCAGTTACAATAGGGGTACAGCCAGTTACAATAGGGGTACAACCAGTTACAACAGGGATACAACCGGTTACAATAAGGATACAACCGGTTACAATAGGGGTACAACCGGTTACAATAGGGTACAACCAGTTACAATAGGGGTACAACCGGTTACAATAGTGGTACAACCAGTTACAATAGGGGTACAACCGGTTACAATAGGGGTACAACCGGTTACAATAAGAATACAACCAGTTACAATAGGGATACAACAGGTTACAATAGGGGTACAGCCAGTTACAATAGAGGTACAGCCAGTTACAACAGGGATACAACCGGTTACAATAAGGATACAACCGGTTACAATAGGGGTACAACCGGTTACAATAGGGGTACAACCGGTTACAATAGGGGTACAGCCAGTTACAATAGGGGTACAGCCAGTTACAATAGGGATACAACCGGTTACAATAAGGATACAACCGGTTACAATAGGGGTACAACCGGTTACAATAGGGGTAAAACCGGTTACAATAGGGGAACAGCCAGTTACAATAGTGGTACAACCAGTTACAATAGGGATACAACCAGTTACAATAGGGGTACAGCCAGTTACAATAGGGGTACAACCAGTTACAATAGGGGTACAACCAGTTACAATAGGGGTACAACCGGTTACAATAGGGGTACAACCAGTTACAATAAGGGTACAACCAGTTACAATAGGGATACAACCAGTTACAATAGGGTACAACCAGTTACAATAGTGGTATAACCAGTTACAATAGGGATACAACCAGTTACAATAGGGATACAACCAGTTACAATAGGGGTACAACCAGTTACAATAGGGGTACAACCAGTTACAATAGGGGTACAGCCAGTTACAATAGGGGTACAACCAGTTACAATAGGGGTACAACCAGTTACAATAGGGGTACAGCCAGTTACAATAGTGGTACAACCAGTTACAATAGGGGTACAGCCAGTTACAATAGGCTACAACCAGTTACAATAGGGGTACAACCAGTTACAATAGGGGTACAACCAGTAACAATAGGGGTACAACCAGTTACAATAGGGGTACAACCAGTTACAATAGGGTACAACCAGTTACAATAGGGGTACAACCAGTTACAATAGGGGTACAACCAGTTACAATAGGGGTACAATCAGTTACAATAGGGGTACAACCAGTTACAATAGTGGTACAGCCAGTTACAACAGGGATACAACCGGTTACAATAAGGATACAACCGGTTACAATAGGGGTACAACCGGTGACAATAGGGGTACAACCGGTTACAATAAGAATACAACCAGTTACAATAAGGGTACAACCAGTTACAATAGGGGTTTTGTATAATATTTGGTGAATAAACAGCAATAAAGATGTGATGGAAAGTAAAGGCAACATAGAGAAAAAATGAGTTCAATGGTTATAAAAGTATAATGTGATTTCCATTTACTCATCGATGATGAACCTATGGACAGCTTTAAACATGTTTGTATTCATAGTTTGAGCTAGGTTTAAGCCACCACATACGGTTTAACAGATAGTCTTGGCGAGAATAACAATTAAGTAATAAAACAAGGTACGTCTAGTATTATGGTATAGAGGACAGACAAGAAGATAATGCGATACAATTTTATTCTATATAGGCAGGTGAATTGGCTTATAGCAGAGTCGACAGTCGTAAAACGAGTCTGATAACAAGAAACAGTTAAGGTAATGAAACAATTATGCACGTCTTTGTCCACACATATTTCAAAAACCTTTTTGATTGAGCTATGAAGACATAATTGTCTATAATCAGAAGCAGCTGATCGATTGCCTGATTTAATATAAAACACACATGGTACTTTGTCCATTGATAAGGACACATTGAATACATTACTGAAGGGACGTGATGACACAGTTGCAAGTTCGCGTAATATATATATATATTATTATAAGTCGAAGAACCGTTATACTGAATAGGTGGTCTTTAATTCTTTTTTCCAAATCTGTAAAAATCATATTTTATAATGTGTAAGGATGATCGTCTCTTGGCCATTATGCATTGATCAGCATGTTATACGTAGAATTCAATTAAGATGTAATATTATTACGGATGTAAAAGAGCATAGGCAAATTTGTTTATTTCTAAGATGTTGTTTTCGTAGATCATGATTACGACAAAAGTAGATAATGCATGGCTCAGTCATTTATAAAAGGATTTATTTTGGCAGATACATGCATACATATGAATGTTCTGAAGATTTGTGGCATATATATCTAAGCAGGAAAAATAAAGATGGAAATGATCAATATTATAGAGAAACATTATTAACACGAAGCTACCCGAATATGCGTGGATAGCGATAACAATATAGAGTAGAAGGGGAAGATCCGAACATTATTCGTTAACGTTACGCCCACGACTACCATCGCAGAAGTATTAAAACGATTTTCAACGTTCTCTCAAATTAACACGATGACATTTCAATCCTCTCCAGCAAATATCTTCGTTACAGTCACAGACTGATATTTTCTAGCCGTTACACATGTGCCCATCACTTAATTAATTTGTTATTCTCGATCTTTACACAGTCTCCAGAATAGTGAGCGCATTATTGGACACTGCATGAACTTGAAGCATTGTAATAGGGAAACAAGAGTAGGTCTGTGCTTCCAAACGTTAAATGTCACTTGTGAAAATAAGTAATTCTAGTGAAAATAGTCCAAGTGTGGTGACGTCAGGCACGTCACTAACCGCGTACGACATTAGGAAAAAGTCATATAACCGGTCAAATAAACCCCCTTCTTCAAGCTAGCATTTTGGCACGTAATTAAATCAAATTTTGCTTGTTTTAGTTTCTAATTTACTTCATATTGCTTGGTGCTATTATTATGATTTAAACGCCGAAATATGTAATCCCTTACAATAAAATAGCAAGCTCACAAGTAACGCTTGTCCATAACATGTAATACAGCGCGTTGTCTGGAAACAATGCGAGAAGATTAGTAACTTGATCTTAATTAACACCACTACATCCGCAGTCAGTCTTGTTATTTATCTATCCACATTTTGATAGCGTTTCTCGAACGTTCTGCACACTGTTTTATATTTGTGATCTCTGGTTACCAGTTTAGGAAATATTATATCGTTAAAACCTCTTCAGAAAACACTGTTGTATCTTTTTACCTTTTGCACATGTTATAAGTTAATTGGATAATGATCATATAACTACATATCTATAGAAGCAAAGATTGTATCAAAGATACTTTTATAAAAAGTCATAATCATTCATTTTTCTATCAACGCTAACCTGATATGACGGAGCCAGTGTAATACGACAACAATCAAAGACGACTGTTTACTGCCCCTGACCCGTGAATGTTTATATACAAATTACAGCTCCTGTACCAAATTTGTCATAAACATCGCGTTTGATCTTATTCATTGGAACATAAAACATTTTATTCAATTACTTCTCCTTTGAGAAAGGGCATAACGCATTTACAATATATTTATAATGGTATATTGAGCTGCTGTTCCTAGTACTCAGAAGCCTAACGCGGAATCGAAGCATCATCACCGCGAAGATCTAAAATTGTTGGTAACATCGGGAAATAAAAACAACAACAACAAAACAACAACAAAAAATAAAATAAACATAACAAAATAAACAAGAATTAAAAATACTGGCATTTAATCGTGGACAAGTAGGTTATATTACAAACAGTAAGAAATATTGTGAAATACATTTTTAGTGAAATTATGTTTACATCACGAAGAATCCACTTTCACATTTAATAATTACTGTTTCATAGGGATATATAGACTCATTTTAACCGTTAGATTAAAGGGTAGCAATGTAATTCATATCATACAGTGATTTTCAAAGAAGAAAAAGAAATGACAAAATATTAATGACAAAATATGAGGCATAAGCGTTGGAAAAGCAATAAAAAATCTCTAAGGTTTGCCTGTTTATATACTGCGCCGATTTGTGTGTGTGTGTGTGTGTTGTGTGTGTGTGTGTGTGTGGTGTGTGTGTGGTGTGTGTGTGTGTGTGTGTGTGGTGTGTGTGTGTGTGTGTGTGTTGTGTGTGTGTGTTGTGTGTGTTGTGTGTGTGTGTGTGTGTGTGTGTGTGTGTGTGTGTGTGTGTGTGTGTGTGTGTGTGTGTGTGTGTGTGTGTGAAGTAACCCCGGATGTGAATACACTGCGCCACACAAATATGACCTTATTAGCGACGTCCAACCATTGTGCGGGAAGAAACCTCAAACAGCACCGGCGCACTGGAGGACAGCTGGAAAACCTCCCCACAGGAAAGTTCTTTACATGGCCGGGATTCGAACTCACGCGACGAGAGGCTAGGAGGTACAAGTCATTGACTCTAACCGCTTGGCAACGGACGCACCTCCCAAGTTAAATAAGGTTGCCACTAATACAAAATACTACTTGTTTTGGGGTTTATAAGTAATAAGGCTAGATTGCTTTTATCCATCTTCACATACTTGTAAGATACACTGGGACTATTACTCTGTGTTTAATATGCCTGGTAACAATTGACTTCTGTTACCTACAACTCTAAATCACGTTTTATCTGTTGCTTCGACTACTGAACCTATTGTTGTGACGCTACGCATACCATCGGTGAGATCACATGGGATAACGATGAGAGACTATGGACTGGGAATAATGTACATTGTGAAGAATGAAATATATCAAGTCAACCTACAATTGAACCTGTGCTTATGTAGATCAGATTGTCTTCTAATTAACAGAACTTCTTATAAATAACTTTCTTACAGTCTTACAAGTCCAACAAACGGATGAAGTGAAGCCGATATCAATTCGAAAAAAAAAGAACCACACGAAAAAGGCAACTCAGTGATATATGTCTAATATAAGCTAGATCTTCTTGCTTTTTATGAGATATTATGTTTTAAATAGGGCATCTTGATTTAGTTGTACCCATACAATCTTTACAATAACATGTCTCTTTCAAAATACATTGTATATGCATTTATAAAATACATGAATTAAGAAACGTTCATTTGGTAAATAATTAAACCGCTATAAATACGCGTAAATAATATAGAATGAAAAAAGCATTGAATTGTCCCTTTCTGTTTGGTAAAAAAGGCTAGTCTGGAACAGTCAGTAGGAACATATATGACATATACTATACATGCTATACATACATACTGACTTAACATTTACGGGTTACAACACGAGCTGCACGTGTAAATAATGGGGATTTCTCCCGCGATACAAGTTACACTCAACAAATGTTTGCCTTGTTTTTTTTCAATTGTTATAAAATGCTGCAGGTTTCGAAGCAATAAACATGTAGATGTTCAGCGTGGGTCCGTCCTCTACCCCATCGGAGGTGAAATCTTGTGAAACCATCGTCTTTCTGACCAGCTGTGTGCCGGTGGTTGTACATACTGTTCTCTTGAATGTCCGTTGAATGATCATTGTTTGCATCTAACTATAACACATCGTTTAATTGAAAAGAATATATTTCTACTCGCTGCGGAAATACGTAACTCGCTTTGTGCAATTTCAGGTATGTTTGTTGGAATATCTGCAAAATTAGTTCAGTTTATGACTTTATGTTACTGTAGTGTGCGTGACCTTTATGAAGAAACAAATGACTTTTTAATGAACAAAACCGTCTACCGCAAATTCAATTCAAAGAATTTTTTTGCCAAATGAGATCATGTGAGTCATTACTGTTTAACTAATTAAATACTATAGACAATTGCCTAAACAGAATTCGCAAAGGCACACAAATCATTGCTGCTGAGTGGCATTGCCATGTGTTGCCTAGGTAACGTTTAACCCAACTCCCTGCTGAAGTGTTCACATCTAGATACCGTCAAGGCGTTCGGCACCACATCGTGTGACAAATGGCTATAGAAAGATATTTCAGTCTGACACGTCCAATGGGGATGATTAAATGAATGACTTGTTTTATTAATCTGTGGTTTTCAAGAAAGCCGACAATGCGTGTTGTGATAATCTGAAATCAAGGAGAATAGTTCTTTTTTTAAATTCAAAAACTTAAATACTGCAAGATATCAGTATAATATCTTGAAAAAAGTTTTGTTGCTTACCGCAGCACAATAATTCTCCTTTAAAATCAGGGTCCTGGTCGAACAGCGGACACCCTTAAATTCTGTTCTCCTGATGAACTTGTTAAGACTGAGTTAAAGAACGAAAGAAAATCAACTTAGAACCCGTAATATTTACAAAACAATCAACAATCAGTAGACATTCGGCGGGCGTCCGGCCGAATGCTCTTTAAAGTATAAAAGAAATAAAAAAAGCGTCGTAAGTTGAATAATATGGCGGTAATAAAAACGAATGGGAACACATCTGCACGACGTTTAACCTTTACCTGTATATATTGTTCAGAGTTTAATACATGCCAACATGTTGGTAATATAAAACTGTACGTAGCAGATACATAATCTTCATTAAATTAATTCTTACTAAAAAAGATGCTCTGTCTTATCAAGGTTTTTAAATGATCATTCTAGAATGGAAATTTCATTTACATCGATATGACCATTCAAATATAATCAAGAGAGTGAGATTGTTATCTATAAGTTCAAGTATAGCCAATTTTGCAACGCCCAGTAGCACGTTTTTCTCGAAAAGAAAATCTCAGGACCAGCACGTAGACATTGTACTATGGCAATCTCCCATGCAGAGTTGCCGTTCGTTCCTCTCTCAGACACCTCTGCAATGGGCTCACGTCAAGATTTTTGACGGAAATTTTAAAGTGTTATTTTAAGGATATTTTCAAATTAAAATAATACTTCTACATAAAATGAATAAACATCTACTAAAAAAGACATATATTGAAGTAAATAATTAAAGATATTTAATTAATTCAAGCGCACTATTTTTGGAAGAATAACATAGTGATATTAATGCGCATTTGTAAATAAACATGGACGTGATCCACGAGGCAGTTAAGAAATACGACAAAAACTTGGTTTTAAAAGATAAACAGAGGGAGGCATTGACCTACGTGTTTAAGAGCAAATGTGATCTTATCTTTTGCTTTCTCTGCTGTCTAAACTATAATTTCTTGAGTTCTTGTTTCTACAAATAAAACAAACAACTTCCCATTTCACCGGTGTCACCATCTTTAATATCATGTGACTTTTGAAAGTCACGTGGATCGAAAGTAGTCCCGACATTAAGTGAGCCAATAACAGAGGTGAATGTATGAGCCGATGGTAGAGAGTGGTACTATGGGTGCGTTCGAATGAAACTCATATTGTTCAAGTGTCCGTAGACGATTGGATAAAGACATTAGACCAGCCTCACATTTTCAGTAAAACATTAAATTTTAACATCATAGAGAACGTTAATAAAATATAATTTCATGACTAATAGAAGATTATCTAAAAGATAAACATCATTTAAATTATATAACAAAAATAAAATAAAACAAACCAATTAAAACTAGATTTAGCCCAACTTACAGAATACCTTTCTAAACGCCATAGTTTTTTGAGCTCCACAACGTTTAACCGTTTTCTTCAAACGAAACACATCACTTTTCACACTTTATAATAACGTTTTTTTTGTGTGACAGATGGTTAAGAGGTTTAACCTTTCAAAAGAAAAAATAAGAGTTACTAAGGAATACTGTAGGATATATTCGAGTGATCGATAAACTGAAATTAATATTCAATGTCTTCTAACTGTAAAAAAAATTCCAGCGATCTATAAACAATATGAACGTCTCGGGCGATGTAACTGTAAGAAATGTTCGAGCGATCTAAATATATCTGCAATAATTCTGGAGATCTACAAACTATCCGAAAAGTTTCAGCGATCTATAAAATTTAGTAGAGGTTTAAGTGAACGATAAACAGTAGAAAAAAGTTCGAGCGATCTGTTAGAAAGGATCGAGCTATCTATAAACTGTTGGAAGGTTTTAAGCGATCTTTGAACTATAGGATATGTTCAAGTGATCTGTAAACGGCTTGCTTAATGATTAGCCAACTGAACTATGTTTTGATCCCATGTGATCCAACTACAAACTCCTCCAAGATTTGATTCAGACAAACAGTCTGACAATCTTTAGTGATAATTGGGATATAAATATGGCCGCTGGAGTGTTCACACGGTTTTCTGTATTTTACCATGTGATATATATTTAAAAAAATAAGATGTTACGCTGACACATATTCTGACCGAGTTTCGTTGACGATTCGGCCATAAATGTTGTCTTTAGTATGGTCGCAAGGACTTTCTAAAGTTTGACCATGTGGCCTACCTTTTGACCCAACAGGACCTAGCTACAAACTGATTAAAGATTTCACGGAGACAAACATTCAAGCCAAGTTTGATGAAAACTGGGCCACACAGTTTGCCTCTAATTTATTTATACGGTTTTCTCTGATATGACCTATTGACATCGTGTTTGGCCCAGCTACGGCCAAGATTTCACGCAGACAAACAAATTATTGAATCAAATTCGAATTCGCTAAAGTATTTAAAAACAAATTGTTGATGCCGCATGACGGATGACGAACGAGGCACGACGGATGACGAACGAAATGTATTGTTTGGGATAATATATCTTTGAGTTTGAGTTCCGACAAGAATAGTTTAAACATTCCGCTGCCTCACCGACATGTTAAACATACAGACGTATATACAAGAAATGTTAACATGTCGATGTGTGGATGTATAAGTTTTGATATACTCAATTAACGGCTTAAGGATGTTTACAGTAATACTAAATAATTACCATTAAAGCGTGTACAATAAAGTAAGTAATCGTAAACGGGAGTTATACTTTATCTAAATAAATGCACACCGATATAATATTGAATAATGGATTATAATGAACCATGAGCCATAAACTCGAATTGTCATGAACCATATGCTTACAGAATAACTTCATAGCTAACTATGTCACATTTTGTCAATACCATATAATATGTTTACATTGCAAAGGATAAACATACAATATTCCTATGTATACACTCGAATTTTGCGACATATAATGGAAATTAAAATATGCCAATAATAGTTTGGTTTCTGACGGTTACATATTTTGAATACGTTTAATAAAGCTACGAATAACTAGATAATAATGATGTTGAAGGCAATTAGGCGATTGGGATATGCATAAATACTAGGTTATGTTGGTATATAGTGATATATGAGTAATAGCTTACATAATAAAATAGTTCTAGACTGTTGACCTTCTATACCCTGTGTGGAAAGTAGTATGCATTTACATGTAGAAAATGACTGACCTTAGCTAAACCCCAAATACAATGCTCTTTTATGTTAACCTCACATCTTTTTAGCAACTGAACAGTCTATGATGGTAGAATGATTTCGTTTGACACACGGCCTTATTTATAAACTATACTATAAACATCTAGTGCATGTTTTATATAACTTCACATTTTATTGCATGATTTAAACATGTGATTGTAGATGGGTGGAGGTTTAGATTCATTTAAAAGATAATAGGATTTTAACTAGCAGGTGCTTTTCGATGACTGTCTTTATTTGACAATTATTGTCAATCAGTCAATGTTATACCTCTATTAAGCATGCAGGAATTATATAATTTGCAATTGTTATGTCATCTCTTTAATGTGAAAAAGGCGGATATTATTACACATCTCCGTCAATTAGTCATTACCTAAAATAACATTATTTTTATTCAACAAACTAGACTGTATTGCCTTTTATTTGACGAAGATATGTTTATTCAGGAAATTAACTTGATGCCAATAGTAATAGGTAAATAGGAAAAGGTCCTATAAAAATTTCCACAGATATTTAAATTTTATCTACCAGTAGACAAAGGCAAACAAGGTAAATGTAAATGTAACAAAAACACAGAGATGAGACATAACGTACATAAAAAAACCTATCAGTTACCGCCTTGGAACGGCCAATCGGCAAAAGGGCCGACTGGGGTGCTTAAACATGGTTTGTGGAGCGCTCCAACCTCGCACTTCCTGAACTTTTTCTATCGAACAAACAGTGTAAATAACAATGTCCCATCAAAGTGAAACAACTAACAGTAAGCACCTGCATCGGGAGTTAAAACAGATACAATAAACTTATATACATACATGATATACTTATTTGATGAAGTTATATTGTAAATCGTAAGTAAATGTTTAAAAAAGTACATTGTAGACAATTTTTGTTTGTTTATTGATTGTTCATTTCTTCCACTGCTGTGTATTTCAGTTTATTACACAATGCTTTGTAACGCAACAATATATAGACATATCATTCATCAAAAAGTATATGTTAGACCTACAACTTAAACTTTACTTGTAAAAAGCATATTTTGATACGTTTAAATTGCTATGAAGTACCAAATAATCCTGCACCAGATATTTAAATAAGGTATATTGAAAAACTTATCATCTAAACAGAACATTACTGTATGGTACAAATGATATATGTGTTATTTACGAATTACAAAAATATTTAGAGTAAAAACAATCATGAAAACGCACAGAGATTTATAACTTTTCAAGTTTAATAAACGGAACTGTAAACTAGAATTTTGGCGGGAAAATATGAAGAAACACCCCACTTGCTACACATATCTTCTTGTAGACAATCTAATTGCGACTAGTTGCGTCCTATACATTCCTATCTTACCATGCTATACCTTGTCAGTTGTCAGACACCATCAACGATGCATATATCGCATAAATGATCTTGTCACGGGTAGTTATCATGTAGGTTGAACGGTCCTCTCAAGGGTCCGTTTATGTTAGCAAGATAGTCTTACGATGTCATCGACCTTTCCCTAATGTCTAGCGAAACTGTAGAGTTCTGCAGTAAATTAAGCTTCTAAATTATACCCCTACCAGTGTGTCTAGGAAGTGGAAAGGCTTTATTGCTTAGCAAGAATGTCGATAAATTGTCCGAGGTTTAGTCAAATCGCTTTTTCTTGTATCAAACGAGTTAACAATTTTTTTTTCAAATATGGAGGTGTTAGTTGTATTAAGCTTTTAGAAAGAATTGTGTAAGATTGATGCTTTTTTAACTTTCCAGTCATAATAACAGTCTGACATTCGCAACACCACAGATTAAAAGCAGTTAATCAGTTCAATAAACAAACAATATTACACTATAGGAATACAAAGCAAATCATACAATCTACACAACAGTAATTACAAATCTATACTATATATTAAGTTATACGTGTATCACATAACGCATATTTCTATAATATTTTATGATAACATGTCTATAATATGTCAGTTTAAGTTCATAACACACCATCCATGCGTACAACAATTAATCGGTTGCTTAACTGATAACGTAACATGATAGTGTGTGCCTAGATGATAATATCAAATTCAGCTGTCTTTTGAAAATATTGTAGTGACACCATACCTGAATAACGCCTCTCTTCATGTCATGTCATGCTTATGAAGTAAAACGACATTTTCTGAGCTTGTACTTTTTATATGACACGTTAAAATATGATTAATATATTATTATTATTTTTTTGTCTCAACGTGTATCTTGTGAAGACAAAGCACAATTATACAAACACCAACCATAACATTGTTATGCAAGTTTTATTTTCTCCAAATAAAAGACAAGATAGCCCTGTTGTATGTACATCAATTCACAAAGTTAGAACCTTTACTCAATCAGTGCTGGGCCTTGAAGACCTTGCAACCAATGAGTGGGTTAACCATTTCCTGGCAACACCGATCACATTATGGCTTCAGGTTTGTATGGCAATACCATTCAAAGTATATGGTTAAGATTTCTGAACACTTTAATGTTGATGGGACTAAGTTTAAAAACTTGCATTAACATAGATTCAGTAAGAGAGAGCTAACAACGAGACCTGTATTCAATAAATTCAGTCGCCCTTGCTGCCATTTTAACTCTGCAAAGCGAAACACACACACACATTTCCAATTTCAGCCACACAGCTACCATAAACGGACAGTCATTAGTACTTTTATTGAAATGAAATTGATAGCAAGTCTGTATGTGAACTAGAAAGGCATTTCTAAAAAGCATAACAACAAACTAGTACAACTTGTTTGGTAACATATAGGTAGTTTAATCTGAAATATTAAAATACTTTAGTTTTGTGATTTTGTTTAGAGTTATAGACAATGCCATTATAAGATTGAATATTAACGAATGACTTAACATGGGATGATTTCCGTTTCGTTAAATGCTTATTTTTCTGCATAAAGATTAAGTCAATAGAGTTGTGCAATCTTAGAAGTTCTGGTGCATATCTTCTATACTGTTTACTTTTGGCATAGGCCTATGTTGAATTGACCGATACAGTGACTTGTACTGAACACATTTTTTTTGCTATATAAGGATCACAAAATGTAAAAAAATAACATATTTAAGCAATATATACTTACATATCATAACATGCATTATCAGGTTAAGCCTAACATAATTAAATTTACATACTAATCTAAATGCAAATGCAGTCAAAACTTATACCTCGTAGAACATCTAAAACGCAATAGCATATGTTACCAAAATTACAATAATGTTTTCATTCTGAAGCTTAAATGTCACCACCAATTAAATATTCTTTATCTAACTGGCGGCGTATAGGGACTTTAATTACCCACTACGTATTCATCTCCATGAGTCTAATTGGCGTCTGTGGCTCTCAACTGTATACCCATTTGGATTCTGTTGTTTTTATGATTTATGTGCAATCACCATTACAGTCAAAGAAGGGCTAACAAGAATATCTTACTTAAACATCTCCAAACTTTTGTAAAAATATTAAATAAACAACACTTAATTGACACCAGTAACCTTTTACTCATTGTTCTTTTTTGCATGTCTATTTTTAATGTACTGTGTCAAGTTATTAAAATATATCTGTGTGTTATGTATTGTATGTTTAATATACGAATTGGAAACACCTATCCACAATCTCCAAATTTATATAAGTTCTAAAATTCAAATAAAATTCCCAGAATAAAATTGTTTTTGATAATATGTGTTCGAATTAAAAAACCATCGGTTAAATTACAAAGACAAACTCATTCTTATATGTATTTCCACAATTGCAAGATGAGATTATTTTAATAAGGCCTATCAAAATGGGACGTGCGAAATCTCCCTGGTGTAAAACATTAATGTTGTTGGTGCAAGTTAACAGATCAATTAACGCATTTCTAGGTTTTTACACCAGTTTCAGAATAAGAAAATATAACAAAGTCTTATGGATACTACAGCATGCATACAAATCTGAAAAGATATTCATACGCCACTGCGGTGTTAAAGCTAGAACAAAAAATGTGAAGAGACATAAAACAAACTAGAGCAAGTCCAGCAGATACTATCTTGGATCGGTCAGTCGGCATATAGGCGGGATGGTGACATCGGTTTTACAGAGCTCTAACCTTGCATTTAATGAGGATATTCTCAAATGCAAGCATTGAAATGAAAACAGTTCAGTTTGAACACGTATTCAAGTGATGACTTTTGAGTAGAAGTTATGACGTCATTAATAAGAAACTAGTGACGTTGTTAGCAACAGATGTCCACACTGTATTCGGGTCCAGGCGATAAGTATTGCTTCTATTAGAAACACACAACATTCTCCCTTGTAAAAAATATCTCAGTGAAAAACTTAATATTAGAGAAGATGTGTCAATTATCTTGTCATGTGATCATTCTATGTCCTCCAGAAGGTTGACAAATTGACATAGTTTAACAATGTTTTGATTAGACCCATAAATGGAGGGTCTGATATGAGTGTTCATTAGATACTGAAAATATTGAACGAGCGGGATGAAAGGATACAAAACGAGGCTCTAATGACCACGAATATCAGGTTCTATTTATCACATATCCAAAGCATCAGCTGTTTTTTGTTTGCAATGCATCATCTTTTTATAGTATGAACAGTCTGCCTTAACATGCGTTATTCGGTTTGGGAGAATCCGCACAAAAAAATAGTTTCACTCTTTCACTACTAGACCATTTTCAATAAAGAGGGAACAGATTCGTTTATAACATAACTAAAATGATATTTTGTATCGATTAAAAAGAAATTTTTCAACCAAAATGCATAATACGGCGACAGCAAAGTGATCAGGAAATGGCATATACACTACACATACTCAGTGACGTCACAAATGGTGGTTCTACCCAGATATTTGTCTGCGGTCTTCCTCCACCAAGCAGCTAGACATTGCTATAATGATCATTAATGGTCGCTGCAATGTAATTCAAAACAAACAAACAAAAACAACAACAACAAAACACCATATTGCATTTATTATGTTTCGTAGTTGCATAATCTCACAGGCCAATAATATAAAAAGCTCACTCTTCAAAGGCACAAAAACGTTTTTGGTAAAATGAAGTTACACCTACACTAGACTAAGAGACCCATTAAATGGTCACAGATGTAACTAATTGCAGGAATGAATACAGTAGTAATGCCACTAAGTAATGGGACATCAATTATAAAAAGACATTTCGTCTATGAGATAAGTAATTCAGTCTGCTCAAAAATATACTTAATGTCAATAATATTGCCGACATAAATAACGACTTAGTGAAGTAAGTATAGGAAATGCATTTTATGGCTTTTCTTAATGTAAATTTGAAGCCCTATATATAATAACGCAAAAGATACCTTTTTGTTTCTAACATCATTATAGGAACTGCTGTTCATAGCCATTTTACAATTGCATCAAAGGCAGAATAAATATCAGAGAAGTAGGTTAGTGTTACTATCCTTTCCCTGCATAACGGTCATATTCAGTCATTGAAACATTCTTGTTTTTTTGCTTGATATGTGTTTTCTTAACGACTAAAGACGTCATCCTCAAACAACTGGTCTAAAACTGACTTAAGACGTCATCCTCAAACAACTGGTCTAAAACTTTGACTAGGAAAAAAAACAAAGAACAATTGACAAAAAAATTCAATAACACTTCATGATATATATATAATTAGCAAAATGTATACACATTTATATATACACAAATGACATTAAGATAACAAACTCAAAGATTTTTTAAAAGTGCATGTAAATCGAGCTTGGTGTAACTTAACTTGGACATACAACAACTAGGTTAATGTAACACACACACACACACACACACACACACACACACACACACACACACACACACACACACACACACACACACACACACACACACACACACACACACACACACACACACACACACACACACACACACACCACACACACACACACACACACACACACACACACACACACACACACACACACACACACACACACACACACACACACACACACATTCACACACACACACACGCGCACGCACGCACGCACACACACAACACACGCGCACGCACGCACGCACGCACACGCACACACACGCACACACGGGCGCACACACAATCAATATCGAAATAAAGATAGAAGTATCATGGAGTCATGCTAATCATTTACCATAACAAACAATAATAGTAACTAGAGAACAGTCTATGCATTAGACACGCTATTAGATCTTTCAAATATTTGTATCATGCGTGTAGTTGAACAAAACAACCAAAAATATCTACGCATAGATTTTTTTAAATACTTAATCACAAAACCCAAACCTTATTTTTGTGTGTTTTCCTTTGCTGACAACAGTAATGTCATTGCTCATGGTCTGTCCTATTATGTCACATTTTAGCAGTGTAGCAAACGTTTTGTTCGCTTTCTAGTACCTAGAGCCAGAGATCCAATAAACCTTTGTTGCACACTGGCATATACACATAAAACAAACTAGATCACAGCCCTCTTATGTATTAGATCATCATATTTACATGTTCTACGAAAAGGCACATCATCTAGTCCAACTTTATATCAGCTTAATTTTTTTGACAATACGTATTAAAACAGTTATTAATCAGGTATATGAATATATTAAATATACTCGTATATATATATATATATATATATATATATATATATATATATATATATATTATATATATATTATATATATATCCCCCCGCCAGGAAGTACGAAGTTAGATCTCTGTAAAAGGGGTCTAAGCACCTCAGCCGGTCCTTTTTGCCAACTGACCGTTCCAAGCCGACATCTGTTGGGTTTGCTCTGTTTGTTAAATTACTCATCACAGAGTTGTTCTTACTTTTATATTTTTCTTACATGTGAATTCCTTTGTACTGTGCTTTTTCATATTTTGGGTTATGTTGCAATGTTCATAAGACTTTTTCATGTATTCTTATTTGTGTTAGTCGTCTGTTTTTATTATTTAAATGGAATTTAGTAATATGTATGGAGCTAAACCTAAGTTATTTTAAGGGATATGGCTTCCATCCAGAAAATAAATATTTATTATTGGTGATCTTGGTCGTCAGTGGTTTTCACGTAGGATATATATCGAATCGCATTTAGAATCCGCGTATAATATTGAACTTAAAAAAAAGCCTGAAGTATTGAAAAGTGTTTCAATCAAACTATTAATACATCGCCGTAATTTAAATTTCCTTTAAATTTAGGAAAAGATTCAAACGAATTATCAATTCTTCTTATCATCTGTCTATACTCCAACTAGTGAAACACACGAGAGAATGACGCGAATATGAGTTTGATATGAGAGTGATAAACCTAATTAAAGTAATTATGCTATCAACAACTTACGTGAAAATGTGAGTTACAAAGTAACACTTATCGAAATTTTATTTTTCCCTCTGTTAAACAGCCTTTAAAACCACCTGAATAGTTCCAAATAATACAGTTATTGTAAGTCCTTCATGAATTACTTCATCAGACTATATCGAAGCGGCAGCATAAATGATTCTGTCAAGGGTAATTTTCCAGGCCGAACCGCCCCCTCAAGGGTCCGTTTATGTTATTTAGCTTCTGGTTACAAAACCGATAAATTAAGCTTTCAAATTATATCCCTGACATGTGCCTGAAGAGTTAAATCTTCATTGCGTAGAAAAGCGGGCATTTAACCTTACTACGTTTGTTTACTCGTCCATTCTTGTCAAATTCAACCTACGTCTAATTGAACTCTGGGAATTTATGTGCTAAACGAATCTGAAGTAACATTGAAAAAAGTATCTTCATTGTATTTTAACAAATGTTCTTTTTCAATTTCGCATGACATTTTTTTTTCATAATAATCTTAATGTGAAATAATACCAACACAAATGTCCAATAATTTGAAAATAAAGATACTAAAATCCATACATCTAACGAAAGGTAGGATATACACAACAGTACTAACAAGTAAATCCTGCATATATATTCACTGCATACTCCCTTACAAAAGCTAGTATTCGTATTATTTTTGCAAACCTTTAAATAAAACATAAACATGTCGTTGTATATTTAACACATCAAATGTATCTATAACATTCCTCTATGGTACATCAATATTCGCGTTCAAGTTGTCAGTTCAAGTTTATATCACCTTCTAGAATATACGCGTTTAGAACAACGTGGCGTTAATCATTAATAAGTACTTTCCTCGAGTATGTCGTTTGTAATTTTAATGTTTATTTAATATCATATTTTTTCGTGACGGGTATCATTTTTAAGAAAGCATTTTTAATCCGTCGAATAAATATCGCTGTGTCATAAGTGAAGGCGCGGGAAATACTTTCAAATTTACAGATACTTTTTATATTCGTAAGTATTTACATGTCTAAAGTATTTAATAAACAGTTTCTTGTAGATACACCAAAGATAAAAATAAAACGTGTTAAATATAAGTCGTTAAAATCAGCATTATCAAGCTCAAGAACAGAAATTTCGAGACTGTTATTTTTATATCTAATCAAAAGTACAAAATGTCCTTTAAATTCGCATAATAAATAACTGACAGAAGAAAATACCATTCAATCCCACTAAACAGCGGTTGTAAAGGAATTACAATAAACTGTGACAAGACAAACCCATCTTAGGTCACATCTAAAGAGGTATTTTGGAGAAACAAATTATTCTCTATACCTGTACATGCAACTAGTTTGTACTGTATATACACATAGCTCCGAAGAACAACGTTAGGTAGAGCTGTCGTTTTTGATTTGTTTTCAAAATGTCAAATGGTGCAAGAAACAGGGTTATTCACCATGATGCGCTTCAAATATATTTTAAGCTTAAAAAACTGTCTATTATCGGCTTATTTCTGTAAGTCTCACAGAAAGAAATTATTTACTTTTTGTTAAAACAGAAATAATACGGGTCGTTGTGTAAGGTTTTTGTGCCTTTGGATAGTCAGAATCTCAGATATTGCAAAGGCCTCGTGTTTAAATTGTCTGTTATCATGTAATACTAGTTTATATCTAGATCACTTCCCAAAGCCATACGCGACGAACAGATATTTTCGCATCTTTAATAAAACGTTTCCCAAATCGTATATATAAATTAGCTTTAATGAAACGAACAGGCGATTACGCCATATTCTTTTGAGAATACAGGAAGGAGAATGACTAAGTCTAACAAATATTGCAACCTATATAACCATCTGAAACAAATACAAGGCTATGGTATTCACATGCCAGTCAAATTCGACAAAGAACACCGAAACGAGACCGATACACAAACTAGAGCTTATCCCTCATATACCACCTTTGAACAGCCAGACGGCAATATGGCTGACTGAGATGCCTAAACGGGTTTACAGAGCTCTAACCGCGTATTTCTTGAGGAGTTTGTCGAAGACAAAGCGTAACCCCCCCCCCCCCCCAGATCATTAGTAAACAAAACAGCCCACGTGATGACATAAAATTCTATGTAACTAATGACATAGATGAAAGTGGCACGCCTATTCAGCTAAAGTATTAACAGCGAACGGCTAAATATATGTCATTTCGTGCTCATAAAAGCCTTATTGACCTAGGTGATGCTGTTCTTGGTATTGCTGGAGTCAGTTTTCCTTATTCGAATTGTTTCTGTAGCTAGCTACGTTTTCGTGACGCTAAACGTCCTATTCAATCTCAAAAGTAAACAACACCTAAAATAGGATTTTATTGGTACTTTTGACAATAGGAGTATATACGAATAATTATATCTTGTCAAGCTAAAATTGATCCCTGTCCACGTCTATGAATGGCTTTGGTATTAACGGTTACATTTCCACGGTAATGACATTTGAAATATGAGACAAGTGTTTCGTCGACGTCATAATTACATATATGAGCAATAATGGGGTGAAATGGCATTTAATATTAGAATCGGGAAACCAAAGACGACATCGACAACTGCAATGACGTTCAGTGTACAACTAGATAAATGTAGCTTCCAGTTTTACCGAAAATCACATATACTTCTGGCTATACGCGTACACGCTCTTGAAAATGTAAAGTATGTACAAATAATGTTTCCAAACTTCCTTCTAAAATGTGTCTACTGGTGATTTCTTCATCCAATAGCCTTTGCAGATTGTATTTAATTGGGTTATCTCGTATATATGATTGAGGGTTAATATAACATGGAAAATGGATTCGATAAAAACAGAGAAACAAACAAGCATATAATAAATAAAACCTGTGTTTACAATGCCGTAATAATTTAAGGTCAAGAATATGTGATATCTGGCATCATCTGGCCTTTTCTCGCAGCAAGTAAGCAACCTTTACCGTATAATGTACATTGTATATACTCCTGCTATCTCTGTAATAGTAACCGTTGCATTTCTATCAGAGGACTGCCTACAACGTTTTGTTTGGCAAGAGAGAGAAATCGCAAATGTTGTATATGTTGCTTTCTTTGTAATCTATTTTGCAAAATGTTTATGAAATATATATGTCATTATAACTTATATCGTCGGTTATATCATCGTCTGTTTACTAATTTAAAATTCTTTAATAATAAGATAATGATTTTTTACATCAATTCTTAATTTACAAATCTCTTTGGTATAAGAAAAGAGGGTAAATATATAAAGGAGAAAGGCACACAATTCAAACTCGTCATCCTCAAATATTGCTGATATGAGAGTCAGGAACAGCGTTATCGTATCTGGTGGCACAAATGTTAGAAACACAGTATTTACTCAGAATTACGTTACAATAATTGTTACAAACTTTAAGCTATAATTCTGTAGATTTTCTGTGAAATTGAAATCAAAATACTTACATTTTTCATATTTTATAAACGTTACATTCCTCAAAAAATCACATAGAATAATTATTATTAATTCGATGCAACTTGTTTTCATACATAAAGGAATAACTTATTGCTATACAGGTCTGAGGTGACTACAGTGACTAAAACCTAACTTTACTGAAGCTTTGGTTCTGCCATTGGCTGTCACATAAGTTGAATACATATTGACTAGTATTCAGATTTAAACAAAACTACAGTTATATACGATGTAATATTTCAAGCTTACATATCATTAAAGTATGCGTAAACAAAAGAAAGTTGTAAAATGTATAAACAAACACGAAAATCTAGCTTTAATTCCCAAATGAACACTGTTTTGTCGATATGTAATTACGAGTTTCCAATTAATTGTTTTTGAGTTTGTTTGACTTTGATATTTTCGCATTTATAAACAGTTGGATAAGTTAAACGGGATGATATTTTACCGATATGTTAGTGACTATGCTTTGAAGTCATTCAGTGGTCTTCATGTTACTAGGTCACCTTCTACAGTGCTTGTAAATAATAACAGTAACAATTTTGAGCAACTGAAGAGTAAATCAATGTTTCTGATATGGTAATTTTGTAATGAAAAAAGGCATTTAAGGTCTGCATTTGTATATTTTATGCATTTTAAACATTAAATCCATATTTTAAGTAACATTTTGATACCACACATGATCCAAAACTGGTTTTACTTAGCTGTTTGGGTTGTTAAAGCTGCCAAAGTCATCTTTCTTTGTTCAGTGACCACTCTGTCCGTGTTTAGTTCATTACGATATTTTTAGTGAATTCTTTTCGTTACCTCAAAACAAAATGAAAACATATTCAATAATAAAGTATTTATTAGAAGCTATTCTAATAACAGGAATGCTTTTTTCCTCACCATAATTCATTGTTGACATTATTATTCTAATTACGTCTTTACCTTTTTATGACGTCCTTTTTTATAATCTGTGTATACAGTATATCTTTCTTTAAATCGATTTTTTGTGACTGTTCGACGTTAGAAAATCTGTCAAAATGGTTACGTTAGAACTCTATTAACTAAGTGCCATTTTGCCGACTGGCCGTACGAAGACGGTAACTGGTTCTTTCATTTTATGTCGTTTCAGTGTTTTATCACATTTTTAATTAACTGGCGGCATGTTAATTCCTTTTTCTTGTCCTTTTTCAAATGTTAAGTTTATACTCAGCACGTTGCCATATATTCGAAATGAATTTAAATATATAACTTTAATTGTGAAATGTGAACAAGTGGTGATGGTGAAAACAAAACTTATAAGCATCTTATACATGATTCACTTAATTTGACAATAAAAGCGGCCTAACTATGTTTACTCATAATTTTGATATTATGGGTTGTTAATACAGGCATTTTTAGTCAATCAAACATATATTACCTGTCCAATCTCTAGTTTTTTGTTAGATAGCACATGTTCGGCCTAAAGAGAATATAATTGTCCGTCACAGCAGTTCATTTAACTGCATTCTCATGATTTACTTCAAAAGCCAAAATACAGGTGCAGCAGGTGTTGTTCAGTAATTCCAATTTATTGTTAAACTTCAAACTACTTTGTTTCGCGCTTATATGCGATAGGGAGAACTTAGCTAAATGATGTGTAGTCATTATGGCAACTCTTTGATGTGAAGAAGGCATACGTGTTTTACACAGCGTCTTTCTGATAAACAATTATGCATGAGACTAGTAGGCGACTATGAAATAAGACAACTTCTGATTATGATAAAATCATGGCGAAAATTTTTAATGATTTAACTTAGAGTTTTCAGTTTTAATTTAAACTTCAATACGATTTTGTGTTAGCAAACAAGCTGTACGATTAAAAAACAGCAGTTTATTTTTCATTTAAAAGGAAGTCAAACTTACCGTTGCTGGAATGTTGTTTACTAATTTTTGCATTGTCTGCTTAATACCGTTATTTTCTTTTCTTTAAATAACCGTTTTTAAATAAACAATTCCACATTTTAAGATCATCTTTGCAGAAGAAAGCCCACACAATTACAAAGGATAAAGACGAAAGAGTTGCAATCAATCTATAATAGAGACACAACTTCAGCATGCCAAGTAACAATACTGATACAGCTAATTTTAGAAATGTACCTTAATAGATGCCACACTCTGATGGAACATCAATTATCAAAAAGGGCTTTGCGTCAGTGGGATATGTAGTCCACTCAGTCCGACAATGAAAAAATGTCAATAATAGACCTTTTCATGCCCAGTATCAACGAGCGCTTACGAGTACACCAGATTTATTACGATCTAAAAAGTCTTTCCGGTCTCGTCGGCCAGTTAAGTTTGAATCAAAGGTAGAAGACATTAAAACAATAAAATATGGATCCTGTAACGTTTCTGCTAATGAGCAAACGGATAAACTGAAAAGAGTGGGGGAAATGTGTGCTAGGCCGTTGCCACAGTCTGAATATCTATTTTTCTGTATTTTGTTATTCGTCCTATGAAATGATCTGGTGTTTTGAACAATAACAATTTTACAAGACTCGATCCAAATTATAGTTCCCTATGAATATGGCGAGATGTAAACAACTAAAAAGCATGTTCCCTTATCTCTCTGAAATCGGCTCTCGTTTCCAGAAAATATGTACTGATCATGCCGATGTTTAATCTTAACGGTGGATCAGTTAATAGTGCGGTCCAATAATCCGTTTTAAAATCAACGTTTACACCAGTATAAGAACTGCTGCTGCTTGTACTCGCCGCCATTTTCATACTAATACTGATTGGCGATTTAGATCACTGAGTTAGTTCCATGTGAATGAAGTTCCGAATTGTTTACGAGATTTAGCGTCCCCCGGTAAACTCAAAAGTACACAACTTCACGAATAAAAGTAAGGACACTAAGTCCTCTAGCCAGCTAAGTTGTACGAAGTTTCTTGGTCTTACGGTAATAGTAGGACCAATATCAGAGTTTTGCAATCAGTAAATATTAATTGTCGAAGAATATATATACGCACGCTTGGAAGATGTTAAAATTTCCAGTTCAGTACTACAAAGATTTAGATTTCACAAATAAATAATAAGTACATATTAAAACATATTAAAATATAGAAAATATAACGGTTGACAAGTTGTTAATCTGAATAACTAATTATACATGAGAATTGTCAAAATCTATAAACATCTACGCATCACACCTATACAGCCAGTGGCCGACAATGAATGAATAAAGAAATATGGCTTCCTTTATCAACAGTCCACCATTTATCAGTAAATAGAATCATGGTGTGTCTTTGTATACTTACGGTGTACTCGTTGTCTAGAGGGTTATATACATTATAACAGTTTGCTATAGTAAAGAAATATCACTTTATTCTTGCGATAAAATTTTAGGAATGTTGTAAAGACCTTGAAAAATGTCACAATGCTCAGGTCCTTAAACTATATGTTGACATCAATACCAGTCTGTATTTGTATAATACGAAATAATAAGTAACATTATGATTATAGCTATGAAAACATTTCAAACAATGGAGTCTGATAGGTTCTGGCCCTTAAGTCATTCATCGTTAATATCATCGACAGTATTTCGCTGATAAGTAAGGTGATTGATATAATAATAATATTCCTATATTCCTGATAAGATCCCCGTATCTAACTGTCTGAACATGAACACTTGGAAGTATTCTCGTAGAACTGGCGCGGCTTAATGTACTATCCATGTTCAATAAATGTAATTTATGTGTTGTACATATTTGACATTAGATGCAAGGTCTAATGTTTGCCAATAATAAATTCGGTTAATGGATTTCTAGTTAACTTGAAAAGTAATATACATTGGTTTATACAAACACTTATTCATTACAAAACCACAAGATAAGTATGGTGTAATATGTTAGAAAATGAAAATCACATTTAAATAAAAGGTTTGGAGTGTATTAAATTAATTTTATGTACAGTATCTTATCTACAGTTGAATACTACAGACCTGCCACTCGACAATGATCATTATAATTGCATTGGATTGTTTCCTCTAATAACCAATAGTAGCATAGCCAACCATTATATAGTTAACATTTTTTGTCATATTTCTTATTAAATTGTGACCTTAAATTAAGAATTCGATATCCGTTATGTCACAGTAAGACGTCTACATCGTTTTACAACTAACTATTTGTTCCTAGACATAGCTGGCATGTACATTTGATAATTTCCATCTATTAATAACATTACATACCTGTATGATATATACTGGTGTGTCAGTATAATAAAGACATCTTTGATGTTACAACTTCCGTTAAATCGCAAATTATTTTCAGAAAAAAAAACTAAGCGTTAATCATTCAAGTGGACATGATACAGTGCCATAGTATCTGTTTCGTGACCTTAGTAACACATGAGTAAGGGAACAATTTTTTGTCGACTCGCTTCTGAATAACACGTGCAAGTGTTACTTTTATAAACGAGAGAAATCCCCGTTTTCATATAACGACTTTTTAGAATAGAGACTTGCTTATTCCTGAAGGAAAACGTTCTAAGTCGGTGTTAAATATACAAAGAGTCCTAGGTGTTAAATATACAAAGAGTCCTAGGTGTTAAATATACAAAGAGTCCTAGGTGTTAAATATACAAAGAGTCATAGGTGTTAAATATACAAAAAGTCCTAGAAAATGCTTAATATTGTCTAAACTGAAATGGAATTGACTCTAATACCTTCGACGTTATCTGTAAATGACGGTATTTTCTGAATGGCGCAAACAAACCAGCCTTTTGAAACGGTATGATGAGTAAGCTCACATTGTTGTTTCCTGCTGTGTTAATGGCTATAACAAACTTGATATGTACTTCATATAACAATCGAAGTTACCATTGTCAGCACATATATAAAGGTATCACATGTCAGGGAATAGTTAACGATCTGCTAACTGCTAAAGATAATAGATGTCAGTGCTCTTTTATTTTCTCTAAGCACCTACTGGTGATTAAGTTCTAAACAGCTCATCATTAGTCAGACACAAGTCCTAACTTTAGACGTAAATTGAAGTTATTTGTGAGAATGTATTATATGTCGTCGAATGAGATTCTTTGTCTAACAAATATATCGAGATAAAATGACAAAGGACGCGATTTGCTAGTGTCTGTTCTGCTACAAAAGGAGCAACACAATAAATTCCCGGCTTGTGGCATATGCATTTAAACTTCCAACCTATAGATATTATCTCTCAAAAATTTATAGGTAATTTTACACTGAAGTGTCCATTACATAAATATATTTTGACCAGTGCCCACATAGAAAGCCCATATAAGACAGCCTGATTAACAGCTTTACATATTCACGATATTAAGATCATTCTAATTTCACAATTTCGTAACAAAGTATCGAGACTTTCGACGTACATTTTTCTTTCTTCAGTTTTATCTGACATATTTGGTATTCCTACTGGAAATGAATATTTAAAAACCAAAAAGAAGCTAGCACAATATTAATGAGGCAAGACAAAAATATAACAAAATATAACAAAATATAACCAATATCTACTTAAGTTAGTCTGGATTTATTTTAAGTAGTAGTTTTTGTGCACAAGCAACGACCACACTATATAATTATAATTCATCATACCAGTACGGCATTGCCTTAAGTGGCCTCTTAAGAAAACCATTAATATGCTCACACATAAAAATGTCAACATTCGGCTAAAAGAAAAAAAACTAAAAAAACTAATTAATTTACTAAAAGGTTACATTTCTAAGATGGCATTACCATATCTTTTCCTACATAATGTTGATTTTGGTTAAGTTACTTTAACGGCTTCCAATAGACGCTTCCTACATTACTAAAATGTGGATCAGATGTGCCTTTCACGTACTCTGAATTTGTAAAAACATACTAATGTATTAAGATAACTTCATCTTACTGAATATAATTATCCCACTAATTCTGTTCTCCTAGCAGACTACCTTTGCCATCGAAACAATTGTTGATTAATTGGCTTCGATGCTCGGACCTGGCACTGGAAGACTATTTTTAAATAGGTAAATAAGAAAAGGTCCTATCAAAAGGTGTAGTGTATAATTAATTATATTTAAGAGAAAATGTCGGGTAAATCACATTTTTGAGAATGATCACCAACGCATGAGCGAATTGTAATATTTTTGTTACTGGCCAAGTTGGTTAAAGCATTGCTCAATATATTTATATCATGTAAAAAGATGTTTGACAACGTACTGGTTTCTGATTATTTTGTTGTAAATCGGCTTAAGTCGAAGATTTATGAAGGGTTCGAATATATGGTTACTGCAAATGGGAGCCGTATACATTGTTAACGTAACAAGACGCGGGAATTATGTCAGCACTACAGCTAGAGTAAATAAACCGAGCATGACTCACGAAACTAAACAATACCGGTTGCAAGCTAATTGCAAGACACTACGTCTAAATAGATGTCAATCAAATCAAACAACGAAACATAAACGCCGGAATGTACCCATTGTCTTGGATGAAGTTGCCCTGCATTGAAAGAAAGGCCGAATAATACTTATATGAACCACGAAAGCTGTTATAAACTAGATACGTGTATCGGCCTTAATACGTTAGAATAACTGCTATATACACTTTAAGTAAGTTACAGTGTTATGAAAGTAACCGTCTTAAATGGTATAAAACAACAGTTATGACGATATTTCCATCAGGTTTCTGTCAGGTTACTTACAAATTGGTGAGAATGATAATTTAAGTGTGACTCATAATATTTTAATTTCATCTGTAATGGAGTTTAATGCATTTAAGCAAATCTGTTTACATGCATATTGGTCCGTCTGCGAGTTCCGACAGAACAAAAGGATCCATCACCTTCCATATAAGTTTTCATTTGTTAAAAATAACGCCATAATAGATGAAATCGTATCAATTTGCACTGTTAAGGAACGTGTTTAGATTCTTCGTTTTGTTTACATCGGTAATATAAATTGCAATATAGTAAATTGTAATTCTGACAGTGTATTATGCTGTTTTTTTAACCCTTAATCATTTTCTATGTTTTACTGACAAAGGGCTATTTACTTTTTAGTTGGAGAGGCTTTTTTCCTATCCAAGCTATGCTAATTCATATTTGTTTGAAGCATGTGATAAATAACTTTGGATTTTATATTGGAATTCCTCCAAAACGCTTTACAGTACATTTCGTACTTGGCGCTTTGTCTTTGATTGATAAGATTGTTTAAGAAATGTCAGCTGGCCCGATGATTGTACGTTTTTACGTATGGGTATACTTGTTTTTTGCTTCTTTTAGGTTGAATTACAGATTAGTTTAAAATACGCTGGTCTGTAAAAGCAACGACAGTAAAAAGTAACTGGAATTTCTGAACGCTCAAATCAACTTGCTTTGAACTAAGACATATATGTTCCAGCATATATAGTAAGAATATTAAAGTAGCATAGTGTTCCTTTTTTCACTCTTCAGTCTGATACTTAATGCCCAGAGAGCAAATTTCAAATGATAAGGTACACGCATTAAAGGATAAACGTATACAAGAGGACCGTGATATCACTGAATGGTTCTCTTCATACTCCTTGCCATTAGCAGACATACATTCTTAGTTTTGGTAAGACTGGCACAGATTGTATGTTCACAAGCTTCTTTTATCTACCGACTTAACTTTCAAACGTGTGTGACACAGTTTTGAAAAGAAAAACTGTTCCAAGTTATGTGAAGATTTGGCAAAACATGAGACATCAAATATTATTAGCTTGTCCGTTTGCCGACCTACGGCTCGAAAGCTGTAATTGTTTTCTTTTTATGCCGACAGACCTGTTCCAAAGTTGCTTGTCTGCTTATTGGTTTATCGTCCCACAGTATTTCAGTTATCTGGAGACGGTGTCTACAGATACAGTGCTGCCTTCAGTGTGCCAAGAACAGCTGGCATGATGCAACACCCAGTCACATAATCCTGACCCCGGGTCAATCAGTCGTGGAACTACCCTTATATTTGCTTGAGCGTTAGCAAGGGAGCTATACTACTATAGCGGGATCGAACCCGGGGCCACCCGTACTTGAAGCCGACGCTCTACCGATTGCGCTACCAGGTCCGGTCCAAAGCTGTATTTGCCGATCAACCGTTCTAAAGCTGTATATTTTTTCTTATATTTGTGCCATGTGTCGTCTCAATTATTTTTCAATTTTACAATTAACTGTCATGTTATCACATGGTAAATGTTATTATCATCGTCACCTACCCAGCACCGACATCAGCAGAGGCAAGAGCAGCGTGTAAATAACATGCTTATTTGAATAACGCTGTAGACATATTTATCTCAGTATGCGCTTGTTTCCGGAGTATGACTGTATGATAGATGTGCATGATAGATGTGTGCTCCTTTTTTGAAATCATATATAAATTTATATATTATATATATATACAAACATGAAAGATAAAACTTGATAATTAGAAAAAGGACTGTTTTTTTCTAATTGTCAAGTTTTATCTTTAATGTTTTTCTCTCAGAAGTCCTTCAGTAAGAGTGGGGCTAGAGCTCTGTAAACCGTGTTTTATACCCCAGGCAGTACCCGAAGGACGGTTCCAAGACGAACACTGATTGGGTTTTCCCATCTTTTAGAATGCTATAATCTCAACTTTTTAAAATTCAACTGGCATATGTTTACCCTTGTCTAAGGCTGTTCCAAACTTAATAATTTATAGGTTGTAACACAGATAGGGCCTTGTCATATATTCGTTTTGTTAACTGAATTTGATAAATAGATTTCCTCAAAAGTAGAAAAAAAGTAGAAATGACTTCACTTTCAAATCTTGTTAATGATCCACATACATGGCATACATGAAAGCAGACATTTATATTTGTAGCATACATTTTTAGTCAATTTTTATAATGTGTGATAATCACTTGCCTTAGAGCTAAAACATTTTTTCTAGTGAAAGAGTTTGAAGGAAAACGTTGCGTTTTTTGGAAGTAACGCCACGCACTCCAAGATCGGTAGATACCATACTCACAAGGTTTGTTTGTTTTGTGTTTTATACTAATTAGACTATTAAGTGCCTGCCTGCCTGCATTATCTCTCTTTTATAAACAATCGGGCGTCCAAAATAAACAGATTCATCAATTAACGATTAAATGTCGGCTTTTAGTATCTCTAAATGTGCAATTATATACCATTTTCTGGTGTGGATTTAAAAAGAAATGTTAATATTTTTAATTCAGATAGCAGGAATATAATATAACCACGCTGATGTGCTCGCCCGAACTGGTTCATAGTTTAATTATAAACCTCATTTATATATAATTACTATAAGAAAATATCTAAATCAATTGGGACCAATACAGTTAAGCGATTTTATGAAAAAAGTTTATATGCTTTGTAAATCTGCTTCATGTTAATATTTATGTTTACGGTCTTTTTGTGTATGGTTAGTGCTATTGTCAATTTTTATATATAAACGCGTGTGTGCGTGTATGTATGTATGTGTGTGTGTGCGTGTATGTGTGTATGTGTATGTGCGTGCGTGCGTGCGTGCGCGCCCTTGTGCTATTTCAAACTTTATTATTTGGGATTATTCTCAAAGCATTTTTTCATACTTTCCTATGAATATGTGCTGTATAAAAATCGCATGTGAATTGTAAACAGTTTAAGCAGAAAGTTTGCTCATTTTTTTTAAAGTACACAACAATGAAGTTACATTGCAATTGTTAAGTAGGTCAGAAACTTTTAATAAAGATATTGCTTGCAAAAATGAACTCAAACTGTCGCGTTCATAAATTATTATCTCATTATATGTTTTTGTAGATCTTTTTGGGTGCTAAAGGATGCATGTACAATAAGTATTTCTTTTATTTAGAGAAAATTCAATTGCTAAGTTTATAAGCTCGATGGTCATATGAAAAGTTCATAGGCGCCTGAAATTTTGCCAGATTTAATCAGACGTAGCGTGCGGTTTTATTACATACGTATATTATATCGAGTCCATATATGCGCACCACAGTGAATATTAAATAGTAATTTTTACGTATTAGACTATTTGAACACATTTTAACATATATTTTCGACTCACTTTTTCGTCGTCTACAAATGATGTGTGTTTATGTAAATGCCAAACAAGGTATATTTTACGTCTAACGATTAACTAATAAAAATTCTCCGTCGAATTTCAACACCAGGCCTTTATAAAACTAAGAGCTTAGACACCCTGCAAAAGCAGTTGTGCATTATGAAAAACGAACATTGTAATTCCAGAACTAATAAGCGCCGAATTCACACCATGGTAGCCTTGTGAATAAATTGCAAGAGCAGAGCCCAACCCACAACTAAGCTCTCCTTTCATCGCACATTGATACAAACTAATTTCACCACTTTCCCTTGTCTAAAACTACACGCTAAACTACACGAGATTTGAAAGATTTCAAAGTATACCCCTGTAGCATGCAAAGAGTGGATGGGTCTTTATGTTCTATACGGCTCTTGACGTATTGAAACTAAGAAACGATAGTGCGTGGATTTCTTATTAAATGAATAACAATGAACATGTTCATATTATGCCTCTATAACAATACTTTTAATCAATGTTAAGTAGACCATATCATCAGAAACCGATTCTTCCTTGCCGAGGGCTCTGAAACTCCATCGTTTCATATAGGGCAGAACAAAAAAATATACATGTACATACGTACCTACTTACATACTTAGAAATAATTCTGCAGTACACCTAGTCCAAGTAGCATGATCTATTTCTAATGTGGAAAGGGAACTTGCCTATGGACTCTCGGTAGTTGTCTATTATCCGGCATGTTGTTTGTATACCAGAAAAATGTAAACGGTATCAGAGGGAAGTTACTTATGTTGTTCCCTACTGTGGTAATGGTCATAAACTAGTAAGACCTTTATAAACAAGTTGTATATGTCTTAGTAAAGCGAACATACACACACGCACACAGTATCACATTGTTAGGCAACTAGTCATTGCAATATATAAACATAATGTCCGATGCTGTTTTTTACATGTAAATACTAAGTGGTCATTTAGATCAAACATTGCATTTATAAAACATTACTGAAACAAATAACGCTAATACCGATGTTTACGAATGTGACCGGCCATCCTTGAGTTCAAAGAACACTATTCAGCATAGTTTCGTCGCATTTAGTCCATGGGCAAAACACTGTTTCGAGTGAATAAGCTCTGTTTTACTTTCGTTAGATATGACCATATGTAACAATAACTTTTAATATTTTTGTTCATAATACATTGTAAATAACACAACAAAGTAAAAACTGTTATAACACAACATAAAGATTAGATTGTGTATCCTTCTAGTTGACGGTTAATATATTTTTATGACATGGGTAGGGTTGCTTTGTCTTGCAAGTAAATATAGGTATTAAATATTGTATTTAAAAGCTTTGATGTTTGTTGAGCAGTAATGTCATAAATGTCAGACAGGTTTAATTTATGCCAGAATAAATGTCATCCCTATTTATGTCATCTTTATAACTATTAAAAAAACATATAATGCAAAATGTTATGGCAACTTTATTGTATTTAAAAATGAATATTTGCAATTAAGAATTTTAGCGTAACATTGATTATTGAAATATCTATAAATAGCGTAGTCGATGTAACAATAAACACGATTATAACCTTTGTTTAGAATGTCAGTTCTAAACATTGCTTCCTCGCCTCACTTGTTACATTTCAAACCTTAAGCCTGAAGTGTGTGTAAACATTCACATAAGTGGAATACGACTTTTTATTGTGCAAACACATATATGTTCTAAAATGTCCATAAGCATTGCTTAAAACAACATTGTAGTTTTGATTGGTTCAATATGGTAATACCGCTTCTTTTAATCAGGTTGATAAATAATCCGTGAGCAAACTTTTGCAAACAAATGAAATTTGTAAATGTATGTACGATTTAAATATCAAGTAGCGCCAGATATAAATGGATGTGGTGAATTCACATGGATCATTTGTCCTGTTAACGATATTTAAGTATGGCACAACGTAACTATTCCCAGCAAATTGATAATTAATTGATTGGCTTATGTGATTTTTTTTGTTTATCCTCGTCTACGAATTTGAAAAAATAAAATCCTTTTAGCAGGTTTATAAATAAATAAGGGATCCGATTTTATTCTTTCAACATCGATGAAATTGTTAACATGGATTGTCATGGAATGTATTTGATGTGAAATTTCAGTTTTTTGAAAATATGATTTGTAGCTTTCATGCAAATATTAAAAGGAACACTATAATTAACAGTACACGATAAAATATTTTCCCTAATGCGATAATATTGCATTTTGGTTTATGTTGTTAAGAAACTCTTAGATGAGTAAAAATGAAAACTTAAATAAATGAAATAAGTAGAATTTGTATTTGGTCAATAAAACAACACACGAATACAGAACAAAGAAGAGCATATATTCTTTAATCCCATTTAAGTTTTGATGTAATGCATTTAACATTTTACCTACCATGAATAAGAATATCTAAATATTTCTGGAATACCACTGGCTTATCATGTCGATATAAAAAGTATACTGTTTTACTGTGTTTACTTATCGAAAACAGTTTATTCTTTTGTTAATATTTGTCTAAAATGATGCAGTATGAAGAAAAAAAGAAGAAAGCTTGATATAATAAGGAAATTGTGAAAACGATCCATTAAGAATCACCAGTAATATCATAATTATTCACAGTTAGGAATAAGCAAATAAAAGAAATTAACACAATCACTTATACGAGTTTTAAAATTTGATGATTTCTTTCGTATTTTTTACATTTCACTGCTGACACTGTTAGCATATGACGTCATGGCATTGTATAACGTCATTATAGTGTTCTTATTATATATCAGCGCTTGTACTGTTTTATTTTTTTAAGTAATAAACTACTCTCTCATTTGGAATTTTTAGGTTGCCGAGGCTTTTATCTACTGTAAATATGTTGAAAGTTTATTTTATTACTAGTTATTATGTATGTATATAAGTTCACTGTATCTGTTTTAACATCCGATGCAGGTGCTTACTGTTAGTTGTTTCACTTTGACGGGATATTTTTATTTACACTGTTTGTTTGATAGAAAAACCTTCAGGAAGTGCGAGGTTGAAGCGCTCCACAAACCAGGTTTAATCACCCCAGTTGGCCCTTTTGCCGACTGACCGTTCCAAAATCCAAATGTCTAATTTGATGAAACGCCTGTTTCTGCATCCCACACATTCAACGGCGTTTTACAATAAGTCACAATATATACACTCTTTACATATTATACAATAATGTCACTCAATTTAAAATAATGATTCATACTGTTCAAAGAACCAGGCCTTAAGCTGTTTTTTGAAAATGTCTAAGGATTTAGATTGTTTTAAACTTATTGGTAGATTATTCCACAATTGAGGTCCCACTGTACTAAAACTCCGGTCGGAAAAAGTCTTATTTCTGTTAAATGGAACAGCGTAGCAGCCGACAGACGAAGCAGATGATCTTGAAGCACGTTTAGATACTGGACGGGACAGGAGATCTAGTAGATAAGAAGGGGCATTTCCCACTGAGCAATTGTACATATATACTAAAATTTTAAATGTAATGCGAGCTCTTATGGGCAGCCAATGTAGTTCAAATAATGCCTGTTGTGAACTACCATACTTCGAACGACGCAAGACAAGCTTAGCACACATGTTCTGAATGCGCTGAAGTTTGGACAGATTAGTTTTGGATATGCCGTAAAGAATCACATTGCAATAGTCCAGGTGGGATATTACTAAGGATAGCACAAGTGTTTCAGTAGCCTCTCTTGTCAGATACTTCCGGATGCTTTTTATTTTGAGATAGTTCAACATAGCAGCTTTACATTTTGTCCTAACATGCTCCTTAAAGGAAAGAGACTCATCCAAAAATGCACCCAGATATTTAATACAGCTTTGTGATTTAACAATGTCGCCACATATATTAATTTTGTTAGTGCTGCACTTGGTTAATTGTTGGCGACTCCCAAACAAAATGAATTCAGTCTTTGCATTGTTCATTTTAAGTTTATTGCTGTTCATCCACTCATTGATTAGTACAGCAGCTTCTTGGAGTTCCTGAACTGCACGTGATTCATCAGCGGGTGTTGGTTTGAATCGTTTATTAGCCGTATGGTCATCCGCGTATCCATGCACGGAAATAGTTGGAGGCACAATATCAAAAATAGTCCCCGCATATGTCAAATACAGCCAAGGGCCCAAACAGCTTCCTTGGGGGACACTGCATTCGAGTTCCCGTATGGTCGATAATTGTGAGTTGACACTGACTCTGCATGTGCGAGGCCTCAAGTATGAATCCACCCATTTTAAGGCTGTTCCACGAACACCATACTGCCGTTCCAGCACTTCTAATAGTATGCCATGATCCACAGTGTCGAAAGCTGCACTTAGATCGAGAGCTATTAGTGCAGTCACCTCTTGATGTTCCATCCCATTCAGAATGTCATTGACTAGCCTCAGTAGAGCTGATTCGCAAGAGTGAAATTGACGATAGGCGGACTGATTGGCAGGTAGAAGGTTGTGAGCTGATACATGTTCATTTAATTGATTAAGGGTAGCTTTTTCTATTACTTTAGACAGAAATGCCAGGTTGCTGACAGGTCTGTAATTGGCCAATGTTAGTTCAAGACCAGTCTTTTTCAATAATGGTCTGACAACAGCTTGTTTCCATTTTGCTGGGAAAACACCTTGAGTGGGAGACTGGTTTACTAGTTGAGTGATAGTAGGTAAGAGTAGAATTTGTAGGCAAGATGTCAAGTTCACATGACTTATTCTGCATTTTCTTAATAATTTGTTTAATGTCACTCTCTAAGAGTGGCTTGAACATTGAGAATTGAGGCACATTCTTTGATAGAGGTTGGAAGTTCTCAAAATCCTTCAGTGACTCGCGTATGTTCTTAATCTTGTCCATAAAGTAGTCAGCAAATTTATCTGCCAAGGTATTGTTCTCATCCACATGTGGAAGTTGGTTCTCTGACTTGGTTCCAGTAAGTTCTTTCACTAGTTTATATAGCTTTTTAGAGTCTCCTTTATACTCAGTAACCTTATGGTTTAAAGTTGACATTTTCTCATTTCTAAGTTCAAAGTGGTATTTATGAATAGCCGACATATAAGCTTTATAGTTCAGGGGATTGTGATGTTTTCGCCATAATTTCTCTGCACGGCGTACCAAACGCTTACAGGCAAGGATATTCTCATTGAACCAGGGCTTTGGTGATCTATAAACTTGTATTTTAGATTTAATCGGTGCATGTATATCCAGCAGTTTCTCAATCTTTGACTCAAATTCTTCCACAGAAGACTCAACTGAATCAGCGGAAATAGTTAGGTCAAATAGGTCTTCTGCAAGGGCATTAGTATTTACATCTTTAAAGTTACGAAAAGACACAGATTTGCTTACAATGCTCTCTTTTTGTACCCTGGTGACCACTTTAACTGCACAGTGGTCCGATAGAAATGGACCTGGTTCACATAAAACTAAGTCTACACCATTTGTGAGTTCTGTAATCACTAGGTCCAGGCTTTGCCCAATGCCCATGTATGTGTGTCGGAAAATCTACATACTGTACCAACCCCATAGCTGATAGAGAAGTGTTAAAATTGGAGATGACATAGCTATCATCATGAATGTGCAGATTAAAGTCACCCATGATCAACAGATTAGTGTACTTAGGAATGATATCTTGTTCTAAGAATTCAAAGAACTCAGTGACAAATTGACTTTGTGATGCTAGTGATGGGGGTCTATAGATACCAACACAGTGGATAGTAATACTCTTCAGCACCAATTGCCAGACACCACACTCAAAGCTTAAACCTGCCTTAGATAATAATTTGCGCATACCAATACCATTTTTACATGAAAGGGCTACGCCGCCACCAATTCTGTGTTTTCGGTTGGAGACACTAATTTTGTAACCATTTTGATTCAGGTCTGAGGACTCAAATTGATGTTGATTTTCGTCTGAATACCATTTTCTGTCAGGATGGCAAAGTCAGTTCTTTGTTCACGAAGTAATTGGCCAATCAGAACATCTTTGTTCCAATGCGGTAACTAATGTTTTTTCTTTGTGTGTGTTATGTCTCTTCTCTGTGTTTTTTTTGTCACATTTACAATTACCTTGTTTGCCTTTGTCTACAGGTAGATAAAATTTACATATATGTGGAAATTTTAATAGGACCTTTTCTTAATTACCTACTAACACAAAGAGAATTATCAGTTACCGTCCTTGAACGGCCTGTCTACAAAAAGACCTGCTAGGGAAGTTAGACCTGGTTTGTGGAGCGATCCAACTTTGCACTTTCTAAAAGATTTAAAAGTGTAAAAATATCCTATCGAATTGAAACAGCTAACCATAAGCACCTGCAGCTAACAATATATATTTGTTACCTGAAATGAGCGTCGATTTTGTAAATAACTTCCATTACTGGACATACGCGTATCTAAAGACGACAATTTTATATCGCAGCTTATTATATCCTTATATCATAAATGCTAAGTCACGTCGAAACTCGAAAAGTACATTAATTTGTACATAAAGTCAATGGCCTGACATCTTGTCAGACCTGAACGAAACATAACAGGTTGTTTTTAAAACAAACCCTTCCAAATGGTGTCACTTCCTTAGTCAGGTTATGATCACTTTTAAGACGGCGAAAAACTTCCCAGTCTGTAGAATAAACAAAATAAATCATTGTAAAAACGGAAAACAAGCATCTGAAGACATATTTAAAAAAATTACACACTAAAGGAAAAATGCTAGAAATGTAACCACGAAGGCCGCAGTTTGCAAGGCTGTAACTGTTGGGTTGTCTCTTTCTGTTTAATGATTTATCACAGATTTGTTCTCGCTTTTACATTTGATGGACATTAGATTTTGGTCCCCTACTTCCATCTACTCGTGATCAGGATGCTACAACCATTAACACTTCTTCCCTTTCTTCATTTTTTCTTGATTTAAAAAGTTAATTGTATTAACAATCAACAATTCCGTGTACTTCTTCTAATAGACATACATGTAGTACTCTCTCGTCTAATTACAATGTGAACATTGTTTTCAAATAACGTCACCATTTTCTGTTAAGTAAGTCACATTTTCTGCTCAAATAGATCGGAGTTCCTTTCATTACCTTGCATTTGAGAAACCCTAAAGAAGTGCGAGGTTAGAGCTCTGTAAAACCGGTTAAAGCATCCTTGTCGGTCCTTTCTGGCCGTTTCAAGGTGGTAACTATTATGTTTGCCCTTATTGTCTTACAACTCATCACAGACTTGTTCTTACTTTTAAATTTTGCGAGCTTGTGAATTCCTTTGTCCTGTATCTTTTCAAATTTTGGTATATGTTGCCATGCTTGTAGACCTTTGTCATATTTCTTTATTCTGCGCATCTCGACTCATAACAATAGCACATTCAAACATAACACACGGATGACTACATAGTTTCATAAGTAACTCATTTTCTACACAGTGGCTTATGACTCGAAGTGTAGAGTATGATATCATTGACAAACAATATAAGCCTGATGCAAGATGAGGCTGGTTTCCATACCAGGAAAGTTCCACTTTGGTGTGTAGCGAGATTGGTACATTTTTTGAGAAGGAGCGGCAACACGTAGTCGAAACTAAAATTAGTCGCATGCTGTAAAAATCAATTAATCGGTTGTTAACGTTTTTAACAACACATGATTACTTTATATCGAACACTCAATTATTTCTTCTGTTCATTGTGTACGTTATCCCATTATACAAAAACTTAAAAGCGGCGCAGTAAGACAAAGAGACGATTTCTGTATGTAAAAATGTTTACATGGTCTATCAACAGAGATTTGTTGATGTGTAAAGTTTTTACGAGCAATACGACCTAAGATTGACACTTTTACGTTGAATTTCAATCTATAGTTCACGTTAACAAACGGGGTGATGATTTTAATTATAATATCATTGTTGGTCTCGTTTCCCTTTTACATTATTTAAACAAATTCGTAGGGTCAAACCCATTCCAGAATAGAAGGATACTAATTATAATCAATACACCTGGATTGCAATCCTTCGTTTAGATTCGCATAGTAGGAAATAGAAGTTATGTACTGGCATTCATTAAGCGCAAAGCTTGCCAAATATTTGAAATAAATTTATTTCATTTAAATCCTTGAAAAGTTTGATAAAAGTTTTAAAAATGATATTCACATGGACGTGTTGCTTTACATTTTCAAACACGATGTAACTAGTATGAAAACCCATATTGTATTTGATGTTTGGCAATATTAGAGGTCTAGCTGTTTTCAGCTGACCTAGTTTTTGGAAAACGAAAGAAGCCAGATGAGAATTTTGACTATACAAACTTTTTTCACCGATTATGTTACGTTCGACAACAGTTAACCTCTATATTAAAAGATGTGACTTATTAGTTGACCATGCTGTATCGTAGAAATGAAAAAAGCACGACATTGACTCGAATCCTTCAATACGTATCTAAAATAACAAACGTCTAAATGCCACTAAGTTGTCATTCAGTTGTATATTGGCATGCGTTGCGATAACTTTCCTAAGAATAGCACGAGAACTGCATGGACAATTAAGTTTTCGATCACTTACGTACATACCCGAAAGTCGTTCCAGCCGAACACTTATATGACCACAAAGGTCGAAGGGTTACCATTAAAGGCATGTTTCCGCTTAAAAACATACCCGAAAGTCGTTCCAGCCGAACACTTATATGACCACAAAAGTCGAAGGGTTACCATTAAAGGCATGTTTCCGCTTAAAAAACTATACAAAAGTTTCTTTTACGTTCACACGAAATAAATACTTTTTTATGATTTCTTCCATGTAAATTCATCATAAATCTTACATTTGACTTGGCATGTTATATTTCCTTTTTGTTTTCAAACTTTCATACATGCTTCGTAGCAAACGTATATTCTATATACTTTTCTTTACCTATAAACAACGTCTACGTATATGTGACACCTGCAATATCATAGTCATTCAAGTGATGTACTTTGTATAGCATGTATCGTTGCTTCCATGGTTACACTGAAATGAATTCCTTTCTTGTTTATTATAAAATTGCTCATAAATACTGTTTTCGATATAGCTACTTATAGACACTATATTTCAAGAAGATGAATATCATACATGTGGTGTTATGGTAGTGTAGTGAGGTCTGGCTGTTATGTTTTGGTCATATTGTTATCCGGTATCTATACAATAATTCATATATATGTGGATGTATCCCTTACCATTAAAATACTTTGTCTTATCTTCAATTTTGTATAAGTATTTAGGATAAAATTACTGTAGAAACAATAAGATTTTTTACACTTTTTAAACTTGCATAGGACACTTGAGACTGTAACATGCTCGTAAAATTGTTCTTCAATGAGATAAAATGAGTTAAAGTGCTCAAGAAACATTTTCAAATAAGCAAAATAACAAAACAAAAAAATATGTTTTTATTTAGTTATAGTTTTTTATATAAACTATGTGAAAATACCTGCCGGCAAGGTATATGACAAATATCTTTCTTACCGTTCGAAAATGAATAATAGTTGTTGTATTACGTACAATGTTTATTTGGTATGTGATATGGAAGAAATCTCAACTGTAGGTTTGAATCCTTTTCTTGTTTGTTTATTAGGTTTATAATCCCACCAACAGTATTTCAGTTAATTGAAAACAGAGCTGCCTTCACTGTGTACAGCATGCCGTGAACTCCTTGCATGATACCACACCCTTTCACATTATCCTGACAACGGGCCAGACATCCTTTAAGCATACAAATAGATATCAACTCAAGCATGAAAAACCAAACCGGGTAGCGCAATCGGTATAGCGTCGATCCCGAGCAGCGACATACCAAAGTCGTTAAAAATGGTAGTGGTAAAGCTCCCTTGCGAAGCCCTCAAACAATTATAAGGGCAATTCCACGACTTGTTTCTATGATGTCAGGATAACATTAATGGGTGTGCTAGGTACTCACGACATGGTAAACACAATGAAGGCAGGACACCGCATGCAGGTAATTGAAGAACTGTTGGTGGAAAGATAAACACAATAAGGAAAAAGGAACTGAAGAATAACTTTGTTACCACTGTCGTGAATTTCTCTTTTTCTTTTTGTTAAATATGTAAAACAATTGCCGTGTCCTAAGAAAAAATGGTAAAAAATAAGAAGATAAAAGAACCTACCATTTACCAACCATTCAAAGTAAATATAATTTATTAGAACATATAATATTAATACTGATAGGCCCTGAATTGCAATATAGGACAGAGCAAACATGTTCGATCTAAATTAAAAAAAAAAACATTTATAAAACGCAATAAAGAAGAATGTTTTATTTTTCATATGTTTACTTTTACAAATTTGGTTTATCAATACGACTGTAAAGTAAAGCGATAGATAACTATGAAAGGTAGTCACCATATAAATACAGATAAAAGGGATTGCTGGTTTTGTCTTGATAATTTTTTTATTTGTATTATACTATCAATTTTCGAACTTAATCAAAAGCATCAAGCAATTCATATGATATGACTGGATTTTGTGCTTATATTGAAAATAAATTTGGATTTTTGCTATTGAACCTTAAACTTCGACAGACCTTATACCATATATACATGCGGCATTTGTGACGGAGAATTCTTCTGTCGAATTGGACTCTTTCGTCAAAAGCGACGAAGCAACAACCGATAATTATTAAAACCTGGATCTATCCTCATGATCAAAATTGGATCATCCAACTTAGGTTACAGTTGAGCTTTTATTATGCATTGGACAGTTGATGTCTGGATTCTGAGATAATTTATTAACATACTTAGCTGGATCAACAATAATCGCACTAATTGTCAAGTTTATTAGACCATGCAATCATGCTGTGTTTTTATATGACTTAGGTACCAAGCGGACCCAACAGTCAACAGCAATCACGTTCAATTAACCAATAAACCGCGGTCAAAAGGCTATTTCAGTGCATTTCCAGGTAACTATATCGCATCAAGTTTAATGTTCATATGTAATGCTTTTAGCAGCTGTCTAGAAAACGACTTTTGAGCTCAAGCAGACAAGCAAATCCGCTTTGGAGAGTGTTCTTTAACTTATCTTAACTAATACAAACAAAATTAAATGCGGATGGTATATGTGCTGTTAAAATTGGTGCTTTACCTGATATGTGCCTTACTTAATTATGATATAACAAGTGAATAAATTAAAATAAAAAGATTGTTATATATGTTAAAGACCATAAATAATACAATTTCTTTTGTGTAGTTGGCTACATGATATATAAATAATTTGTTCATCAACGTCTAGTCGAACTTTTTTGGAACGCGCCTCTCATCTTTGGTATAATTCCCACAGGAAATAAATACGTAATTACAGCTGAGTGCACTTGCGTGTAACTAGAAGACGAATAATATTTTTGGCGCCATGAAGGCGGTTTGTACGTGTTTCTTTGCTTGATTCATTTTAACATTATCTATGCTTCTCGTTTAAGAAAACATCACTTTTTGATACTAATAACTAACACTATAATCACCGAAAATATTTATTTTATGCAGCCGTTGGCAAGTCACCGGTCAAATATGCTAAGCAAAGTATAAATTTAGTAACTCATTATGGAAAGTAATTCATACTTTTTAGGATGACCCTAACTAACGCCAAGTAATTTTGAATCTGAATTTAAAACTAAAGAATAATATGAAGCAGCCTATTCTGGTGTCTTAAGCAACATTACACAGTTATTATTTTAAACTGAACCAGGTGGCCTTATCTGATCAGATGTAACGTTCAGGTAAAATCAATTTATCCTCATTATATGTGCGAACTGCATTGATGTTGTTGTATCCTATTGAGTCGTATTAAATAACAGTCACTTTGCACGGAGCGCCCTACCTTTAATCAATGTTTATGTATGATACTAGTAGACTGGACTTAATGATCGTGTCTTTCTATGGCAGGAACTTCTTGTATTCCCGCACTTACAACAGAGGTGAAATCAATAGCTCACAGAATGCAATTGCATTATCATTCTTTCAGGTAGAGTTTTATAAAAGTTAAATACCAAGAACACTAAAGCAACAAAGGTTAAATAGCAACTGGCATTTCTCAACTTCCAAGTTAACTTTAAACTATGGCGTAGGCATTATAGCATATCAAGTCATGATATAAGACCCGTTTGATGTTTCCTGGTTTTATATTTCTAGTCGGATACTTACAGGAATAAACTTTAAATATGTATCGAAGTTTTTTATTAGTATGCCTTACATGTCAGTCAATACAATAGACAGTTTGACGAGCAAAAGGTCAATGTTTAATTAACTTTTTAAACTTAAGGCTTTATTATTACAATGCAGTGTTGTTATTGACATTGTATTTACAGTTTGTTTCTGATGCGGGCTGCTATTTTATACATGCATACATTCTGATCTCTTCTGGAATAACAAGACCAAGACAAGAAATGCCTCATACTGTAGTAAACAATAATAATAAAAATCGGACAACATTGAACGTTAAGGGGCAAATTTCGATGATGTTCAAACACGATGGACTCGAATCATAGACTTACATGTGAAAGCACCAGCGCAAATCCTCTTGTCAGCTAGTTTTTAAAGGCATCTCGAAAGGAATGTGGTATCCCACTGAGCCAGGCCCCGACCTGCTATGACCAGATCTGCTAATTGCTGGTCATCACTGCAGGAAGTCTTTAGCCAACATAGTACTAATCTGTCACAGTAAAACCTCTGATGGGTTAATGCAAAACTAAATTACCTGCTAGTATGAAAGTGAGACAGTAGGCTAGTTTTACACAAAGCCATAAACATAAATGTTAGTGATAATGTGGGCTGTTTACTGTATGATCACTTACATATTCTTTATTGCATTAATTATTACTGGTATCAATTTTGTAACTGCATGATTATGTATTTATTTCATAGTTAACTATTTGATTTTGAAAATACATGAGAGATACAAGTTTTAGTATTCAAAATGACTTAAATTGAGTATGAAGGACATTATTCTGACAATGAATGACTTTTTAAATTGCTTTTGTTGGAAATGTTTCGTTACATTTTACAAATCAAAATAAAATATAACTTAAAATATATATGAGAACTAAAAGAATAAAAGAAAGAAATAACAAAATCAACCAACAAAGTAAGAAAGAAAACAAATAAAGATTTATATATATATATATATATATATATATATATATATATATATATATATATATATATATATATATATATGTATGATTGCGTAATTGGTATATTCACAACTGTTTCCTTTACAAACTGTGTTCAACCCCCAGATAAAGCATACATACACTTGGGTCTTGAACAATACCTGTGTGACAGACACATCGTTACAGACTGTGACAGCCTGGCTTATCAGAAAACAGATGCCTTCACATGCTGGGTGGGGCAATAAATGGGGGGGGGGGGGGGGGGGGTGTCACATATATAAGGGTTTCGAGATGCCTTTAAGCACGCATCATATTACTACTTTTGAATGGGACATTTGTTTAAACAAGCCACACTCTGATAAATCCTTGATGTTTATTTCTGTTTGATATAAAGAAGACAATCAACTATTTTATCACGACCTATAATGCCTACACCTGTACAATTAGATGGTTATTGTCCGACAATACTTATGAAAATAACCGTGTTGATATTCTATTACCTATACGACATACATGAAGTTAAATATAATGAGTTTTTTTATAATTGTCTTTATTGGTTGTTACTTCTTACCATATAGATATTAAATTTAGTCCCGTGGTTCTCTTGAAGTAACGTCTGTCAAAGCAATGACCGATGAACAAACACGAGAAAAGGTTGGTTGCTTATCAAAGAGCATCATCGACGTCAGTTGTTTGTATTTCAGTGCAAGTAGAAATAAAAATAATGGGACCTAGGCATGCGACTGTCGTGAGTTGTGAGCTTTATTCATAGAGGTAGAACCGTTTCACATTCATCTGTACTAATATTAATCCTGAGATGTTTATTGTTCAATTACAAATAGCAAACATGCAACATCTTATTTTTTTTTTAAATTACTGTTACAAAATAAACTTTCAGATTAAGCAGGCTCTTGTCCTAATTCTTAACAACATATTTGTCGATATTGACCGTTCATGTATATTTTTCAATATCTAACTATTTGTTTTGCGTTGCTCCAAATATCTTTAAATTGGCGTGTCGATAAAAGATAGCACATCTTATGTCTTTTTAGTATCTCTACGTATTACACGAAAGCCAGATTACATTCATGATTTACATTGAATTCATATATATTTATTCTATATATTTTATGCCTGCATGCCGTCTCGTCCAGCAAACCAAGAACCATGTTCTTGCATCATAAACCATAGTTTAATTCCCATTTGATAAACTAGACCAGACTTCAATACTTTTATCCTAATATATAACCATCAACTTGTCATAGCAGCAGTGTTGGTCAGCTGAGACTGACGTGTGTGTCTGGAAAGTAAGATCAAGCGGGACCGTGCCAAACAAGACATCAGTTATTAGATTTGTCAAAGAATCTCAATATCTTCTGTGCGTCCTGTCGAAATTCTTATAACTTCCGGCATAGTGTCTTCTTTATCCGGTATAAGCATTAAGGTGCGGTCAATGAAAGTAAGTCACTGTCTAGGCTAATTTAGCCTATATGATGTAAGGATACACGTATGTTAGCAATTCAACAAATTTTGCAAAATGATCTGATTTGAGAAATATGGAAAGTTCCAATGAGCCATATTAAATATAATAACACTTGAACTACCAGTAGTCCAAAGCACGCACACGAATTATTACTGAAGTAACAAAACACTGAGACGCGACATTTAACACATAAAGTAGAACCAAAAACTATCGCACTGAAACGGAGATAATGCAGTACTGAAAGATAATACAGTATTGTGTGCGTAGTAATACCATGGCCAATGTTTAATTAAAAAAAGAATTAAAATAACATCTTAAGGTAAACAGCATACAAATTTAACCGCTGTGTTAATTCTCGTTTTTAAATCACTGTTTCTTTATTCTGTTTGCTGGTTCAGTAGTGTTATATAAGTATCATGGAGAAACCAATCAGGTTTGAATGTTTTAGCTTTAGTTTGAACGCTTTAGACGTTACGACAAAGCAGCTGACCTTTGTTTAATAAATAACCACACTGTGCAAAATAATGTAGTACAGAATCGTATTTGCAAAAAATGTCTTGCTACTTCATTTATGTCTTAATACACATATTTTTTACTTGACAGACATTGGTTGAACGATCATTTAAAATTTAGAATCGAATACATTATTGAGTATAATTATGCATCCCAGATAAATAGGACTTTATCTTTAGCTTAGTAAAACGTTTAGGTCGTTATGAAAACTTGACATTTATCAAAGAACGGTATGCTATCTGTCTTCTTCAAGTTGTGTGTTTCTTTTAAAATTATCGCATTTGGAACAGTTTTATATTACTTTATCGCTTTTAAGATGTTTCCACTCAACAAACCTGCACGCAAACGTGCGAACAAGTTACACGAAATCTATAAAGTAACTGTATCATTATTGTAAAAACAAGCAACATATCAATCAAATACTGACAAGTGTAAAGATATTTGAAAACATTCTTTTGAATCCTCGCGGCAATGGAGCTCAAGTCTGACAATTCAATGTAGTATGTGAATGTAGAAAAATGGTGTTGCACCTATTAATTGGCAGCACACAGGAATTTAAAAGAAATAATACACGAACCGTATGCTGTGTCTGATGAAAGTTTAATAATAAGCTGTTAACTTGTACACATACCAATGGACAACAATTACTTTGTTCCACAACACCTTTCCACATTGGTACTTTCGACTTCTAAATTCTATATTACTAGTATTCTCGTCAAAAGAAAACTTAAAAACTCTAATTTTAATATAAGTACCCAACTGGCACGTTTGTGTAAAAAAGCTGAATTTATTCCAGTTTATATGAGTACTAGTTTTTACTTATTCATATTAATGTACACAACTGGATGCAAAGGCTACAAGAATGGCATACATTTTTTATGTAAAAACGTTTGATGTCAAGTAGAATTTAGATTAAGCAGACATTGATCTCAGTGCACTTAGGCCTCGGATAATGGAATAGATGTAATTTAACGTTAGTTATTAAAAAAACACTATTTGTTGTAGCAAACATGTTACAATTGGAAGTGTGACTTTACTCTTAAGACAAATGTATTTTAAATTGATACAAACAACAAGACAGGTAAATTCCCCGATAGGTGAGCCAAAACTATTCTTTCTAAATAGCTATTATAACTTTATTAGCTTATTGCGATCTTCGTATAGCCTAAACTTAATTGGAATACATACATTATATAGTTATAAACAATAAGAAAAACACTTTATTTTTATTCACACATATATTCATAAGATGCAAGTTTTCTGATTGTATGCTTAATAGTCCATGCTTCACTAAAGTAAGACAAGATACCACCCAAGTTGACTTTCTACGAGCAAAAAAAATACAATTGTATTGTTTGCGGACAGTCTAGACTTGGTAATGTGTATAGATATGCTGCCTCGTCCATCACCATTACTGACACAATTATAACTGTGTTCTTGGGGTCTTTGTATAAAGCTTCAAATAGTCATAGAATGAACGAGCTATGTACGTTCTGGGAGATGTTGTTGTCTTTTTTTAGCGCAAAGTTTGCCTTATGCAGGAAATAACATCGTCTCTGTTTCGTATAGACGTTATTGGTTGATCTTAATGCGTTATGTGTTTTAATTAGGCATGCTTATATATCTCCATACTGATAGTTCTTTATATAGGTCCTGGATTTGGATAACCACATCAACTGATAAAATATTGACGGTTATTGAATAGACGAATCGGCGATGCTCTTTTAGAAGTGTAAGTTAAAATTGTTTGAAACAGATGAAGTGCGAATATTCCAGAAATACAATACCCAAAGTGAATATTGACTATTTTTTCACTAGGCCTTACATTAGAAAAAGCGGCCGAATATCCTATTAAAGAAATCACCCGTCAATTCTTTTGTCAAATCATGCATTTTCTGCTTAAAGAAGATCATTCATGAATGTCATTCAACTTATTGCACTGACTCGCACACAGACATAGCGAACTTGCACTTCCGTGTAGTCATTTCCCAAGTTTGTTCTCGAAATGGTTTTGATGCGGTAAGAATGAAGATTGTTTGCTAGCTCTTTCAATATTACAAATGCATGTCCTCTTACTTATATAAAGTTAAATCAATGAGACTTGTATCATATTTATATATATAAATTGAGATCACTTTACTTATTTGAAGTAGTATTGAACTGTTTAAAACTATTGCAGACAGTAAACTTTTAGAGGGGACATGTTTTATGAAAAAGTAACACTAAAGAACATTTTGTTAAATAGTAAACAAGTATTGACCTAAAACTCGGCTTGTTGGTAAGTGTTTAAAATTGTTCTACTCGGATACCTTAAAACAGTACATGCGCTAGGTAAATTTGAAGAAATTGAAATCTTTAAACAAAACGTAATTGAGAAATTATCTCTACAACAAAAACACCTGCGGCGCTTGTTGTTTGGGAACCGACACATTTAGGATAACAATGAATTCTATTATGACGATATGTGACATAAATAACACTATCTGATTTGCGGCAGCAAATACCCATTCTACTAACCAAGCCGTAAGACAAAGACACTTATGCGATAAAATGGAATATGTAACCGGCAAAGACTTCATAGTCATGAATTAATATTTATTTAGAACTGGCGTTTAAAATAGATATATTTTTCCAGACTTGACTGATCTCATAATATATCAGGGCCCAGGTAGCTTCTACATTATGTAAACATTAAATAGGTCAGTTAAATAGTACATTTGATTAATTTTTTACAAACTTTGCCTCCTAAGCTACTAAACATGATATATTTTAATACGCAAAATAGTTTGATAGTTACTATGTTTCTGTTTATTTTGTATAGTACTACTTTTTGTTTTCACAATAAGTGCACCATCCATGACTTATGCGTGTAGTGATGTATTTATAAACAGACACGCTGGTAGTAGTTTACAATATACGTTTTTTCCCAGACCATATCAGCTGTAATGAAATCATCGTTTGGAGTCGTTTAGGGGGAGGTGATAACATCATATCATTCGTAAAATGCATTAAAATATCATCGTTATTAGTGTGTTAGGATAACCCGATCTTAATGTACATCAAATATTCTTATTGGCTTATCTTAAGTTGGGCATATGCACATTTTTTAGGAAAGCACTTATATAAAAGTACACAATTTCATTAAAAGGAACCAAATTTAAATATGTTAATATTAAAATACAACTCCTGCAAAAAATAAAATACAACTTAATGCATTTTTGATAAGTACACGACATACCTCTAAGCGGTAATATACATTATTCATAGATATAACAATTTCTTTGATTTAAGATAATTTAAAAACAAAAACAGAATGTAGTTAATATATTGGTTGTCAAGTACTAGTACATTTGTAAGGGCGCTCTATTTGAATGACATACATACTTTATTAATTCGTCCAAGTTTTAATTTTCCAACTAACTAAATTGAGCTGTATGCTATTTTAGGGTATATTATTCATAACTGATAAATCAGAAGGTAATATAATCGGATTTGCTTTTCTATTTCCTAAATGGACAATGTAATTAAATTCACATTTGTCAACCGAAACGATTTTATATTTTTGTAGAAGTAAAATGCTAAAATGTATCTTGTATGAAAAAGAAATAATTTATTTGCGTCTGTAAATCCTCTTATTTAAATACATGATTTTTATGTAAGGGTAGAATCTAAGTTGAAATGTCAATTGTTAAACTGTAAATACTGTGCCAAGAGATAAAAAATGTACTGTGTTATTTCTCATTTATTTCTATTGTGGTAGTCTTAAAATGTATAACTAACCTGATAATGATTTATTAATATTCTTACATGTATTAAGCATCTTGAAAAACAACTGTGAATGATTCTGTAAGGTATACTTAATGAAATAACAGTTTTTTACACTCTGTTTGCTGACACATGTACATTTTACGGATACTGACATATAGAACAAATAGCACACTCTGGTCTGCTATGTAGGGGAGAACAACAGGAACAATCGTCAAATAGCTACGTTGAAAGTCAGCATTATGATTTTAAAATCCACCTCTGATTCAATGATCTTACATCAATTTAAGGAAAATTATTGTTGCAAGCATATCTTAATATATTGTGTTTAGATTATTTAAAGTCCAATATACAGTGTTACAATATGCTCCAACCATTTACGTATTTATCATTGACTTGTCAGCGTACTAATATGCTTAGCTACGTCATATGCAATGTATTTTCAGATTTAAACATCAAATAATTGATAAGCGTGCAATGCGACGTGCTTTGTTGGGTAAATTTTGATTTTTTTTTCAAAGCGATGATAACACGACAACATATATCTGTTAAACACAGGCATAGATATAAAATTCAATGAATTTATCTTCCCAAGAACCTCATTGAGTCTATATTGTTATGGAAAAATATGTAGTTTTTTACATAAAACATAAAAAATCCTTAATTATTCTATCAACTTAATTGTATAATTAGGAATTATGATCTGCGAATTAAGAAGTTGCGGGTGGTAAACAGAGCTTGGATATATTCATGCTGATATCGCATCTAGCTACTGAGGATCCATTTATCATCCAAATGTCAGAGCTGTCGTAAAATCTTGTATCCCAAATGTAGCATACAATTGTACGAGCGAATATCTTAATAAAAGACGAAATCCTGCCGCTTAAAGTACTCTAAAAGGATTACTTTCGTGACATGAGTTATTGTGTTTTAGTATGAACAATCGAATACGTGATTAAACATCTTACTTCTATCCAAAAAGTATTCATAAGGACTTAGCTGTTGTAATGCTAGTAGATTACCAACAATAATACTTAATCTTTCTGTAACATTTTGGGTGCACTAAATGTATTAAAGACGAAAATATTACAAAAAAACTTGCGAAGTCCTACGATACATTGGTCTACATGTAACGGTATTTAACTTAGATATAGTATAACTTTACCAGTATTTAATTTAAAAATACTGTAACTTTACCGGTATTTAAGTTTGATATACTATAACTTTACCGGTGTGTACCGCGGATAGGAATGACAATCCATTTAATTCCATAGTGTGCCAGTACTCGGATGGGAAATGGATTGCGGAAACTATTGATATATCTCATGTTTTATATGGCCAAATGACATTTTACAATCATTTTATCAGTTTTAACATCAGTGAATAAAAGAAAAGTAGTGTTTAAATCTATCATACAATGACACATGATAGGTATCTTTCTATTTGTCTATTGCTTTGTGTAGATGTGCACCCGTGCCCTTGACTGTCTATTGACTGTTTTGACAGTTCCAAATATGAATCCTTTAAGAAGCGTGGTCTTCATTTTATATATATCAACACACGTAGTTTGATACCTAAATTGGATTAAATTAAAATTATTGCACTAGAAACTCGTGCAGCATGTTTTTGTATTTCTGAGACATGGTTAGACAATTCAACCAGTTTTTCTGAGTACGAGACTATTTTATTAGCAGACTGATGTATCTAAAAGTATAAAGTCAAGACACTTATTTCTGCATTTATTTCTTTTATTGACATGTTTAATTTTAGTCAATTGATACAAGACTCTCCAAGAATTTGTGATACAACATCAACTAAAATAGATCTTATTGTAGTGTCCGATCCTGACAAAATATCTCATTCTAATGTTATTGATATATCTTTCAGCGATTATTGTATGATTTTTTGTACTCAAGAGGTACAGAAGACTTTTTTGGTAGATATAACAATATAACAACACGTTCAATGGAAAGCTACATTAAAGAAGATTTCCAAGCTAACTTATTAGCAACTGATTGGACTCCAGTAATTTTACGCGATACTGCTTCCGAAGCCTGGGAACATTTTAAGAGTATTTTATGTCAATTGTAGATAATATATCTCCTGTAAAGAAATTAACAATAAAACAAAGGTCAGAACATTGAATTCAATTGAGATACAAAGCTTTTAATAAATATAAAATAATAAAAACGATGAAAACTTTATAAATTTGAAATCTCTTTGCAATAAAACTCACTATCTCATTAATACAGCCAAATCAATCTTTTTCACTGAATGTCTTGAAGAGAACAAAAATGATCCTAAGTCAGTTTAGAGAATTCTTAAGAATCTTGGCTTACAATCTAAGAATGCTATGTCCTCTTCTATTACAACTAATGTCTTGATATTGATGGGGTTTTGTGTTTCGATAAAGAGTATTTTGCTGAATCTTTTTGCACGTTGTATACAAATGTTGTCTCAATGCTTGTTGAAAAACAACCGGCTAGGTTAAGTAAGTATGGCAAATCATTTGTTACCTCTTTTTATGCTAGGCTATGTGTATCTTCAAAAAGTTTTTCATTTTCACTAGTTGCTGAAAATCAGGTACTTAAGTACTTAAGACAGCTTAGTGCTAACAAAGCTACTGGATTAGATGGTATACCTTCACTTTTTTTTGAGAGATGGAGCATCAATTACTACTCAACCCCTTACTAATGTAATTAACTTGTCTCTCATACAAGGTGTGGTTCCAGATGAGCTTAAGTCAGCTAGAGTAATTCCTTTTTTAAGAAAAATGATAAAACTGCTGTTGGCAATCATCGCCTGGTCTCTATTTTGAGAAATGTTTCCTAGATTTTTGAGGGGGCTGTGTATGACCAGGTCGATATTTTGAGAGGGTTTCGATCATATCTTTCTGAAAGAAGGCAGCCTGTTAATGTTTGAGGTGCTCATTCATCTACCGCTCGGATTACATGTGGTGTTCTACAAGGGTCAATACTTGGTCCTCTTTTGTTTTAATATATGTTAATGACATGTCAACTGTAGTAAAAATAAGTTGTTATTATATGCAGATGACTGATTTTTTATTTCAGGTAATTGTAAGGCTGATGTTGAACATGCCCTGGAAGAAGATTTGCATCTTGTTAGCCAGTGGCTGATGGATAAAAAGCTATCACTACAATTGGGAAGACTGAGTCAATCTTATCTGGGTCTTAACATAGACTTAGGTCAAGATCATCAATTAATATCAAATTTAATGGCACAGTTTTTAAACTAACTTCTTTGATCATATATCTCGGACAACTTTTAAACAAACATTATCTTTTGATGCAATGGCTAGGTCAGTGTTGCAGAAGGCTAACGCACGTTTGAAATACTTATATATAAAAAAGAGGATTACCTTACACAACATACAAAGAAACTTCTAGTTATGTTCTTAATCCAATGTCATTTCAATTACTGTTGTTCAATATGGTTCCTTAAAACAAACTTCAAGAAACTCAGAATAATCTGATTAGGTTTGTCCTTGATCTTGATGCCAGGTCACATATTGGTCCAAATAACTGTCATTCACTCAACTGGTTACCAGTGAATAAATGTGTAGATCAGATAATCATTGGTCATTTTAAAAGTAAAAAATGGTCTGGGTCCTGATTACATGAATATTTCATCCCACAGAACACCGTTCATTCTTACAAATTCAGGTTAAGTAACAAGGGTGCATTTGCAATAAAAGGTCAAATGTTTGGGTTTCATGTCCTTCTGCTTTGTGGGTTGTTTGTTGTGGTATAGTTTGCCAGCTGGATTGACTAGCAATGGCAGGTTGCCTTCTTTCAAAATGTAATTTTACATTGCCTTTTATAATATATATATGTATTATGTTGTTTCGGTATAAGAATGGTTTTAATCTCATTTCGTCTTTCTTTTAATACATTTAATATGAAATTGGGAGTTTCTGTTTATCTAAGTGCTAGTCATTTTTAAAATTCTCATTCCTATAGTTTTATAGATGCGACTTGGTATCTTGTAAAAGGGTTTTAGTAATAGGTTTTATTTTGTGACTGCGATATAACGATAATTTGTCTTTATTATAGTTTATCTTATGGTAAAATATTTAATGCTTATTAATTATATCGTTTGCTTCCTAGAATATTTATTTTGTTTTAACTTGGATAATGTGCAAAAAATTCTAGTCAAAAATGTGATAAATTAATTGAAATCTATCTGTGATAATATTTATTTAAAGCATTTATTTGCATTTGAGTAAAGGCTCCCTATGTCAGGACTACAATGGAAATAAGACTCTCTCTTTTGTGTGTTATCCCTGGTGTTGGTGTGCATGTCATGGCTTATTTATGCTCATGTATGTTATATTTGTACTGTACAATGTCCATGTATATGCATTCCCTACCTACCTACCTACCTACCTTCCTACCTATCATATTACAGGGAGGGTGTTGCCCTCAAGAGAATTCCAATCTTTGACATTATCTTCAGTATTTCCATCAACATTTTGTAACAACATTGATTTGATATATTTGGTTTCAAATAAGAATTAATAACACCCGTCCAAAATGAACATTCTTATACTAATAACCGTCATAAGCGATACAGTATTGTGATTACGACGTTTCTTATGACATGTCGTGGAGATGATATAAAGAAAAACATGTGGGCAGAATGTTGTGTTTTACTGAAAAGGAAATCAGTGCGCAGTTGTCTGGAATAGTAACAACACGAAGTCATAGATTTTAGTATTAAACTATTTCAATTAAAGTAAAACTGCGAATATAGTTTGTGACATGAATACATAGTTGGCTGCTTTTCAATGTAAAAATTGATATAAGCTGGAATATTAACATATTATTAAGCCAGTCTTAAGTTGTTGAAAATTATGAGTAAAAGATATTATAATAATTATTTATTATGGCTATTTTTAAGTTTGCTACGTTTATCGAAAAAACAAAACAACGTCGTTTAATATTGTCTGATGGGTGTGTTACATATAAGAAAAATTTAATGCTTATCATAGGGTTTTACCAGAATAACGCGATAAATTCAGACAATACCGTTTTGAAAATGTATTATCTTGTTACGGATGCAAGAAGGGATTTATAATAAAATATCAAATATAATTTAATATATAATTTTTATAATGCTTGCTTTTTGTATTAAATTTTCTTTTGTGTGTCTAATATATGGAGGTTAATTTCTATATAAACTTTGAAGACTTTCTCTGCGTCGCTAGACACAAACTGATGTCCTTGTGCAGGAATGAGTGCTGATTCCGATAGATGGGATTTTTTTCATTATGGAAACTACCACTGCATCCCAATTTAAAACATTGCATCGTCATTGTAGCAGATGCTTTAAACTAAAATCATCAGCATTTCTGTATGAACAGTATGCATAAACAATCTCTCTTAATCAATATGCCATTTTAGAGGGAAACAGACGAAGACACACATATAATTTACATTTGTACTGTATATATAAAACGTGAGGTTGCTTGACTGACAGAACATGTGTGGCAAATAAAGATAAAAAAGAAACTGATTTATGAGTTTCTAACAGTACGAGCCATATGTGACCAAAACAGTCGATATGTAATGGTATAATATGACAAGATCACATGTCATGTTGCAGACAAACGTTATTTGACATATTCTTATAATAATGTTATCTGTGGTACACGTAAAAAAGACTTTATATTTTGACAAGACACAGCAAATCTATTTATAACGTATTGTTTTATGGTATATTTAATATGAAATTTATCATAAATAGCTATAAATGTGTTAAACAGCTAGGTTTGATCTTTTACTGGTACATACCATTTCCAAGTATTCTCGATTGTGTACTACATAATGATGCGTACAGGCTCTTGCAATATTAATATAAAATTTATAAAACTTGAAATTTAATTATTTAATTACATTTGTTTTCAATTACATCCTAGCTATCCAACAGGGAGACAATGTGTCGCCAATCTTGCTAACACAGTCAACAAAAAAAACATCCCACTTAGCGAAAGGTTCAGGTTCGAACACCGGATTGCTGTACAGCTGTTTTCCTTATCTAATACAATAATCAGCTCTATTTACACTCGCAAATATGCTATAGAATAAAACCAGTAGATCTTAAAAACCTCTTTCAGAATTTGCTTGTAAATCTAAAAGCATTTTATAACAGTAATGAAACAGCGTGTCAACAGTGTGACCTAAAACTGGAACGTTACAACAAACATATTTTTTTCTATTTCATATGTTTTGTTCTTTTTGAATTATCAAATAAAATAAACCATGACGGTACCATTCAGCAATATGCAAATGTGTTAACATTATCTAAAATTTTAGTAAGATTAAGATTAAAATTAGCATGCTTCTGATGGTAACATGTTTTATCATTACAGCCGCATATCTAATTTGCATGTGAAAAATGCTATTTTAGGCTAGAATTAAAGAAAATGTCTACTGCAGACATTTCAATAAATATTTAACCTAATACAAAATGGTTTTATACAACTTCCCAAAGTTATGCGTGTAACTGCTTTAAACATTCAGAACACTATGTAAATACAGCAGAGCCTATGTACCATTGTCTGTATTGAATAGGACTCTACTATTACTTTTTTATGTTTACCCTATTATATCATTATCAAGCTCGTGGAAAATATACGCGCTTATGGAGGACTGGAATGCAAACAATCGTGTCCATGAAAAAGTTCAATTGTTTAAATGACCGAATGCTCAAAGTTATAGAAAATGTCATATACATTGGAGAAGCTTGTAATCAGTATAACATACGACAAGTGTTTGTGGGTAGTTTCGCGCTTAAAACGATGAATGTTTCTTGTACACGTAGAAATTACGGCATGAGATTATGCGTCATGATTTCATTTCGCAGCGACCAATAATGGCATATTAGAGCTAAGTTCAGCTTCTTAAGTCGAAGAAAACACCAGGACACATGTCCATGTAGAACCACCGGTGCAACGCGGGTCACTTAAAAGGCGTGTAGTGTCTTTATTCGTAAAATGAATTATTTTATTAAAATGTCGACAGTTTAATTAAAAGTAGATTTTTCATTGTATTCGAACAATGTTTGAATCAGTTAAAAGTACAAATCTTATATTTCGAGTTTTTAAATTCTAACTCATGTCGCATCTTGCGTTCTTTTATAATCTCTTTTAGTTTTGTATATTACAAACGAAATCTGTTGTAATTTATATGTAATTAAGAAAGGGTCCTATCAAAATAACCACAGATATTTAAATCTAAACTACCTCTAGACAAATAGGGACTCGCATTTTGTTCATAAACAGTAGCAAAATCGAAAAATATGTGGTGATATTACAACTGAAAAAATAAGGAAAATATACATAGGTAAAATATTACAAATATTGAAATTTTAACTACTTTTATGTTAAATACTGAGATAAGATATTACCCACAAATAAAATCCGACAGTTACCACTTTGGAACAGTCAGGTGCTTAGACCTGGTTTGTGGAGTGCTCCAACCTCGCACAAAAGGTTTAAAATACAAGCTTCCCATCAAAGTGAGACAATTAACAGTAAGCATCTGCTTATGAAATTAAGAACTGATCAAACACTACTATTTACAAATAATATCACAATAATTATAATGCATTTTCAACATATGTACTCTATGTACAATGTATAAAGGCCTCGGGAACTAAGCTTTACCTTAAAAGAGAATACTTTAAAATAGAATCTTAAGCGATGGCGTTTAATAAAAACAAGTTGGTGGCGTCTTAAGATAAATTTCAGTGACATCATTTGTCAAAATTAAAATGTACAATGTCCAAAATTCATGTAAATGAACTAATTTTAGAAATACAATCTAATCACAAAAAGGCGCAGACTTGTGAAGCAATTGCATGTAATGAGATCCACACATAATATTATAATAGGCCGGGAATTTGTTCACTATTGGCATGTTAAATAATAAAGGCTTTTAAAATGATTGAAACCATCAGTAATTATTTTCTAATAATTAATGCAAAAAACAACAACAACAGAAAATTGATTGAGGTCCTTAATTTTTAATTGGAACATAAACTGCACGATGGCCAATACTCTTCTTCATATACGTTTTCATACTGTATTTTTAATTGAAGGAACAAAATCATTACGGTGAGACCATTTTAAAAACGCCTTCCTTAATTTGTGGCATTTTCAAAACCCGTATTTTAAATTAAATCGTTAAAAAAACAGTTACATAGCTTCTCAAGCAGCACCAAATATAAAGCAAACAAAAAAGGAAACTATGTCAACATTTCTAAGAATCAGCTCATGTATTGGAATGACAAAACAAAACAAAAGCACACACACGCACGCATTCACGCACGCACGCACGCACGCACACACACAGACACAGACACACCCAACCACACACACACACACACGCACGCACGCACGCACGCACACACACACACACAATGTAAATGTGGCACATACACAGAGACGAAAAAGAACAGACAGAAAAACCCAAACGGAATGGTTTGTCGAAGAACAGTCTATGGTGCTAAACGTCGATTTGAAAGCCGCACTTCCTAACGGATTCTATAAAGACAATCTTAACAAAAATATTCCATCAGCGTGAGACAACCACAGGTAAGCACATGCATTGGAGAGAAATTATTGAGCACATAATGAAAATTTATTCATATTAACACCACAAAATGATTTTCAATGAACTATAATACAATATGTGCCGGCAAGGTGTTCGACTGGTTGGGATTTTATGAAAGATGCGGTATTATGCAAGGTGTTCACAGCATGTTGTACATTATGAGACGTATGAGTATGTTTGAAATAAAGCCTATTAATATAATTTTTGCCAGTCTTCTGAGCATTGTTTTTGTTCTGAACTTGATGTATCGATAACTTTGTTTCTCGAAAGTAATTATGGTCTTTAATATATAAGAATATATGACAAAGTCCAATAAGCATTGTAATATATACCAAACCATGAAAAGGCACAGGACAAAGGTATTCGCATGGAAGTCAGGTCATAGAAACCAGTTTGATATTTAGATGACAGCAAACTCAAAAACAGCCTAACTTCTTTCTTCATGTTGGTACATGTATTTCCTAATCACCAGCTACTGCGGAATGATACAAGTGGGCATATGTTAATAAGACTGAAATAATCAAATCATTATAAAACATCAACAACGGCATATGTTTATTGTAAAGGCAGCTTCTTAGTTCGTTTTCAGTTGCAAATGGAAATTATATATTCTTTGGAAACAAAACAAGAACGACAATCTCTATCAATATATTTTGCTATTGGGCCAAATTAAGTTGAGCAATCGTTTATGAATGTAATGTAATTTACCATGTCTCAAATTGTCTTGCACACATACAATATTTTACATATTGTCGTTAAACGTAAGTTAAGTTCGTATTAAGTATATCCGACTGCCAGTTAAGCATCCACGCAAGTAGTGTAACCGTTTCGTGTTTCAAAGTGGAGAGGCTTTATTATATACATGTATGTGTTGTCTTATAAAGTCGTTTAATATATTTGCCTATATGACGGATCGATCGTCATCCTTATTGTCATGACGAAAATGATGAATTACCCTTCAGTTTAAAATAACAGTTGGGAGATAAGATAGGAGACAAATCATGCCACAAAGGACGTAGTTAAATGTGTGCTTTTATAAAATACCCTAGAGAAAGCTTGTTAATTGATGGCAAGCCTCTTTGACGACTTCTGATAAATCCATAAACTTGTCAGAGTAAAAGAATCCTGTATGAATTCTTCTCAATGGGTCAACGGAAGACCAATCTCATTACATTTTTCAGTAGTGACTGAACGATACTTCTTTTGATCAAGTATTATAAATGTAATGTTTTCGGCAGTGGTAAGTTAATTCTTGTTGTTGCATATGATTCAAGTTAGAATAGTCTACCTTGACCTATCGATCTTGTCCTTCATCGAAATCAGAGAATTATATGTAAGTTAAAGAGGCAACGAAGTAACACAAGTTTGGAACGATGTAGGATTGATCAGCAAATTTGATTATGTGTCCAGCATTGCGTTTGTATGCTTTTGTAAATGATGAATTGTCTGAAGCCAATGACTGGCAGTTACATTATCGTTATGAGATAGACATGTCAGTGGTAAGTACATAATCTTTCTAGTAACAAAGTTCTTCCCTGTTGATCAACATTGAGATATTAAAACTGACCTAATACACATTCCAGCTAACCTCATTTAGTAAATATTGATTGGTCGCAAACATGTTCTTATATAAACGGGTAACATGTATTTACATATAACTTTAAAGCATAACAACAATTGTTTTCATATGCATGTGGAACAAATTTACAGACACACCATATGACTGACTTACGGACTGACTGACTGACTGACTTACTGACTGATTTGCTGACTGACAGGCTGACTTATTGACTGGCTGGTTGACTGACAGACTGGCTAATTGTCTGCCTGGTTGACTGACAGGCTGACTTACTGACTTGCTTACTGACAGGCTAACTTACTGACTGGCTTACTAAAAGGCTGACTTACTGACTAGCTTACTGATAGACTGACTTACTGACTAGCTTACTGACAGGCTGGCTTACTGACTGGCTTTCAGAATGCTGACTTACTGACTGGCTTACTGACAGACTGACTTACTGACTGGCTTTCTGACAGGCTGACTTACTGACTAGCTTACTGACAGGCTGGCTTACTGACTGGCTTTCAGAATGCTGACTTACTGACTGGCTCACTGACAGACTGACTTACTGACTGGCTTTCTGACAGGCTGACTTACTGACTGGCTTACTGACAAGCTGGCTTACTGACTGGCTTTCTTACAGGCTGACTTACTGATTGACTTACTGACTGACTTACTGACTGGCTGACTTACTGACTAGCTTACTGACAGGCTGGCTTACTGACTGGCTTTCAGAATGCTGACTTACTGACTGGCTTACTGACAGACTGACTTACTGACTGGCTTTCTGACAGGCTGACTTACTGACTGGCTTACTGACAGGCTGGCCTACTGACTGGCTTTCTTACAGGCTGACTTACTGATTGACTTACTGACTGGCTTTCTGACAGGCTGACTTACTGATTGACTAGCTCTCTGACAAGCTGACTTACTGATTGACTTACTGACTGGCTTTCTGACAGGCTGACTTACTGATTGACTTACTGACTGGCTTTCTGACAGGCTGACTTACTGACTGGCTTACTGACAGGCTGGCTTACTGACTGGCTTTCTTACAGACTGATTTACTGACTGACTTAATGACTGGCTTTCTGACAAGCTGACTTACTGATTGACTTACTGTCTGGCTTACTGACAGGCTGCTTTACTGACTGGTTGACTGACTTACTGACTGTCTTACCGACGGACGTACCGACTGGTTTTCTGACAGGCTGACTTACTGACTGACTTACTGACTGACTAATTGACTGGCTTTCTGACAGGTTGACTTACTGATTGATTTAATGACTGACTGGCTTTCTCACAGGCTGACTTACTGACTGGCTTACTGACAGGCTGACGTACTGACTGGCTTTTTGACAGGCTGACTTACTGACTGACGTACTGACGGACTAACTGACTGGCTTTCTGACAGGCTGACTTACTGACTGACTTACTGACTGGCTTACTGACAGTCTGGCTTACTGACTGGCTTACTGACAGGCTGACGTACTGACTGGCCTACTGACAGGCTGACTTACTGAATGGCTAACTGACAGGTTGACTTACTGACTGATTTAATGACTGACTGGCTTTCTGACAGGCTGACTTACTGACTGACTCACTGACTGGCTTACTGACAGGCTGACTTACTGAATGGCTAACTGACAGGCTGACGTACTGACTGGCCTACTGACAGGCTGACTTACTGAATGACTAACTGACAGGTTGACTTACTGACTGATTTAATGACTGACTGGCTTTCTGACAGGCTGACTTACTGACTGACTCACTGACTGGCTTACTGACAGGCTGACGTACTGACTGGCTGACTGACTGGCTAACTGACAGGCTGACGTACTGACTAGCTTACTGACAGGCTGACTTACTGACTGGCTTATTGACTAACGTTTACCATGCACGTTCATGTTTTGCAGCTGCATTAAACCGAGGATTAGAAGCGTAAATACGCTTTAGAATATTGTCACGTGAAAATTAAATCTAACTTATTTCATTGTATTTCTAGATGGGAGAAAGGGTTAACATCTTGTATTAAAACTAAACAGTTTAATTGTCATTAAGGCAAAAAGGACTGCTAATTATAAAATAATATATATAATTGTGTTCATTTCTATCAATATTGTTACGTATTCTATCATGTTACTGACTGTTTTGACCTTTTGAACTAGGAACATCAATCCATGTTCTGAGTTCTATGTACCAAAATTTCTTCAGTTAATAAGATTTGCAACAAAAATCTCAATTTTGCCTGAAAAGATTTAAACACTCCCATTCTCTTGATAATTTTATAACGTTTCAAAATATTCGGGTACTTCCAGCTAAACCTTTAAATAAGATGAACATTTGTTGTTTTAGTTACAATAAAATGTATGTAGACATAACATTTTTGTATTCGTTTGCATGAATGGAAAAGTAATCAAAGAGTTTTAGCATTTGTAAAGAAAATAAGGCCAAACAAAACTGCTCCATTATGTCGAATGAAATTTGCGTTTTTTATGTGTAAAAAATCACGTACCTTCAAAAATGAAACAGTACGGCAAGTGTGGAGGACACATTTGTTTTAGAAGGATGATAAAATTCAGATAACACGTATACAGCTGGCACAACCTAGATAAAAAGTTTAAATTGTTTGAGCAAATCAACATCGTTTTCATTTCACCACACATGTCTATTCTATGATAAGGTTTCTATATAGGCCATGTGCCAATATGTCACCGTGTTACATTTGCCTCCACCCTCGGGAGTCTAAAAAGATTTCTTCGAATAGCAGAAATCTTTGTCGTTTCTTGCTTAATAAACGTGATAACATCCGTATGGTCCGACATTTGGTTACGCCTCGATTTGCATAAGCTGCCTCCCGGTGAACATACCCACCATCGGAATCATTGATAGTTGATATTTACATGATGTTATTGCCATTGCTAGTATTTGATATTTATATGATGTCATCGCCGTCATGGGTATTTAATATTTATATGATGTCATCGCCGTCACGGGTATTTAATATTTATATGATGTCATCGCCGTCACGGATATTTAATATTTATATGATGTCATCGCCGTCTCGGGTATTTAATATTTATATGATGTCACCGCCGTCACGGATATTTGATATTTATATGATGTCATCGCCGTCACGGGTATTTAATATTTATATGATGTCATCGCCGTCACGGGTATTTAATATTTATATGATGTCATTGCCGTCTCGGGTATTTAATATTTATATGATATCGTCGCCGTCACGGGTATTTAATATTTATATGATGTCATCGCCATCACGGGTATTTAATATTTATATGATGTCATCGCCGTCTCGGGTATTTAATATTTATATGATGTTATCGCCGTCTCGGGTATTTAATATTTATATGATGTCATCGCCGTCACGGGTATTTAATATTTATATGATGTCATCGCCGTCTCGGGTATTTAATATTTATACGATGTCATCGCCGTCACGGGTATTTAATATTTATATGATGTCATCGCCGTCACAGGGATTTAATATTTATATGATGTCATCGCCGTCTCGGGTATTTAATATTTATATGATGTCATCGCCGTCTCGGGTATTTAATATTTATATGATGTCATCGCCGTCATGGGTATTTAATATTTATATGATGTCATCGCCGTCACGGGTATTTAATATTTATATGATGTCATCGCCGTCACGGATATTTAATATTTATATGATGTCATCGCCGTCACGGGTATTTAATATTTATATGATGTCATCGCCATCACGGGTATTTAATATTTATATGATGTCATCGCCGTCTCGGGTATTTAATATTTATATGATGTTATCGCCGTCTCGGGTATTTAATATTTATATGATGTCATCGCCGTCTCGGGTATTTAATATTTATATGATGTCATCGCCGTCTCGGGTATTTAATATTCATATGATGTCATCGCCGTCACGGATATTTAATATTTATATGATGTCATCGCCGTCTCGGGTATTTAATATTTATATGATGTCATCGCCGTCTCGGGTATTTAATATTTATATGATGTCATCGCCGTCTCGGGTATTTAATATTTATATGATGTCATCGCCGTCACGGATATTTAATATTTATATGATGTCATCGCCGTCACGGATATTTAATATTTATATGATGTCATCGCCGTCACGGATATTTAATATTTATATGATGTCATCGCCGTCTCGGGTATTTAATATTTATATGATGTCATCGCCGTCTCGGGTATTTAATATTTATATGATGTCATCGCCGTCACGGATATTTAATATTTATATGATGTCATCGCCGTCTCGGGTATTTAATATTTATATGATGTCATCGCCGTCACGGATATTTAATATTTATATGATGTCATCGCCGTCACGGATATTTAATATTTATATGATGTCATCGCCGTCACGGATATTTAATATTTATATGATGTCATCGCCGTCTCGGGTATTTAATATTTATATGATGTCATCGCCGTCTCGGGTATTTAATATTTATATGATGTCATCGCCGTCTCGGGTATTTAATATTTATATGATGTCATCGCCGTCTCGGGTATTTAATATTTATATGATGTCATCGCCGTCACGGATATTTAATATTTATATGATGTCATCGCCGTCACGGATATTTAATATTTATATGATGTCATCGCCGTCACGGATATTTAATATTTATATGATGTCATCGCCGTCTCGGGTATTTAATATTTATATGATGTCATCGCCATCACGGGTATTTAATATTTATATGATGTCATCGCCATCACGGGTATTTAATATTTATATGATGTCGTCGCCATCACGGGTATTTAATATTTATATGATGTCGTCGCCATCACTGGTAGCTGATTGTTCTATGATGTCAATCTATGATATTAATATAAAGGATCATCGTGACATAAGGCAAAATTATAACACATCTTTCGACAATCTCTGTAAGCGATCCCTACAATACATTTTAATATTAATTATGTAGTATATTAACGACTCAAACTGGCATGCTGGTATCGGATGCTAAGTTCTTTATACTGGTAAGGCATTAATTGATACAATTTATTAATTCTTTTCATGAAATGAGCTTTTAAGAACCGAAACACCAAATAGCTGTACATTATTGACGCCACCTGAAAGCTTTTTACTTTAACAGACACTTACAGGATAGATTGAAGTTTTATGCATTATACACTCCTGTACTGGTTGAGACAAAAACGCATATTTATCCCACCATCTCTGTAAATATCAGCTGATATAATCCGTTTGATAAAGATGGACTTTATCAACCGATATTCGCGCACCTGCTCTAAGACGGACCACTTTTTTGACCAAACGATCAGAACTGTTTACGTGACCGAAACACACGTATCGCATAATTATGCTTGTGATCACCCCAAAATGTCCATAGTATCATAGTATAAAGATTGGTTAAATAGAGGCCGTTCAAAAGAGATCTCTGTCCTGCAGGATTGAAAATGTATGTAGCGGCGTCTTAAGCGACTGAGATAAACGGACAGTTCATCGCGAAGTTCCAAAGTTTTATTTAACAATGATATAGAAAATCCGTAAACAAAAAAATTATAAAAGTTTTATAAATCAAAATGTACACATTTACAATTCAAAAACTTGCGAAATATGAAACAAAATATTATACAGGCACATGATTAAAACTGTTTAGGAAATGTAAAAACATCAACAAAAGTACGAACTTGTAGTCTTCAAAAATAAAAAAAAAAACAATTGTCAAATTGTCAGATAATGTCAGTCCCTGCTGTTTTAATGTTATTTGGTGTGAATTGAAAGAATGTGATGAAGAATCATGCGAAATCCTAAGCAGTGTTGTAGAGAAAGCTACAAGGATTTCGAGGCGAAATTTGGCTTTAATCCCAACATTTTTTGAGAAGGAAATTGATCTTGAATCTGAGACTGTCCCAGAAAGCAGCAATCAGCTGCCTAATCTGAGGACAGACCCTGATGATTAAACGTTGTTACATAATGAACATTCAAATGGTTTAGATAAAGCTCAATCTTTAGTTGAACCAAATACAGCTGACTCGAGTATCTGGACAAATGTGCTAATAAATCACAGATTCTAGACTTAAAACATGAACACCAGCACATCCCCTCCAGTCTCAACATTTCCTCAAATTTCGCAAGTCACCCTGTCAAAAAACACAACTATCTTCGCAATTGTATGGCGCTTTATTCAATGTGCAGAAGTTAAGTATAGTTTTCAGTCAATAAGTTAACTCGAATATATCCGGTCAATATTAATAAATTTGTACGTAATGCTATTTTTTTCAAAAGACACTTGCCCCTTAAAATGTTTGAGAAATAACGCATTTCACATGTTGGTGATTGAAGTAAAAAGAATAAATAATGCTGATGCCAACTACTATTTGTGATGCTACTGATCAACCTTGTAGGAGATATTACACTTTGCCGCTTTTTGTTGCCAGAGAGAGAGAGGCCTGACAAGTGACAACTTGACCTTTAAAATCGACTTAAGGCGGATACTTACTAATAAGGAAACTGTTGTGATAGATAAGCACTCATCTATAAGAGCTTGTTTGTATTTCCCAGTATCTGGCTTCGGTATCGTTCGATCTCGACATTTCAATCATACTACGTAGCATATTTCTACTGAACTTTTAACAACGCAGCGTATACGCCAGTCCGCAGGAAGCAGATAGTGTTTATCTAGCGAACGGCGGGGGAGATTCTTAATTATTTCATTTCAATAACACTTCTTATCAGTTCTGCGGACGTTGCCAGTATAAGTGGAATCGACGCCACTTTGTCCTTATCAATGCTATACTACTAAATCAAAATGATGGTTTCTTGTTCGCCGGGGGCGGCGGAACTATTTACTCGCATTGAATCGCCTTGAATGATGGACGCGGAGGGTGATCGGCTAAATTGCTTGAATGTCAAACATGGTATATGTACATTACGCTCGTCGATTTTTCCTTCAAAAACTTCAAATGAATGCAAATATCGATTTGTTCTCCATTTTGTAACTCTTAATTTGCATATACAAGCAAATGAGGATTCATATCATATATACCGGCATGACAATATATATACGTTGCATATACATTCTTGTTATCAAAGTGTTATTAAGTATATATCGACATTGATAATTCCAACATGAAAATGTTATTAAGGTTGTAAACCTTAAATAAGCACATTGTATACAGAGCAATGCAGTATAGAACAATGTGCGTTCTCTTTCGCCGAAACAGATAGTTTTAATGGTTGAAGATGGCAAATTTATTAGAGTTTGTCACTAGAATAACCGTGGCGTCCATTGTTCGAAGCGCTGTTACAATGTGTAGCCGGCTACTTAACAGGAGAGTATCGGAATTTCTGACAGAGACTGCAGTGAGTTCGTGATGAAACTAGTCGCGTCAGTCCTGACACAGTGTTTATCAGATAGCAAGTTTTTCTCCTGACTTTTGTAAGAGGATTACAGGGATCATCCTGCAGCTGCCCACGCCGCTGAGATAACTATTTTAAGATAAATCATCACTTCACGGAGGCTGGCGTGGATTGTTCATATAGTTCCAGTTGTCATAGTAATAAACCGAAAAATGGAACATCAGCAAAGTTGATTGCGCTATTTTTCCGCCAATTAGTGACAGTGGATACATTGATGTTTTCAAACATTGGACACTATGATTGTTTTGTTTTTCGTTGTGCAAGGGGAATAAACTCCGAAATTTGAATTCATACGTTTCATAAGGGATCCGTTTTTGTTATCTAATGCTTTAGATACACGTTCACAAACTAACGTTGCTGTCATGCAATAACCTTAAATGGCAATCTTAGGTGATCCTTGCTTGAACGAAACAATGAGCTGGAATTCGTCGCTTAACTTCCACACCACGAAGGGGCGGGACTGGGGTAATGAGACGTTCAGGATCGTCATTGATGATTTCAAGGATAGTCTCTTTACGCTTTCCGATCCTATGACTATAGTGCTAATAGTGTTCTATTTTCCCATCTTTATTACGTCCCTCACTGGAAATGTACTGGTTCTTCTGGTTATTTTGCCGAATCAACGTATGTGGAGTGTAACCAACAACTTTCTAGTTAATCTCTCGGTGGCAGATTTACTAGGTAATGTAAAATCTTGTGTTCGTAAAACATTGCAATCCTCATGGTAAATAGAGATTGCATTTACGAAATATACTTTGTATTTTCAGATCTTCACTTATGACAAGTAATGAGAAATATAGTGTTTGACGAACAGAGAGCATTTTAAAACTCACAAAAGAATACTGCTTAACCTAGACACTAGTTAATACACGTTTAACAAAGTTTTATTATATATTTTGCGATTCTCACGTTATTTAAGGTTAGTAACTGTTAACATTAATGCGCATAACACTTCTCATGCAAATCGATGAATCAGCCATCATTATATCCTTTCATGTATTGATTATATTGGGGACAAAAGTAGTTACAATGCATATCAGAACATCATGAAAAAAATGTGATGATTTACTTTGAAATTAACAGTGCGAAACATTTGAACACTAAACGTTCTGTTAATAAAAAGTAATAATTAGTTTCTCTGAAAAAGAATTATTGTTTCAAAATATCATGACTTCTTTATTTCCATTAAAAAACTCATGCACGAAGGCCGTAATTTTAGTTCTGTAAAGAGACTTGTACAGGCTTAAATTAAAGACAAGAATGCAAAACTGTAAAATGTAATTTTGAAGGAAATTTCACAAAAGAAATTATATGACACATTATTTTGTTTGTGCAAACATTATTTTTAACTTGATGTTTTAAAAAATGTTCATATCAATGTGTGAAATTATTAAATTGCTTCGTAATTTCTTAAATTGTGTAAAGTTTAATCATTTTATAAAATATAAGTCGGAGACACTTAATCTTTATACCCTTCGTCATCATATCAAATCTAGACAAAGAAAATTATCCCAATGGAAATATTTGAACTCAATTTCTTCGTATATTATTTGGTCTTTATCTCTTACCTCTGTTTCCTAATTCGACATTTTATACATAAGAAAGATATTAAATTTATTACAAAACAATGCCATTTATGCATCTGTTACAAAGGCTTCTGTCCTCTTTTTGCGAGATCCCAGCTGTTGCTATCATTTTGGCATGGCGTATACAGTTGCATAGAATGTTTTGCCTCTACAAACCAACTGCTCCTGAAAAATAAAGACCGGCTAATATCTTAACACAAGAGCCATGCCGGATAAGCAGCGTCCAACGTTTGGCCAATGTTCTCTTAATTTACTTGTAGCAGAACAAAACAAAAAAAAATAAGAAATTATTTGTCTTAAGCTATTCAGCTACATGAATGGATTTTACGTCACAAATCACATTATGATAAATGTCATTTTATTTAAGAATGTTTACATGCAAAATCGTTTCTATTACAACGGAAGCAGTGTAGACCCTCTATGGTACGAACACACTCAGTAGCTTAGTTGATCTCTCATTATCTAATATACGTTTGTTTTGATAATGTTAATAACAAGCATATTTATTCTAGATAGAAATAGACACCCAAAAAATAAATGCTACATTTAAGGATGATTAAACGTAAAATATCAGACATCAAATACATTTGTAAACTGTAATGTGCTCCTTACATTTCTTTAATGTATTTTTATCCAATACCTTCCGGGTTTACTGTTCTGTGAAACATATAATATATGCTCAGTATCCATGTAAATACTAGAGCCAGAGTAATAGAGTGTTTTGGTAATATTGTTTTTATAAAAACATTTTATTATTGTAATTCAACATTAAACGGACACTTAACAACTAGCCATTTCAATGTACTGTATATCTTGGCCACAAATGCTTACATATGAAGCCGCGAGCATTGTTAGCAAGATACGCTTTCCAGCAACTAAATACCGTCTTTTTGTATAACACAAGAGCTGTTTCAATCAATGCTGAGACAAAGCACAGGTTCCGGATAATGACCAAGTGAGAAGATTTTGTAAGACTGTAAATGGCCTTATTAAGGGACATTTATACAGTGCCAGGTACCAGTATCAATGTTTAATCAATAATGTGTTCAAGACATACATGGATACTTGTTATGTTAATCGACTAACGTATGTACTTTGAAGGCCATGGCACCTTCATTTTATATGTTCTCTTGCCTATTTCATATCACAAAAATGTATTTTGACACCCGTTTACATTTAACATCAATATGTGTACCTTTGTATGGTGCAGGTTCCAACTTGAATACATCTTGAGATTCTCATTGATATAATAACCTATTCCTTCACCTCCGTTGTGCCTGGACACTTGTCATAATGCAGTATATAGGTACACTCACGGACAATCTTTATTAAGTGACAATCTGAAGGATATGTAAGCAATAGAAACAGAAAACAATCAGATTGTCAACATTTGTCAATATTTTACAACTGACAACAGTAACAAAGCATAGCACACGGCACTGGTAAGCAATCAAACCAGGGTCCATTGGTAACTAACTTCTTGTTAGAATGGGCAACATTAATGAAGAAGGATGACAGAAGCACGTAGCTAGAATCTGGTATATTCATACTACAGTGTTCTACTTCCGCATTCTAGCGGAGTGTGTACGGAAAGGGTCGAGATTCTTAGAACTGGTCTAAAAGCCCATAAGCGTCTATAATACAAACACCCTCTTCGAAGACGCCATCATTTTCTGAAGTTTTTTTGGCATTAGAAGTATTTTTTGGACATATATGATAAATCCAGGAAAAGCCGCTGTCACACGACTAGCGACTGAAACAATACATGATGAAAAATAAATTGTCAACACAGTGGGATCCTAACCAGTGGGATCCTAAATAGCAAATATTTGAGAGAAAATTAAATATAAAAGCGTACGTATCTAAACTGACTTTATTCTTTCGAACATCCTACATTTGGTTATGGAAAAAGACCCAAGTTGTTCCTTTTGTTAACTGTACTTTCCAATACAGAAACTGATTGCATTTCTTTCTGTGTGAAATGTCTCGTCTTAGAGTTTCGTTTCTTTCTTTTACATTTAACTTGCAAGTTTTTCCCTGTATCTGAGCGTGTCTTTAAATTGTAATTTGTGTTAGAATTCCTCACAGAACGATAGGACCAACAATTGACCAATCGTCACCTATACAGTGCACTTGAGAATAGGAAGTAGAAATGCATATCTCGGATAATATGAAAGGCCAACCGTACATTAAAGTACATAAAATAAGAGGAAGGTTTACCTTAAAGTACGTTAAGACCGGCCCTATACTTAAACGAGTGTGCATTAACACGGTGATATGTCCCTTTCAGTGACTGTGCTGTGTATTCCGATGACCGTGGCATCTAAGGTCTACACGATGTGGGTGTATGGAGACGTCCTCTGTAAACTATCACCTTATCTGCAAGGTAGGTACAGACTTCAGACACTCGTGTATGCATATAATTATCATGGATTAAAGGCATACTATATAATTCGTAAAAATCGTATAAATCTTTAGGTCAGCAACATAAATCCTGTTCGAAAAATTTCCTTTAATTGTTTTACTGTAAGAGAGCGTTTGTGAAATAAAAGCAACAATATAATTATTCATAATAGGGCTTGTCATTTCAATATTCTAGTATTGTACATTGACACGAATTATGATTGTTCTTTCAACTGAAGATTCGTACATGTTCCCTCATTTTTTAGACTTGTGAAATTAATAAATTAACATTTTATTTCTTAAAAGCAATATAAGTATAAGGGTGTAATAAAAGATGAAAAATGTATAGGCAATTTTCGAATTCCCGGTCATAACATGATCTTGTATATTCCATCACACAGCTTCTTTCTCGTGTTAATATAAGGATACAGCTATATCAATGTATACGTTTATGGACATAGAATATTTGGAATTGTCTTTGATCTTTATCAGACTTAAGTATGCGCTAGTAATGTTATGCGAATTGATCATAAATAATTACATTTGCAGGTGTTTCAGTGGCCTCCAGTACTTTCACCATTACCGCAATGAGTCTTGACCGCTGCCTCGCCATTCTTCACCCGATGAAATTTCGCAACTTACGGACAAAACGTAATGTTAGAATCCTAATAGCCGCAATCTGGATAACATCAATTGCTCTAATGGCGCCCTTGCTAGTCGTATACCAGACTAGAACCCAGGAAATATACATTGGTGTCCGTTTTACAACGTGTGCTGAGAATTGGTCGTCTTTGGTGCAAAGAATAGCATATGATTTCAGTTTATTGTTCATCGTTTGTCTCATTCCAGCACAAATTGTATTAGTGTCTTATGTTTTAATGGGAAAGCGACTATGGGTCACAGATGCAAGATTAAAACAACCAGATGACTCCAAGTCCATATTCCAAGGTAGCGGTTCAGAAAGGTCGAATGTCGACTCAATACGTGCGAACCGAAGGCGACTTGCAAAAATGTGCATCGTCGTGTCTATTGTGTTCGTAGTGTGCTGGCTTCCCTATTATACAGTGAATATATATTTGGATTTTTCACGAGATCACGGGGCGTTAAACATTGTATACTGGGGTCTGCTGATAGGCCATTTGCACTGTATTACAAATCCAATACTTTATTGCTTTCTCCACAAGACGTTTAGATATGGTGTGAAGCGTATTCTTCCATGCTGGCGAGGTCAAGTCCTGCGGACACCCTCGACATATGGAACGGTAGGTAGTGTGATCAAATACTGAACAAATCAATTTCTGAAATAAGTTTAATTAAAAAATATATTTAATTGTCATGAATACTGATAAATGAATAATTCTTTTGTATAAAACCATTCCAATTTTTGCCGGGTACATCAGGCTTGATGTTGTTGTGTTTTGATGTTTGTGCCATGCCAGTTTAAACCCCAAATACGCTATATAGAGTAAATGGAAATGAATCAAAGCAAAACCACGAATTCTCCAAAAGGACCGGTTCCGATAAGTCACATATTATTATATAATTGGCACACGTGGTTTTGGGCAAAGAATCTGTAATCATGGACTCATTGGCATTTAGATGACGTAGTATTCTTGTAACAAGGGCTAGATAGGTTATGTTCTATCATATCAGCTAAAGCATGTTTCCTTTGAAGAAGTTTTGTATTTCGCCAGAACTGACATAATTCTCGATAATCGTGTATTTTATGGCCAAAGGATGTGACATGTAAAAGGTTTTGAATAATACGAAGCCGGTCAATAAATCTATATAAAAAGGGAATTTTTCTTAAAAAATTAAACATCCTTGAAATTGTCCATGATATTGGTGAGTCATAATTATTTAATACAAAATAACAATTGTCAAGCCTACCTGACAGTTTACAGGACTAACGTGGTTATCTTCAGAGAAACTGATCGTTGCTCTCGAGAACGGAATCAAGACCTTTCCTACAGTCAAGGGTGTATGAACAGACTTTTGCCATGATCGCGAACTGTGGCAGTTCATTCTTTAAAGTGAACAGTCATTCGCATCGATCACTATGTAGATAACCACAAGATAAAATACCAGAAACTGTTGTTTGTCCACTAATTAAACTTCTCTTATAAAGCATATTAATTTTCATAGTTTCGACTTCATGAGAGAGAAAATATAATTACCTCTTATAAGGCAACTGGAACACTTTTTCATACATAATGGATGGGTTAAGACTGACATAAACACTACGGCTGTAATGTGTCTGACATTATCCGGAGGAAATTGGTTGCATAAGTGAACATATCATTATAACATATCAATAACATATAAGTGTAAAACTAATTTATTTTTCAGAATGCATATGCAAAGTACAGAATGACGAGTTTGATGACAAGTTCCCGTTCCCGATCGCAGCGAAGCAATAGGGGCGACAACCCAACCAGCCGCTCCCAGCTTCGAGGTTCTGTAAAATGCCCAGGAGATAACAATACACCAGTCCTGACTGACAATACCGATAACAATGTTACAGAAAGGCTACATAACGGTGGTAATATGTGTCCAGAGTCTCGTGTAAGATATTTAGCAGATTCAGCAAGAGATCCTGTAAACACTTCCTGTGCGGTAGTAAATGTGTTAGAGGATGAAACAATGGAAACACAAACAAGAGTTGTAGGCACTCACGTTGGCGTATAATTTCAGGTTTCCACATTTAATTAGATATTGTCAAATTGACATGTTTTAGGTGCAAACTGATTGTCCCACTAACGGTCTTCTTGATATCCGGAGATGGTGTCTATACTTGAAGCAGATATAGTGCTGCCTTTACATGGTATAGCATGTCGTGAGCACCTATCATGATTGCACACTCTGTAACGCTGTCCCATCAATGTGCCGACAGATCAGTCGTTTAACTAGATTTATATTGCTTTAGCGATGATGCAGGAGCTATGATACTGCCATTTTAATAAATTTCAAAAATCTCAATTAACATGACAATCTAACGATGGCGCATCAAGGTGAAAATCATTATTGGCATAAATCCAACATGCGGTCTAATATATGCTTAACGAATGCTAATATAATTAAATGTTAAAAGTTATTTGCTTGTACTTTGTTTAAATGGGCAAAAGGATTTCCATTTTGTTGTATAATTTTGATAGGACCCTTATGATAATCAAGGATTTTACGTTTTTACGAAGTTCTAGGTCTACAGGCTTTATAGTGACTCAGATATTACACCGGTGAATGTCTATATCTATGTCTTTCTTAGATACTTTAGAACTCCTGGGAATCTTAGGCAATCCTCGTCGCCAAAGTCCGCATTGGAAAACGAAAATGGGTAAACGAGGATTTTGACGTTTAACTATTGGACGGTGTACTCTCTTAGCACACCGTTTCTGTTACCAGGGACGGTTCTAATATTTAACTTTAAGGTTGGGTGGGGGTGGGGATGGGGTGTACATGTTCTTAAAATTAGGTACAAGGACAAAGTATTTATACATACTATCTGTATTATTGCATTGACATGCCATTTAGTTCACAAAGATTTCGAACATCTCGTCGCCATGAGGAGATAATGGCTGTGTCCCAGTAGGTTTAATCTACAACAAAATCTATGTTTTAAATGGTTTATATGTAAAATGTCATCAAGCAATGAATCAATAGTTTAAGCTAATACTTTATAATTTATATAAAACATCTATTTAGACGAGCACTGAAAATTCAGAAAGAACGTAATTACGAGGACGTCGAGTCAGATTGCTATTCAGTACTGTGGTATACAGTATCGGAGGTTACTAACCTTTGATAGGCATGGGGTCTGCATGACAATGTACGAGCAAATACCTACCCGAAAGTGGCCGTCGTTTCTGCAGAGTGGCTGTCAAAGTGGCCGTCGTTTCTGCAGATTGCCTGTCAAACAAAAATTGGAAAACAAAAGCTAAAAAGGTTATTTATTCTATCATATAAGTATTGAGATACTTTGTTTAAGTTCATAGAAGTACTTGTATAGTCCGTTTCATCCTAAGCGTCAGTTATTTCATATAAGTAACTATTTACGCTTAATGTGTACAAGTGCCTATGTTACAGCATGGCAAGATGTATCAGCGGGTCATTGTGTTCATTTGCAATGTGACAGTAAAAGGCCTATGCAAACTTCGCAAATGTTCAATGAACAAGTACTCTTAATACACTCATTTTCTACATATGAAATCCAGATTGAAAGCTTTTGGAAAGTATTTCCGATGATCGCGTGAACTTGATGCTTTTATCTAAGATGCACTAGATTTTTTCCATAGCACTTTTAAAAAAGGTTTCATAGTATAAGTTACATAAAAATTGATGTGACAATTAGAAATGATATTTAAATATTCTAAATATAAATATTGCCAGTGACACGATTGATGGATCTATAATTCGTTGACTGCAAATAAAAATCAGCCTCGGCTATATTCATATATCGACTTCGTCTCCATTTTCTGATATAATTCTTTTTTTAAACCACGACATCAAACTTTTATTCTCCGTATTGCAACATTTTTGCGACTCTTCATTCCATAATTTTGTAACAAATAATAAGTAATAACCATCTTATGTATGTTGCACAAGAAATAGGCAACTTAAATTATCATTTTAAATATATTTTGGATGCATATTGGTTATACTAACGGAAACAGTGTTTAACGAATAGAAATGATAGTGCTAAAATGATATTGTATTTATTAAAAAAAATGTTGATTCTTATTTTATCTAAACAATATCATTAAACAACCAGTGTGTTCAAGAAATTAAACTTGTCTTCCCTAAGAAAAACAACAACAACAACACGAAGTCCTCAATTTTTCGTCGAAATAATAACATGCTATTGTTGTAGTATCTATAGTATTGGGGTAATAGACTCATTCATCTATTGTGGATTAGAGTGTAAGACAACTGGCACTAGTTTTGTGTGGAGTTAAAATATTCTATGTCAGCTTACTATTCAGATGAAGTATGATTAATGATTAAAATGAGGAGTTCATGAGATCATAAGGAAATTAACTACATGTATAGATCTCCAGAATATTGTACTACTCCAATATAAAATATTAGTAAATGTTGCACATAAAGGACATTGTTTATATATATATATATATATATATATATATATATATATATATATATATATATATATATATATATATATATATATATATATATATATATATATATATATATATATATTGTATCTTACATGATTTCATTTATGTGTCAATTGCACAGTAATGTTACGTATGGTCTTAATCGTTATTGAATGGGAACACGAGACAACAACAGCGGAAAAAGTATAAACATCGAACAGACCTACTGTGTCAGTTTATTGTTGGTTTGTATTTTAGAAGAACCTGAATCTTGTGCCTAAATTTCAAAATAGGTTTACGGTTCTCAAAACGTCAGTATTTGTAAGTAACGGGAGGCATACATTTCTCAGATTAATAAATGTAAGCCTGTACCAGCTGTGAGCGGAATATCGAATTTATTAATGTTTTATCTTGGTTTTGAAACGTACTTTCATAAAATTTTAAATCTCCAATGATAGAACTTCATATTCTTTAGTCTTTGTACAGCAGCATCCATTCTAACAAAATACCTGCGCAATATTTACGATAAAGTTGGCTAAAGGCAAGCATCATCCAAGATAAAAATTATTTAATATTCACTCTGTTTTCTGTGATAGTTGTCAAACGTACGCTAACTAACCGGTCGCGGTAGGAGATATGTGGTCTCTGCCTGGGAAAGTGAGTGGTGTTTGACATCTGTTTGATAAAAAAAAAGAAATATATTTAATAACGTCAGTCATTACAATATTCTGTCAAATAAGTTCATATTCTAATTTTATTAGAAAAATGCTGAAGCAAATTGCAAACATTAGTTTATAAATCAATTAAACGAGTAGTCATCAAGAAAACGGTCGGATCTTCAAGAAAATATACAAGTTTTATTTTTCCAACAACGAATGTTACGGAAGCAAATACATAGGACATTATGTGCCGGATTTGTATAAATGTCGATTTAACGTTTACAAGAATAAGTTGGGTGAATATATTTCTGCCTGTTTGAAGGAAACCTATCTAAATAATGTATGAAAATGTTTCCGAGATAAAGTAATTGGCCATTCAGACATTAACAAAAGTACCAGTGGATGAATGTTCTTGCAGATTGTTTGTATATGGAAGTAATGACACTCATCTTTTTATAATTATGTTTAAGGTTAATGCTACGTTGTTTACATACAACATTCATACTACATTACTTGACTTTGTATGTTCAAGGGTAAGCGTGCTTGGAACAGTTTGTCAGAAACGCGTAAAATGCTTGCATTAGAGTATATGTGTCCTTGTAATTAAACCAACAAATAATTGCAATTATCAATATTTTACAATTACTGTTACTGTGCTTATTAATATATCGGCAAATAAACAGTCTATACAGAGAAAAGAGAATGAACACAGTTCAAGCTATCATGTGCTTTCTATCTAAATTATGACTTCAAGTCACAGTATTTATGTAGTCTCAATGACTTGTTCGATTATCTTGTAATTTACAAGCAATGCAAGCTCTTGGCTTCAAAAGGGTGAATTGCAAGAAATATAGTACAATGAAAGAATTTCACGTCGTTACCCACAGCAAAAGCAACGTTGTTGTTATAAATAATCTTCGATCCATCACACCAATCTTCCAAAAAAATAATCTATAAAAATGTGTGCCTACAAAACTAGTTATTGTATTTACCTTGAGGTTCTTAATAATATTTTCGGCCTACCAAATGACAAATCACCTCAATGTATTCTCTTAAATAGATTCCAAATATAAAAAGAAATCCATATTAAAATCAACGATTTCTCGAAAAAATCAAACAAGTGGAACCAGAAAGTAGATATGTAGGCAAACATATTGCATAAAACTGGACCGTCATTAAGTCATCAACTGATAGAGCCAGTGCTGTGTTTTACAAATACTAGTTACTGATACTAGTTAAACATCGCTAATATGATATTTACATAATATAATTGGTGCAAAAACAAAAACAAACAACCAAACCAAACCAACCAAACAAACACGTATTCATTGAATTTTATAATCATTCTTACTGCAAAATTTTATTTTAACAACTGGTCATTAAGCATTACTTAATTTAAAAATCCGTGTAACGAAAGTGTGATTTCGTTGAAAGTAAAATAAACGATTTAATATTTGCTGAATCCAAAACACAAACAGATATAAATAAAACAATACATTAACAACTGGCAATCCGTATAAGTAATACATCGCGATTTTAACCTCTTGTCGACAGGTTAAGTAAACTGACATCAATATAAATTGCTCTTTTAATGTTTTTTACAGGTAAACGGAGTGTTGTCTTGTTATACAATGATTTTTTGCATATGTTTAGCAAATAAATAATCACAATTCTTCAAACTTTGGAACAATTCGAAAAGAGAAATGCAGGTTTGGAATGTCATATGATGTTATGAGTCATTCCAATGGTTGCGAATCAAACTTTGTACTTTGTCATATATTCTTATTACGTCAACAAGGCGCATACTCGGTTATAATTATCTAGGTTATCAGGGAAATTTATTAAGGTAGGTTTGTAAAATAAAGTACCATCGTAATATTCTTAATAAATGCTTCAACAACATATTGATAAATTCAAAACGAAAATTGTATAAAGACGGCAAGAAATCACGCAGATATCGATATGTACACCAACAGTAATATTTTGTGGCAGGTACATGTTTTGTTTAAATAGATTTCTTCATATAAGTTTATACTACATTTAAAAGTAATGTGTGTCGACTAATGTCATCCTGATAAATATCTGTACTAACTTAAATCAAACACTTTTCCATTCACTATTGAAAGTAAGAAATATGGATATGGATGTTACCGGACGTAAAGTTTTAATTCTAAATCAGTTTGTAATTTAGATTTAAAAATGTAAACCCTTCATTTATGGAGAGAGAGAGAGAGAGAGAAAGAGAGAGAGAGCGATAGAGAAAGAGAGATAGATAGATATATAGATAGATAGTGAGAGAGAGAGAGATAGATAGATAGATAGATAGATAGATAGATAGATAGATAGATAGATAGATAGATAGATAGATAGATAGATAGATAGATAGATAGATAGATAAAGAGAGAGAGAGAGCGAGATAGATAGATAGATAGAGAGAGAGAGAGATGAGAGAGAGAGAGAGAGAGAGAGAAAGAAAGACCTATTAAATCTGTATCATGCGTTACAGCTGATATTTCTTACAATAACAGCAAGAAAACCGTTAATACGAAGCATCAAAGGCGACGCAAACGATAAAAAAATAAAAGAAAATGTGACATACAGTTTTAAATACACAAAAATTAAAACAATGGAAAATAGAACTCCATGTACCGAATTGTGACCCGTATTTTATTTACGTCCGCGAAACAGACTTTCCCCATGTGCAAACTTCAGTATGCATTCCATATATAGGCGTCGCGCTCCAGCGCATCGACAATAATGTAAGTTAGCATCACAATTTAAAAGAAATGGATTTAGAAAAGCGCGTGTTAATAATGTACCTAATATTTATAAAGAAAGCAAGGGAAAAAACAAAATATGATTTTCAAAATGAAATGTGTTTAATTGCGTCTCGCCAGGACAAACGGATAACCAACAGTAAAGGAAATATAAAATTAAAGAATGGATGGGATTGTATAACTTCTATAGGGCCATCTGAAAATAATATTCAAGTAAAGTACTTTCTTGTCGATAGGCAGCGTAGTTACAAATTAATAACTATAATTATAGAGGAGTACGGATCTTATATGCATTGATGTGATAGGAAATGAATCAAAAGCTATTGTACTTGGAATATTAATTATTGATCGCCTTATAAAACCAACCGGCTTTTGATTTGTTCATTTTTGCCAAGCACTGGGGTTTCATTGACATGCAAGTTTTATCACTATTTTGTGACAGCCGATGTGTTGAGGGGCAATTGAAATCAACTAACATTACATCCTTTCTACATTTCATTTTCATGTAATTTGAATCTGCATTTTTTTGCCGAACTGTATATAGTGGAACTAAGGGTAAAAATGCTGATATGTTAAGGAAGAATACTGCACTGTATACATACGCTCTTACAAAGAAAATATTAAACTGCTTCAAGGAAAAATGCTGGCGTATAGTGTTTGCGAGTTAACCTTTTACGTAAAATGTATTCGTACCGTTATCATCCCCATCTTTAAAAGTCAAATCACTCTGCAAAGGTATACTTGCAATAGATTGGTCTACACAATTATAAACAGAAAGCTGACTTAAACGATACTATTTGTCTAAATGTTATTTAGTTTAGTTATATCTCTCTAAATATTATCAACAGTGGGTAGACTCACAGCTGCCAGAGGAAGTTTTATCCATAATACTTATTTATTTGGTGGCCAAGTATGAGACTTTAGAACCGGACGTCTTTGTGGTTATGATTTTTTCTTGGTTTTGGAAAAAAAGACAGGTTGAGAGAATGTTTAAAATAATGTTTACTAAAGACACGTAGTTTACTATTTTGAACGTCATGTTCACCTTATTGGTCTTTAATGCATACAGAACTAAATGTGCAAGTTTTCAATAACATATAACATGATTGCTTTTAAGGTGACTTAAAAATAATTATTTGTACTTTTGACAGAAAAAGGAAACAGTTACCTTAGTTTTATACCTTAAACATTATAGTCAAGTTCAAAATAAGATTAGGAATAAAGCAATCGTTCAATAAAACAATATAAGAAACTGTTTTTTTTCTTTGTTCATTTTGAGTACAATTTCTTTCGCAAACGAGATTTAACGAAAGTGCAGTGCATGTTTGCAATGCATGTATCAAACTTTTGGTACTCATAAGAAAACTTCATCAAAATCGGTGGTAAAAGACCTTATATATTCGACTGGCAATATTCTTAAAGCTTTAATAAAGCTGTAGTCAATTAATTGACTACAACGATAAAAACCTGTTGCACTTAAACTTATTACATCTAAACGTCTATTCAGTAAAATTGATTGCTCAGATATTGGTCTTCAGGTAAATTGGCATGCCTTTGCTGCTTTGGGGCTTTTTTGTGATTAGAATAGAAAAATGATATGAAATAAAGATTTTGAGCTGATCAGCAAACTAGTTTCTTAGTGATAATGTTGTGGAAAACACTGCGGCAAATGACTTCATTAGATTTTTTTTATACATTAATCAAAAGTATGGAAATGCTCAAAAGAGCATATGGTCGCGGTGGAGATTGGATTGGGGTTTCAGTTACGGTTTGTAATTGTTTAGCACAGTTGTAATGTGCAATGAGACATGTCTTTATGAAGGTCACAACTAGGCACTCAACGTCATGTAACCCCACCACTTTCTGCTTCTATCGGGGTGATAGTTTCCTCTAATCTTTTCATATGACTACAAACTGACATTTCAAAGTTTAAACTGTTGACATTTGTCCATGGATAACAATGCCTTAATACTTCTTAAAAACATTCACAAAGTTGTTAAGTCCAGTTTATTTAACTTTCTATCTTTCCTATATACGATGAAGGAAGCAGCTAAGGAATGCAATCTATAATAAATAACAAAAACGGCATAATGCCTGTATTAGCAAAAACTATGGCAATGGGACACAATGTAAAAAATAGAGGTTATAATATGAAGAAATTTAGTTAACATACGTTCATGATCCCATTTTAGCTTTGATGGTGCTACTGTTCACAAATTAGATTGTTGTTTAACTAAATGCACTCTCAGTGCGTCTTTCTTGTTCTAGTCATAATATGATATATATGCGCCATTTCTGATTTTTTCTAAACACAAATTAATCTCAACCTTATCATTTATCCTTTAGTAAATTTAGTTCTGTGGACTTGTTTCGGATTGTTAGATATCACACAACGTAGGAATGCCAACTAAATATTGACTCAAACTTAACTTAAGTGAGGATGCCATACTTTATTTGCTTTTTGCAAAATGGACATGTAACTTAGCAATCCAACTGATGTAAAGGATTAGACTTGTACGTCACGTTTATTCTAAGACATTAGTACGACATGAATTAGTCCTTTGGGGCATAAGTCTGCCAGATTTTACTGTTGATATATTCTTAACAATTAATCCCTTAATGTATTTTCTATATAAATATAATAATATCTGTTGATAGGATCAGAATAATTTGATGTACAATTCAAGCGTTGAAGTGTTGCACTGACACAATGTTTTTAAAATGGAACAATCCTGAATTTCCGGTTTCATGATCCCGTCTGAGCTCTCATCCTTGTTTATTACCGACGTAAAGCCTGAACGAAATTGGTTGCATGTTTTATTTCCGATCTTGAAATTACAGTATTTTTGTATCCGAATACGTTCACTTAACAACCTCATGTGTCGTAAAATAATCGCGATTTATTGAAGCACAAGTAAATGATCATGGTAATGGCGCTTTGCGTTAGAAACAGGGAAAATGATGATACGAAACATCAAATAGTGATACTCGAGTACAAGCTTCTTCTTACCAACTTCTAGCGCAACCGGAAATAGTAAAACAGGAAGATATGCTGGTCAATCAATTTCAAAATTCAAGGTATTTATTTTTTTATTTGTATTTATGTTGTTTCCCTTACGTTGCTTGCTTCTTTTTCAGGATATTTATGTGGTTTCTTATGGCGGTTTAGCCACATATCTTCTCTAAAACACGCCAACACTTCTATTTTATCTTTATCAAATTAAGCCTTACAATTAAATAACATGTTCATATCTATAAATACAAATTGCCTTGTATTTTAAGTCTAATTTCAATAATTGCTCTTCCAACTATATGTGATGTATCTGATGCAGTTTGGCATTTGCAGAGATCATTAATCAAAACATCTTGTTTTTGCTGATTTATAATTGGGCAAAATTAATTTACCACAATGAACAACGGAATCTGAAATGAAAATTATTTTATCATAACTAGTAAATAAGCAATAAGAAGTTTGGAAATAAATCTGAAAAAATAGTCTTACTTGCTTAACCTACTTCATTCTGGTGATAATATAACCACAATTTATTCTATGAAACCTTTTGGGCTGTATATGTTTTGCTGACACCTGTAATCGCAGAAAGGTTAGTGTACTGTGAAATCGTGAATAAACATTTTTAATTTTGTTATCAGGAAAAATCTTTTTATAAGCTAGTCGAACATTTCCGTGAGGGCAGATGGTCTAAAATCTGTATTTGTTAAGATTATGTTAAACAGGTTACATTTGACGATGGTAAACGCATTTAGCACTCAAGATACATGTTGTAGATACCATAACAGCGTGTTACTTCTAAATAAGAATATATGAAAAAGCATAAGGTCTTTCTACAAATTAATAAATAGTTTCAACAATATCAAATGACGTGTTCATGAAAGGTTAAGATCGAGTACTGTTTGTGATCATGTGCTTGTAACGACAACAACATTTGTGGTCTTTAAAAAAAGAATAGATTCAATGGTTAGGCGGCAGCTCCATCTCGCATTCATAAAGACGTTTCTCAGCGACGAACAGTTATAAAAAGATCACATGAAATTGAGACAATTTGTGCTTAGCACGGGCTGGAAAATTTCAGTTGAATTCATCAGTTCACAAAAATCAATCAGTGTACACCATTCAGTAATTAACACTTATACTATCGCTAGAGGTAAGGCATTGGCATTCGTCTCTGGTGATGTTTGTCATGATTCAAAAGTTTGATTTCATTTACAATTAAGAATTATGTTTAGTTAGGACTATGTCACATATTTTTATATTTATCCAACATAAATTTTGTATTTGTAGCCAATGATTAATAAGAATGTAGTAAATGTAGTATAAACAATTGTAGCAGGTTACGAGTTGAAATTCAGTTTTGACTCACTACTAGTTACCATATCTTTGCTAATTAGTAATTAGGCAAACAATTATGTCATTATTCAATTTTCCTGGGAATTCTAAGACTCATTTATTTTAACAAAGCTACAAGTTTCTTAAACATTTTCCACATAGTATGTCAATAATTGTTGTTGTCAAGTTTGTCTTTATATATATTTATTGTACAGCGATTTGTACCTACTACTTCACACATTTAACATGCAGATTGAAGTTTTTATGATTGTGGACTGCCTTTATTTATAAACTTTATCCAACAATTATGATCTCATACAAAATATTTTCAAAGGCCTGCCTAATACTCAATCCACATTTACAAATATAAAAAATATGCAGACAGCTTTCTTTGTCAGCGAGAGTGAAGTGGTGCTAACCAGGTACGATGATTCTCAAAGGTGTAATAGAAATAAAGGAACAAGGCATTCAGTACTATTTCTTGTTTATATTCGCTGGGGAATTAACAGCCTGTTGTTGTAGCACGCGCAACCAAACGCTGGAGAAAAGTAGCAATAATAAAGCAGCATTAAATTATTGCAAGTATTAACTTTTCCATTCCATTTCGATGCGTCATTTGTACTTTTAGTTTGTTAGTAGTATTTGTGTATTATTTCTCTAATGCCAGTGTTAATATTATAACAATCAATGCTATCGTGTATTTACAGCCTAACATATATCTTTACCATAATTATAATATGAAGGCATTGGACAGAAGATTTGCTGAGACAGATCCTTCAATAAAGGTGCTATTAATTGAACTTTACAAGATTTAGACTCATGAAACGAAGACGTGTGTTAGCAGCGTAGAGATCTCGTCATTGTTTCGTATAATGTTAGGCTTCAGAAAATCCTATTAATGTAAATGTCTATTTAGCCCTACGTTTAATGTATTTATTTAATACACTCATTAAGTTACGAATTTTTACATATAACAACCCTGTAGTAAACACATATATTACTGTCGAGTAAAGTCGTTTTTAGAACTAACCGCCCCTAATGTTATGGCAGTATTTTAAAAGTTTTAATATTATTCCAAGTGCAACAATAAATACATAGATAACGTACATAATCCTGCATTGTAAAAGGACGATTTAAATAACGAAATGCTTAAGTTGTATACAACAGGAAGGCAACAATAGAAACGGAACGAAATCTAAAGAAAACATTCAAGAGAGGAACCAGTGTTTATTAACAATACAGATCCAATTTCGATCTCTGGTCATTATTTGCTTTACAGTTCAAGCGAATCTCTATTTCTTTCTTCTGTTCTACTTTTTTAGATTTGAAATGGGTGATGTTAATTGGGTGACAATGATTAATGGTCTCTAGAAATGCAAAACGAATTGCTATGCTCGTATTTGTTTTGTATTAGGGTGCATCTTTTTTAGTTGTTATCCCAAGTGACGAAACAGTCGGGGTTGGTTGGATAGGTGGGTGTGGTGGTGGTGGGGTGGTGGGGTGGTTGGGTGGGTGGTGGATTGTGTGTGTGTGGCGAACATGGAAGTTAAATAAAAATGATAAGAAGGAAGCAGCTGTTATATATATGTATTAGCAGAAATTGTCATATGTGAAGTAAAGTTGTTTTTATTAATTTGCATTATAAAGTGTTATAAGAATATCTTTTTTAATTGAATGGGCTGGGCTACAGCTTGAAAAAGAAAAAATGGCTGCTTGGGAAAGGGAAACTCTCATATAGAGACTAGTATCTGTGTTATGTAACATTAAGCGATATAAAATACAGCGTCATACATACTGATTTGTTGCCATATATAAACAGTGATTTAAGGCATAAATTTTAACCACATTTTAAATTTGCTGCAGAGTGACACATGTTGAGCTAACTTGAAACGCGAGTGAAAAACTGATGTACATGTGTTGTTTTCTTTTTCGAACAAAATAGACCGACGTCATAATTGAATTATAAAATTAAATCTTAAGAAGATATCGAAATAGGTCTTATTTTTATGTGCTAAGGTGTCACAAAGGAACATACCGAAATAATAAAAAGGATGTCTGTGCTAGACGTGCTTGCAAAGGGTTGAAATACACATGCAAGTAAAACAAAACAGTTGCATGGAAGGAGCAGATGGAGTCAGGTGACCAGACCACAGGTAACAATATAGCTTAAGGTAGGTGTAAAATGAGTTTAATATACCCAACTTTGATAACTGTATTCATATACTAATTATTAGACAAACCATACAATGTTGCTAATATCGAGAATAAGAATATATGACAAAGTCCTATGAGCATTGCAACATATACCAAACTTCGAAAAGGCACAGAACAAATGTATTTTACATGCAAACCAAGCGAAAAGTAAGAACAAATTTGTGATGAGTCATTTAACGAAAACAGCAAACCCGACAGTTACCGCCTTGGAACGGTCAGTCGGCAATATGGTCCGACTGGGGTGCTTAAACCGGTTTTACAGAGCTCTAACCTCGCACTACCTGACGAGTTGCAAGCAATGAAAAGAAAAAAGAAAAACGATCTATTTGAATACAAATGTCCAAGCGCTGATTTAATGTATGCCTTCACAATAAAATGAGTTTCAATATTAAAATGCTTAAAAACACTTGATGTACTAAAGCTTCTAATGCTACAGTAAATAAAAGAAAAGGAAGAAAAATACTGTTACCACTTGATATTCCCATGGAGTATTTACAGTTATTTTCAAGTCATGTTAAGTATGGACTGCTAAAAGTCTTCTCTGAAAGTAACCGTTAACGTTTTCATAGTAATAACTTTAAAGTATGTGACAGGTTTCGTCTTACAGTGAGCGGTATTTAAATTCAAATATCAAAATGTATATGATGTTAGTGTATCCATTTCTAACAAGGTAACTGTTTAAAACAGAGATCAAAACATTGTGTAACTTCATTAAATAAATAGTCACGCTTTGAATCAAAAGTGTAGTGAAAAATATTGTAGTCAGCACATGCTTATTAACAAAGGCCTACAAGGCTCCAGATATATGAAGAATCATAAACGCATTAGTAGAAATGTAAAAGAAATGGCAAGTTGTCTTCATTGATCATGCTGCAACTGTAAGGTATAGAATTTACTATCTTACAACTGATCACCGTTTAGTTCAGTATTGTCCTTATCTTCAAAAGGAGAGACCTCGCTTTCATGTTTAGATTGGAAATTTTGAGGTGATCTCGAGGACTTAACTGACTTAAATAATGTACTACGTATTGCTACAATACTCAATATCGTTAAGCTAATGTGCTCTTTTAAGAAAGTATTTAATAACCTAAACCTTCAGAATTTAACTGATTTGTGGAAGTTTTACATCCATAAGAATCACCATTGCTTCAGAAAGAAATAAGATCTTTTCTGGAAAAGGTTACATTAAGAAAAACAAATTCAAAAATACCAGAGACCAAGAGCAATTTACTTAAAAGCAAAGTGGATAAAATACAGTATCTTAGAAAAAAGCTACGGGCAACGGTTTATTGATAGAAGGATACAGAAAAAAGAAAACCAGTTCGATAGGGAAAGGAACGCAGTTCTGATAAAAGAGCAAGTGGGAAACAGACGGGTAATTGTATCAATGATAACGGTAATTCTATTTGTTTTCCTAGAGGGCCAGGAACTTCGCATGTAAAACATGAGTATCAAAATCTATCTGCATTACTGTCTCGTCCAAACGCCAGTTCGCAACTTCTTCATGTATGATCGCTTTAAACTCACACAAACGCTAAGTATTTTCTCCGTTTCATGTTTCATTGCTTCTGCTATTGTAAATCTTTATCTACAATGCAGTTTTATAATGCCCAAATTGTCAGCGGCTGCGGCACAACCTCACAAGTTTGAGATTGTTATACAGGATGTAAAATGAAAAGCCGCAGTAAGTCGCTCTTTAGCCTTGTAAATATATTTTATAAGCAGAAATATGAGTATTCAAAACAAGTCTTAAGCTAAATAAAATGTTTCATATTATAAACTTGATATGTAACACGTTGTCAAAATTACAGAAATTGCAGTGAAATGTAAATAAATTTAAATTCATAAGAAATAAAATAATAGGGTGGGTTTTATCTTATAAAAAGCTTTTACCAAGGAAACTGGCAGACAACAGGAAACCTCTAGCAAGTCATATTATTGTCAATAAGCGCCTTTTTCACTATTCAGGTTTTATCAATGTCTTTGGAGGCATATTTTTCAGTGATGATTCCGATCAATTTATTTTTTTAAACCAACACAATGATCTAAAGTCTTTAAAGAATAATTAAGGCCAAACAAAAATAACAACCCTTTGATAGAAATAAAATGTAGATGATTAAAATGATGGAAAATTGCTTTTAATTTAAGAGAGTTCTTTACTGCCAAAAAGGACTTATGGTCCGTCTAAAACTGCAATTGATCTGTCATCCGTTAAATACAGGAATAAGAGAATATAGCAGTGTTAAAACCATGTTTCTTTGTAGAGAAAGGGCTTTCTCGAGCCAACTTTTCTGAAAACATTAAAAAAATAAAATTTAAAAAACATTTAAAATACAAAGTCTATTAATTTAAAACTGTGTTTTAAATGTACATAACTTAATTATTTGCCAAGTTTTTGAAATTACTTGCTGCAATGAACATTTTGCAAGATGGTTACTCCTTACTTGGACTAATTGGTTCATAAATTATTATGGTCCATATCTAAAGGCAGCCTTTGCGTTAGAAACTAGATAAGACTTACCCTTTCGGCTCTTTTGCCGCCCGACCGATCCAAGGCGGTAACTAATGGATTTTCTTTTTGTGGATTATGACTCGTCTCAGTGTTTTTGTCACATTTACATTTACAATGTTTGCCTTTGTCTACAGGTAGATAAAATTTAAATATCTGTGAAAATTTTGATAGGACCTTTTCTTATTTACCTATTTATAGTAGGTATAACTTCGGGATTCGGGTTCTTTTTGCCTGTATTTTTGAATATGCCATTTACGGATAAATCTTCAGTCGGTCTTTGTGCCGTTCCCCCTGTTCATAACTGTGGCAACTGTCCGTTTTTCGTTTGGTGTAAAATGTCTCTATGTTTTGTCATTTTTACATTCATTATGCAAGTCATTGTCAGGAGGTAGTACAAATGTGAATATATGTGGTATTTCCCATAGATGTTTTCTTTTTTCCTATTGTGTAACACTTAAAAAAAGAAGAGGTTAGACAGTGATATTGATCATTGCCGTGTGAGTAAATAATTGATTGCAGATTGTTGTACGACTCTTAAAGGAATTCTCTTTTCTTTCTAAAATTAAATAATTACAGCAGACATTGATCTTTTTGTTTAAATATTAAATATAGTTTGAGTGTATAATTACAAATATTATTATAAACATATATAAAATTTGTATTATTATAAAATAAGAATATTTTGAAATTTTGCCCATCTGCGACAACGCAACGTCATGACGGCAAAAGTATTATATTCTGATTCATAAATAGGAATGGTTGCTTCATATTTTTAATTATTATTATTTTCTCAATCAATTTAGCCCCATATATTAAACGTTAGTTTTAAGATACATAAACAATAAAAAATCTACGATTTTAAGTTACATAACAAGACGGTCATATCTTTATCGCTGATATGATCGTTTGAGTTTTCAGGGAATGCTGTTAACTTAAACGAGTGTTCCAGCGGAAGATTTCGTTTAATTCATTGATGGAACGCAGAATGTTTTTTTTTAAATTATCGGATACATATACCAGAATTGCAGATCGCTTAATTCATAATATTAACAACGCCAAGAATAAAATGCTTCGGCCTAATACCGTTTTGTGTTAGGCAACTCAGGTATACATTTCAAAATTATTACTAAAATTTATATAATCCTCTTATTAGTTAACTGCTATTACAGCTCCATTCGAGAACATAAAGTACGTGTTCCCTTTTTATTGAAAAGGAGTATGATTTCAGCAGATAATTCCAATTCATCGTGAAATTGCTTTTTCGAAAGATGTGAAACTGGAAACGGTAGACTATTGCATACTACACCTTCTCTAATAAAACTCTAATAATAAATGTGCGTGCGTGTGTGTGGAATAAGGTATGCTCTCTGCCAACAAATTTCGTGTCGGAAATTCGATCTGCAAATAAGGCATTTATGTTTGCTGTAACTGAAAAATAAGAAGACGTCTAACCATATCCAGATTTTCTCAAGATCAGAATTGTGACATCAGTGACATCACTGATTCAATTAAGCTGTAAATCAATGTAAAACAAAAGCAAATGATTTCATTAAAACATATTTATGTTACAACAATTGTTCACGTTGAGCACTTACTTTTTATGATTACATGCTGCCATGTAGTGTGAAATGGACATTAGAATTATGCTAACGGTCTTTTTTTTTAAATAATGTATATGCATCTATACCTGATTTCTCTTGCAAGTCAGCTAGATAGTCATTCCTTAAATAAGACAAATACCTTTAGATTGAGGCTTACAGACATATATAGACACAATATTTTATGCTCATAGAAATAATTATAAGGACAAATTAGGTAACTGTACTTTCCACCACTGGTCTGTTTTCATAACGACAAAGCAAGGATAACTTTAGCACAGATAATATGACTCCCTAAAGTGCAAAGTATCATTAAGAACTGGATAAGCCTTGTAGAAGAAACTTTAAAATAATAGTACAGATTCAATCAATGGCATTATGAAAAAAAATGCCTGCTAATCTAAACATTTCAATAATTGAAAAATTACTGCGATGATGGCTTCACATTTTAATCAGCATTGACTACGAAATTTTCTATCATTCGCAGTAGGAAAACCTGTATTAAACGGGAAGAAGACACATCTCGGTTTTGGAACAATTGCTAGGCGCGCACAACAAAGCAAGAAAATATTACCATAGACATAAATCTAACTGGCAAAGAATTAGACATTTATAATGCTAGTGAAACCTCGGCTTTTATGATATGTTTTTAAACGTATTAACTCTAAACAATACTACGTTTTATTTTGTTGATTTGGGTTGTTTTCTAAAATTCTATTATTTCTTCCGTATTTTTTTACATTTTCACTTATGACACTTTTGACATATGACGTCATGGCATTTATGACGTCATTATATTGTTCTTATAATATATCAGCGCTTGTACTGCTTATTTTATTTGAAACTACTCTCTCATTTGGAATTTTTTGGTTACCGAGGCTTTTATCTACTGTACATACTGTACATTTGTTGTTAGTTAATTTAATTACTAGTTATTATGTATGTACATAAGTTCATTATATATGTTTTAACTCCCGATGCAGGTGCTTACTGTTAGTTGTTTCACTTAGACGGGATATTTTTATTTACACTGTTTGTTCGATAGAAAAACCTTCAGGAAGTGCGAGGTTGGAGCGCTCCACAAACCAGGTTTAAGCACCCCAGTTGGCCCTTTTGCCGACTGACCGTTCCAAGGCGGTAACTGATGGTTTTTCTTTTTGTGTGTTATGTCTCGTCTTTGTGTTTTTGTCACATTTACATTTACCTTGTTAGCATTTGTCTACAGGTAGATAGAATTTAAATAACTGTTGAAATTTTGATAGAACCTTTTCTTATTTACCTATTCATGAAAAAATGCGACCAAATACAGTATTGACAATTCATTAAAAATCAGAAATCCAAAAAGGAAATTAAAGTCCTACTAAGTATTTTATGCGCAGTAATGCACATTTAAAAAATATAAACGAGCATAAAGTTCTTGATAGCCGATGCAAGTAAATGAAGGTAGAATAATTCACATGTATTCAATATGTAAACTTGGCAAAGCTTCTTGCTTGTTTAATGAGATTTTAAACGAACATATTAAAGCAAATCACATTAAGATTATCAAATTGTATCGTGTTCTTTTCAACGCTGTTCTAAAATATGGCCACATACTTTAACCCTGCCTTGGGGGAGTTGTAATTCAAAATTTGTTTAAAAGAGAGGCTGCCAACCGATCTGAACAGTTACAGACCAATAACCGTATCTGCTAAGGGGGGCTTTTATGACAGTCCTATTTGTTTTGTAAGATATTAGTTTTCTCCACCAAATTCAGGTTGATTTTAGTTCAAATTAAATTATTAATGCAATGGTCAGATTTTCACTCTATACGCATTTTCGGAAATAACAAAAGAAGTAAAAGAAAAAATGTATATGCTTTTGTTGATTTGCCTCTAGCATCTGACTCAATATGACGAGCTGCACTTTGGTCAAACTACTATAAAATCATCGGCAAAAATCGATCCCCTAAATTTTAAGAAATGTAAGGCCTGTCAATTTCATTATTAGTTAATAAGATTTCTTTTTTGCAACGATGGTCCCTTGGTACGCGTATTGTGTCGTTTTTTTTCTTTAATTCGATATATAACAAATTGTCTATATCTGGTAAGGCATACTATCAGATACAAATTTGATAATTGTTGTATCTTTTGGTATTGTTTCTTAACAATTACGCAAATTAATGACCTTGCTACCATACGCCGGCAAATAATTATGAATCGATTTACAGATATCTGCATTTATACAAAATACGAGACTTGCATTTCAAAAGGATCCTTGACAACTTATTTAATATGTTTTCTTACGTTCTGTGGTTGTTTTGTGAATGTTTGTTCCTTTTATGTTTTGCCTATGTTTTATGCTGTCCATGATAGCCATATATACCGACATTTTTAATTTTGTTAAATAATGTTACTTATCTGTTACATATTTTTGACACTTTCTAATACATTTTTGACGTAAGTCTCATGGTGATTATTTTTGTAAGGTATGTCCATAGTTTGTGAAGAATGGCTCATATATAGGAAGTTAGACTTTATTTGAATTAGCATTTTTTCCATCTCCATAATTACTTTACCGCCTATAAACTTATTGTCCTGTACCCCAAACCTGCATTTCACTCTAAGTCAGATAAGTTTCCACGATCATAACCTCTTACATTATACCTTGCATAATCAATACTTATAAGACTACGTCATACCTTTCTTTTTTAACTTTTTGTACTTATCAAAACTTCACAAACCGGGAATATTTACTTTTGTATTCTTACGTGTTAATATAATTTCCAATGCTGTATAAAGTTATTTTATATACGTATACATGCATCCTTGTCTTAATTTCACATACAATCAACAATTTTGTGTTGTTTTTCTAATAGAAATAACACTTCTCTCTCTCTCTCTTCAAAATTATATGTGGACATTATTTTTCAATGACGTCACTACTTTCGTCATGACATGACAAAGAAAACATTAGCGATTAAATATTATTTATAAAGAAAGTCAGTTTTCTTTTCATTGCTTGCATTTGAGAAACCCCTCTGGATGTGCAATGTGTGAGCTCTATAAAACCGGTTTAAGAGCCTATAGGGTCCTTTCCAAGGTGATAACTAATAGGTTTGCTCTTTTCTTTTTCAATGACTCATCACGGATGGATTTGTTCTTACTTTTTATTTGGCCTGCATGTGAATACCTTTGTCCTGTGCCTTTTCAGGGTTGGTATATGTTGGAATTCTTACAGGACTTTATCATATATTCTTATTCTTTGTTAAACAATATTTAACCTGTAAATGGCCGGTGCATATCAATGTCAATATATAATGAACAAATACTAACATCAAATATCTCCTGTATAGGTGGGAACAACAAGGCCCATCATCATATTTTGCAAAATATCAATAAGAACAAAAATAATTATATAACTCGATCTTTTTTATTTAGTTCTAGAAATAATATATAATATACAAAATCTGTTTTAATCACCGAAACGACTTGTCCTTGTCTTTACTGAAAACTATACTACCCATGTCTATCTACTAGTTGAAATTCAATGTTAAGATAATATTCATGAAATGCAACTTTCACATCGTTGCTTTCGCAGTCTTAAAAGCAAACTCAATCCTTACACATAACTTTTAATTCGTAGACCTAGCCAGGGGTCAAAATCAATACAATTTGATTTGAATATTTGATCTTATTTATTAAGCTGACGCTGTTTCCTTTGAGCCTGCAGGCCGGTGTTTCATTGATTATCTTGCCCTTCTTTAAAATATTCTTGCACATTACGTTAATAAACAGGAGATTAATAACTCCTTTGGGAACAGGAATGACTCGTCAGCTTTTCTGGAAAATACTTTGATTTTAAGGTATAATATCTAAGACATCTTAGCAAAACGTTTTTGAAAAGTTGAATGAGTCGAGCATAATTATTTCCGGATGAAAGCTTAGAATTTCTTTTCCTTATTTTGTTGGCAACCGTAAATTATCGTAAACGTTACACCCGCCCCATAGAACAAACTGACAGGGCAAATTTATTTTTAACTATTGAGAAGAATCCTCTATTTTTGTGCAAGTCAATTTCACAAGAAATGAATTTGATATTTAAACTGGTTTTTTCTCACATTCTGAATGAAATTGACTTCACATCATTTAATTATGGTTATACTTTCTTTATAAAGAAATGTAAACTAACGGTAAATAATTCCGCACACCTTATATGACTTTTCTCTTTTTATTTTCTCTTGTACTTGGAAGAAATGCTTTCAGCGATAAACACACAAACGACAAGACACGTAGTGTCATAAAAACGTTTTTCTTAACAAGTTTGCTCCACTGTTAATGTTTTATATTAATAGTGTTTTTTTTTATCTTGATCGGAAATTTATTCTTGAGAAAAAAAAACACTGATAGGCGCAAACTTCGGAGATTATAAATGATTGTAAAATGGTTTTATTTAAAAAAAAAAAACTACTTCGGACTTTTTCTTCTGCTCAACATGTACCTTATTATTTGCACTATTGTTGTGGTGTTGTCAAAATTATAAGTTTATAGACTATTATCCTATTGTCGTAGGAAGTTATTACGCGTTTCAACGGAGAAGTAAAAGCGGCCGAATAGACCAGAAGGTCAGAACGAAGGTATTTTGTACACATTGAGACAGACAGTTCTTTCAATTTCATTTTAAAGGTGACTGTTTTCATGTTCCAACAAAGCTCCAGTGTTGTATTAGCATAAACATAAAAGAATATCGAAGACAAATGTAGTGTCTACACTGGAAATAAAACAAACCCGAGAAATTGAAAATATAATACGCGTTTCCCTTTTCTTTGGTAAAGGCTGATGATTTCAACAGAGTTCAATCCATCGCGGATTTGGATATTTCGTAAGGTATGAAACAGCAAAAGATTAACCATTGCAGCTTAATGACGTGTAAACCACACCTCCTATAATACATCTTATTCTCGGAATCAAGTATCTTACTTTCAAACGAGTAACTTTCTAGACATACACATTGATTGCAGTGATTGCTTTTCATCATGTTTCGTGCTATGTAATGCTACTTATCTTCTTTCCAGGGGAATTAAGTAAAATAATGATGTTAAATTTTGTTTAATGACAAATTGATATATATTAAAAAGCCAGCCATACATTATCGTTAACGTTTTTTCTGTTGTAAGAGCATGCACATATTTTTCAGAGATACAACATTAGATTCATTCATGTTCTTTAAATGTACACAATTTGTATATGCTCTAAATACTTTTTCTTCTCTTACAAATAATAGACTTTTGTATTATTTTGTCATATTAACTACGGCAGATGATATACATTGTTCGGAAGACAAGCAATATACGCCTAACAGACGCTTAACATTCGACAGTATATAAACGGTGGTAAACTTAAAATCGATGCAGACGGTCCATGATAATGACTGTTGTTATAAAAACTGTGAAATTAACAGCACAGCGATCAGTTAGACGTTTAGTGGTGGTTACCCTTATAAAAGTTGATGGATTGTATTATCTGCCTCCGCAAGCGATAGTTCTCAATGACGTCTTTTCTACTCCTGTATTTGTCATCAAAAGGATTTCGACAAAGGTCGCAGTCCAAAAAAGAGTTACGCACTACACTGTAAACAAAAACATAACATTCAAAACATTGTACAAATATAAACAAAGCACAATAATATACTTATTTAAACATATTTTCGTACACGTTTTCTGATTAATACCAAATTCCAAATCCATCTAATGCATTCTACTCTATGGAAACCAAAGCTCATTATATTATCATTGGACTTCATGCACATGCATTAAAAAGCAAGAAAACGTAATCGTGAAGAATCATGAAAACGGAATAAATGTTAAACGTTAAAATTTGTGATTTATCGAAACATTTTAAGTGTACAGACCCATGTTTCTTCTTTTTAATGCATATGGAAAATCGTCTAGACGCATCTGTTAAACAGTATTAAGATTAATTTCCCGAAACTGGCTAGGTCGACACTTACGCATTTTGTTTTATAATATATTAGTGTCTACAGAAACAGATGATATGTAAAGAGGAAATCAATAAACAAAAGAAGCGTTTCTCAGTTTGTTGCTAGAGTTCCCATTTTGAAGTGAGACTTTGGGGACATCTAGTGTTCTTTAGATTGTATGCTTCGTCCTAATAATATAAACTCAGACGACATCCATAGCCTGGAAAAAATGCGTCAGATAAAAAACACCAGCCAAAATAGTATTTCGTTAAATAAAATAGATATACCTATAACACTTATTTTAGCAAGACATTCTGCAACTTAAAAAAGTTCAATGATTTTATTAGCTATAATACAATATAGTCTTGTTACTGTTTTAATATTAAATTAGTTTGCCAACTTTTGCATTTTTTGAAAACAAAGTTTACACTTCGCTGGAACGACTTCTATATCCACTATCAATACTGATTGTTCTTTACTGTTTTATTTGATTAATGCAGTCATGAAACAGAAAAAAAAACACAACGTTTTCTCCAAATTGAAATGAGTGTCATACAGTGATATGAGATGTAAGCTGCTTAAATATGTGCAGATTGTAAACATGGTAAATATATCTATAAGATATAGTTTGCTGCTAACAAATTTCTATTGGAAATGCGACCTTGCAAATAAGACAATTGCATGAGCCGTGGTTCCAAAACTTAAAACAAGCAGACGGCGTAACAATATCCAGATTGTCGTAATATTGGTCTTGACATGATATTGATTTAGCTGTAGTGTAAAAATGCAAGATATTAACATGTATTCAAAAAGGATTATTGCGTAGTAATGTTTTACACAACGTCCTTCACATTTTAAGTTTAACATCAAAATGATCTTGAAATGTTTAATGGTTCATATTGTGAGTTGAAAACCCTAAGAATGCCTAAGGACGAAAGGAAAATCAGGAAGATGATAAGTTGTCGTTTAAAAAGAAAAACTAGGTATGCAAAAGGACGATCTGACATCACTTGCACGAAAACATGTAGTATTTATGACGGTTGCCAAAGATTACCAATGCTGGTTACATATATTTTATCAGTTTTAACTGTCAATGGTGGTGTTTACTGTTAGTTGTCTCACTTCGATAAGATATTTTATTTACACTGATAGAAAATCCTTCAGGTAGTGCGAGGTTGGAGCGCTCTGCAAACCAGGTTTTGCCGACTGACTGATCCAAGCCGGTAACTGCGGGTTTTTCTTTTTTGTGTTATATCTCGTCTCTTTTGTCACTTTTACATTTACCCTGTTTACCTTTACCTTTGTCAAGGTAGTTTATTTGATTACGACTTTGCTTAATATGTTATATTGCAATTTATATTTCTTTTTTATTTGACCTTTGTTTATCTTTTAACACCGGAATAAGAGATTGATTTTCGCCGAATATTTATTAGAAAAGATTTTAAAAATAACTGATCATTTTGTTATAAACTGCAGAGTTGAAATTTTCTATATTCTATACGCTATATGCTGACAATACTCCATAATCACACTATTTATTACCTTATTTATGGTATAAATATATTCTACATCATATATTTATTGAAGGATGGTATTAAACTTCTTTAGATCTTCACTGTGACATGTTGCTGAAAAAGACATTTGTAATGAAAAAACCCTGCATAATACAAAATTAACTGCGATAACACGTTCTACAATTGAAAACATTAAAAAGATACTCAAAACTAACAATTAAATTTAATGTTAAGTGAATTTCTTTTAACTTTTGACACGATTAAAACGGCTTTTAAGACATTCCAGATAGGAAATTGTTCCTGGGAAATATACCTCTAAACGTACATATAAATTATTGTTTACTATTCGTAACAAGTTTTTCTTGTCACTTATGAACATAATATCAATATTTTCTTGCTTATCTTAAAGTAAAATAGATTGCATCAATTTTTATGTCGTTTCTTCCGCATCTTACTAATATAGCATCATTATGACCCAATCTCCCCAGGCAAATAATGGGTTTTCCCGCGTGTACAAATACTTCTGTACTGTGCAAAGAATTTTTTCTATCAAATCGTGTATCTTTGTTGATTATTGGAAGTTAGTTTAGTACAGCACTAGAAACAGACAGACTTTTTCGTTAAATCATGAGCACGACACATCATTCTGTCATAATCCTGCCACCGGACCTTTCTGCCGTGAAGCTTAGCCAGGTGCCTAAAACAGTTGAGTTTGATTTGAATCTTAGGCCTTTCGTATCTCATGTAAGCCAACAAGGCCGTTGTTGTGTTGATTTAAATGTTTCTACTGTACAAGTATAAGTATTATTACAAATAATGTTAATAAAGAGAAGAATTACACTCTTGAGAATGGCATCTCTAGTAATCTTTTCTTGTAATTTTGATTTGACTGTACATTTTATTAGCATATATCACCGCGGCTTCAAAGAAGCTAATGCTTCATGCTTCAAGCAGTGTTTCAGATAAAACCACGTTAACAAAACATTTTTGCACTTGTAAATAGATCTAGGCCAATTATTTTTGTAGGATATGTAGTACAGATATTAACCTCCGATCGCGTTGGCATGCTAACCTAGAATGATAGTAATAGTTCTAAGCTCTCTCTATTACGAACTATTTTAAACAAGTGATGTTTATTGCAGGACAAAGTGAATTTTCAATGACTGTGAAGGATTTTGTAATTATCATGCGAGTCAAATGATGACCTAAAGAAAAAGAAACAAAAGTAACTTTTAACAGAGTTTACAGAAAATGTAAACAGAAAAGCGTCTCTTTCAACTATCTAGTTCATTCGAATCTATCTGACATTATGGACGAGATTGACGTATATTTATAACATGGTCTACATTGTTTAGAATGTTTTATCTCGCCTGTTAAGAACACAGATATGTGGAAAAGCTCTCAGCGTTAAACACAACTTACGATCACTTAAATATTATCTTTAACTTGTTAAACTATGTGTTGCACTACAACAGTATTATATTGTCAGGTAAAATCAAGATCCGACATTTATTTTAGAGGCAAAACAAACGAACAGAATTTTCGCAGACCTGAATACACATACAGTTGACTTTCGTTATGACAAACTCGCTTAAGCTAAAATTCCGCTTGACACAAACTATTTTACATGTCCCATTTGTTTTCCATTTTTTTATCATATAAAAAATGTATAAGACAAATTCGTTTGAGCTGCATTCCCCTTTTACTCAAAGTGATTGCTGGGCCCCTGATCATGTGTTTACCAATCCGACTTGCCTGACCTGAAAATCAAAGGCCGCTGCCAACTCTTGTCACGCAACAGCTTGACAAAGTGTGGACGTGACGTCATAGATCATTTAGCATTGGTTTCACACGTGCACAAGCCCGTGCGGTCAAGGGTCAAGTTGAAGGCCAAATCTGCATATGTATTTCATTTAACATTGACCGCAAATAGCTGTGTTGTGTTATGAAGAAATAAAACTAAAATACTTTTTTTTTTCTTTAAATTTGAATATAAATGATTAGATTAAATACATACAATTAAACAAATAGGAAATGCATACAATTAGACATATAAGGACTATAAAAAACGAAGTAAAAAATCTTAAAATTCACTTATCATACACTTACTAACATTAAATCTGATATCTCAAAGTTCTACTAAGTCAAAGTATTTTGCCAGGTCCCAATGACTTCGAGATGACGAAGTTTAACTGTAATTTATAATATGCATTATACGTTAGTAAAGGCCGTTTGGTCGGTTTCTACTTATAGCAAACAATACTATACTGTTTGCGCTGCTGTTGTGGCGAGTCTCAGGAATGAAGATCGTCAGATGCCAAGTGGAAACGTTTGAGTATAGCATATGGTGAAGCAAGTGTGAGCAATGGGTAGGGACGACATAAAGGTAATGACGATTGGCTGGGTTTGTGGGATTGGTGTTCCTCGACCAGGAATTTAGTGTAGCTGTTCTTATGTAGCCGGGTGATAGGGAGAGAATGTGTAAGCGGTCCGGTTAAGTCAGTCGAAAGAGCATTCGCCCTGTTAGCGAAGGGTCCCGGGTTCGAGTCCCGGACTGGCTGCACATTTTTCTCCCTATCTTACACTTATAAATGAAATACTTCTCTCCTCACCAAAATACGTTGTAAAGATTATCAGTTTAAAGAATATAACTACTTAGAGATTGTATGGCGTTATTACGAAGATCTAATTATACTACATCATGTTGACTGTTTTATATCCACTGCTTGTATTTTATCGACTTCTCAGGAAGTTCAGGCTGATAGGTCTGTAATCCTGTTAAACCACCAAAGTCGACTCTTTTGCCAGCTTACTGTTTCAAGGCGGTAACTGTCTGGTAATCTCTATTACATGTAATGTATCGTCACACTTGTTTGTGATATTTCCATTTGTGTGGCAAGTGAATACCTATGTTTGTGCTGTGTCGAATTTAAATATATTATGAAGTACACATAGTGCCTTGTCATATTGTGGTATGACTTTCTTTAGGAAGAGCCTTACATCTTTTGAAATTTCGATATAAGTCACAACTAAGCCATCGTATAATTATCAAAACTTCAAACATTGAAAAAGTACAAACAGATTTCGTTAGTTGTGGTCTTTTTTATTGTAGCAACAAGCTGTTAATGTATAATGGCAATGCCATATTTATTGATAAACCTTTCTTGAGGTTATATGTAAGGTATATATACAGGTGAATGTAAATCAATAACACATATTTTACACTAAAACGACGTCTTATAGATCCTCTTCGTGACAGCCTGGTCTGCAAAGGATTCTTAAACGGAACGTTTGTCAGTATTTCACTGCACTGGCAATGCCTCGTGGTAGTGGAAACATGGAATTATTGAAGATGTTTCTCGCGATCCAGAGGCTTATAGCAGACCTGCTCATCATTCGGATTAGGTTTGTGCAGGTAAGATCGGCTGCTGATATGACGGACAAAATAGCAGCATAATGCCTCTTGACACTTTATGCTACGATCATTTTATATTTAAAAGATTAAAAGAGTATTTGTGTGTTCCATAAAGGCTATCTGAATGAAATGTGTCAAACTTAACCCAGATGCGGTTTCCACACTGTTCAATCTTTCAAGCCAGACATACCTTAGGCATAAAATGTAACGATACGATTCTCTTCTCCGAAACGCAAAGAACTCACTTAACATGCGTGCAGTAGTTCATTATCTCTACATTAATTCTGCACAAAAAATGTGAACAAAAACTGTGGGCTAGTCACACATCGTTATATTTAAAAGGTTTGCTATGTTAATAAACTATTATCAATGTGTGAACACAATGTAAGTAAAAATCGTCGAGTTAGATGATCTCAAATTTTCTTTGACCCTTTATAAATATCAAGTTTTTATTTTTTCAATACAGATGGCATTTATTTATTAAGACAAGGTTAACAGTTGGTAGAAACCTTTAAGCCGTAAGATAATTTCCTTTTTCTCGCTGTAGTCCGATACATCAAGAAAATCTATGGTAAACAGATACATATTCCTAATGTGTATCGCCCTCGAAGCAATACGGCATTATTAATTAATAATCTGGCTGAACTGGCAATGTGACAGGTGCGCACCAGAAGTGCGTGCAATATTGAATCACGTGACAATAAATAGAAGGTAACGTTATGTAATATTATATTTAAAGTATTCCGGCACTTTTCGAATCTCTTTGTTTGCGATTTAACTACAATTAAAGATTAACAATTAACAAAATTGATGTGTGTTTTCTTTTCCTGTTTTAGCTTAAGGGAACAGCCACTTGGAAACTAAAATAGTTTATCTTAATTAAACTCCAATATGCAGAAAAATGGAACCTCGTGTATTATTTGAAACAGGTGCCGTCTCACTGTTTAGAAAAAAAGATGTGTGTCAAAAAACAGAAGAGCAAAACATTCTACTAAAACATTTGACATTTAAAGCGCGAGACCTATATATGGAATGCTCACTGAAATTTGCACCCGGGGAAAGTTTTTTTTGCGGACACTCAAAACCTGATAATGATAAATATGGACCCTAATTCGGTAAACGGCGTTCAAACGGCGTTTTTATTTTTATATTTATTTTTGTGTGTCTGTAACTTTCAAAATGACTAGGAAAATAAACAATAAAATTCTGAGAAAAAAACAGACTACGTTCGAGAAAAATACTATCTGAACAATACTCATTTGTGTGATGTGAGGCTGCCGCACATGCTGAATTTCTGCTTGATAACTTTAGTTTTATAGTTAATTATAATAATGTAACATTTCCCTCTACATATGTAACATTTTCTCGAGATTTACAGTATTGAACTTTCAAACAAAAAGCACAACGTTTCAAGTGTCTTTGTTACTTGTTCTCATATTGCTTTAATCTCTTTTTACTTCAACTTTTTGCGTCGCCTTTGATGCGTCGCATCAACGACTTTTCTTGTTATTATAGTCGTATAAATACGACATAGATAAATCAGGAAAAGGCGCAGTGTTTAAATCTGTCATCATAAGAAAAATGAATAAAGATTCTTTTGCGTATCTAGGGTGTCTGCTAACCTATTTTGGGTACTTAGGATTAACAGATTTAACTTAAGTGCTTTTCAACGCATAAAATGTACTGAATATTCCAGGCATTTGAAAACGCGAAGTGCACGAAAAGCAGAAAACACATTTCAAACTATTTTGGCCACGCTCTTAGTTAAAGTAAATCTGTATCCAGCTCTTCTTTTAGATGAAAGATGAAAGAGTCGTACAAAAAGTCATCAATAGGCAATAATAGAAACAAACAAGAACGTACAGGGGATTTATACTGAACATATGCAAATAAGAAACAAACCACGAGAAAAGAACACCCTTCTACAGTAAAGTTGCAATAAAAGACGATCAAGTCGTGAACAAGAAAATAAAAATAATAAAATATGATACTGGGAAAGTTATTACTGTAAAGTGTTGAAAGATATGGGAGGATTGCGAAGACTTAATTTACATGCTTTCAAAAGATCTTGACATAACTCGGCATAATATTCTATATTATAATATGTATTTCTATAATATTCTATGTTTTTCTTTTCAAAAGTAAAACTATTTACTCTGGAAAGTATCATTGTAGATAGCAGCCAAAATGTGTTGTGATGACCTTTGCGTGCCGGGATAATGGTTATTGCGAAAGAGAAGTTAAACAATTGTATTTGTACTGCATATCATAGCTCAACCAAAGAAGATAGAACAAAGAAGGTATTATGAAAATAAATAGCCTTCCTTCTCCTATACGTGCTTTTAATTAATACATCATAACTAGTTCATTGTTTGTTTGAAAATTCAGAATTATATTATCAATCAAATAATTATAATACATAACTGCGCTTGTTGTCTTGGCATGTCATGCGAACTGGTCTAACCTCATTACAGACTCACAATGAGTATAAGTTTATAATTTATTACTCTAATTATGTTACACATGGAATTATTGCATGATTGCAGCTTAAACAATGAATTCAAAAGAATTAAATATGTACCTATTGAACCTTACTTTGTCGATGGCCATCATTGCCGTTTTGCTTTTCATGCTTAAACAAAAAAATATTTTCCAGGAACATATCCCAAAACCAGAGGTTCACATAAATTTACGAATAAACAAGTTGTGTAGTCGTTCAGCTAACAGAGTGAGACATTGTATGTTGCGTTTTTTTTTATTATTTCGACACTTACTTTTAAGAAAAATATTGATTACAAGAGAAACTTTCATAGAGAAGATTGCCCTGTCATGGCAATAATATAACTAGATTATGTCTTCACGAACAATTAATACACATCGTGTATAACCCTTTTATCCGGTATGAATTCCACGGAACTGACGACCTGGATTACTATTTTAGGGTCATACATATCGCCATGCCATGGATATTAAATAAGATTGATTATTATTTATTGATAATTATTAAATAAGTATAAAAATTCAGACTATACATTTTGGCTAAATTAGTCGTCCAATTTAATCGTCTTGTATTGCTGGAAAAGACATGCTACAATACAGAAATGTGCGGAAGTGGTTACTGTAAAGCTCAACCAATGGTAAAGATAAAAATTAACTTAAAACAAAGACAAAAAAGAAAAGTCCAGCAACATAGATACAATCGACGGGGGTATCTTTGCACCAAAAAGTAAATGCGACAAATGGTAAGAAAGAAAAACAAACAATTCACAATACAATAATACATCCAGTATAATTAAATTATATTTCATTTAAAAATATTGTTAAACTGCATATAAACACAAAAGTTACTAAATGTACATATGTTGTCGCTTTAGCTTCGTAGAACGCTTCATTCAAGGCAGACATTTCTTTTGAAATTGATCGCCATGCCGCCTACACGCTGGAATAGGCAAGATTTGCTACTTTAATATATATTCTCCATGCCTGAATGTTTATAGTATTAGGCTGCTTTATACATCCTTATAAATGACATGTATTCGTAAAAATGTATACAAGACAGGCATAAGCAGATAGAAAGAAGGTTAGATGCATTACCCCAGTACGTTTATAATGCCCATTTCTTATTATTTTAAAGATATATTATGATGATGTCACGTATTAAAACGTTTTTTAAAGCGATCCGTCATGGATATTTTCCATGGCCGAACTGATCACAGATATGTTTAATGTTTATGTTTTCTGATATCTTTCTAAGATGCTCATGCAAAGCGTATACTGTTTGCTTTGATGTGACAACGTAACTGATTAACTCATAGAAAAGCTTATTAATATCCAAAATTGGTTTTTCGATCAGTGCTTCGTCGTAAACGATGTGGTTTGGACAGTTGTATAATGCCATTATGCCAACAATGTAATATATTTTCCCAAAATGATATATGACCTACTAGCAGTACTATTAATCTAATGCTAAGTGATCACCCTTCATGGTTTAATTGCGTTCTGTAATATACACAAATCTTTTATTTTTATTTAAGTTTTTATAATTAATTTTATTTAAAGTTAAATGAATCCGTGCCAAACATCTTTGGTTCATTGAAAAATCGTTTGGAAGTTGTTTATTTTGGTTGCTGTGCAATTCAATAGATGAAATAAAACATTCATTTAAAATAATAAATAATCACTAATGTATGGGAGCGAATAATAAATATGAATAAAATGTTTCTTATTTTATTATTAGTAAGTCAAGAGATGGACTATGAACAGCAGACGGCTAATAATTGGATTTTATCTCTAATGCTACAATATTTGCATGTGACAATCCTTGTGAATATATGTGTGTAATATTTGACCTCTTGGGAAACAAGACAAGAATGCCTCATGTATTTGGTATTTCACGGTACATGTTTAACTTGCACATATTAACACTTCATGTAAAATAATGAGTAAGTGCACGTTAATAAAAAAAAATTAGCACTTTAATAAAATAACGTACTGCCTAACTATCGTTTTTTCCCTCTAAATATCTAGGTCTGGGAAATTTGCCATTCTGTCTTCGACGTTCACGGGATTTATTAGATGTTGTATTTTAATAATGTTAGTCTTTTTCTTGGAAAAAAACTGAGGCTAAATATGTCCATTAAAAAGATGTAGTTTTTAGCAGCCTTAAACTCTACATTGTTGAAAAACTTTAACATTAAAATGTCTTAGTTGAAGAAGAATCATTTGTTTTAAATGCGTTTTACAGACATTGTTCAGTTTATTTAGTAATACAAGTCACACAGCAATAACATTCAATGATTGTTGTCAGGATAATAGTCTATCTTTATGGTTTTTTTTTATAAATTCAAAATAATATTGCTATAATGTTACACGTGTTAAAATATAAGTGTTTATGTTCATGTTTAACTATGTTTTTTACGATACGAGAAGTCCTTAAAATGAATTATATAAAATATATAATATATTACAAACATTTTGTCTATTATTTACTTTAATTTAAATTTAATTTGGAAATAAATATACAGAATATGTTCCTTTCTCATTTTGACTATTCTTAAAGATGTGTCTACAAGACTGTTGTAACATTCGGTTTCAGATTTTTAATTTTTAACGGTACTTTCTTTGGCCATTTATTGAGTATCTTAAATACAAATTTTAATTTCATCATGTTTTTGTTTCGCCTAGAAACAGCTGATTAACGCGTTTATTCGTCGATTAGACTAGTCTGTTTAAAAGCCAGACTCTTACAGCTGAAATGCCTTTCAGTATGTTATTTCTAGCCATAATAACTCTGGCATGGATGCAGTTTTCCAGTAACATATAAAAGCTTTAAATGGTCTGCTGTTCTAAAATTCGTTTTCCATATGACACAATAAGAGAATGGCCAAATGTGATAAAATTAAGATAAAATCAATGATTAGTTTTTTATTAAACAAATCCGGGAACTCTTGTTAACAATACTCCTGACTGCACCACAGTCTTACCATATGCTTGATGTAAGTAGTTTAATGATACATTGCGACAGTGACAATGTTTACATGCAGATTACACCGTTACCAATGTTATGCTTTTGATGTGTTATTTGTTCATTCCAACAAATGGCCAAATGAATAGTCTGTCGCTTTTTAATGGACCAGGATTCTCTGCCCATTACCTCCAAATTAGGATGTTTTTTGTACAAATTACAATATTGTTCAAGAGATAGTATAGCTTTAATGTGACAATTTTCGAAATTAAAAATGTCAACAGTCTCCTCGGTTTTGTCAGACGATGTACTTCATCCCCATAATAATAAAGATAAAAATTTGGAAAACCGTTTCATTCGAAAAATATTTTACAGGTATAATGTTAATAGAGTTGCACATTATCAAATTGGCCGATATTGAATAGGTATCAGCTTAAGCAAAGTTATTATATGTACAATGCCCGAAATTGCTTAAACTTTCAGCAAAAAAATGATCGGATCTTTTGATCATATAAAAATGAAGATATATTTAACAGTAACAGGTTTTAGCATCATGCTTTCAGTTTTTGAGACGGCCCGTGAAAGCTTGTTCCCAACAGTATTTTAACAAGAGCATTTGTGTTAACCGTTACCACGTCCCTTTTTGTCCGTATATCTTTATTTATTTCCACAACCAGTCCAGAAAGTAATTGGTTTCTTGTTTTATTATTTCCCTGGAAAATAAAGCTAAGTCTTTAGTTAGAACAACATACGCTTAACAACCTAACTTGTCGTAAAGTAATCGCGATTTATTGAAGTCCGAGCAGATGATCTTGTTAACGGCTCCTTACAAATAGTGGAAAAGATAAGACGAAGCCTTAGTTGGAGATTTGTATATTTATTATCTAAACTTTATAACCCAGAAACGAAATCTATGAAATAAACCACAACATTTCATTACAGACATGACAAACACTTTGTAATCGGAAAGCACAAAATGACGCTCGTATTGTAACTTTTGCAATCAAGCATATAGGCAAGATAAATAATATAAATACAAATACATAGGATTGAGGTAATACAAATAGAGAAAAAGTAAATATGTGACACAAACGATGTCAAACTTTATTGAATGACAGTCATAAATACTTAGATAGAAGATTACAGTTGCAAGTATTTAACTCAAACATTTATATTTTGCAAACTATCTATATGTATTCATCGAAGAACAAATACACTAACACATTTATTAAATAGCCAGAATATTAAAAGCATCCGGCCATCCGACGAACATTCTATTCAAAGTAAACTATTAAACAACTAAACAACATAAATATTGGAATAAAATGTAGCAATCTCATTTCTGTATCTGATTTCTTTAATTTTCCAAATCGAATAAAAAAGGCAAATAAGCATTTTACTGCGATACAATGTTTATCTTCTAATTTCATTAATGTTTCATTGCTATCAGATTGGCAGTAATATAATTAATTTTAGAGTATGTGAATATTTTAATTAAAATTTGAGAAGACAGTATAATCTAATGTTGCAAGTCATATTAAGATTAAATATATGCAAATACATCAAATAAATTGCAAACAAAAAGACATTGAAATTGATATCAATGATGATGATGAAAGTTTAAGCATAATGTCTGTTAAAACTATGACTTTCAACTTCAAGTACACATGCATTTAGGAACCACAGTAAATGGCAATCTTCAACGTACATTGTAATAATGAACATATTTTATCTTTAGCCCCTAAAGGTCTTAATATACCGCGAGAAAGGAAGCTTTAATTTAAAATTTACCTATCACTTCTTAGAACCAAGAATATGCGTCATATATATTGTCATGATGTTATTTTGCAATTGCAGCTATTTTCATACAAACCGGGTTTCTACTTTATTTTAAAAACGTAAAAGTTGCGCCATGAAAACTGCACCATTAGCAATCAGTGAGCATAGATGAATGCTTTCTTCAGTTATTTTGACACTTTAATTATTACTCATTCAACCTTTAAATAATTCATTGTGTTTGTCAGATATGTTTATTTATTTATATTTCCTTTTTGAACGTTTAATCCATTGTGAAGCTGTAATCTATTCTTAGAACTTAATGTACCTAAAATTTATTTTTGATCAAAAATCACTACAGTTCTTATCCGTAATAAATCTTGTTTAAATATGTGATCTGTCGAGCTATTCAGCTACTGACTAGTATCTACATATAACGCGAATACCATAACGTCCTATATAGAACATTGGTACTCTGGAACTATTTTCGGAATGATGGCTAGTGTAAATTTTACCAGCGTGAATATTTCCGCTAGCAAATTCTTTATCCATTGTGCTACATCGTTTTACATAAGGTACTTATTTTGTAAAATAAATATCGAAAACTTATTTTATGCTATCCTTTATTGAACGTTAATAGTGATTGTTTATATGTGTATCAAGCGTATTTGAGCCAGAAATGCGTCTGTCTCCTGTAGTATTAGAGGGTTCCCTATTGTGTTTGATATTTCTGGTAACAAATTTGAGTCAACCCTGCCCACGCTAAATAATAAATGCTTCGCCGACCGTTGTGAACAAACTCCTCAATAGTTTACCAAGATGCCTGACACTTGGCACGTTAGAGATGTTTGTCGTTCTACTGCCATACAAGAGACTGCAGAATGATTTTTTTTTACATATTTAGATTGCAATCCCTGTTTAATATGATACATATTATGAAACAAGAAAACGGTCATCGTTTTAACAATAAACTGATTTACTACAGGTTTTCGGTATACATAATATGTTTTGCAAAATTGCTCGTTTTGCAAATCGACGCAGATAACAGTGTACTGAACTTTGCTTTTGTTCAATAACAAAACTATTCCAACAATATTTGTGTTTTTAACATGGTGCAAACCACATTTTATTTATTTTAATAGCTCATACATTTTCATGAAACCAATATAGAAATTGATTTGATCTATTCTCAGCAATATTGAGCGATGGAGGCAAAAGATCTGGTTTATGTTTGCTGTCATTGACAAAGTCTCTATGAACTTTCATTAAATTGGTGCAAATTGATTGACATCTGGATACCAGTATCTTGGGCTGTTCGGAGTAGTAGTTGGACTCTTATTAACTGAACCACCAGAATGAGACAATGACAATTTGCTAACGGAATTAACAATTTCAATGCCAGTGTGCAAGTCTTTCTACAGCCTTATTAAACTGGTATCCTCTTGAATCGTATTATTGATTGCTTAACGAAGTATGATGCTTTAAAAATAAAACAATGACAATATAAAATATTGAGATTCCCAACCGAAAAATTGAAAACTAAAAGATATGCAGTTCGCAATCGCTGTTTATAGCTATATTATATGTTAATAATAATTGGTATTAATAACTGCATGCACAAATAAACTTCACTAACACTGTGGTGAGACTTGATGTTGATTAGTATGCTAAATACATGAAAGGATTTGGCACCGTTTTTCCATTCCGTTTGCCTTACTTTATCTTGAACAAATTTTAAATAACACAAAGAAATGAATAGCACAAGTGTTTTAGCACCCCAGTTGGTCCTGTTGCCGACTGACCGTTCCAAGGCGGTAACTGCTGGTTGTTCTTTTTGGGAATTAAAACTGTAGCTGCATTTTATGTTTCTGTCATGGAGGAAAGAATTCATTATTTTCATAATTAATTTCAAATAATTATCTTCTTGTTAAGTAAATTATTTATGGATTATATGTGTAGTGCTATTGGTAAAATGAAATGTTTGTTTTACTTGTAAATAACATAGAACAATTCTGATTCATATACATGGAACATTAGCTAAGGAGTCATTTAGCATTTTTGCGTAATATTTGTAAATATATGCCGGGGGCGAATTTGCTTAACATTTTGTTAATCATGAATGTAAATAACTGCTACTAATGAAGTTGTTGTCATTTGATTAAACATGTTTTGTTCGGTTGCATAACTCAAAGCTTCTTTGAAACATTTAGATAAAACTTAGTATGATTATTAACAGTAATCAAAAGCAAGACGTACATCGATTTTGAAGTTATGAGATTATGAGATCTGTGGCCTTATGAGACATGTGGCCTTATTAGAACAGCGGTCTTATGAGACCTGTGACCTCATTAGATCTTCGGCATTGTGAGACCTGTGGCCTTATAAGACCTGCGGCATTATGAGACGTGTGGCCTAATGAGATTTGCGGCCTTATTAGATCTTCGGCAGTGTGAGATCCGTGGCCTTATATGACCTGCTGCATTATTAGACGTGTGCCCTTATGAGACATTCGTCCTTATTAGAACTGCGGCCTTATAAGACTTGCAGCCTTATTAGACCTGCTGCAATATGAGAACTGCGGCCTTATTAAACCTGTGGTATTATGAGGCCTGGGGCATTAGAATAATTGCGGCCTTATGGGACCTGTGGTATAATGAGACCTGCAGCATTAGGAGAATTGTGGGCTTATGGAAGCTGTGGTATTATGAGACCTGCGGAATTAAGATAATTGCGGCCTTATTAGACCTGCTGCAATATGAGACCTGCGGCCTTATTAAACCTGTGGTATTATGAGACCTGCGGCAGTAGGAGAATTGCGGCCTTATAGAAGCTGTGGTATTATGAGACCTGCGGCCTTATTAATCCTGTGGTATTATGAGACCTGCGGCATTAGGAGAATTGCGGCCTTATGGAAGCTGTGGTATTATGAGACCTGCGGCATTAGGAGAATTGTGGCCTTATGGGACCTGTGGTATTATGAGACCTGCGGCATAAGTAGAATTGTAGCCTTATGGAAGCTGTGGTATTATGAGACCTGCGGCATTAGGAGAAGTGTGGCCTTATGGAAGCTGTGGTATTATGAGACCTGCGGCATTAGGAGAAGTGTGGCCTTATGGAAGCTGTGGTATTATGAGACCTGCGGCATAAGTAGAATTGTAGCCTTATGGAAGCTGTGGTATTATGAGACCTGCGGCATTAGGAGAAGTGTGGCCTTATGGAAGCTGTGGTATTATGAGACCTGCGGCATTAGGAGAAGTGTGGCCTTATTAAAGCTGTACTGTTATGAGACCTGCGGCATTAGGAGAATTGCGGCCTTATGGAAGCTGTGGTATTATGAGACCTGCGGCATTAGGAGAATTGTGGCTTATGGGACCTGTGGTATTATGAGACCTGCGGCATTAGGAGAATTGTGGCCTTATTAAAGCTGTACTGTTATGAGACCTGCGGCATTAGGAGAATTGTGGCCTTATGGAAGCTGTACTGTTATGAGACCTGCGGCATTAGGAGAATTGCGGCCTTATGGAAGCTGTGGTATTATGAGACCTGCGGCATTAGGAGAATTGTGGCTTATGGGACCTGTGGTATTATGAGACCTGCGGCATTAGGAGAATTGTGGCCTTATGGAAGCTGTGGTATTATGAGACCTGCGGCATTAGGAGAATTGTGGCCTTATGGGACCTGTGGTATTATGAGACCTGCGGCATTAGGAGAATTGTGGCCTTATGGGACCTGTGGTATTATGAGATTTGCAGCATTAGTAGAATTGTGGCCTTATGGAAGCTGTGGTATTATGAGACCTGCGGCATTAGGAGAAGTGTGGCCTTATGGAAGCTGTGGTTTTATGAGACCTGCGGCATTAGGAGAATTGTGGCCTTATGGGACCTGTGGTATTATGAGACCTGCGGCATTAGGAGAATTGTGGCCTTATGGGACCTGTGGTATTATGAGATTTGCGGCCTTATTAGATCTTCGGCAGTGTGAGATCCGTGGCCTTATATGACCTGCTGCATTATTAGACGTGTGCCCTTATGAGACATTCGTCCTTATTAGAACTGCGGCCTTATGAGACTTGCAGCCTTATTAGACCTGCTGCAATATGAGACCTGCGGCCTTATTAAACCTGTGGTATTATGAGGCCTGCGGCATTAGGAGAATTGCGGCCTTATGGGACCTGTGGTATAATGAGACCTGCGGCATTAGGATAATTGTGGCCTTATGGGACCTGTGGTATTATGGGACCTGCGGCATTAGGATAATTGTGGCCTTATGGGACCTGTGGTATTATGGGACCTGCGGCATTAGGAGAATTGTGGCCTTATGGAAGCTGTGGTATTATGAGACCTGCGGCATTAGGAGAATTGTGGCCTTATGGAAGCTGTGGTACTAGTATTATGAGACCTGCGGCATTAGGAGAATTGTGGCCTTATGGGACCTGTGGTATTATGAGACCTGCCGCATTAGGAGAATTGTGGCCTCATGGAAGCTGTGGTATTATGAGACCTGCGGCATTAGGAGAATTGCGGCCTTATGGAAGCTGTGGTATTATGAGACCTGCGGCATTAGGAGAATTGTGGCCTTATGGGACCTGTGGTATTATGAGACCTGCGGCATTAGGAGAATTGTGGCCTTATGGAAGCTGTGGTATTATGAGACCTGTGGCATTAGGAGAATTGTGGTCTTATGGGACCTGTGGTATTATGAGACCTGCGGCATTTGGAGAATTGTGGCCTTATGGGACCTGTGGTATTATGAGACCTGCGGCATTAGGAGAAGTGTGGCCTTATGGAAGCTGTGGTATTATGAGACCTGCGGCATTAGGAGAGTTGTGGCCTTATGGGACCTGTGGTATTATGAGACCTGCGGCATTAGGAGAATTGCTGCCTTATTGAAGCTGTGGTATTACGAGACCTGCGGCATTAGGAGAATTGTGGCCTTATGGAAGCTGTGGTATTATGAGACCTGTGGCCTTATGAAACCTGTGGCCTTATGAGACCCGCAGCCTTATGGAATTCAATAGAGTTGAAGTTAATATCGTGTCTAAAAGTAGACTTAGGTTATGTTTAAACTCAAAGAATTTTGATAATATACAAATATTTAAACAACTTATAAAGAGATACAATGTTTATTGAAAATTATTGAGGCTCAATACGTTAACTTTTTAGTTCAACTGTAACACAAATTAAAAGAGAAATATAGAAAAGATGATAATTCAAATGTTCATTTACTTTATTCATTTTATTGCGCTTTTTGTTACGATGATTTTGCTTTCTGATTGTTTTATGTCCAAAACCTACACTTTGACTTCGTAGATTGCAAAATAGAAGCAATTTGATAATATTGATACCAACTGTTTCAGAAGTAACGATAATTATAAAAGTTTTTAGCTATACAAGTTTTCATTTATTTTCACACAGCAGTTCGTTAAAGAGGGTTGTTAAAAATATTTTCTATGAGCATTATACACCATAAAAGCAGGTGAAAGATAGCACTTTAGCTGTTTAGTTACTTTTAAAACGAATGGTTTGTTGTTACTGATATTATGATATCTATTACGCGTTCTATTTTACAAAATAAAATACAAATGTACAAGAAGCAAACTAAATTAGCCTATCAGCCAGAATTCATTACGGTGTCTGTGAATTGTTGCTCTTTTTACAGCCACAACCACTGATGTGGCTTCTGACGACTAGAAAAGATATGTTTATTAGTTTATCAGAACCAATCGAAAATGCGCTATCGGCATGGTTTTAAAAAAAAAACTGGTCATAGCTAACACCATTTTTCAATTTACGCTATGGTAAATCGGCTTGACAACAGGCTGACTGACTACATTTATAATATAAAGTATGATCGCGTGACCTAATTATTCGAGCACCTGCAGACCCTCTCTCTCTCTCTCTCTCTCTCTCTCTCTCTCTCTCTCTCTCTCTCTCTCTCTCTCTCTCCCCCCCCCAAAAAAAAAAAAAAAAGAAGACTAGCTTTAGTCTCATTTAAAGTTTTGTTCTGTAAATAATTATACATTCACACTTGCTCTTATGTAAGATTTCAAATAATTACCTCATACATTGCTGTATGCTAAGATTTTCGAAACATTTTTTAATATGAAAAGCTTTAATTATGGCTACGAGAAGGTGCCTTATTTTCCGTCAGATAAGATAATGGATTATCTCATGCATATAAACAGAAATGGAGCACAACATAAAACTGTAACACATTATATTCAAATATTTTAATAGAAAAGTATTGCCTTATTCCAGATCTCCTAAAGTTAGATTATGTGTTCAATGTCATTTAATTGTGTGGTAAGGCTGCATATTTGACATTTCATTTTATTACAAATAAATTTAATTGAGATCCTTGATCTATGTATTACATGAAACATTGCTATATATACATTGACATTATCTGATAAGGCCTATGTACTTCCGTCATTAAATTACGTAACACAATGGGAGAAATCCGCTTCGTGTTCTAATCGCATTAAGATGTTTAACTATAAGTATATTATTACATTAACCGACCCCATCATGTAGTTTCTATCTCGCGTGCTGTACATTAATTACACTGTGATATGTTTTTCACAGTACAGAATGCTATTGTGGAAGCCACTTTACCAGTTATTGGAGATGTCTATAGTTTTTTTAAAACAGTTAAAGCTAATAAGTAATTCTAACGCTATTCTTGAGAGTAGTCCACATATTGTCAAACTGTCATTTGTTTCATTCCAAACTTTATATAATACACTAGGACACCTGCACATCAACAGAAACTGATGGCAGAAAAGCTAATCAATTCATTGGCTTTTTATTATTGTAGAGTGCAACTAAATATACTTTATCAAAATAGATGTTTTGTTTGTTGATTGGATTTATCGTCACACCACCGTATTTCAGTTATCTAGAGACGGCGTTCACTTGAAGTAGATATAGTGCTGTCTTCATTGTGTTTAGCAAGCCGTGAACACCTGGCATGATACCACACCCAATCACCCAGTCATATTATCCTGATACCGGGTGGACCAGTCGTGCAACAACCTTTATATTGTTAGCGTAAACAAGGGAGCTACATAACTAAATTTTCAACGACTCTGCATTAATTATCCTTAGAATTCGTGTGAACATCATTCACACTGGGTTCTAGATTTAGAAATACATAATCAAATATGCAAAAAAAAAAATGCGCTAACAAAATATTACACAACACGTCCAGTAGCATTTGCATTTATTTTGGAACAGTTTATCCTTATACTTAGGGGGCGCACATGGCAGCAGAATCGCCGATGTGTAACTTCAGTGACCGCCCAGCCTCCCACCGCGTGGGTTCAAGTCTCAGAATTTAATGTGATAAGGTCTTCCAGCTTACCTGAGGTAAGAAAATCAAATTAAGAGTAAAGGCGGCGTGTCAACAATTGTTCCTTTGAAATTGTGCAATATTGAGACATCTATTACCACTTGGAAAACGATGTTTCGTTACTCATCTACAAACTGTTCACATGTTGATTTTTTATTAAAATTAAGAGTTTGTTTTGTTTGTGTGTATATGACATTCATTTACAAGTTAAAATTTTGATAGGACCTTTTCTTATTTACCTATTAATTACTGATGCAGGTACTTGCTGTTTACTGCCCATCTTTGATGAGATATTTTATTTACTCTGTTTGTTCGTGTGAAAAGCCTTCCGGAAGTGCAAGGTTGGAGCGCTCTACAAACCAGGCTGAAGGACCTCAGTCGGCCCTTTTTGCCGACTGACCGTTTCAAGGCGGTTACTTTTTTCTTTTCTTTTTGTGTGTATGTCTCCTTTCTGTGTTTTTCTTTTGTCACTTTTACATATAACATTTTCTCTGTGTGCTTTTGTTTAGAGGTATTTCATATATATGTATTTGGTAATTCTCAAAGGACCTTTTCGTTTTTTCTAATTCTATATGTCAAAACAGTTTTGTAATTTCAATAAAAACGATGCTATAATGATTTGCGAAGTACAAAACAGATTTCAGAAACCATTATTTTGCTCGTATTGTCGATTGCATAGCGGGGTCTGGAAAATGTATAATGTCAATGATACAGTCTCGGAAGAATCAACTATTTAATTATTTATGAAACCCTAACAGGCCTAAGTTAATCCGCAGCATTGATTTATATCTCCATGTATAATTGAAATAGAATGGTGCACCCATTTTTCATTTCAGATCTTTATGTAAAACCTTCTGTTGAATTCAATTAAGTCAAAGAATTGAATCAGGTGTCCTCGTGAATTAATTATTACGATTTATTCATAAATCAATGTCCGGTAGCGTATCTTTATGTTAACATAACTTGACACGGTAGAAAATCTGACGATGATTTATTTGAAAGTAGTATTATGCCTAAATGATAAACCACATAGTGCAGTCATTGAAAGCTTAAATTCGGTATCTATTCCGTCTATATTGCTTCGACTTCATAATGCGACATCACGCTGTCAGCATACTGTTCACTGAATACTAGATTTACTGTCTTTTATTTTATGCACGTATGCATAAGGACCTTCTGAAGTAATTGCATTTACCCGTGTAGCTAACGATTGCATGGATAAAACATGAGACCTGCTCATTTTGTATCTGAGCGATTTAAGAGTGGCACACACGTAGTTCAAACTTAAATATTGGTGGTATTTCCTACAGGATCTTTTCTAATTTTTATATTGAATAGTTGTCTTTTTACCAGATCTTCTCTAAATCCAGATTGGACATATTGCTGTGTATCATATCGCCATGTACAACTGAAATAGAATGGTGCACCCATTTTTGCATTTCCGGTCTTTATATAAAACCTTCTGTTGAATTCAATTAAAAACAAAGCAGATGTCATCATTTTTTCTAAAGTAATCAGGACACCAATTGCGACTGGAAGCTTCTTCTAAATAGGTGGATCTTATCAAGAGTTTGACAGTTCGATGATAATGTTTTGGTTTCCGGTGTGATTATATGTACGTCGTACTTTGTGTATGTATTATTATTCTTAGACTGCTCCTGAAAGTGATTAATATTTGCTAAACAATTGGATACTCCTAAAATGTATTTTCGACTCAAGAATCAATGAAATGTATTTTCTGTTTCTACTTAGAAATGATCTGGACCATGTAATGGCCAAATGTAAACTGGTATTCATTCACAGGATGTCTCATACAGTGTAAATTACCCTAACTGTAAAAAGATCGCAATGCAACACTTACATTGTCAGACTTCATCGCGCATTACAGAGAAAACGATATGCATTTTGATCGCGTTATCGTTCCTATTATCCCTAGGTGAGGACCTTTACGAAGGCCAGAGAGTAGAAATAGACAGACAATCAAATAAAAGAGCCAGTTTCTAACTCTCGAGTGCAGTATACGGGTCGTTTCAAATAAAGCCGTGTCATAGCATACAAGCAATTTTGCAGCATTCATTTTTATATAATTTACATTATAAAACACATATTTATATAACCGTCTGTCTATTTCAATGATTTTCAACAACAGAATGAAAAATGTGCTTATAAGTGATGCGTCTTGCCAAATGCCAGCCAAGTCGATAATCAAAGCCGGTGGATAGGGTTGTTCAAGCGATCATCGAGAAATGTCTTCAGGCGGCTTAGTATTTACACATTCATTCTTAATTACAAACTCAGACATTTATTTGTGATAAAGCCAACTTTGCACAAAATTCCGAAGAATGTAACTTCAATGCCACTATGGGGGATTGAGATTACATATAGCGCCTGCATGGTCCAGCTCAATATCTTTAATAATGAGCCAACGACAAAGACCGGAACATAAAATACACACACTGGTTAATAAATACTAGTTTTCAAATTGATTACATATACTCATGCCTTTTAGAGTTGGCTATATACCGTTTCTAAATAAAACGAATCTAGTAACATTAATATCTGAAAAGAAAATACATAGGCAACTCCTTCAATATTTCAGTCAGGAAAATGAGTTTCATCCTCCTATATTTTCGATTTAAGCTTGTTATTCATCCTTTCGGTGATGTTTTTGAATACGAGACAATCTGTTTTTTTTAAGAATAAAAGGTAAGCAATGCCAGTGTTTACCGTTTAAAACATAATAGATAAAAGCTTTTACAAGGGTTACATTAAATCAAAATTTAAGTCATAAACTGTCTGTGGATGGTTACTTCCTGCATATCACTAATACACTCAGTAATAAAACATTGTAAGCTTTTAGAACACAATTATCAAGATGTGGGATGAGTAGAAAGGACAATTATTTGCGAAAAAAACAACTTGTGTTTTCATGAAGTAGAACGTACACACAAGAATACTGATGTAACAGTCGGCTACTTTGTTAATATCCGGGATTAAAACTGCGCTGATTTCTTAAAATTATGACGGCGTGTAAAAAGAATAATAGTAAGAAAAAATACCACACTTGGAGATTTTCTTTTGCTTAATGAGTCATGTTTTCCTTTTATCTATAAAGGCATTTAAATGCATCAGAAACATTAAAAAAAAATTGAAAAAATAACATCCGAAAGAAACCTTTAATTAGAAATATACAATAAGCGTTTCGTTCGTTTCATAGTGCGTGATTAGTGTATATTGCAAATCAATTGTAGTTTAAAGCACAGTCTATTTTTATCATAATGTAGAATATGTCCCGACAGTATTATATGTAGACTTCAGCAATAATTATCCTTTTGTCAAGTAAAAAAGATAATGAAAATTATATAAAGTAATAGAAACATAACTCACTTCCATAACTTTATTGGTGTGTATGCATTAAATCTCGCATTTTGTGTTTATATACAAAATTAAAACGAAGAATAGTTCAGGTACCCAGACATTAATGACTAGGGAAAAACAATTTTTCATTGTATTATTCTCTTCCACATGGTCCTAGAATACGCCTGCTGTATTCATGCAGAGCGGTAAAACTCCGCCGAAAATGGACAATGCGTTTGCCGTGCAAGGCATCCCATGAAACCGGAGATGGGGTTTCTGGCGGTTGAGCACCCACGGGATTGGCGTACGGTATATCCGTAGGCACCCGTGTGATGTAACACACCGTTTTGACCCCGTATTCGGTGTAGACGGGTGATCGTATGGACCCGGTACGAACAATCGGCTGGTCACGCTGAGCCCTAGGTTAACTTACTTATACCCCTTTTCTATAGATACGTATCAATTCTTCTCTAATACAAACCGGGCTTGATTCTTTTTAACTTTCTTCTATAACATAATCTAGAAGGCGGTGGCTTATTGATTTATCGAGAGGTATTAAAGTCACTTCATCCTTTCGCTTGGAGTTGTAGACCCACTCCGTATTAGCGTTCTGCTGAAAAAAAGAATTATTGAACAATTTCCTAAATTCATACTTCTAACAGCAGACAAATATTTAGACCCACTATCAAAAATGTCTCCATTCTTAATTGAAAAGGCACTCAAAGGAGTAATTGGCGATCCAAAATCAGTATAAGAAAATAAAAATTGATCTCTTCTCTTTAAAGTTACTTAACAATCACAATCCGACCACCTTTTGAAATTGAAAAGAAAAACTATTTACATTATATATAACAGCCTCCCCGCACAAATCTCTTAATTTTTCGAAAGGCGTGATTAAAAATCCAGTCCTTGCTGGCGTCCCTGAAGAGGAAATAGTTACAAATCGTGCAAGTCAAGTCGTTTCAGCTGCCAAACGAATCAAAATAAAAAGAAATGGTCTAGAAATTGAAACTTACACAATTATTATGACATTCAACTCTCAACAAGCACCATCGAAAATAGAAATCCTCTACAGTCATATTAGGGCCGAAATCTATATTCCAAATCCAATGCGATGTTTTAAATGTCAAAAGTTTGGCCACCATGAAAGTAACTGTAAGAACACTAATGTTTGCTGCAAATGTAGCACTTCAGCTGACGAACACAATTAATTCGCATGCACTACAACAAAATGTGCAAATTGTGGGAAAGACCATACGACCTATTTAAACACATGTGAAATCTGGAAAAAAGAAAAAGAAATTATTCGACTTAAAATAGTAAACAAAATCACATACCCAGAAGTTAGGAAATTATTCGAAACCCATAAAAATCTTACGCCTCAGTCATAAAATAAACCACAAAAGCAGTCACTATGAAGGATGTGCAAACTCAGAGTCAGTATTTCTCAAACAATTAATACAACAACGTCTGCAAAACAGTCAATACATTCAACATCACAGAGTCAGCGAAAACAGAACAAATTTAGCTTCAACATCGGTCCACCATCTGGACGCGAACTAAACTGATCGAAAGATCCCATCAAAATAAGTTATAAGTTTAACACTTTGACGAAAATGATATGGAATGCACAACTAGTGAGATTTCCATATCCGGCCAAAAATGTCAAAAACCAAAATCACCAGACAAAAGGTCAAGGTCACCTGTTAAGGCCCCATAATAATATTGAGTTTTTAATATAATCCCATGGAAAACAAATTAGTATTGGAATTGTCGAGGTCTTAAAGCTAATTTAATGAAATTTTACTTTTATTGACCACTTTTAACCCTGCCGTGCTATGCTTTCAGGAGACATTCTTAAAGGAAATTGATAAGATAGATTTCAAAGGTTATTCTTCTTATAATCACATTCACACAATGTGTAATAGGGCGTCTGGAGGATCGACAATACTCGTCAACTCCAAACTGCCGCACACAAAGATTAACCTTTATACTGAATTGCAGGTTGTTGCCATTCGAGTTACAGTCCATAAAGTCATCACAATTTGCTCTGTTTATCTTCCAACTAATTCAGATATTTCAAAATCAAAATTAGATGATTTACTTAATCAATTACCTTTCCCTTATATTCTGGTACAGTACTGAAAATCATGAAATTGACAAACGGAACGGAGTGGAAATGGAAATGAAACGTTTTTCGTTTCCTGTTGAAACGGAAACGGAACGGAGTGGAAATGGAAATGCAACGGAGCGCTACAAACGCTTGAAACGGTGTAAACGGTATAAACGCTATAACCGGAGCGCTTGGAACGCTAGAAACGGTAGAAACGGAAAAATCGGAATGCTCGTAACGGTAGAGTTATTTTCACTACCGCTTCAAACGTTTCTAGGTCACCCGATTATTTATAGTAACATTTCAACCACTTCTTGGTACGAAATAAATTTAAACGAACACAATAACTGGCTTCAATTTATCAACACAAACGCGCTTTTATATGTACTCTGCAGAAAGAAATAACATAAATTATTATCAAAAATTCGTATTTATCAAACTTGTACATTATAGTTCCGAAACCGCACGAATTGTCCAAGTCATCGTGTACCGTCAAAACAGAAACTGCACTAAAAATCACTCCGCACGATAAAACACGCAATTTAACTATAATATTGCGTTTCTGTCGAAACTGATGTTTTAATTAATTCCAATGAATAGCTTAACATCCGCCTTGGATCGACATTCTTAGTCTTCATTGTTTGGCATATGAAGATAGTGTGTACACAGCTGTCATTACACGTATGCGCGCGCAATGTCGCAGCATTTCCCGAGTTTGAATTTTCGCTAATTACTTTGTAGCTGCATGGTCCGTTCCCGGATCAACTACGTCAATCATTTTTGTGTGACCATACTTGCTTAAAGTATTTTTCATTTACAAAGAATGCATTGCGTGGTACAAAATAAAGTTACTTAATGAAATTAAACCTCAAACAAAAGAAGGTAACACATCTCATATAACACAAAAAACATAAAACAACTACACATAAAACAAACAAACAATGCTATGTATTATTGCAAGGTGTGACCCAATCAAGAACCAATAAATCCTCCCCGGCACTCAGAGCCAATGACAAGTATGATCCTAAAGTTCAACGTCTGAATAACCATAGATTGCCAAATAGTGCACGTATACAATCATCGATTGACAGTTAAATAAAACAACCGTGATAAAAACTTACATCACGATAAATATTAAAGACATAATAATCATTACCGCCATTAAATTCACCTGATCACACATGATCATCATCAGGATCCCATATTACTTATATAATCACCACTAATCATCATCAAATGCAGCATCACCGGCATCACGATCTACATCATAATCGTCATGAGCATCAGCATCACCGTAACCGTTATTACCATTTACATTATAATCATAAACAGCATCGGTATCACCGTCATCATTATCAGCAGAAGCAGCAGTAGCAGCAGCAGCACCGTCATTTACATCATCATTACTTTAGTTACAGGGGTATGGATATGTAATTTATTTTATCTTGCCTCTTTGTCAAGCAAAGTTTCTTCTGCTTCTAATCTTAATTGTTATATATCTTATAATGAACAATGTTGTAAATTTGGACAATAGTATCAAAATTCCTATTTCTAAATGCATAGTTCCCATAATGCGCTGTTACATATATAGGATTAATCAAAATTCGTGGACCGCGATTAAGAATCTGCATACAACTTTTGACTTTACTTGACTTGCAACTATTTGAATGAGGCCTGGCTACGGCTCATTTTCCCATTCATGTCTTGAATGTTCTATGCCAAAATGTGGTCTAATGAGGGCCCTACCGGGTACTTAATTTTTGTACCCATTTAAAGATAGAAATATATTAATTTAAAATATATCGTTTTGTAAATTGATATTATGTTTCTCCATGCGCGTGGGTAGGGTTCATGCCATCATAAAGTTCTACTCTAATTGAATCCCTAATTTTAAGACATGAGCGGTCACCCCAACTAATTAAGCTAATTGGCAGTTTTATGACACCTTGTTTGTCTAGTGGACAGGAAGTGTGACCGTGTTTTGGCGTCTTTTCCACTTCGCAAGAACACATGCATCCTCTATGCAGCTGTGTTTGAAAATGTCACCTTATGGCAGTCGCGTGGTTTATGACCTTCACCTTTTAAAGAGCAATATGCATTGACTTACGCGAGGACAACAAAAATGACAAAACACTAAGGTGCACGATATCTTTTTTGGCTCATAAAAGGACCTAACGCTATATTTAGTAGTACCCACAATGGTGCACCCTTTCCCCACCCACTATTTTTAAGTTTAAGAAGAGGAAACGTGGATGTGGGGATTGGGGATTTCTTATAGTAAATACTACATTAATTGTCGTGTTTTTTTGTAAATAATGTTATCAAGAGAAGACACATCAAGGAACACAGTCTAATGTATATTTTTATCTCGTGTTTATTGCAAATGTATTATTTCAATGGCTCGCCTATTCTTTTGTAGTTAATCCATACCTTAAATATAAATAATACCTTAATAAAAGTGTTTATGATCATTAAAACGACTAAAAAGTTTTTGTAAGGACATTTATATAAGTAAAAACATGCGCAGTCTGAAATATTACTACATAGTACAGTTTCCTCCCTCCACTATCATTCCTTTAGAACTTATATTTATGCCGCGAAGGTAAATCGTCAATAACGTTGCATATTTTTTCATAGCACACGCCGTTCACGCGTACTTACCATTTTTAATCCCTAAACAGTACCCAGCGTTCACACCCTCTCTCTCTTCTAAATGGCAGCTTGAAGACAATTATCGATCGATATCATGTTGCACAGTATTGAGAGAAATAATAGGTCGGTCAATTTGAAACAAAAAAAAATCTTTTCGGCGACTTCAAATGATAGTGACCGGCGATTGATTCCCAGAATATTCTTTGATGTTGCAGTGTTAGCCAGAGAGCCCTCCTCTCCAGAAAGAAATTACACCGCATCTAATGATTTATTTGTTCACCGCATTTATTTGTTACAACCTTGGAGAAATTAAAATCACATTGATATAATTAGCGACTTCATGTTATAAGTGCGTGAACAATATTGTTAACAGCCGTTAATTGGCGCTAATATGTGCAAACCGAAAACACAACAACACACACTTGTTTCTAAGAAAGTTGTTTGTTCTATGAGACTTTATGTATGTGTCTGTTTTCGACAAAACAACATGTTCATGTTTATATGAGATAATCATTTTAACCATGAAATGTGACTGTAGTGAGTAATACTTATCTAAAATTATTGGATATTACACGTTACTATCAGCGAGACGTTAAATCTAAAGTCCGCCATATAACAAATATCGGAAAGGGGCAAACATTCGCCTTTTTATTTTGGCAGTGGGGATGGGGGTAAACGCTGGGCCTTTTTATTTGAAGGACCTTTTTATTTGAAGGGGAGAGGGGGTAGCAAACGTCCGGTCTGCACTTATAGGGGCGGGGGGCAAACGTCCGGGGGCAAGTTTTAAAAAAAATTGTGTGTGATATCGTCTTATTTTAAGGTCGGATCACCATTACGCTTTTTTTGCGGATTAACACGTCACAGAGAAGTTAACTTTTTAGGATACTGGGTGTGTGTGGACCATATTTGAAAGTTATTTCTTCTTTGTTTATTCCGGGATATGACGTCTGGCGAAGACATGTAGGTAGGCATCTTCTCAATACTGCACTCCCTGAATTTTGAGGAGTATTTGCAGGTGCTGGTTGTTAAGGGTATTTTTTGTCTGCAATTTCCCTCCGGGTGACTGACACTGAATATCCTCGTCGCAAACAATCTACTGCCGATTCCCTTATATGTGATGGAAGACTTTTGCCTCTCCCTAGAATGTTTACTTCTTTCGTCATTTTGCAAACACACCGGAAGTACTTTACCTTTAGAAATTTATTAAACGAAATTTTTAGTCAAAATCGGAACGGAGCGAAACGGAACGCTTGAAACGGTAGAAACGGAAGAAACGATAGAAACGCTGGAAGCGTTTGAAATGCAGCGCTGGAAGCGAAACGAAAACGAAACGGAAACGCAACGGAAGCGGAATGGAAACGGAGCGGCAAACGCTTCCAACTGAAATGGAAACGAAACGGAGTGGAAACGGGAAAATTGTCAATTTCGTGATTTTCAGTACTGTAGGCGAGTTTAATGGACATAACCCAATATGGGGATTTTCTGATTATAACAATGTTGGTAAAACGTTAGAGGACTTTATAAGCCAAAATAATATATGTTTAATGAATAACAACAAGGCAACATACATCCTGCTACAGGACATTATTCATCCCTTGATCTTACTTTGTATTATTCTTCTTTATATTTAGATTATAGTTGGGATGTACATGATGATTTATGTGGGAGTGATCAATTTCCCATAATACTAAACCATGAATCTGTAAATCTAAGTGACAATAATACTTACTGGAGGGTGAACAGAGCAAATTCGGATTTTTTCTCAATGTTCTGTACTGAAGAATTGATTATTCAACATTTGAGAATGCTGAGGACAAAATACATTCATCCTCAAAAATTCTTCATAGCATAGCAGAAAAGTGTATATCTAAGACCATGACAAAGTCAAAGCGTAACAATTAGGAATTATTTTATTAGGAAACGTGGAGCGGCACTTAAGAAATTTAATATTCGTCCTACTACAGTTAATTTAAATAATGTCAAAATGAAAGGTCAAAGATTAGGCAAATCATGAAACAAAAACAAGCCAAAAGATTATCTTGGCAGAAATATATTTCTGGCATAACAGGTAAAACATCGGTCAAAAATGTCTGGTCAGCCATAAGGAAAATTAGCGGTAAATCTTCTTCAGCAACAGTTATTCACTTAAAATCTAACGACTCAATAATAACAAATATATATATACATATATATATATATATATATATATATATATATATATATATATATATATATATATATATATATATATATATATATATATATATATATATATATATATTTCAGACACTCTTGCTAAAAGTTTTGTTTTCCGAAAATTACTCGAAGGAATTTCAAAATGTAAAGAATCGGGTTGAGAAAAGTAAAATCAGCTGATGATATTCCCTATCGGGAACATCATTAAACTTATTTTTATCTATTTATAATGAAATTTGGTTTTCCGAAGAAGTTTCAAATTTCCGGAAAAATGCATTCGTCATTCCTATACCTAAACAGAAAAGGTTCCAAGAGATCCTTGAAGTTACAGACTTTGCTTTGACTAGTTATATTTGTAAAACTTTAGAACGAATGATAAATAATAGACTAGTTTGGTATCTTGAATCAAATAATTTACTCACAGAATTTCAAAGTGGGTTCAGAAACCAACGCAGTACACTCGATCGTCTGGTTCGATTTGAAACTTTTATAAGAGATGCCTTTATCAAGAAAGAACACCTTGTACATGTAGCGGTGTTCTTTGATCTTGAAAAGCCATACGATACCACATGGAAACATGGGATTCTAAAAGATTTAGGTGACCTTGGTATCAAGGGTCGTTTACCCACAGTTATTAACAGTTTTCTTTCTGACAGAAATTTATTTTCAAGTTAAAATTGGGTCTACTTTGTCGTCTGTTCATAAATAGGAACAAAGTGTCCCTCAGGGTAGTATATTGTTAGCTACTCTCTTTAATTTCAGAATAAATAACATTATAAAAACTCTTAATAATGGAGTTGATTGTTCACTATATGAGGACGATTTCCTTATATGTTATCGTTCCAAAAATAAGAACATGATAGAAAGGCAATTACAACTATAATAAGAATATATAAGACAAAATTCTATGAGCATTGCAACATATACAAAAATTGAAAAGACACAGGACCAAGGTATCCACATGCACGCCAAATGTAAATATAAGAACAAATCTGTAATGAGTCATTTAACAATAAGAGCCAACCGGACAGTTACCGCCTTGGAACGGTCAGTCGGCAATAGCGACCGACTGAGGTGCTTAAACCGGTTTTAAAGAGCTATAACCTCGCACTTCCTGATGAGTTTCTCGAATGCAAGCAATAAGAAAACTGGTCCATTTGAATAAGTGTCCAAGCGCCGACGTTTGACAAGTTATGACGAAAGCAGTGACGTCACTGAAAAATAATGTCCACATAGTGTTTAGAAGAGAGATGGGTATTATTTTGATTAGAAAACCTACCGAAAACCTTAATAGTAAATAAAATTAACTTTTCGAATCAAGAAAAGAATGACAAGAGAAGAGTAAATTGTTGTAGCATCCTGTTCATGCGGAGATGGAATTGAGGAACCAACATCCAATGTCCACCAAAGGAAATACACGTAACAATCCTTATAGGATGAATTAAATGACAACATAGATTACATGCACGTGGAGATTTTTTACGACCGCCACACTGCTCAGGTAACATTGTTGTGATCATGAATAAGAAAATATAAGACAAAATCCTATGAGCATTGCAACATATACAAAAATTGAAAAGACACAGGACCATGGTATCCACATGCACACCAAATGTAAATGTGTGAACAAATCTGTAATGAGTCATTTAACAATAAGAGCCAACCGGACAGTTACCGCCTTGGAACGGTCAGTCGGCAATAGCGACCGACTGGGGTGCAGGTTTTAAAGAGCTCTAACCTCGCACTTCCTGATGAGTTTCTCGAATGCAAGCAATAAGAACACTGGTCCATTTGAATAAGTGTCCAAGCGTCGACGGTTTGTTTGACAAGTTATGACGAAAGCAGTGACGTCACTGAAAAACAATGTCTACATAGTGTTTAGAAGAGAGATGGGTATTATTTTGATTAGAAAACCTACCGAAAACCTTAATAGTAAATAAAATTAACTTTTCGAATCAAGAAAAGAATGACAAGAGAAGAGTAAATTGTTGTAGCATCCTGCCTCAACAAAATACAAACTTGGAGTAACAACATAGGTTTTAAATTTTAACCCACAAAACAAACTGCATACATTTCAGTCAGAAAAATACTTTGCACAACGATCCTGAATTATTTCTTAAAAGCATTCGTATTCCTGTCGTCAATGAAACTTAATTTCTGTCATATCTGATAGCAAATTATCCTTTATACCCCAAATTAAATATGTAAAAACTAAACGTCTTAAATCTCTTAACCTGTTGAAATTTTTATCTCATACCGACTGGGAGGCTGATAGAAGAGTTTTACTACAACTTTACAGATCGCTGGTAAGATCAAAATTAGATTATGGCAGCATTGTTTACGGTTCTACTAGGAGATCATGTCTCCAAATGCTTGACGTTCACCACAACCAGGGACTCCGTCTGGCCCTTGGAGCTATCAGAACTTCACCTGTAGAGAGCCTATAGGACGAAGGTAATGAGCCGTCATTATATCTAAGATGAGAGAACTTGCGGTTCAGTTCATAACAAAAGTGAAATGTAACACTAAAAAGCACAGTGTTATTTTCAATCCTAAATATGATCACTTGTACGAGCGTTAACCAAATGCAATTTAGCCGTTTGGTTTACGGATATTAAAAATCATACAATCATCACATCTGAATTTAAATCAAGTAACAGAAAATAATATATTGGAATTTCCACCAGGGCAGTTGAAAACTTCCGATGTTGATTTTACTCTCAGTATAAATAATAAATCCAAAACAGACCCTCTCGTACAACGCTCACTTTTTTTCGAACTGCGTGACAAGAAATACTTTAACTACTTCGAAATATATATTGATGGCTCAAAAGCAGATTCACATGTCGGCTGTGCTGCCGTAAGTAAAATTCATTGCTTTAAACAAATATTACCCCCCGAATCGTCAATATTTACAGCCGAAATTCAGGCTTTAATTCTTTCTCTTGACTTCATTTCAAATCATCCTGGCGATAAATATGTAGTGTTAACTAATATTTTGTCAGTATTACAGTCCATTAGAAACGTCAATTTTTCCAACCCTCACTTTAGAAAATTACTTTTGAAACTGAATGAACTTTCTCTTTATGAGCATATTGTTTTCTGTTGGTTGCCTAGTCATGTAGGCCGATAAAAGTGCAAAATCTGCTTCAGTCTTTACTGAGAGAGATTTTTGCATCCCATACACAGATTTTAAAGCACTTATTAATCGATATATTTCAACCAAATGGCAAACAAGCTAGGACAATACTATTTTCAACAAATTACACGTAATTAAACCTTACGTCGGTGCTTAAAATCTCTATTTGCAGAGAAAATAGACGGAAGACGTAGCTCTTACCCGCTGTCGCATTGGACATACTAGATTAACTCATTCATATCTTTTAAAAAGAGAAGTTCAATCTGAATGTGTTTCTTGCCAGAAACCCCTGACAGTTATTCAAATATTATTACATTGTATTGACACAAACCATATTCGGTCTAAATATTTTCAATCAATAATATATACGAAATATTTAAAACCGTGTCTGATTCTAAGCTAGTTTGCTTCCTGAAGGAGATTGGTATTCTTAATAAGTTATAAAATTTTAAACTGTTTATTATGTTAACATGGTAAATTTTTAAACTGCTTAATATATTAACCTGTTTACAATTATATTTTACATTATTTTAACCTTATAGATTTTTATTTTTCTACTTACATATAAAGATATTAACCCGAATAAGAATATATGACAAAGTCCTATGAGCATTGCAACATATACCAAACTCCGAAAAGGCACAGAACAAAGGTATTTCACATGCAAGCCAAGCAAAAAGTAAGAACAAATTTGTGATGAGTCATTTGACGAAAAGGGCAAACCGACGTTACCGCCTTGGAACGGTCAGTCAGCAATATGGACCGAGTATACCCAGTTCACGTAAAACTTAACTGAATTCGGCATCGTATGAACTATATAAAGTGTCGGTGTTACGTATAACCCCCTGAAAACAAAACAAATTATATTTTTTACATATTAAAAGTATAGTAAATGAAATGAATTCAAATGTGGTGGTGTGTAGTTTATTTGACATTGATCGAAATTGTCTGATTTGTGTATGTTTTCTGTGTATGAACATTCATTTTTGAAGTTTGAAGTAAAGTTAAATTGATAACTTCATGTTCTGAATGTAAACCACCTACGACGAGCAGCTGCAACTTGTGTGAAAATAATAGAAGAGAGACAGATCTCCCGACAGTGTCAAAATTTAAGATATTAATTTTTGGTGTCATTTAATTCATCCTATAAGGATTGTTGCGTGTATTTTCCTATGATGGACATTGGACTTCCAATATTCAGTTTCGTCTACACATGTACAGGATGCTACTACATTTGTACTTCTTCTTTGGTAATATTTTTCTTGATTTAATTTACATGTAATTTACTATCAACAATTTTGTTTAGCTTTTTACCTTCTACCTCACTTCTCGGTACCATGTGGATATTTTTTCAATTACGCCAGTAACTACGTCATAATTTATCTAAGCAAACGTACGTCAGCGCTTGGGCATTTTTTATTCAGATAGGTATTTTTGTCATGGCTTGCATTTGAGAAACCTCTCAGGAAGTGCGAGGTTTGAGCTCTATACAACCAGTTGAAGCACCCAAGTCGGTCCCTTTTGCTGACTGATCGATTTGTTCTTACTTTTACATTTGGCCTGCATGTGAACACCTTTATTCTGTGCCTTTTAAAACGTTGTTTGGTATATGCTGCAATGCTCATGAGACTATATCATATTTCCTTAGTGTGGTAGGCAAGCCAACTAAACTGTAGCAAAAGAAGCAATTTCTATGCACAAATAAAGTTTTCTCGAGGAACCATGTGAATCTTTGAGATAAAATGTATAATAAAAACTGTGCTTAAAACATTAAGCATGCCGGATAAAAAGGTATGTTTGTGTTTTGCTAAGCTATCATCCCCATCATGCTAGGCCACATATACATGTAACTACCCGAAATATAATGCCTAGACAAGCTAAGCGTATGGCAAACAAGGCTCAAACTTCCGCTTCTATAGGTTTTACTTTTGAGACGAGATATACTTTAATGGAAAATAAGGCCGAAATCTTATGCCAAAGTAAGCAAGTAACTTTAAATGCAAATCGTATTCCTAAAACCAGCTGCCTCAATAGGCTAAGAAGTATGCTTTTATACTGGATCTATGTGCTCTAACATCTTGTTTTAATAGCCTAATTTTAAATATGCCAAAGCAGGGTAAGATTAGATATGGACTACAACTATGCGCCAATTGACTGGGCAGCGCCGCCATTGCCAAAAGCACAAAAAGCACTGCTACTGTGCTTTCACAACGCTATAGCAAACAGTAACTGGGTCCAAACACGAACGGTTATGAATATATTGAAACATGAACCGCCTCGGGCTTCTGTTAGTTATTTTATCGAATAACAATTTCAATTGATGTGCAGACGATCGGCCGAAGAGTAATAAGTCTAAAAATCACCTTTTTCATGATTACAGACTTGAGTATTTTGAAATACAAGAATCACCATACATTATGAAACAATGGAACATAATTTATGTATTCAATAAAATAGATAAACAACGCTTGAAAACATGTTAATCATGTACATAGTATATCCTGTGTAATAAAATTAACACAAAACCATTTAATTATTTATGATATTTTGACAAGATCGCAGTTATACGCGCATTTTCATCAAAAGAATTCACATTTGTGTATCATTTCACGCGACACACAGTGTGGACCCTAAATATTATTTTGTTTTATTGAACAAATTACTTTCGGCGCCATTAGCTAGGTATATATTAAAGCTCAAGGTTGAATGATCATCCACCTGTTGTATTAATATTCTTGGAGCAAACCTCTATCTTTAAACTAAAACATGCAATCACAGGCCTTTATACAGATTTCAACCATGTTGACTTAAATGCGTAGTGCGTTAACACAATATTTGTAAAGTATACCATCCGTCTTAGCATTTTGTATGAAAATTTTTAAGAGGTTACAAAGATTTATGTCTGTTTTTTCAAGTAACCTGTCACTATAAAAAATAAAATCCATGCAGATAAGAGGATAAAATATGTACAAAGTTGTGTGCCGATATTACTTTTTATCTCAAGTAAGCAAACACAAATTCCGATGAGCTTTAGTTTCAATTCAAATATAATGATACTGTAAAAATATTTGTTGCATATCAATTACATTTTAAGGTCCGTATCAACCACTTGTTCTGGAAATTCGGGTTCCTAAAGAGCGCAATCAGTTACACAACGAAATGTTCTCTAGGATACGAAAGTGGCGTTTGTACTATCAGCAAACTGTCTGTAGTAGCTATTCTCACAAAATGTCTTATTGGAAAATGATTTTAATAATACTTCTAAGGATGTATTAAAGTTGAATTGCATCACATTTATCAAAATCGTTGAATTACATCAACCACAACAAACGCGATGCATCGAAATCTGTTTTATGGCCAAATGCTTTTGTTTAAACTAATTTGACAAATGATTGTATTAATTAATGTACTTATTTATTTATTCATAATGAACATGTTTTGTGCTTCTAAAAAATTGCCTCAGAAAAGACCTATTTCTCATCAGAAATGTCACCGGTCGCAATAGCTTGAGTGGAAGAGCGTCGGCTTGCGGATCGGAAGAGCGCGGGTTCAAACCGCGGACGGGTCAAAGGCTTCCCTTCTAAGGGGACAGCATTACGCATGACTCGTCGGTGTCAGTATAATGGACCGGCCGGATTCAGTCCCTGGGCACCTCATAAGTGCCCCTGAGCTATAATGATAGAATGTCGCTGCACAGTATCGAAAATGCCGGAAAATCCCAATCCCAGAATTGTCACCAAAAACTTACTATGGTATGATCTATTAAATGTACGTGATGATTGCTATGTTTATTTCAGACCATGCTGTGGTGGGACTAATCATGCATGCATGTATCTTGTATATTGTGAATTAACAGTACTGTCGGCTATGCTCACAAGTCAGTCATTCATTATTCCTGGTATATGAACTAATTTAGATTTCCTAGTGAAATGTAAGGAAGACCGTTAGATAAATAGGAGAATATGGACACTAATCCAATGTGACACAGAAGCAATCTACATATGGTAATTGAATTTTATGTGACACGACATAGACACTTAATGGAAAAATTACACGTACTGGTACTTATCTACATCTTATCTTTAAATGTTCATTATGTATGTAAATACGTAATTAAACAAAATTCTCTCTGATTCATAAGGAATAGTTATTTTAAATATCAAATTAAATATTTTATTCATATTTTAAAATATGACTTTTTGGTAAGAAAATAAATTTATGTTAATCTGTGTACATATGTTTTTTCAAGAACTAGAATCGTAATTTAAGTACTGTGCAAACAAATGGAAAGTTTTAGAAACTAAAGCCAGTGAATTCATTTAAATTGCAGTTTTGATTGTTAACTGCACTGCATAAACAATTGAATTTAAAATGTTCTATTTCTATTATTTTGACGAAAAATAAAAGGAAATTTTTAGCAAAGATCATTAATCGAGACTCATAGACACAGTTATTCAAGCAAATAAGATAAGTTACAACCGGATGATGTTATTGTATTTGCACAATCATCACAACAGTGACAATGCCAACCTTGTCAAATTTTCCGAAGGATGAAATTTCCATGGTGACATGATAAAGATTCACCATAGAAAAAGATACTATAGAAAGCTTGGATTTCCTTTAATTATAAGCAAACGTCAGGATCAACATGATCGCTAATAGTTATTAAAGTTTTGAATATTTTATTTATATTCCCCAATCGATTACTAATTCTAAACTTTTATAGTATCGTATTATAAAATGCATTTTGTTATACTCTTAGTATTTAAAAGACGTTTGGTGCTCTGTTTTGTGTTGTCTTGAAGGTTTGTTATAAAAATATTTATAATAACAATTGCATTTCGTTAAAAAACTGCAATAATGCACAGTGTTTAAATCGGCTTCTTGTTCCTACGCATTTATCATTCAATAATACATTGAAAGCCATTTTAAAGCATTCAAAGCCATACCGAGTAATTGCCTCGGCAATCAATCAAGTCTCTTTTGTTCCATATGCGTTAATTGTCACGTTGCATACAGGTTCTAATAATACAAAACCATACTCTAATAATGTTCCTACACCTTTTTTTATTGCAAATTGAAATGCGATTTTTAAACGCATGTAATTAGATGAGAAGTCATTTTATGAAGTAAACGTGAGTTTGTCGAAAAACTATTTTATAATAAATAACCAAGTTCGGAAATGTTGTCCGTTGACGATTTAATGTCGTCATCGAGAATTCAGCTTCTTCAACTTGACGTTTAATTATTTTTAATTAAGTCAAACGACGTAAAAGTTGACATAAAGATATAATAGCACATTTAAAAGGACGTCTTTTGTTGTATGGTTGTCCCACAAATGGAAACAATGTTCTTTGTAGCAAAAATTAATGCATCATGTATCAATATGGCTTCCTTTCCTATTTGATTGATTATTTTTTTCTCATTGGTAATAACAAAATTATAAAGTAGATTTTGAACATGCGTAAATAACCATTGAGCGCATAAAACAGATACAACTTTAGTTAAAAGTGTGCTATATCTGTTTTATGTGTTGCCCGCTTATTTACACATGTTCAAGATCTATTTTAGCATCAGTTTCGACAGTACATACTATGAACCAGTTGGACAACTCTATAAAAGAATCTACTAAAATAAGAATCTTAAACCAATTAAAATGAGCAAAATGAAATTCAACATTCATAGTTCTTGTTTGGTGAAACCTTCAACTATGTTTAGTATATTGATATAAAAAAGACAATACCAGAACTTAGAACAATATTCAACGGACCTGGTAGCGCAATATGTAGAGCGTCGGCTCCAGGTACGGGAAGACCCGGGTTCGATTCCGGGCTGCGACATACCAAAGATTGATAAAATGGTAGTGGTATAGCTCCCTTGCAAAGGCTCAAGCAAATATACGGGTAGTTCCACGACTGGTTGGCCCGGGGTCAGGATAATGTGACTGGGTGTGGTATCATGACAGGTGTTCACGGCACAATATACACAATGAAGGCAGCACTATATCTGCTTCGAGTGAACACCGTCTCCAGATAACTGAGATGCCGTTGGTGAGACGATAAACTCAAACATAAATAACAAACGAAATAAAACAAGAGGTTATAAGTCTAAAAACAGAATGTTTTCTGTTGTACAAAACCCTCGTCTCCTTTAATATCGCCGGAAACGTTATTTGTAAATAAAGACAATATTTTTGGTACAAAGCATTTAAAGCGGGTTTATATGAAAAGCTTTCTATTGTTTACTTGCGGGTCAGGCAACTGGTAACCAGTTAGGTTGAATATATCTTGCTATTTTTTTTTCTTGGAATTATTAAATACATACCTAATGTTACCTTATCATTTCGAAAAATGAGTACAGATTTGAATAACAAGTGTTAAAATAAAATAAGACATACAACAAATTCAAGTAATACTAGCTATTTTGACACACTATGCAACCAAACCGTGTGTTATGCTTTTTTGATATTTTATGAAAACGACGTGTTTTTTACTTACACATACATAAATATGTCTGTACATACTGACTATGTTTTTTTTGTCCAAATGTTTATGTACGACACATGAGAACTTTCCATTACCTACAAACACGTTATATGTCAACGTTAAACCTACAAAATCTAACATGACCTTGTTTCACACGTAATCCGTTAATTGTAGAAATCGAATCTCTAGAATTTTACCAATTAACATATGTATTATACATACTTATATTGTTGACTCCTCATGACTGCACAGAACTTAATATGTGAAGCTCATCCAGCTGACTTTCGGTGAGCTGATGGTTCTACCCAGACACATGTTTGGGGTCGGTCTCCCCCCGCCAAGATAGATGTTTATCGCTATTATTGGTCGCTGCGATGTATTTAAATGCGGCAACATAACATACTTACGCATCAAATTTCCATTACTCAGTTAATAAAGAAATGAGTAGAGCTGAGTATCGATGCTGACATACAAAATAATAAATTTCAAAGGTCTATTTTAAAGTCGCAAATGAAATTTAATCCCATCGGATTTAAAATGTCAGACGTAATTTACAGACAGACGAGTTGTGTGACCGCAGGTTGCATCTACAACAACAACAAACGAGACACAATCATTGATAAAAATGAAGTGTTCATTGAGAACCATTAATACAGTAAAAAGACGATTAATCAGTAATTATGTAGTTATTCCTAAGAATTACAGTATTAAGTGTTTAGGATTCCGTGAATCTCCCTGCATGACTGTAATATGAAAGAGGTTTAATGGAAAATACTGACTGCATTATTATAGCTTTACGTAAACGGTTAGTTTCACAAATTATTTACGACGATTAAGGCCATTATAAGCTGTCTGACCAGAACTACATCTACGAAGGTTTCCCTGGAAATTCGTAAACCTTGAAACTAACTTCTACATTCTTTTTTTATGAAACTGATTATTGTGTAAGGAATATCATAACATAAATAAAGTGGGAACAATATTACCACCAGGTGATAAGCGGCAACAAAATGCCATGTGTTTAATTTACAACACGTTTATATTATCACCAGACCACAAGACCACATCAGCTCTAGGAAATACGATGCCGCGATAAAACATTAGTATCTTTAAACGGTGACTGTCATGGAACGGTTTGTCGGCAAAAATGCCTTAAAGAAAACCTAAATCTCGTTTACGAAGCGCCCCAACCTCACAAGTCTTTTTTTTTGAAGATTTTTCTCAAAAACAGTGTAAACAAAAACATCCCTTCAAAGTTAGATTATAGTAAGTAACTACACCAAAAGTAAATAAATGAGAAAATATTACATTTTATTTAACAAAAAGGCAATTAACAATTTCAATGACAAATGCTCCTGCAACTTATCGTTTTCTTAAGACAGATAATTGTTAAATAAAACAGTTCAATTGATGACGAATAAATAAACAACATGTATGTAATGATAGAAAAAAACAACACCCAAATTGATTGGGACAGAGATGTACAATTTAATAACACGCATTAAATAGTCAAACTAAGATGAAAATGAAGACCATGGTTTAATATACCATTCAAACCAACCGATACATGTGAAGTAAGAATAAAAATAAGGAGATCAAAAAGAATAATACCAGTGGCGAGTATTTATATGCCAATAGCATGTCAAATAATCCCGAAGTTATACCTACTGTGTAATCTCACGAGTTGTCGTGCGCATACAGGGCACGACGGGAGGTATGTTGAACACGAGAAGAAAGTTATGTTGCTGTTGTTGACTTTTTACTTTGTTCTTTAAATCCATAAATTCGGCAGTAAACACACGTTCACGCTCAATACACAAGAAAGGAATGGCATTTAATGAAAATATTTTACCGAATTGTCCATTTGTTTATTTGCAATAATGTAGCGGATTGAAATACTGACACTTCAATGGCTCATTCCACATTTATAGTAGCCGAACATAAATGTCTGTGTACAGAACGTGCAAACAGATCATTGTATTATCTAAACTTAAATGCCAATACACATTGCAATAGCACTACAACGAGGCTTTTGCAGAGCAATTAAAACTTATACAATAGAAGTGCTATGTAAATATAAGCCACTTGTCCTCGGACTTCAAGGGCTTTTCTGTTCGTTAACGGTTCTTAGAGTTGAATTTCAGTGATTTATCGATAACAAATACACAGTAATAATAGCATACCAGTGTCATTTGTTATTTCGAAAATTAAAGTAGGCTGTTGGCACATACTTGCATTTAGATAACTGATTTGTTCAACACTTCACTGGTTATAAAACTGAGAAATTTAAGGTATACATGAAAACGGTTCGTAATCAACCGACACATCGGTGAAAAAGTGTTGTATTGCAACCGTAGTTGTAATAAGTGGAGGTATGGGTAAACAAGGAAACCTCTGTTTAATTGACATAACATTTCCTACTAAAATTTTATGACACTTAACTTCGAAAACCGGTTCCCAGATCATCAAGGAAGTTATATAATGGAAACTCACGTGAAACTATTGTAGACCGTTTTCCAGATTTTTGGTTTCTGTGCCGTTGAAAAGTGAATCACCATTAAATAAAAGCACCAATAACTTTAAAATGTACAATGCCTCAATACATTTTGCTAGTTTCCTTAAATTATTGTTGACCTATGAAATAAACGTTTTCAAACGTGTAAATGTGTAAAGATTCTAAAAACTACAGCCATGAAAGAGAAGATGAGTATTTAAAATTAAATGGTTTTTAAATGTTAACCTTCATGTCCTACACTTTACTGGAAATACTATTGACAACTTATTTATTGTCAATTTTCTCAACATTTTGTTCCTCTTTGAAAATGTTATAAAATTATTATTAACCGCGTCTTAGTCGTCGTCGCCATCATCATCATCATCATCATCATCATCATCATCATCATCATCATCATCATCATCATCATCATCATCACCATAAGCATCGTCAGCAGCTGAAGCAGAAGCAGCAACAGCAACTGCATCATCAGCAGCATCAAATCATCTTAATATCATCATCGCAATATCGCATGTTCTACCTATTACGTTGGTCATTGTCATTTAACTTTTGATTTAACGTTTTTGAGTAGCTGTTAATGCCTTCGCAAATACTGTCGATATATTTAAAGATACGTTTACGTTGTCCGTGCCAAGATCTGCTTAATAAACCATATACAGAAAGAAATCGATTACCAAAAACGAACCTTTCGACGGAATGACGCATGAAACATTCAATTACTTCATCGGTTTGTGCTTAATCTTTGAATTACATGGCCTATATATATATATATATATATATATATATATATATATATATATATATATATATATATATATATATATATATATATATATATATATATATATATATATATATCCCCTGTTACTATATCAAAGTCTTCTACGAACTTATCATTACCTTAACTGGTCTCTCTGATATATAGTAGCGAATCATTCTTAGCAAAATTTGAAATGCAGATGTAACTTGTCTGCAGTAATAGACAATTTATTGCCGGGATGTACAGTTTGTCTGTAACAAGGCAGTTATAAAGTCGAGAAGAAGAAGAAGATAAAATCCATAACGAACAGACAAGGCTACACTGGATTTTGTTAGGACTCCCACTGGTTAGAAAAGTGTCATTAAAAGAAGTCTAGTCTTCTTGAAAAGTGGGAAATATGTGTTATATCTTGCTCATTTCTACAAAGATGGGATTTTGTATGGCAGTGGGGTGGGCTTATGATCTGTATTTTTGGCACCTGTCCATTGGAAACTAGTCCTGTCTTGAATCGAATTTAAGTCTGTTAATGGTACGGACGTTTATTCTTAGTTACCGAGAAAACATTATTTCAAAGAGATAAATAATATTATATGCCCTTAAATACAAGCCCACTATATTAGCTCTATAACCGTTCAAGGCCTCGGCAATAAGAATATATACGACAAAGTCCTATGAGCATTGCAAGTCTAGGTAAGTTTCTAAGCTAGATCAACAATTGTATCAATCCCCAATCCTGGTTTTGCTTAAAAACACAAAGATATTTCTTGTACCTTTTCGTAAAGTGTTTCGTAAAGTGTTGTGTTAGAATATATTAAAATTTATTCTCTAAACAAATGCCTCGCTAAATACGCACCAATCAGAATCCAGACAAATGTTTTACCGTCCTTAAGTACATAATAGTTGGGTTAATAGATATTGTTTTGCCTTAATACTAAGAAATATCTCTGAAGGATTCCCTAAAACATGCAAAGGAGTTGTCCACAAATATTTTGAAGTGCTGGACATATCATATATTGTCTTAAAAGAGAAAATTAGAATAACAAATGTTTATATAAAGTGAACTTGAAAATTATAGGAATTGAAAAAACTAACTTTGTAAGTTCCAACAATTTTTTAATTTTTAATTCTTATGGATAAGAAAATTATGTACCTCATTCATTAGGAAAATCGGAGAAATAATTAATTCACAATTAAACCAGTAAACAAAAACAATTTTATACCCTTATAAATTTCTTATATGACGGTGTAGCATAAAATCAATAATTGAATAAATACTAGAAACTTTCATCTACACGCAGATAGATTTTTAGTTTAATGTTTGAGATCCTATGTAAAAGAAGAAAAATGAAATTTTAAAAATCAAATAAATTTATAGTAATAATGACCGACATTCTTTTTAGAAGTACTTCTTTTTAGAAGTATACCTGCTCTATGGTTAAAGAACACAATATAATCTCACAGTTAATTGTTTTGAATTTTCATTAGCACTAATCTGCATAAAAATTCCGATCTTAACGATAGCTTTCACCAAAGGACCAGTCTAAAACTGGATGTTCATGCTATAGTCATAAGCAGGTTTTAACATATCCGTGTGTTAAAATTTAATGAGAAAAACACAGAACAAAATTAATAAAAAAATCATTTTTTTTAAATGGACCAATTCATGCAAAACAGAGGGGTACCTACTAAACATTTAAACGGTACAGTTTGTTTTAGTATGGCCTTTAAATGAAATAAATTCCATTTAAATTGCCATCTGATTTTTATTGTTATTTAAATAGATGAATATTCATGCTGGCTAATTTCCATAATTGAGTTTACTAAAAGCCTCCACTTAGGGAACGATGAAAATATTATTCTTGCTTATGGTTAGATTTAAGCAGTCTTCTAGTCAAATTATTCATAATGATTGAATGGGCAAAATATGAACGAAACTTAAATAAAAAAATCATTATGAGTCATGAAATGAACCAAATGATATGAAACTTAGACCAGCATATGTTAGACTAGTAGGGGTATGCACATAACGTTAGAAACTGTTGTGTTTGTTTGGAAAAGGGATCTATTTTTAGATGCTCATTAAAGTTTATAAATATTACTAAGTCTTAATTTGCATAATTGACAATGACCATGATGATCGTTCAATGACCTTAAATTAAAATCAAATCAAAATATTTGGAAAAGTTATAAGCATTTTTCTAAGCATCAAAATTTCGTGATGGATGCCATGGAAACCAGTAGTTTTCGTATAGCCCCAATTGCGCTTATTCTTGGTACATAAGAGATTACTTTTCTAGACACCCTAACACAAATTCTGGTACAGATGAAAAAGTCTAGTGTGTGGATGTGTGCGCGGAAAACCATACCTAGCTGACGGACTAACCCTAGGTGTTCCTTTTTGCCGACTGACCGTTCCAAGGTGGCCAATGTTGAGTTGCTCCTTTTGTGTAATAAATCATCATTGGTTTGGTCTTTCCTTTACATTTGGCGTACATATGAATGCCTTTGTGCGGTGCTTTTTCAAATGCTGGTATGTGATGCAATGCTCATATGACTCTGTCATATTTTCTTTTTCATGATTACAACAATGTTGCCAATGCAGTATGGCGGTCGTAAAACAAACCCATGTATGTAATCTATGTTGTTATTTAATTCACCCAATAAAGATTGTTACGTGTAGTTTCCCTTGCTGGACCTTGGACTTTGGTTCCTCAATTCTATCTACACATGAACAGTATGCAACAACTTTTAACATTTTTGTCTGGCCATTTTGTTTCTTGAATCAAATGTTTAATTTCATGTACAGTCAACACCTATGTGTAGCTGTTCTAATAGAAATAATACTTCTCTCTTCTAAATAAAGCGTAGATATTGTCTTTGAATTTCCTTCCTTTTAACGACGTCATAATAACTTTTTCTTAAAAGATGGATTTTTTTTTCATTACTTGCATCTGAGAAACCCACCAGGCAGTGCGGAGTTAGAGTTCTGTAAAACCGGTTAAAGCATCTCAGTCGGTCACTTTTGCCGACTTACCGTTCTAAGGCGGTAACGGTTGGGTTAGCTTTTTTTGTTTAACGACTCATCACTGCTTTGTTTTTTTCTTTTACATATGGTTTGCATGTGAATATCTTTGTTTTGTGCCTTTTCATATTTTAGAATATGTGGCATATTTCCTTATTGTAAATATATTAGTTTCATTTCGGCAGTTTGAGCGACCATTACAGCTAGTCATTGAAAGTTATTATTATTGTTGTTGTTGTTGTTGTTGTTGTTGTTAATGTAATCAAAGTCGACTATACTGCACATAGATAGACCTTCTTCCTTGAATAAAACCTCGCCATCCGTGATTTTCTCATTCACCATATTGCCTTTGTACTCAACCTGTCATGAATAAATCTAATTAAGCAATCTTCTTAAGACTTATGCATCACTGACCTGTTTCCATGACAGTGGAGAATAGAAATGTCTATTTCAAGATTCCTTTTGTATACTTGGTAATCTTTGACAATGTCCGCTTTCATTCCAAAACGATATTGAAATATCTATATTCTTTCTGAAAAATCTCCAGTCTTAAATATAGAGATCCATGAGCAATGACACCTCTGGAAAACATAGTTAAGGGTATATTTAGAAGCACATTATCGCAAAACAACCCAAATGATGAACATAGAAGGATACAATATAAACAAATGCAATCATTAAACCATATTAAAGTAAAATATATGTCCTCATTTGTTCCAGAGATATTTACCTTATTGCACATTTAATAATTGTATTTACCTGTAGCCGTACGCCGGCTTGTCTTTGTCCATTATTTATTATTCATATTCGGCAAAATATCTTATTTGTTTGTTTTCTTCCAGTCGTGTTACATTAGTATAATTCTCACTTTAGTGCCTTCGATAAAAATGATGTGTATTCTTCTGCAGAAAATAATGACATGTTGTATAGAAATACTATGTACAAACATGTTTTAAATCCCACCGTATAAGTTATTCTAAAGCTGTTTTTTTTTTTTTCATTTAACTTATATATATTACTGTTGTTGTTTTCTGGCCCACAATCAAATTTTCACACCTCAGCTCATCGCCGCAGTTGTCTCCATTCACGATCGGGTAGAGAATGTTAATGTTCATGTTAAGATGTGATCAGGCAAGCCAGCTTCGGAGATATATGGCTGGACCCTTGCACCTGTATGTACGGTTGCCGTTGTGACCATAATTATGTTGGTGTGAGGTATTTGTATTCAACGATTGCGCGATGAAAGTGTAACTATTATATATGTAATATCATTGGCAATAGCAGTGATAATTTATATAACGAATCACTATTATTAGGCTCAATTTAAATGCAACTTAGCGGCACTTCTTCAGTCTAGACAGTTTACTTATCTTCTAAACACATAAATTGGGAAAATACAACCATTAATATGCGATGATTAAACCAAAGCCTTCAACAAAAGAATTGTATAAGTAATGATATTACTGTGATCAAGAACATCTGCTACAGTGTGGGGTAAATCTATTTTAATGGCGAGCAGCAAAAATATAGCATTTAAAAAGGCCATTGTGAATAGGTCATTGGTTTTGATACAATATCGAAATGCGTTCTTCGGCTAAAGTCGTTTTGGATTCAAGGTATAAGGCTGACTCTGCTGTAATAACATGCCGCTGTTTAAAATTAAGTCAAAAGTTGCAAGGTGGTATCCGCGAACTTTGCAATATCTAATACATCTAATAAGTCAATACCCTTGTTGTGAGGAATTTGTCCATAATTCCCGCATTTAAACCATTATCCCAAATGTTGGTCAGTACAAATGTCATGTAGATGTCCATTATTTTCAAATCTATACATCGATGGGAATTTAAGCTAAAAATAGATACCGACGTCAGAGCTGATTATCCGGATGAGCATGCAAGGTGATCTCAAATGTAAGTGGTCACGTGGTTTAAAAATAGCTAACTGTGCAGCGTGGCTCAGATAAGAAATACACTTTGTTTGACAAGTGGGGAGTTATGCTTTACTTTTCACATGGATGTAGGACACTAATAATAAACAGCATTTCGTGATATTTTTTCACGTTATAATATTTTTGGTTGCATTAGAGAATAAAATGATCCAAAATTGTCGTATACGGCGTTTAAACACTAAGGGAACTGTCCGGGTACATGACGAACTTGATATGCATTTGCCCTTCAAATTTTATTCATTTTCTTAAGCTTACATGATCAAGCTGCTTTTACATTGACGCGGTTCTCTGAAAAGACAATTTGATTTCATATATATATCTTCATCTACATCTGTACATTATGCTTGTATGTCTTTAATTTCCTCAGTATGACGAAGTTTACAAGCATATACAAACAGAAGTTAGAAAGTAAAATAAAAGAAACTACATATATGCCTGAACAGCAACATAGAAAACGAATTGTAATGCAAGTTAGCATTATTGTCTATATAATTTTGAACTTATCTACGCATCAAATTTCATGCAAGTATTCAGCTTTATTATAGCAGATGTAAGCTTGCAACCTTGTGTATTAGTATAAGTGAAAATAGTCACAATAATTAAATAGATAATTGTGGTAACGTGTTCCTGTTTACTGTACATATTATACAAATGTTGATAGTTTATTATATTACTAGTTATTTTGTCTGTATATAGTTCATTTTTATCAGTTTTAACTGCCGATGCAGAAGCTTGCTGTTATTTGTCTCACTTTGATTGGATATTTTTATTTACACTGTTTCTTTGATTAAAAAGCTTGCATGAAGTGCAAGATTTGAGTCGGTTTAAGCACCCCAGTCGGTCCTGTTGCCGACTGACCGTTCCCAGGCGGTAACTGCTGGTTTTTCTCGTTATGTCTCGTATTTGTTTGTTCGTCAAGTCATCAATCATAATATCCTAAACGACTAACTATTACAAAATATACTAAAACCTAAAATTACACCATATAAAGATATAAAAGTGACAAATGACCGAGACGACACATTATCAAAATAGAGAAAACCTAACAGCCGTAGTCGAAACATTGATTATGTGCTTATCCTGTTTACAAAAGCAAAAGGGAGCAACTAGAAGCAAGGATAACGCTTTGCGATGAAAAGGGTGTGTCATCATTTGAAAAAAAAAATGTCTATGTAGTATTTGAAAGCGGCAAGGAAGTACTATATCTTTAAAAAGACGCCGAGCACAATAAACAAAATAAGAGCATTTGATCTGTACTTAGAACGTTAATTTAAAAACGACTCAATACAAATAATGCAGTTTTAGAGATCTACAACACACACACACACACACGCACGCACGCACGCGCGCGCACACACGCACACACGCACGCACGCACGCACAAATATACACATAATTTTACATGTGACGCAGATTGCATTCAAAATAATTATTTGTTCAATACCATGTGTCTCAGGAAATGCGAGGTTAGATCTCTATTAAACCGGTTTAAGCACCCCAGTAGGTCTTTCTTGACGACTGACCGTAACTATGGCGGTAACTGTTGGGTTTGGATTTTTTGTTAAATAACTCAACACATATTATTTGTTCTTACTTTCACATTTGGCTTGTATGCGAATACCTTTGTCATGTGCCTTTTTAGGGTTTGGTATATCTTGCAATGCTCATAGGACTTTGTAATATGTTCTTATTATATGGACTCCTAGTCGGTACAGATCTTTCCTATTAGGCTTGTACCCAAGGTGTGTACCACAGTGTCGACCACAACGTTTAAGTTTCGTCTTTGCTTTTTTGAAACATAAAATTTTATTGATGACTAGCACAAATCCATAGGAAAAGAAGAAAGGGGCGTTAAGAAACACATAATATGCTCAAATATGGTATTGAGCTTTACAACTGGACAAGCATAAGTTAAATGGAAAAGTGACTAGACACTTAAACGAACATAACACGAAAACAGAAAATATACCGACCCTGGCATGGTCAGTTTGTAAAGGGGTCGACCAAGATGTTTAAATCGGTTTTTAAGCACTTCCGGTTGGTCTTTGGAGTCCGGTATTTCTGAACAATGACATCTTCAGTAAAGTGGCTATTATGACAGAGATGTTAGCTAAGCAATAGTAAAATGAATAGAACAGTAATGCATCTTGATTAATATTGTCAATGTAATGGAAAGCGACCCTCTTGGATCATCTCCTAAGGACGTGAGATTCATGGTTATCAGGCAACTTACATGTTAATATGACAGATTAGAGATAGATGATGTTACATTAAAGCCGAAAACTATTCGATACCGTCATGTGTCAAAAACATTCTGCCAATTTTGTTTTCAAATGAAGCACAATGTACCATTAACTGAACGAGAAAAAAATGACTAAAAGGAAGTAGACTAGATCATTTGTATAGTGCTTACGTAATATGCATATGTGTTCCTGAGTTAATTAGAACTATTTTTTCATACCTAAAACTAATATAAGCATGGAGACTCTGCCATTTAAGACTTAGATCTATTTCTGAATCTTTGGTCGTTGGCAAAAAGAATCTTCTTTTCGCTCCAGTCTACACATTGGTAAACACTTAGTTCGCACCATTGGTAATCAATGAGCACTCCATCTTCCATCAATCATGTCTCCTTTGTGAATATTAGTAGATGCAACACTCAGTCACATATCCTGTCTATCTTCAAATTATGTCTACATTTGTAAACCCAATGGGCTATTCTTTCTAAGCAGTTTGAATTTAGAACTTAATATATAATTTTCTGTCTGTCAGAGTTATGAATAATAATCTTACGTAGAATTCATATAGATTTTATTACCGGAATGTGGTCATGTAATTAGGAAGCCTAGAGTAACATCTTGATATAACGCTTAGATATTCAGCTCTGAAACTCTATTTGACTTTAACTTTAGAATTAACCACCATGACTATAACGCGATATGACATAATCATCAATTTCTAAGATAATTTAATCTAGATTTAGGCCATACTATTTTAACGTTTGAGAATGTATGCCTTGAGACTTTCGATTCAATTTTGATATAACCATAGTCCGAAACGGTAGAACAATATGATATATTTTTGTGCATGAATACATGTTTGTATACCGATTAATTTATTGAGAGTTGCGTTTCTTTAAGAAGACAAACAGAAGTATGACTATTGGTTAATTGGTTAAGTGTATATTTTGAACACTAGTAAAAAGTCCTTTGTTAATTTAACTGTAGCGTGTGAATTTGAAAAAAAATACTTAGAAATCAACGTAAAATGTAAAACACAAAAAACTTCAGAACAAGAGAATAATTGATTTACTTAATTTGTTTACCCTGTTTGCTTAAAATGCATCTATAATATATCCGTTTGTTGTATTAATAGGTTATGGGATTGAAACAACACGGGAGTAGAAAGAAAATGTACTGTTTGGTTCCAGGAATATAAAGTCATAGTAACTTTCTAAATGGTATTTCCAAAACAGTTTTAAACAGTGTGTTTAATAACCTTCTCCTAGTAACCGTTCCAAGACGGTAAATGTTGGGTTTGCTCTTTTTGTTTAAACACTCATCTCAGAATTGTTCTTACTTAACATTTGGCTTACATGTGAATACCATTGTCCTGTGTTGCTTTTGTTCTTTCAATTTTTGTTCTATGTTGTAATGCTCATATGAAATTGTCATATACCCGTATTCATGATAACAATAATGTTACCTGTGCAGTGTGGCGGACGTACAAATATCCCCGTGCATGCAATTTATGTTGACATTCAATTCATAATAAAAATTAATTTCAGTTACAATCAACAATTTGTATAGTTCTTTTAATGGAAATGAGACCTCTCTCCCTTCTAAATACATTTTTTAATCACTTACTTTCTCTTACCGACGGCATAACCTATCGAAGGAAACTATAGCGCTTGGACATTTTTTATTTAAATAGATGGGTTTCTTTTCATTGCTTATATTTGAGAAACCTCTCAGACAGTGCGAGGTTAGAGCTTTGTAAAACCAGTCTAAGCACTCCAGTCGGTTCTTTATTTACCAACTGTTCCAAGGCGATATCTGTTGGGTTTGCCCTTTTTAACGTCTCATCACAGACTTGTTATTACTTGTTTGACTACATGTGAATACCTTTGTCCTGTGCTTTTTAAAAGTTTGATATATGTTGCAATGCTCCTAGGACTGTGTCATTTTTCTTCATAAGATTATATGACAATATTCATGAGCATTGCAACATATGAAAAGGTCCATGAAAAGGCACAGGACAAAGATATTCACATGCAAGCCAAAATGTAAAAGTAAGAACAAATTTGTGATAAATCATTTAACAAAAAGAGCAAACCTAACAGATACCGCCTTGGAACGGTCAGCCGGCAAAAAGTACCAAATGGGGTGCTTAAACCGGTTTTACAGATCCTCGAACTTCCTGCAAGCAATGAAAAGAAACCCGATTTATTTGAATGAAAATGTCCAAGTCCTGACTTTTTCTGTATTATGCTATGCCGACAGTAGTGACGTCATTTAAAAAAGTTCATAGTCTTTGACTAAGAAAAGAAAATGGCCAGAGAAGTGTACATGGTTGTAGTACAGATTTAATGTAGGAACCAAAGTCCAATGTCCATCAAATGAAATACACGTAACAATCTAAATAGGATGAATTAAATGACAACATAGATTACATACACAGGGAGATGTTTTACGACCGCCACAATGCACACTAGAAAACATGTATGTCGACAAATCTGAGGGCTGTCTTGTTTTGTATGAGCAGAAAGACGACAAACATGTTAGAAGCAAAACCTGTTCGACTTTGTGACATTCAAGCCCCAAAAGAATTCTTGTATGGCCTTCCATTAATCTATTTACTGTGCCAAGGTGACTATGACTACTTGTTTCTTGTAGTTACATTATACATTGTGAATGGCACAATGTTTTCATAACATCTTCAACGTGACCTTGACTTATGTAATGATTTTGTCGGGTTTAGCATGGTACTAATCTATTTATTTTAATTTATGTCAGGCACAAGGAGGGACCGATACCTATTGTTTAGTTATTGTTTTGTAGCAATGATTTCTTGTTTTTGATTTTTTGTAAAGATTAAATTGTTTGATGGGAATAGGTATCAGATAAAACATAGTTTAACATCGTAACATTTTTGTTTTAAAATTCACTTTAATTTTATTTTGCAAGAGTATATACGTTTTAAGATTTTTATATTAAGATTGGCCTAAGCTGTTTAGCTGTTCACTTGATATATATTCATTTATCATATATGTTAAGAATAAAATTTAATTATATACTGACAAAAAGGCTATTTCACAACAGAGAGTATGTGCTACATGCAAGAAAATAAATGTCAAGCTTTAACATATACTCTGCAAAGTAGTACTAGTAATTAGCCATTGTGATGGTAAGCTATGTCAACTGAGTGTTGTTTCTTTGTTTATTGGTGTTAAACAACAGTATTTCAGTTATCTGGAGACGGTTTCCACTTGAAGCAGATATAGTGCTGCCTTCACTGTGTATAGCATGCCGTGAACACCTGGCATGATACCTCACACAGTAATATTATCCTGACACCGGGCCAACCAGTCGCGGAACTACCCTTATATTTGCTTTAGCGTAAGCAAGAAAGCTATACCACTACCATTTTTAACGACTGGTATGTCGCGGCCCGGGATCGAACCCGGGACCTACCGTATCTGTAGCAGACGCGTCACCGATTGAGCTACCAGGTCCGGTGTGAGTATATAGAATATACATAGGCAGCATGTTGCACTAGTGTTTGGCCTGGGTACCGACACATTGCTGAATTTAGTCTTAACTAGTGATGGTGCATTGTTTAAAAATCATAATCGATCATCGTTGGAATAGGTTGCCGCTTGCCACACTTTTGACGTTTTCTGGAGATGAATATGACTCTCAAGTTACGCCATTCCAGAGTTTCCTTTGGTTTTCCTTTTGGCCAGTGCAAGTGTAAAGGGGTTGAAACACGCAAATGTTCACTGGAAGCAGAACTCAGAACCTTTTCTACACATAATAAAGATTAAACATTGTAGAATTATGAAAATGTAAACATAATACTCGCTAAAGAAATGGACTGTTTTAGTGATTAGGCTTGACCAGAGCTGTTGTCTATCGTTGAACCTTGCGACAATTATGTCGTATCTTTTCATTCGACGATGACTGTTTTCGCTTGGGACTGTTTGTGAAGTGAGTATGCATCCGAAAATCGATTATCGAGAAAGTGACAACGATAATCGACATCGATCAGCGTTTTCTGATCATCCATACATCATTCAGTAAATATAATTTTTGATGGCATGATTGACCCGAATTAACCGATACAAAACAGGAAGGGCAAGGAATAGAGAATACTAAGTTAGTGTTGAATAAAGAAAAGGTAATCACACGAGATTGAGACAAATCTAAATCAACTTGTTTTGTCGTGTTGAGTGTGATAACATTTTCTTTGTTCAACAATAACCAAGCATCCTTTTTATCCTAGTGACTGTTTTACAAACAAAAGTGTTGTTTAATGTTTAGATCTATTTTGTATTTCAAACATGGCATTCGTGGGTTTTATGTTTTCACACGCACTTTACAAAAAATAAAATAACTAATCCTTCATGAACTACGATCAGTAAGAAACATGAATAAAGTTTCACTTGCTTGAAGCCAAAGTCACTAAAACTACATAGTAGGAACATCGCCGTATTATCAAACTCAAACTAAACCATGGATGGGTGGAGAGCAGTCTACAGAGTTATGTTTCGCTGGGTCAGTGGTCTCATTTTACACTGTTCTAAGCAACCGAAATCGAGAAATCTATTACAAGAGCACATCCTATCATCGCTCTATATTAAATCCTAGTTGTACATGGACGTGTTTGGCTTTCTGTACGAATTACAGCAAGTTCTGTGGCTTTTAAAGCCGGTGTTTTGAAGAGAAATGACATGAGGTTTTCGACGAAATTTGCGTCATATAATGCAATGTCATATGTCATGAATAAAAACACAACAAAGGGATTTAAAATTCTGCTAAGCCATTATATTTTAGTCATAAGCCTTTGCGGTCCTTATTATTTTTTTTTGAAATGCCAATGTTTCGAATTCATGCTTTTAAAAGGTAGCCCGTCCGGATGCGAGTGACAGGTTTTACCCACTGGTGTACGATAAATGGCATTTAATATCGACTTGAATAATGTGCTTGATTTTAAGTATTTCCGTGAGAAAAGAACTCAGAATCATTCGATCCTTTTTACTTGCCTTTGGTAATTTTATTAGAATAAGAAAATATGACAAAGTCTTATGAGCATTGTAACATATACCAAAATTTGAAAATGAACAGGACAAAGATATTCACATGCACGCCAAATGCAAAAGAACAAATCTGTGATGAGCCATTTAACAAAAAGAGTAAACCCGACAGTTACCGCCTTGGAACGACCAGTCGGCTTCTTTAATGATATCCGCCAAACAAAAAGTTGACAACATCTCGCAAAATAGATCTAAATTAAATGTAGACCATTAAGACGAAGAAGATGAGACAACATACTTTAATTAGACATATCGGAATTAAAAAGCACCACTGTGGCTCAGGCGGTAGGCTAAAGGACAGAGTTTTAACCTTGTTGACAAAAGCATGTTTTTTTTTCTCACAAATTATATTCGACTTTCCGAACAAATACACTGTTACATAAATCATTCTAATGATTGATAATAGCACTCAATTTGACGGAATGTAAAATATGTGTTGAGAGGAAAATGGATTATTCTTTTCTAGAAACTCGCAAACAATCTAAGGAAGGCTAAATAACAGCAGCACGCCTTTTATCAGAGGTTTGGATTCTTCCAAATGTTTGTTTTGTTTACCTTTCTTTATATAATATTCATTTTTTGATAGAAAAGTTATCAACTTTTAAACGGTATTAAAATTTATACAATGAAGAGCACAGATGTTACGTGTGTGTGTGTGTGGGGGGGGGGGGGGGTGGTACATGCTTGCTAAAGGCTTTTTTGCAAGAAGCTCTCAGAATTCATGGTATACAAAACAAAACTGTAAATGTAAAAAATATGTTAATGGTTGCTGTGAAATGCCAAAGTAGAAGCATTGCACATCAGCGCAATATCTTGTTGCAATAATGATAAAGGTATAAAATGTTAATGAATACAATCCGTACAACTATAAATTCGACCTCCTGTTTTAGAATAATAAAGCAAAGGCAAACAGTATTAGTGAAAATAAGTTTAATGCTTAAGTATAACAGTAATCATGGAGGCATTGGTTGATTGTGAATAAACACAAATGTACCAAGACAGTTTAATTGAGTTTTGTCACAATTCAAATACCCTCAAGACTTTATTCCTAGACCATTTATCAATGCTGTTGAGTAAACTGAAACCTTTCTGGATTTTTATATTATTAAATAGAATTAGATAGCTGATTCTCCAGGGTGCAAGTCTCCGACGGCATACACTATCCAGACACTCTTACGTTTATCGGTCAAATGAAAG